>JAWHQI010000284.1:1950000-3150000 GCA_033032865.1 Dactylorhiza incarnata | reverse complement strand
AACAATGATTGAGGGTCAGATGTTGTCTATGAAAGATATTGTTGCTGAGAAGATCCAGGATGTATCTACCCAGATAAGGAATGAATTGCATACAACAAGAGCTGCATTGACTCAGGAGATTCAGGTCAGTGAGCAGAGAATGGACTCAAGAGTGGCTGAAGTGAGAACTGAGCTCAATGCCCAGGTCAATGATGTCAAAACTGCATCAGATCATATCCTTCTGCAGATGACAAGATGGTTTGAAATAGCCAAAAATATTGTTGCTGCCCAACACACAGTTCTGAAGAATATTGCAGACCATCAAGGGGATTCCGCAAAGGACATCACATATGTAAAGAATCATCTTTACAAAAATGAGAATGTCTGGGAAAAATCTGTTGCCAGAATGGCACAAGTGGTCAACACATCAAGCAGCCAAGTCAAAGTCCCACATTGACAAGGCAAAGGAATATATTTTGGATGATGTGGACAGCTCCTTACAAACTCTCTCTCAATCCATATTGGATCAATACTCTGAAATGGAGAAGAAGATAGTGGAACATAACAAAGAAGGAGAAGAGAAGATTCTCAATCTGCATGCTAAACTGAAAGGAGCTCACATACATCTGTATAACAACATGGAGTCCTCCCACAAACTGATACTTTCCAATCAAGAAGAAGCCAGCAAGCAAATGGTGGAAGTGGTCAATAATGCTTCCAGTGGTATTCAAGAAAATATCCTTACCATGGCCAGAAAGGTCACTGATAATCAATGAGACTCAAGCTTAAAAGTGCTGCAAGGAACAAGAATTGCTTTGAATCTGCCAATCTTGAACCCTAGCAGAAATGAAGACTTTGACTTCCAAAGTCAATCAAATCTGATTGCTGATGAGAGAGCAACAAAGAGGAGAAGGGTAGAAGGTATTCAAACTGCTGAAGAATACATGGCTCAGAAGAGAATGGAAAGATTAGAGGATCCACTCCATGAAGATGACAATCTGGAGTTAGACACAATTGTTGTCAATACCTGGGTGAGCCATGGAAATCCAATGAAAGACATTGATCATGTCTACTCAGCTGCTGAGTGGATCAAACACCTTGAAAGGGAATCTTTAAGGGAAAGGATTCTCAAAGAAAATATGGTAAGAAGGGAAACTCTGTTAAGGATTCCCCCAAGATATCTTCCCAAGCCATTTCTGCACTTCAAAGTAAAGGAGAAGATCAAGGCTGCTGCTAAAGCTAAGAAAAGAAAATCTACAGATGGAGAAAGCTCTTCCAAGGGTCAATCTTAGAAAAACCAGCCTGAACATTTTGCTTTGGATTGAATGTACAACTATAAGTTGAATTTTCTTTTATATATCTGTACTGAACATTTAAAGTGAAATGAAATTTCATATTCTGATCATAATATTGTGTTTGTTACTGTTGATATATGTACTCTGTATCGGTTATCTCTAGTATTCAGTAGCTTAAATGGAATGTTCAGATTGAAATGGATTAGCTATTACAGAAAATAGTTCTTCAATTGAGGGGGAGTAAATTCCCTACTCAGGTTGAAGGGAAGTTGGCAAATGCTCAGACTATATAGGTTAGCCTACAGGTTGATCCAAAAGTATCTATAGATGTTATCTCTCTATACATAGCAAGTTAAGGGGGAGATAGTAAGTTGAGGTTGAAAAAGCCAGAAAGGGGGAGATAGGTCCAGTACCAATGAGGTCCAGTACTAATGTTGGAGAAAGGGGGAGAAAGGGACAGTGCAAATGCTTATGCTTAGGGTATTAGGTCCTATGCTTCACAGATCATTTCTTTTTCTGTGATAAGATTTTTATTGTTAATGGACCTTAACATTGGGGATGTTCTGCCTTCTTCAAATATGGGGAGATTGTTGGGAATATTGCCCTCAATATTACCTTGATTTGAAGAGGCATCACTCTCAATGCTAAGGACATATTGTATTTAACAAAACTATACTTGTGTAAGATATACAGGCACATGTGACTCAAAAGGAAGGGCCAAACATGGCCTTAGATAAGAAGACATCATCTACAAAGAGATGAAGATCTGTCTCAGCATAACCGCTGAGACGATAGGTCAGAACACCTGAGACGAGAAGTCGTCTCAGCGGATCCACTGGAGCAACCGCTGAGAAGGGGACTGGAGCTACCGCTGAGACTGGAAGCTGTCTCAGCCCAACCGCTGAGACTGGATGCCGTCTCAGCCCAACCGCTGAGACAGATCCAAATGTGCTGACGGGATCTGCTTTTGGCGCAAATGACATTTGAGAGGGAAAAGCAAGTCCAATCAGCCCCATACTGTGTCAGGAGGATTGATATAGCCGTTGAAGCCTTCTGGGGGTATAAAAGAAGATGTTAGGGCACATCAAGGAGTACTGTTCTATTGAGAAGCTTTTGCTACACGCCGCAATCGAGCATTCACGATTCAGCCAGTTGAAGTTGTTCTCTGCAGCTGAAGTTAATCTTCTAAGGGAGATTAGTTAGCTCTTCCCATACAAACTCAAGAAGGGCAAGTTGATCTTCTGCTTTGCTGAAGGAGAAGATCAAGGGGATACAAATCTGAAGCTATTGTTTTCAGATCTCAAGAAAGGATCCAGAAGACCTAAGAGTAAATCCTTTTGTCTTTTGTATCTAACTCAAACTCTATTACATCTTTGTAAGGCATTGTTGCCTGAGTAAAAGGTTGTTGAGCCTGTGTGTAAAGCTGTGTTGACAGCTTGAGTGATAGGACTTCTTGATAGGTCTGAGGTAGGAAATCTGTGGGATTTCTGAGTGGTATGAGTTCATAACTCTGAGCTGTAGGGTTGTTGAGCCTGAGGTGTAGGGCTGTTGAGCCTGATGTGTAGGACTGTTGAGCCTGAGGTGTAGGGCTGCTGAGCCTGAGTGTAGGGCTGCTGTGCCTGAGGTAGGATCACTCTTGATCTGAGAAGTTCTGAGGAACTTGTGGTGTAAGTTCAAGGAGCCGAGATTGGAGTTTGTGGCATTGTCTAACTCATTGTTAGAAAGGTGAAGGGGGAAGAGGACTACTCAAGACACCCTGTCTTGAGGAACCTCTATACATCCTTGTGTGTTTTTTGTGCTTGTATTTTCTGCAGCTAGAAACATTAGGTTTAAACAAAGAAAATAAGTAGAACCTATTCACCCCCCTTTAGGTATTATTGACTACACCTATATAAACTATCAGCCTCCCTTACCTTCTCGGAAGCTGGACCTTCCCGCCGACCTGCAGGATCGTTCATGACTTCGCAGGAGCTTTCATCTCTTCGGCGAGAGATTGCCCTAGCCGCCGGGGACTTGGTCTTCGTGAAGCTTTCGGTAGCTGGCTTGCTGGTTCCGGGAGCGGAGAGCTTGACGACAGAGGGGCTCTTGTCCGATATCCTGAATGCAAGCAAGGAGGAGGAGGACGATGAGGAAGAGAATGAATCGGATTCAGCCGACTATGCTCCCAAGTGAAATTTTGTAATTAACAATTTTGATGCTTCTCGCGGCTCTGTGAGCATATTTTTTGGTTGATAACATTTCTTTTGATAGTGATATTTACCTCCTTTGTGAATCTTTCTTGTACTGTTGTGATGTCGCTAGGCTCATAGGCTCGCCGCGTTTACTTGTCTTTCTCGTCAGGGCGACTTAGGATGAGATCGGGGTCTGCCGACTATCTCACCCTACTCACTTCTTTGACCTGCTTGTTCATATCCTGGATCCTCGCCCATAGGGTTACTCGCACTTAACCCTGTGAGTTGGTTTCCTACTCGCACCCTAACTGCTGAAAAGGATGTTAGATAGGAAAGACGGTCGGGTCTTCCAAGGCGACTCCCATTCCCGATAGTCTCCATTCTAGTGCGATGCTGGTGCTATTGAAGAGAATGACTGAGTAGGGAATGACTGTCGGGGAGGTTCCAAAGGAATGCCTTCTAAGGGAACACAACATCCCAAGATCTCCATCCTGCTGTTAAAGGGGTCGACACAGTAGGGAATGACTGTCGGGGAGGTTCCAGAGGAGCACCTTCCAAGGGAACACAACATCCCAAGGTCTCCATCCTGCTGCTCTTGTTGATGCTGTTGAAGACGTCGACACAGTGAGGAATGACTGCCGGGGAGGTTCCGAAGGAGCACCTTCCAAGGGAACACAACATCCCAAGGTCTCCATCCCACTTGGATGCTGAATGCCGACCCAACCTGTTTCCTGTTGCTCAACAATTCAACGGGGAGTTAAGCACACTTAAGCACATTAACTCGCACGATCGGAGGAAATAATCAGAAACGAATTATTCTGTTATGGGCTCTTAGCCCTTGAGGATACACAACACCTTTATTCAAGGGTCCCCTGATCGGCTTAAGTCGATCATCTCTTCGTGGGATTGGGAGGTCGGCGTCCAGACTTTTTCCTGATAATCTCCCCAGTCGGATGAGAAATGCAGTCGGTGGGAACCGCGACCAACGTGCAAGGGGGGAGCTGATCTCGGCCATCATCGCAGAGGCTTAGACTTAAGGGAACGCACAACCGAGGCACTGTCTCATCATCCGTTCTGGGTTTTACGAGAATCAAGTCAGAGGCCCGTTTCCCAACCTGACTAAGAGGTCGACTTTTCTACTTTCCTTTTTAAAAGACTTGCTACCATGAGAAATTCTTCCCGTCCCATATTTCAGGGGGCTTTATTTATAAGCAATCAATCTACAGGAGAGAAGGGTATACGTCCCTGCTTAGGGATAAAACCTTTTTAGGTCATCGCCGCTCCATGTATTCCCCAATAGCTCCCCTTCCTGATTCTGTAAGCGATACCCTCCTGTTGCAAGTGCTTCGTGGATGATGAAAGGTCCCTCCCAATTAGGGTTGAGCTTTTGATAATGTCTCAAAAAGACAGTTATCTTGATAATTATTTTAACCATTTTTGTCAAAGTATGCGATAAATATGATTAAAAGGAGATAAATTCAAATGTATTGTTATTTGGACCTAAAATGATTATTACGTTTAGTTTTGAATGTTTTTATGATAGGATCTGTGAAGAAATCGAGTCAAGGATCGAAGGCTAAGTGCTGTTGAAAAACTGGAATATGTTGTAACATAATCTGAAAAATGTTATAACATAGCTGGCAGTTTTAAGAAGCAGAATTTCAGATTTTAAAAAGTTGCAACATTTCTGCTGAAAGGTTATAACTTGTCGGCAGTTACATAATTTCAGATCCGAAATTAATTAGATTTTGGCGGTTACGGATGTAAACGGAGGCATCTTTTCAGCAATTAAAACTTACCAAAAGTTGGCCCCGCCTGGAGAGAGAAAGGAGGAATATTTAATAGAAAATTTCGGCCATCATCAATATATTAATTTTTTTGGGAGTTTTTCGGCCATTAGAGAGGAGGAAGAAGGAGAACTGCAGGGAGGGGAAATCAGTCCAGATTTTGCGTCCGGGCTGCAGGAAATGCTATCAAATCAACGGAGAAGGGAAGATTTACTTGATTTACATCATGTTTAGTAAGATCTACCCTTTATTTTGTTCTTCTCCCTTAAGCATGAACTAATTTATGCAATCTTGTGTTGTGAGAGTACTATTTCTTGTGTAATGATAATTATGCTTTAATTTTCCTTTATGGATGTTTGGTGAATGATCTTTATTGTTCTTATGATCTTTATTTTGGAACCTTTGGCCAAGGTTTCGTTTTTCTACTGCGCTTCATAATTCAAGAGATGAGTTGCGCAAGGGTATCATAAATTCGATATAGCGTTTGAAGGGAGAAAGAGACTTCCCCTTGGCCTTAGCAACATAGGTTTTTATTTCTTATGCGGTTCTTTATTTCACTCGAGTTAGAGATGACAGAGGAGGTAAGGGATTAGGGAAATCCGATATCGAGAGATACGATTTTCTAAATTAAAGTCGTTGCAAGAACATTTCACCACGCAATTTCATAGAGTTTCATTTAACAAATCATTGCACTAGATTTAGGAAATCACAATACAAGATTATTTCTCATAATCATTTTAAAAGTATTCTTCCCAAAAGTTTATAGTTATTTTAATTAGAATATTCTATTTATAATTTTCTCTTATAATTGAAATCTTGGTATTCGGTTGACTTGAATTTAAAGAAAAGATTTAACTGGTATTTGCCAGCACTGAGTTTAACCACCTCTCCGTGGGAACGATATTTAACTCACATTATATTACTTGAACCGACACGTACACTTGCGTATAAAATACACAACCGTTTTTGGGCGTATCAAGTTTTGGCGCCGTTGCCGGGGAGGTGCGACGAATTTAGTGTTTATCTTGCAATATTGGTTACTCTTAGTATTTGGAGCCCAAGTTTTATATTTAGTTTATTTGTTGTTGTTATTATCTGTTATTTTTGTGGTGCATGTCCAGGTATCGTTCCGTAGAACTAATTTCATTAAACTCTGAAATAGAACGTACTTGTAGACAAAATCGAAAGTCACTTAGGTTGGGCCATATTAATCAACCTATAATGGATCCAAACGGTCAAAACGGAGATGATGAAATTCATCAGGAAGGTCAAGATCTAGAAGGACAAGTAGAACATAACGGACGCCAAAATGGAAATAGAAGAACATGTCGCGATTATAACATGCCTTATAGAGGGGGAGTCCAATTCAGTATAGCAAGACCTGCCATTGAAGCTAATAACTTCAAAATAGATCCTACTGCCATGCACTTAGTTCAAAATAATAAATTTGGCGTACTAAATCACGAAGACCCCAACTCACATTTAAGGACCTTCATTGAAATCTGCGATACATTCAAGATTAACGGTGCTTCGGATGAAGCTATTAGACTACGTCTGTTTCCTTTCTCACTAGAAGGTAAAGCGAAAGATTGGTTAAACTCTATGCCTAACGCGTCTATCAAGACTTGGACATCGCTAGTGGAAAAATTCTTAGCTAAGTACTTTCCTCCATCTAAAACAGCCAAACTTATGCGAGACATATCCACGTTTATGCAAATTAATGGTGAAACACTTTATGACGCGTGGAAACGTTTCAAAGAATTATTGCGGAAGTGTCCTCACCGTGGCTTAGCCATCCATCAACAGGTGTGGACCTTCTACAATGGCCTCCAGATTTCCACTATGATTCAAGTGGATGGAGCTGCGGGAGGATCTTTGATGAATAAATATCCCGAGGATGCTTACTCGATACTAGAGGATTTGTCTTCCAATAACTATCACTCAATTGACCGACAATCGATATCATCTACTGCCGGTTTATATCAAGTCGATCAATTCACTTCTTTTGCGGCCCAGATGACCGCACAGTTTAATTCAATGAATAAGAGGTTAGATGCGTTAACTTTAAACCAAACTCACATGACTCCCCAAGTAAATAGCATATCTAGTCCCTTACCTATCATGAATCCATCACTTACTGTAGAACAACTTATCAGCCATAATGAGGAAGCTAATTATATTAGTGGGCAACATAGACCACACAACAATGCATTCTCAAATAATTACAACCCAGAATGGCGAAATCATCCAAACTTTTCATGGAAAAATAATTCCGGAATGACTCCTACACATTTATTCAATTCAAATTCCAATCCTCACCAAAACCACAATGTCATCCAACAAGGAGCACCTAGGAAACTAACAGATGATTTTATCATTGAATCCTTGCAAAAGAATGACGCTCGAGTATATAGTCTAGAGGGATCCTTACGTATAATTGAAACTCAACTTGGTCAAATTTCTAATGCATTGAGCATTAGACCACAAGGGACACTTCCAGCCGATACAACCCCTAATCCTAAAGGTGATAATCAACAATGTAAAGCTGATGGCGGCGACCCGGTTCCACCCGACAACGCACCGCGCGGCTACAACCTTCGCCCCAACACGCGAAAATCTTACCGCGATATGCTCCGTAACTCTTGACTAATTAATTATGTTATTATCAAAGTTTAATTTCAGCATTCCGTCCGGCGGGACCGAATTGTTAGGTGGTCTCGCGCCGGCTTTGTTTTAATTTTCCTGCATTTTATCTTATGTCAAACATTTTAGATGGCTAGGATTTGGTCTAGTTGATGTGTGGCTAGGAGTGCTCCACTTGCGGAGTTTAAATACTCCCAATTTTGGCAAAAGCCCTAATGAAAAAGGTTTAGACAAAAAAAAAATCGCACGGTTCCTTGATCGGCTGCGACGGCTGCTCCTTCGCTCGGTGATACCAGCGATCCCGAACCCCCCCTCCGCCAGGTGCGACGCCGGCGACCCCTTCCCCGTCTGGTGCGACTCCGGCGACCCTTCCCCGCCAGGTGCGACGCCGGCGACCTCCCCTCCAGTCGGTGTGACGCCGAACCCCTTCCGCCTGCACCCGGTGCAATCTCGACCTCTCCGCTCCCCGTCCAAGACCGACTAGAGGAAAGGCTTTCCCTGTTCGTGTTGCAGATCCCACCATTCCCGGCCCCTTCCGCTCATCTCGCGAAATCTCTCGCGTGGGTAACGATTCCTCTACTCCCTCTTGTGCGATTCGTCTACTTCACTGTTCCTGTGGTGGTGATTGATTTTGTGTGTGATCGGACAGCGTGAAAACAAATCGGAGCGAGTTCCGCTCGACGCCGCGTCCCCGATCAATTGATCGGAAAGGAAACACGCGTGGTTGAAAAATTTTATTGGGATTTCTCCGAACCCGGACGAATCTCGCCGCTCAAACATTGCGCCCGCGAGTCTACCGCTAAACGTTGGTAGTTGCTTGTGATAGAGATATTGTTGTTGAGATTTTCTTCTGCATGCATGCTAGGTGAAGAGTAATTTACAGATTTTATTTCACCGTTTTATCTCCGAAAAGGGGCTTGGCGAGCCCCGACTTTTGTTGGGAGAGACTTACCCTTTTCCGAATCATATTTTTGGTGGGTCTCTCTTGGTACAACGCATAGCTCGATCGGACCGGGTGGGTCCATTTGCTTGATCAAACATTGGCTTTATAGCCCTTGGGAGATCTCAAGAGGTTTGGCAACCTTCGTGTGGCAAGTGTTTCTCTTTGCCTAGTCCGGTGCGCTTGCACTGTGCGGCTTGCATTTGCATCATTCTTCATTAGTCTCACGCGGTAAACTAATTACGATACGAATGGGCGTTGTGAACGTAGTAGTGCTACATCAAAAGCGGTAGTGTTACAGAGTGGAAAAGAGTTAGAAAGTGGCCACGTTAAGGAACAAGCCAAGAGGAGTAGTGATGAAAATAATTTAGAGAGTGTGATTCTTAATAAGTCAAATGAAGAACCAAGACCTAAGAGTAATGGTAAGGACGAAGATGAAGTAGAGCTAGTAGGGGAGAATAAGACGGAAAGTAAATTTGAATCTCTAAAGAAGAAGGAAAGTGAAATTGTATACCCTTCACCACCTTTCCCTCAAAGGTTAAGAAAAAGCAAGTTAGGTCATCAATTTCAAAAATTCTTAGAAATATTCAAGAAATTGCAAATTAATATTCCATTTGCATAAGCCTTAGAACAAATGCCCAGTTACGTTAAATTCATGAAAGATATCCTTACTAAAAAGAGAAAATTTGGAGTAAATGAAATGGTAGCACTCACTCATGAGTGCAGCGCAATCCTTCAAAAGAAACTTCCCCTGAAATTAAAAGATCTGGGAAGTTTTACCATACCATGCTCCATTGGGTATCAATTTGAAGGAAAGACATTGCGTGATTTAGGGCCAAGTATTAACTTAATGCCTCTTTCTATTTATAAGAAGTTGGGATTAGGTGATATTACACGGACGTCGCTTACTTTGCAATTAGCCGATAAGACGCTTGCTTTTCCAAAGGGGATTGTAGAGGATGTACTAGTAAAAGTGGATAAGTTCATTTTTCCTGCAGATTTTGTTGTTTTAGATATGGAGGAGGACAAGAAAGTTCCCATCATTGTAGGGAGACCATTTTTAGCAACCGGGAGAACCTTAATAGATGTGCATAAAGGCGAATTGACGATGAGAGTCAATGATGAGCATGTTACCTTCAATGTGCTCAAAGCTATGAAGTATCCTCATATGAAAGAAGATGAAATGGAGGATGTTCGAAGTATATCAATCCGTGATTATGATTTGAAATTTAAATTAAGTAGTCAAGATGAAACGCTGATACGTGTATTAACAAATGAGGAGTTGTCTGATAATGTTGAGGACGTTCATGAATGTTTGCAAGTCCTTAAAGGACCATCTACATTTTTTCGTAAACCGGAACCACTAGAGATGCCGAAAAAATCGTTAGCGGATAAGCCTTCCATTATAAATCCACCAACGCTAGAATTAAAACCTCTTCCGGATCATCTCATGTATGCATATCTAGGAGATAATGACACTTTGCCTATTATAGTTAACTCCAAGTTGCTTCCTGAACAATTTAATAACTTGATTAATTTATTAAAACAATATAAGCTAGCTATAGGTTGGACCATTGCAGATATAAGGAGAATAAGCCCTTCCTTGTGCATGCTGTACAACCCCCATATCCATCGAGTGAGGCCCAGCATGGAGGGCCGTCGAGACGTGTCGACTAGACCCAAGGGGTCTTAAGACCTTTGGGTATCGCCCGGCGAATCCCCGTAGCTCTCACCAGAGGAGGAGTTAGAGGCGAGAGGGGAGGGGCGGGTGCCCCCC
This sequence comes from Dactylorhiza incarnata, assembly GCA_033032865.1. Classification (NCBI taxonomy): domain Eukaryota; kingdom Viridiplantae; phylum Streptophyta; class Magnoliopsida; order Asparagales; family Orchidaceae; genus Dactylorhiza; species Dactylorhiza incarnata. The sequence goes on along the minus strand of JAWHQI010000284.1, from coordinate 3,139,408 downwards.
CTCTCGCCCTCGCCAAGTTAGGCGAGAGGGGAGGGGCGGGTGCCCCCCCTCTCGCCCTCGCCAAGTTAGGCGAGAGGGGAGGGGCGGGTGCCCCCCCTCTCGCCCTCGCCAAGCTAGGCGAGAGGGGAGGGGCGGGTGCCCCCCCTCTCGCCCTCGCCAAGTTAGGCGAGAGGGGAGGGGCGGGTGCCCCCCCTCTCGCCCTCGCCAAGTTAGGCGAGAGGGGAGGGGCGGGTGCCCCCCCTCTCGCCCTCGCCAAGCTAGGCGAGAGGGGAGGGGCGGGTGCCCCCCTCTCACCCTCGCCAAGTTAGGCAAGAGGGGAGGGGCGGGTGCCCCCCCCTCTCGCCCTCGCCAAGCTAGGCGAGAGGGGAGGGGCGGGTGCCCCCCTCTCGCCCTCACCAAGTAAGGGAGCTCGCCGAGCCCCGTAAGGCACCCCCTTCGCCCAAGGGAGGTCCCTTCTCGTCCCGTCTCGGCTATTCGCAGTCCAAATTTGGCTATTCGCAGTCCAGCGGTCTGCGTTTAGCGCTTCAGAACAGCGGGATTTGGCTATTTGCAGTCCAGTTTTGGCTATTCGCAGTCCAAACCCAAAAAACCTATAAATAGGACCAAGGGGGCACCATTTTAGGGATCTCATTCTTAGCTAGCTCTCTCCTCTCTCTCCCTCCTCAGCAAGTATCTCTAGAGAGGGTGAGGAGAGGCTCCAGTGGTGCCCAAGCTTAGTAGTGGCTTGGGAGGGGAAGTTCCAAGGGGACTTCCGGGTATGTGGCGGGACCTCCCCACTAAGCCCTTGGTCCGTTTCCAAATCTAAGTGCTCTTGCCTAGAGAGTTGGCTCGAGGGAAGTAGGTGTGAGACCACCCCTTCTTAGGGACCCCGAACTCCACAGAGACCAAGTCTTGTCCTCAAGATTTCGGTTTCAACACATGCATAAAATACTCTTAGATGAATCATTTAAAGGATCGGTAGAAAATCTGCGTCGTTTAAGCCTACCCATGAAAGAAGTTGTTAAAAAAGAAATTATTAAATGGCTCGACGCAGGAATTATATATCTCATGTCGGATAGTGCTTGGGTTTCACCAGTTCAATGCGTTCCAAAGAAAGGAGGAATGACTGTAGTTAAAAATGAAAATAATGAATTAATTCCTACACGAACTGTCACGGGTTGGCGAATTTGTATGGACTATAGAAAACTAAATAAAGCCACTAGGAAAGATCACTTCCATTTGCCATTCATAGATCAGGTCTTAGACAAATTAGCGGGAAATGACTTTTTCTGTTTCTTAGATGGCTATTATGGGTATAACCAGATCACTGTTGATCCGGAAGACCAGGAGAAGACTACCTTCACATGTCCATACAGAACCTTTGCATTTCGAAGAATGCCCTTCGGTTTATGTAATGCACCGACAACTTTTCAACGATGCATGATTGCAATTTTCTCAGACATCATGGATGAAGGTATCGAGATTTTCATGGATGACTTTTCCATCTTTGGTAAGTCATTTGATGCTTGCTTAGGATGTCTAGAAAAGGTGCTCAAACGATGTGTTGAAACTAATCTCGTATTGAACTGGGAAAAGTGCCACTTCATGGTACGCAAAGGGATAGTTTTAGGACATCATGTCTCTAAAACGGGCTAGAAGTAGATAAGGCGAAAATAGAAGTGATCGAAAAATTACCGCCTCCTAAAAATGTAAAGATGTTGCGAAGCTTCTTAGGACACACTGGGTTCTATAGAAGATTTATTAAGGATTTTGCTAAGATCGCCAAACCGTTGAGTGGTTTGTTAGAAAAAGATGTGAAATTTTATTTTGATGATGCTTGTTTACGTGCTTTTGATGAACTCAAAACTTGTTTAATTGCTGCTCCTATTGTGGTTGCCCCTGAGTGGGAAGAACTTTTTGTATTAATGTGTGATGCAAGTGATTACGCTGTAGGTGTTGTGTTAGGGCAAGTGTGGAAGAAGATCTTCCACACAATAGCATACGCTAGTAAGACTTTGATTGATGCCCAAATCAACTATACCACCACTGAGAAAGAGTTACTTGCAGTAGTCTTTGCTTTTGAGAAATTTCGGTCTTATTTATTATGTACTAGTGTTGTAGTTTACACAGATCATTCAGCCATTTGTTATTTAATGGAAAAGAAAGACGCTAAACCACGCCTAATTCGTTGGGTACTTTTACTACAAGAGTTTGATCTAGAAATCAAAGATAGGAAGGGTGTAGATAACCCGATAGCGGATCATCTTTCTAGGATTGAGTGTTCAAATCCATTCTTACGTTCAGAGATTGAAGAGAGATTTCCTGATGAGTGGTTGTTGGCCATTTCTGAAAAATCTGCACCATGGTTTGCCGACTATGTGAATTATATTGTCAGGAAAATAATTCCACCGGACTTTAATTATCAACAAAAGAAGCGATTTTTACATCAAGTGAGATCATACCTTTGGGACGATCCGTATCTATTTAAGGTTGGAGCGGACGGAGTAGTAAGACGATGTGTTCCTGAGGAGGAAATTAAATCTGTATTGGAAAAGTGTCATAACTCTCCTTATGGAGGACACTTCAAGGGAAGTCGAACTGCAATGAAAATCCTAGAATCAGGCTTCTTTTGGCCCAGTTTATTTAGTGACTCTAATGAATTTGTAAAGCAATGTGATCGTTGTCAACGAAGCGAGAATATTAAAGATGCGGATGCTATGCCTATGAATTCAATATTGGAAGTTGAGCTTTTTGATGTTTGGGGTTTAGATTTTATGAGACCATTCGTTAATTCAAAAGGAAACTTATATATTCTTCTGGCAGTTGATTATGTCTCTAAGTGGGTGGAAGCAATAGCGACATCCAAAAATGATGCTAAGGTTGTCTTATATTTCTTAAAAAATTATATCTTCAATCGATTTGGTACCCCTCGAGTAATTATTAGTGATGGAGGGAGTCGCTTTTGTAATACCCAATTTGCCGCACTATTAAGAAAATATGGGGTGACTCATAAAGTAGCACTAGTCTACCACCCCCAAACAAATGGTTTAGCTGAGGTATCTAATCGTGAAATAAAAAAATTCTCGCTAGGACCGTTAGTATTAACTGCAAGGATTGGTCCCAAAAACTTAACGATGCCCTATGGGCTTACCGAACCGCTTACAAAACACCAATAGGTTTAACCCCGTATCGTTTGGTTTTTGGCAAGTCATGTCATTTACCATTAGAGTTAGAACATCGAGCTTATTGGGCTATAAAGAAGATAAATTATGACTTACAAGATGCGGGTAAAAAGAGATTGTTAGAACTCAACGAGTTGGAAGAATTACGCATGAATGCCTATGATAGCGCACGCATTTACAAAGACCGCACAAAAAAATGGCATGACCAACGTTTGACTGAAAGGCAATTCGAACTGGGACAGTTAGTTCTTCTATTTAATTCGCGTCTGAAATTATTTCCCGGTAAACTGAAATCCCGTTGGTCAGGGCCCTTTAAAGTTAAAGAAGTTCATCCCTATGGCGCTATAACCATTTTAATGAGAAGGATGACACAGAATTTAAAGTAAACGGACAACGAGTAAAAATATATAGAGGGGAAGGAAACGGGAGAATCGTGTCGTCCATCACTTTGACATAATGCGAAGTCCAAGAGCAAGTCCTGCCGGGACATAAACTAAGGCGCTTATTGGGAGGCAACTCATTCCCTAGCTTTAAATTTTTGTCCATTCCAATTTTCCTGCATTATTTTTGTTTGTGCAAGCCCTTTTATTCCATAAACTATATATATAAAAATATATATATATAAATATATTGCATGGTGTTAGTGGAGAAAATATGTTTTCAAACTTCCATAGATTGCAGCTGTCCTGAAAATTCCCGGATTATCATCAGTTTGGATTAAAATAAAAAAAAAGTTATAACTTCAAAATAACAGGTTACAACTTATTTAGTGTTGTACTTTTCTGCTACATAAGCCTCGTCTGCAAGTTCCGCCCGGTTTAACTGAACCGACCCAATTTAACTAGGCGCGTGATTACTATTCTGCAAGTTTCGTCCGGTCCAACCGAACCGATTAAATTAAATCTCGTGAACCGGCGCTCCTCCCATTTTCCAAAACCTAAACCGCGACCCCCTCACTCCCGATCCCCTTCCAGCGGGACACCAGGCGAGAACCCAGGCGGCGAGATCGGCTTATTCCGGCAGTTTTAGCCACCGCTCGAGCGTCAACGATCCCGCGTACGCGCAGGATTGCGGTAAGCCTCCTTCTTCTCCAGTCTACTTTCAATTTTCTCGATTCCTCTCAGTTAGAGAAAGTGTTTTCCATCCCTAGGCATGGCACCCAAGAGTTCCAAAGGCAAAACCGTGGCTCACAAGTTCACACGCTTTGCTAATGACGAAGCAAAGGAACGGTTTGAATTGATGAAAACACTACCGGTCATCTATGAGCGAGGGTTTCATATGGAAACCAAATCGTGGAGTGCCATTTACGTTAAGCAAATCGAAAAATTGGGCTGGACAACCTTTTGCCACCCTCGCACTGAAGCAGTCTTACAGTGGGTTCACGAGTTTTACGCAAACGGTCGATTCCATACAAATGACATAACTTCGGTTAGGGGGAAGGAAATCAATTTCTCGGCCGAAGCCATCAACGACTATTTTGATATACCCACAACGGAGGGGAATGATTATGAGACTCTAAAGACAAATACTTCTCATTTAGATGTTGGGAGAGCGCTGTGCTTATCTTCCGACATTGTCTGGGCTAGTGAAGCTAAACATACTCTGAAATCAGCAAATTTTAGTCGCGAAGCCAAGATATGGCTGCTCTTTGTTAATACAAGTTTCATGCCCACAAAACATCTGAACCATGTTTCATTCGACCGCTCTTTCCTCATCTACAACATCCTTATGGGACATCCTATCAATATCGGGCGGATTACATTCAATCAACTGCAACAAAAATTTAAATTGACTGGTCGTCAACTGTGGTTTCCCACACTTATTACGTCTTTATGCCGTTGTGTCGGGGTTAGCATGGCGGCTACGGATAGCAGTATTCAAGTTGGTCGGCCTATCACGCATGCAGTCATTTCATCGTACATTAAGGTAGCTTCGGGAAATGCACCAAAAAAACCTCTGTCTACAAAGGCCGCAATTGCTTCAATCAACCGACCTCCCAAAGCTAAAGCTAAAGATTCCTCTCATGCCTCTTCTAGTCAAGCACCCAATCCTCCTAGCCAATCTCCAAGCAATGAAATAGACATGGACTTCATCACTGATTACCTGCACTACATCGCAGAGTTTCAGCGGCATCATTATCTTCGTAGCGAGGCGCATCGGGGTATCCTCTACAACAACCAAGTCCAAATCATGCACCAGCTTAAGACCGGTGAATCCGCTATCTTTTTCTTTCACAACACCAATCAATCCGAATGGTTTTCTTACAGACAGCCAAGGAAATAAGGTAGCGCCCTTCCATGATACTCTCGCGCGCACGCAAATGCACTCTCGCGCGCACGCAAATGCACTCTCGCTCGCACACAAATGCACTCTCGTGCGTGTAGTTTTCCTTTTTTTTCTTGAGAGCTAGCGCGTATTGCATGTGTCGGGGCTCAAACACATACACATGCACACACATAGACACAGACAACCAAACACACAAACATCCATTTGCGAGTTGTAGCAATGTCTTTCACGTACGGCCGCCGCCGTTGTCTCCCCTCTCTTCGACGGTCGTCGCCGCCATCGCCTCTCTCTTCCATGGCCGCCGCCATCGTCGTTTTCTTTCTCGGTCGTCGGCGCGCGCCGTTCTCTTCCTCTAGCTTATTAAGTTTTGTCGATTTTCTTCCCTCTCACATTAATGAAATATATGAAGTGAATTTCCCTCCATAAAAATTTGCACAAAACAAATCAAATAATTTAAAACATATTAATATAATTTTTGAATAAAAATAACGATCGCGCACTGGCCCCGCATGCACGCATGTTTTTTCATTGTGCGCAGGGGTGAAATAATTGTACCCTTCGAGCGCCCATTTTTCGCTCGAGCACATGCTTTTCACTCGGATGCGCGTTTTATTTCCCGAGCACACATTTTTTTTCAGGCGCGCGCTTTGCACTAGCTCTATCTTTTTTGCTCGGGAGCATAAATAAATTTGTCAGCGCACACGTTTTTTGCTCGGGAGCTAGCGTTTTAATGAAAATATATGTCATATATATGTATTGATTGATGGATGACACGTGCTTTAATGAAAATAAATGTGTAATGAAATTCATAAATACATGTCAAATAAATTCATAAATACAACGCGTTTTTCAATAAAATTTACTTTTTAAATAAGATTTATGTTTTTTTAAATAAGAATTACCCGCTCAATTTTGTCGCTCTCAGGAGCTCGATCAACTGACAGTGCACATGAGGCCCATGTTCCCCGCTCGACAATACCCCCGCCTCGACATTGCCCGACAGTGCACATGAGCTTTAAATAAGATTTATGTATTTTTAAACAAGGTTTATCCGTTTATGTATTTTTTAAAAGTATGAATTACCCCGCTCAATTTCGTCTGCTCTCAGGTGCTCGATCAACTGAATAAAAAATAATTTCGTCATCGCACTAGGACACTATCGAGGCGGGGTAATTAATGTCGTGTGGGGCACGTGCGCTTTTCCTATGCACTGTTAGTTGATCGATCGAGCGTCTGAGAGTGGGTGAGTAAAGTTTTGGCGGAGATACCGTCGTTGCCGGGATACTGTCACAACGGAGAGTATCGAGCACGGGCATACCTATATAATATATATAACCGGTTATATATATAATAAATTATAATTATAAATTTAATTATATATTAGCGTGTATAAAAATTTATATAAACTTTATAAAACGTTTTTATAAAAATTTCATATAAATTTTTTATATAAATATTTATGAGCAGCTCCGCACGGGCTTCACCCGTGCTCGCTGACTCTTAGCGGGCTGCCCGCGCATTCGTTACAAAAGATTAGTTACCCGATCTTCGAAGAGAGGGTAGACCTAGTTTATTATTAGACCTACTTTAAAATAATTTTTTATTAAAATATAAATGTTTTTGAAAAAATGATTATAAAATATTAATTAAAATTTTTGTCGATCATTTTGAGTACTCATATGTATATGTTCCGCCAGGGGGCGGGCGAAGCCCGCCGGGGCCGGTCGGGTACTGTCGCGCTTGGCAGTAGGGGCGGAGCCCCGTACCTGTCACTCGTGTGTGTGTATATATATAATTTAATAAATATAAATATTATTTTCAGATTAAATTAAAAAAAATTATTATAAAACTTTAATATGAAATTATACATTATGAATTTATGATACATACAAATTAATTGAATATTAATATTAATTTAATTAATTATAATAGCAATAACTATTGAATTTAATTCACTTATATATACATAACCGTTTATGTATAAACCTTTAAAAAACATTTTTATAAAAATTTATACAAAGTAGCGCCCACTGTTGGGCCCAGGGGCAGCGCCCCAACCCAATTTTTTCATGCATTAACTATGTATTTCGAATTAAAGAGCTGACTCTTCTGCTTTCCGTTGTGTAATCACACTACAAGAAAATTACCATTTAGCAAGAAAAATCAGAAAGACTGAATAATTTGTTACTAATTAGCATCGAATTTAACTATGTATATAAATTTTGCTTTTACCTATAAAATAAATAATGAAATTTTTTGTTGCATAAAAATCAACAAATTGTTTTGTAGTAAAATACTTGTTGCTAGTAGAAACAAAATATTTTCTTCCTAATTATTTAAGATAACATATTTATGGAGGGAAATTTTCATTTCCCTCCAAAAAATTTCATTTCACTTTTCAAAAAAAAATTTAGTATTTTTAAATCCTTTAACAAATTAAATAAGCCCTAGCAACCCCCCAGCCCGTATCTGCTCCAAGCGCCGCTTGCCCTTCTCCACGCGATCTCCCCGCCCTGCTCCAGCAGTGCACTCCTCCACTCCGGCGATCCACTCCTCCACAAGCGACCCACTCCGGCGATCCACTCCTCCACAAGCGACCCACTCCTCCACTCCGGCGGGTCAAGGTATTCTGATTTCTCCTATTCTCCTCCACTCCTCCTCGGGCGACGACGTACAGAGTCGCTGCTAGCACAAAGGGGACGGGCTTCTTCGTGAATCAGCTAGAATCTTCTTTCTTCATCTGTCATAGATGCGCATGATCTTAATCACTGGTACCAATGACCTTGATTCTGTTTGGTCCATGTTTAACGACCCAGGTCAACTAGTACTTCTAGGGAAAAATGCAGTACATATCATAATTGCTCTACTTTGTTTAATCTAGAATTGTTAGATGTAATGTGCTTATATCTTGTTTTTCTATCAGCATTCTAGTCCTGTGTAGTAGACAAATTTTTATCTATGGGTGCATATTAGATTGATTATGTGCATTTTAAGTTTATCGAGGTAATTTTAGATACTAAAGCTTGAGTTGCTTTTAACCTTCCAGTTAGTAGTGGTATTAGTAATGTGTTTAGGGCGCATGCTTTTTGTATGTGTTTGTTTATCTAAGTTTATTCTATATATTGTTTTTGTTTTTATTCAGGATTCAGGTCTTATTCCTCCCCCTGACAGGACTAAGGAAGGCATATTACTTTTTTCAAGTTTTTCGATCCTGTGAAGGAAGAGCTAAGGTAATTCTATATTTATTTATTTTCCATTCGAGGTCTCAGTAAGATTTTTCAGTGTATGTATGATCATCCACATTTTTTAATAAACATAGGTATGTGAGAAGGATCTTTGTCAGAGCACTTGGAAAGCCCGCTGAAATTCTTACGACACTGAATAAAATGACTGGTTTTAAAGAGTTGTGTACATTTCAGAACATTACAACTAAACAGTGAACTCCCTCGTGACCTTAATTTCAGTGTGAACTAAACAACGAGCGGCAATTGTGTTTTATTGTACGCTTGTTTAATGGGGTGTGTATGGATTATGTATGTATGGATGTGAGTTTGTATGGATGTTTCTGCTCTAATTTATTTGTAGGGTGATCTTAATTGCTCTCTTTATTTGTAGGGTGCTCGAGCATTGACCGGCAAGTGACGAAAGATTCATTAGTCAGAAAGTGATGGACGATTCATTTTTCGAAAAATGACGGAAGATTTATTAGAAACATGTTGATCTTGTAATGTAATATTGTATTATTTTAGAAGAGATGATAATAACTTGTACTCTATGTAATACTTTTTGGTGTGAATAAATACATGTTGATCTTGTTACGAAATATTAAATATATGTGTGTTTTAAAGATTATTATTTGTAATAAAATCTCAGGTACACAAAAAATAGAAATGAAATATTTTTGATATATAAATGAATTGGCTGTAGTAATAAGAATGAAAAACAAATGTAACGATTTTTTTGTTACTATTGTTTAATCTATTGTAACGAAATAATGTTTATTATACTTTATTGTAACGACGTTAGTTTATTTTTAGTGAGGAAAAAATAAAACATTTGTAACGAAATCGTTTTAATCGTAACTGTTTTTTTGTAAGGAAAAAAAACATTCGTAACGAAATAATATTTATTGTGACCAATTTATTGTGAGGAAGAATCTCTTTTTGGTGAGAAAGTATTGTTTGTTACAATTAATTTATTTGTAACGACATGCATACATTCGTTACAAGAACCTTTAGCGTCGAGCTTTAGAGGAGGACCGTTACTTAAAGTTTTTTTCGTTACCAAAGAGTTTTTGTAACGATTTTTGGCACTTACTGTAACGATTTATGTCCTTACTATAAGTGCAGTTTGTTGTAGTGTGCGCTCTCTCAAGAAATCAGTTTATTATGCACTATATTTCTTAAAAAGAATTTGCTCCCTTTGAATTGATTTAATTGACTTCGGAACTTAATGGTGAGAGAGCGAGCAAGATCTAATTCAATGATATTAACCAATACGTTGAGGTACGTAGTTAACTTCGCTTCCACATAAAGCCTAACCTTTGTGTCATCACCCATTATCCTTTGAGCTTCAAGTCTTGGTTCTTTATTTCCCTATTTTCCTTTTATTGGTATCTTAGTATGCTTACCAGTTATGGGTGTTTATTAAAAAAAAGGTATATCATAGTGATAAGTGGCCTAAGTTTGCTCGCGCATACTTAGAATGATCCCAACTATGATGAAAAATTCAAAAAAAAGGTATCTTTATATCATAGTGATATGTGGCCCAAATATGTTTACGCATATTTGGAATGATCCCAACTATGAAAATATCAAAAGAAAGAAAAAATGTTATTGAGAATTAAACCCCATAATTTGAAGAGCTGCTAAGATGATTATTTCAGAAATAGTCACCCATCATACCAAATTCATCAAGTCATTTTATTTGGTCCCCGTTACTACCAAACTCATGTAGAGGTCATATCAAAGTTTTAATCTACTCTTGATCTTTCTTTTTGGTGACGAAGTTTAAGAAAATAAATTATAAGGGAAGTGAATAATTTTTAAGGAATAGCACACACAACACTTGAATTCTTAATTGAGCTTTATCTTATATCGAACTAAAGGATTTGTGAAGGTTTGAACTTTTAAGGATTAACAAGTTTACCAACAGTTAATGCGAATTTCTTGAATAAATTTTGTTTGATTTATAATGAAGAATAGGATGAATCGAATTTACATTTTCATAAATATTCGTCATTACATGCTCTACAATGATTTACCTTTGCTAGGGACTAGCAAAGATTTAAGTATGGGGGTGTGATAATTTCTCAAAAAGACAGTTATCTTGATCATTATTTTAACCATTTTTGTCAAAGTATGCGATAAATATGATTAAAAGGTAGATAAATTCAAATGTATTGTTATTTGGAGCTAAAATGATTATTACGTTTAGTTTTGAATATTTTTATGATAGGATCTGTGAAGAAATCGAGTCAAGGATCGAATGCTAAGTGCTGTTGAAAAACTGGAATAGGTTGTAACATAATCTGAAAAATGTTATAACATAGCTGGCAGTTTTAAGAAGCAGAATTTTAGATTTTAAAAAGTTGCAACATTTCTGCCGAAAAGTTATAACTTGTCGGCAATTACAGAATTTTCAGATCCAAAATTAATTAGATTTCGACGGTTACGAATGTAAACGGAGGCATCTTTTCAGCAATTAAAACTTACCAAAAGTAGGCCCCGTCTGGAGAGAGAAAGGGGGAATATTAATAGAAATTTCGGCCATCATCAATATATTATTTTTTTTTGGAGTTTTTCGGCCATTAGAGAGGAGGAAGAAAGAGAACTGCAGGGAGGGGAAATCAGTCCAGATTTTGCGTCCGGGCTGCAGGAAACGCTGTCAAATCAACGGAGAAGAGAAGATTTACTTGATTTACATCATGTTTAGTAAGATCTACCCTTTATTTTGTTCTTCTCCCTTAAGCATGAACTAATTTATGCAATCTTGTGTTGTGAGAGTACTATTTCTTGTGTAATGATAATTATGCTTTAATTTTCCTTTATAGATGTTTGGTGAATGATATTTATTGTTCTTATGATCTTTATTTTGGAACTTTTGGCCAAGGTTTTGTTTTTCTACTGCACTTCATAATTCGAGAGATGAGTTGCGCATGAGTATCATAAATTCGATATAGCGTTTGAAGGGAGAAAGAGACTTCCCCTTGGCGTTAGCAACATAGGTTTTTATTTCTTATGCGGTTCTTTATTTCACTCGAGTTAGAGATGACAGAGGAGGTAAGGGATTAGGGAAATCTGATATCGAGAGATACGGTTTTCTAAATTAAAATCGTTGCAAGAACATTTCACCACGCAATTTTCATAGAGTTTCATTTAACAAATCATTGCACTAGATTTAGGAAATCACAATACAAGATTATTTCTCATAATCGTTTGAAAAGTATTCTTCCCAAAAGTTTATAGTTATTTTAATTAGAATATGCTATTTATAATTTTCTCTTATAATTGAAATCTTGGTATTCGGTTGACTTGGATTTAAAGAAAAGATTTAACTGGTATTTGCGAGCACTGAGTTTAACCACCTCTCTGTGGGAATGATATTTAATTCACATTATATTACTTGAACCGACACGTACACTTGCGTACAAAATACGCAACCGTTTTTGGGCGTATCAGCTTTCCAACGGCTGCCGATATCCCAGCTGCGTCCACTTTCTTCAGGACTAGGTCACCTGCTTGGAAGTGCTTGAGACGAACGTGCTTGTCGAAGTGTCTCGCCATGCGACGCTTGATCTCCTCTTGCCGAGCCGAGGCTAGATCTCGGAGCTCTTCGATGTAGTCGAGGGACAGCTTCTGGGCTTCCTCATTCTCCAGTCGCCATTCTTCATCTCCGTCTTCTGCTGCAATCACCCTAGGACTTCTGACCTCGAACTCTACTGGAATGAGAGCTTCGGACCCGCGAGAGAGTTTGAACGGGGTTTCCCCTGTGGCTGAGCTAGGAGTGGTTCTCAAAGCCCACAACACCGAGGGGAGCTGCTCCGCCCAATTACCTCTTAGGTTCTCGACTTTCTTCTTTAGTAGGTTGATGATTAACTTGTTGGCGACCTCCACTTGTCCATTGCTCCTGGGATGACGCGAACCGGAGATCAGTTTCGAGCTGTCTACAAAAATCCTCCAGCTCCAAACTGGCAAACTGAGGACCGTTGTCGGTGACGATGGCGAGGGGAATCCTGAATCTGCAGACGATTTCCCCCTAGATGAAGTTCTTCACGACTTGAGAGGTGGTCTTGGCCAGAGCCTTGGCCTCGATCCACTTGGAGAAATAGTCGATCATGACGAGAACGAACTTCCTCTGGCCGCTAGCTGAAGTAAAGGGGCCTATCAAATCCATTCCCCAGATAGCGAACGGCCACGGGGCGGTGATCGAACGAAGATGCTGGGCCGACTGCAAATGAAGGGGGCGAACAACTGACACTTCTGACACTTTTTTGAGAAGGCATTCGCATCCTTGCGGATAGTGGGCCAGAAGTAGCCATGCCTCAAGATCCTTTGCTCCAAAGTGCGAGTCCCAGAATGGCTTCCGCACTCTCCCGAGTGGATTTCCTCCAACACTCTGGGTACTTCGTCTTCAGAGACACATCTAGCCAGAGGGCCCGAGATGGTCTTGCGATACAACTCCCCATCTTGCAATAAGTAGTACGCCGCCTTATACCGGAACTTCCTTTGATCCCCCTCCTCCGCAGGAAGTTGCCCGGAACTCAGGAAGGAAATGAACAGATCCATCCACGAAGGACGCCGATCGATCTCCATCATCTCTCCTTCCTCAATGGATGGTCGAAATAACTCCGTGATGGTCCCTCCTGCTCTTGGCCCGTATTTGGCCAGACGATCCGCTGTCGAGTTCTCCTCTCTCGGTACGTGCTCGACGAAGAAGGATTGGAAGCCCCCAATCAATCCTTTCACCTTTACGAGGTAATTTGCAGAATGGTGTCGCGTACTTCGAACTCTCCCCGAATCTGAGATGCGACCGCAATCAAATCGGTGAAAGCATGACGTCTTGGAACCTCCTCTACCTGCGGCCTCCTCTGCTTCCTGTTCTTCCGGCCTTGCCGATTGCCGCGCCTGGCAACCGCCATTGCTTCCTCCCTTCTTCTCTCCTGACGCCCCTCCGGCCTGTCGAAGCGTCTTCGCTCTGGGGATCTCCTTCCCCGCTCCTGACGCTGAGGTCCCCTGGCCGGCTTCCACGGTGGCCGATTAGCGGGGACTTGGTAGCGTCTCTCTTCCTCCCGACGCTCTGGATCCACGATGAGCCTCCTCTCATCGTTCCTTCTCGTCTCCTCCCTCCTTGGCTCTCTTTCTCTTCTCTCTTCCCTGCCTCTTCCCTCCGGCTTTCGCTTTTCCGCCCTCCTGGGCTCTTCCTTCTTCCTCTTCTCGGGGGTCTTCTCCTCTTCCTCCTCCTCATCTTCCTTGGTCACTCGGGTGAGCCTGGCTAGGAAGCCGCGGTTGGAAGCCTCACCCTGGACGAACTGGTTGGCCCTTTCGATGAGATTGTCGTAGGAGTATGGAGGGATCCTACTGACCTCCAACTTAAAGAGGCATTCAAGAGGCCGAAGGTCAGGGCCAGCTGCAATGTGCGACCATCCACCACCTGGATGTGTAGCACCTCCTCCTGGAAGCGGTCGATGTAGTCCCCCAATGTCTCATTGGCCCCTTGCGTCGGGTGGAAGAGGGCCGTTGCCTCCTTTTTCAGCTTCTTGGCCATGGCGAACCGCATGTTCAGCCCCCGACACAAGTCTTCGAAGCAGTAGATGGAACCTTCCGGCAACTGGTGGAACCAGTCCCTTGCCTTCCCTCGGAGGGAGATCGCGAACAACCTACATTTGAAGGCGTCGGACATGGTCCGGATGGAGGCGACATCCTCGAACCATTGGATATGCCGGATAGGGTCCTCCCTCCCCAAGTAGTAACTCATCGAGGGATCCCTGAACCCCTCTGGTAGTGGCGCGGCGACGATCTCCTCGCAGAATGGGCTCCTCCCCCTAACTTGGCGACGACCTTCATCTTGCCGAGTATATCCTCAATACTCGCTAGCCTGACGAGTATTATAGTATCTCGCCTGCTCTTCCTCCTTGCGGAACCGAGTTCCGCCAGCTCCTTGCGACGCTTGCAGACCAAACTGCGACCTCATTGGTCACTCGAACTCCTCGACGTGCTCCTTCCCTACTCGCTTAGGGTGAGCACCTTCCTCGGACGGACCCGGGCGATGAGGCGAGGTCGTCGTTCCTTCCTTGCGAGGTAGAAGAGCTGCTCGCATGGAGCCTTCTATCCTCCACGCGAATTCCTCGAAAACAGCCAAGGATACGAACTCGCCACCTCGGGCCGGGTTTCCCACCACATCCTCTTGGTCGCTAACTGTAACCATCTCGCCTTTTCTACCAGACTTTCTTCCTCTGGCCACGATCCACGCTCACCGCACCAAAGTGTTGAAGCCTGGAAAATCCTGGCTCCAAAAATCAAATCAATGCAGCCGGAGGCTACTTGCCCAGCGGTTCAACGAGAAGATTTAGTTAGCCACAACGAGCGAAACGGAGAGATAAATGACACAACCCCAGGTGCAGCGGCAGGGAGGTCCCACCACGTACCCAGAAGCTCAAGAGAGTCTTCTCCTCCAAAACCACGAATGGCCGAGCTGGGTACCAGGAATAACACTTGTCAAAAAATCAGAGCTGCACCCCCCCCCCTACAGAGGAGAATCTTCCTTAACAAGTGCCTTCCTAGTACCAAGCTCGGTCATTCGTGGTTTTGGAGGAGAATTGTAACATCCCGACTTTGAAAAGGGGTCTAGCCGGTTCAGATGAACCCTTGGAGGAATCTAGGCCGGGTCATCAGGCAATCACGACCCGACCTTCATCACCTAGAGGTGGTCATTTAGATAAATGACTGTTTTGGGCAGCATCGTGCTTCGCCACAACGTCAAAATTGTTCATTGAGCATACGTGCTCCGAATTGACTTCTGTCAGTTGCGTTAAACTCGTATGATCGATACGAGTGCAACAGAATTCGTTTCGTTCCAATCCGAGGTCATTTGGTGAAATTGACCGTTTTGAGTACCGTAGCGCGTTACGACGATGCAATTTTAGAATATGGAGCATACGTGCTCCGAATCGACTTCCATCAGTTACGTTAGACTCGTATGGTCAATATGAGTGCAACAGAATTCGTTTCGTTCCGATCCGAGGTCGTTTGGAGAAAACGACTATTTTGAGTAATATCGAGCGCCGCAACAACGCCATTTTAGAATATTGGGTAAACGAGCCCCAATTTCACCCTAGTCAGTTGCAACGGACTCGTGTGATCAATTCTAGCGCGATGCAATCCGTTTCATTCAAAATTCGATGAGATTTGAGAAAGTTAGCCAAATTAATCTATTTTGAGTTGCGTCCTGATTTGAGTGAATAATTTTGAATAAACGAACTCGGAATCAACTTGAAATAATTTCGTTAACTTCGTGTGATTGTTACGAACACATCGACGCCCTCTGCGCATTTTTCCCGCGCTTATTTTGGGAGTTAAGTTATATATTCATGAAGGTATATATATACAGGATTATAAATATAATTATATATATATATATAATAAAACTATATATAATAAAACTTATAAGGGGGGGGGGGGCTGTAAATCCCAAAAGCCAGAACCAGAGAACAGTGACTGAAACCACCGATGGAAACTGGGGGCGGGGGAGAAATCGCACCGGAGGAATTAGATCTCCCTCTTGGCGGTATTTTGGTGGAAGTTCGTCGGTGAGGGGAATCGATCCATCGAGAGAGTGCCACGTTAGCCCAAATATTTTGAGCTCTCGAGGTCGTTGGCGGCACTTGATTGGTCGGCCATGGCTATACAAGGGGCTTTCACGGCAAGGTCCGGACACCACCTCTCTCCCCCTCCTCTCCCCCTCCTCGAAGCTCTGTCGGAATAGGGTCTGATGGCGAGAGCTAGCTGCAGCTTCACGTTCTGGAAGATTCAAGCTCTCCCTCTTCTGCTTATCTTCCTCCTCTCAGTTCTGGATGAGAAATTGGGGCGTGACAAGAGGAACTCCGACTCCTTCTCCGCCTCTTACTTGAGCCTATCTTCATCTGGTTATGGTAACCCTATACTTTTTCTATTTTCTTTTAGCATTGGTTTTGATTTGGAACTATGGATGGGTGTTGTGCGAGATTGAAATGAGAACCAGAAATATTCGTCTGTCCTTCCTCCTCCAATTTGATGAGAAATCAAATTGTTGACATTTCTGAAATTTAGATTTGCCTATACGACAACGGGAGCTCTTCCTCCTCCGACAATGGTAGTCCCTAAGCCTTCTATAATCTCTTTATTCATCGTCTTGGATTATTAGGGGAGTGGAAAGACGCACGGTGCTCTGGTTTAGAGGTTTGGGTTTTATTCCTCTTCAAGGATGGATCATCTCTCTCTCTCTCTCTCTATATATATATATATGTATATATAGCTATTTATTTATATACACATTCCATCGATGGCTGAGAAACACTCATATTCTGTCGTATTGAAATATAGGAGACGATGATGAATCATTGATTGGAGATGAATGGCGAGAATAACGGAGATGAAAGTCATATTAGAACTACAATTATAATTAGAGATTTTATGTTTTGTTTGGGTGCGAATTGTTATATCTGGATTGCTTATAACATCACTCTTTTCATTTTGGATACCTGATGCATACCTCAAGCTTTTAACGACAATGACTCCATTTCCATCTACTTCCTTCCTCCTCCAAGTTTCTGGTAAGCCCTCCTTGATCAATTCAGCACAAAAATCTGGGAGTTGCGGATGAGAGATTTAGAATGTGGATCGGCCCTCCTCTCTCTCACGGAAAATGAAAAAAAAAAAGAAAAATGGGAAGGATAAATCAAAATTTAAAACTCTCCCTCTCTCCCTCTCCCTCTCTTGATTTCCTGAGCCGGCGACATCAGAGGCGCTACTTCTTCTTTATTTTGAACGGCCCTTCAATATAAATTCTCCCATTAATAAAATAGTTGAACTTGGCTTCTTAAAGAGCTAGCTGCTAGAAAAATTAAAATTATGAGTTCTCTTTTGATTATGCTAAAGATTTTATAGTTTCTTTTGATCTGGAGCTATACCCTTCTGCCATTATTTTACGGCAGCTCAAAATCCCCTATAATTTCATTATTAAATAGGTTGGGAAGTAAGTGATGTACATCTCCTCTCACTCATTCACTCTCTGTGCAAGTTCTTATATATATATATGTACATGTATATCAGCTGGTTCAAAAAAAAGGGCCTATTTGGGGGTTTACATAGGATTGTTGAGGTGATGTTCTCTTTTTGAAATAGAAACTTTGGTATAAGGGCTGAGTTTTGTGGGCTGTAAAGGACCTTGTTGTTAATTTCCTTTAGAAAGAGGCGATGAAGAATAACAATTTAAAATGAAAGGAAGATGCTTTTTCTCTGCTCTCCTATCTCTGTTCTGCAGGGAGTTCAAGCCCGGTTGATTTAAGCTTGAAAGTTGAAGTTCAGTTTGAACTAAGATTTGAAACATATGCATACTATCTCTATCTCCCTCCCTCTCTTTCTCTATCTGTGCAAGATTTAATATATATATATTTATGTTTTCATGTGTTCTTACACATGCATGCACATAAGAGACACTATCATGGGGCTTCACTTGAGGAAGTTGGTGTGCTTAATAAGTGATGTTTTCTGTAAGGGTGATATCAAGCGTTACCTATTGGAATTTTTGCTGCCTCTTTTGTTGTTGGTTTGGGGGCTGCTCCTTGTTGAGTTGGACTGCAGGGGTGCTGCCTCTTTTGTTGTTGGTTTGGGGGCTGCTCCTTGTTGAGTTGGACTGCAGGTATGATGATTTGGGCTGCTCTTTACCATTTCTCCTGGGGCTGTTTTGCTTTGGGCTGCCCCTTACCATTTTTCCTGAGGCTGTTTGCATTGGGGGCTGCTGTTATAAAAACCTGCTGCAGTGTTTCCTGTTAATTAGGGGCTGATTTCATGTTGTTTTTGGTCGGAGCGGCTCTTTGTCTTCTTTTCTGAAGGACTGGGGTTGTTGGTCTATCCTTCTAGGAATCTCATTATTTGAGATGTCCTTTGCTTATGTTTTATGGGGAAATCGGGCTGGTTTATCCTTCCAGGAGGATGGCTGTTGATATGCTTTTGGTAGATGGGCTTTGCTGTTACTACCTCCTTCCCATATTCTCTAACATTTCTTCTCTCTCTACCCCTTCACAAATTCTGATGTTGATTAAAGGTGGAAATACTCCCTCTTCTTTTGATGTGGTACCAATACCAATGGAAATGTTATATAGATGACTTGGGTTTGATCACCAAGCATCCAAATGATTGACGGGAGCCTATGGGCCATATGAGGATGGCTCGATTTAATTGCCAGCCGGGTTAAAATAGTGGCACCTTCTCGGATGGAGATATGCTAAGCTTATATAGAGTTCGTCTTCTCTCCTCCTACAAAACTGCGGGTGGATATATTGTTAAGCTTTAAAAGAGTTCTTTTCTCCTCTTATGATGAAATACACCTTTCGAGAAAATAATTCCTACGGGAATGAAATGCTGTCTTCGAGAAAATAATTCCTACGGGAATGAAATGCTGCCTTCGAGAAAATAATTCCTAAGGGAATAAAATGTTGCCTTCGAGGAAGTAATTCCTACGGGAATGAAATGTTGCCTTCGAGAAAATAATTCCTACGGGAATAAAGGTTGCCTTGAGAAATAATTCCTACAGGAATTAAATGTGCCTTCGGAAAATGTGCCTTCGGAGAATATAGGATGACCGATGAGTTTTTCCTCTAAGGCAACCCGCACGACGGACGGTCTGGGAGGGCAACCCGTGCGAAACTTATAGAACTACGTGGGTCTGAGACCGTATGCAGGATGATACGGAGTACGTAGGCGGTGGTCGTGGGAAGACTGCCTCGGCCCAATAAGAGTCCAGATATCCCCCCCTTATAAATGTTATATTATGCTTGTTTGTTAGTAAGGGTTGGATTCTCTTCGTGGTTCTAATAACTTGTCTTTAACACAAGTGACAGGTGCATATGAGGGACAACACTCATGGGTGGAGGAGGCCACAGAGCAGGCTACTTCAGGTATACGTTATTAAGTCGCATCTCCCTTTTTGTTGTGCCCTATCTCAGGGTATATATATATATATAATGGCAACGATGCCTTGATGGATAGGATTTAAGGCAGCGGCGAAATCGATATTATTCATACAGGTTTTGAAATTGTGGTTTCTGTGATATTTAATCTTCCGCTATAAACAATGTCTTCCGCTAAGGGTTACAAAACGCACTCTTTAATGATGTCTTCCGCTAAAATACTGCTTCCTTACTCTGTTGGTGTGTAGTGACTTTCGCTTAACACCACCCCTAGGCGTGACATCGGAGTGTTCAAGGAAAAAAGGTTGGAGAAGCTAGTGCCTTCACCCTTCGGGGTCGCTTCGGCGTCGTGCTAAATGGTGGTGTGCGATAAGATCCCCCGGTCGGACCGTCGATTTTGGAGGGGGGACCTTACAAATGGATCAGAGCGCAACCGATCTTGTCGACCTATTCGTGATCACAGAAACACCTATTGCTCCGCTAATCGCTGTAGCGTGGTTCGGGACGAACCACTGCAGCGGAAGCGGTGGTGGACCTAAAAGGTAAAAGTTGGCAACAAACTTGGCATATATATGAACATCTTCACTCGAACTTATCAAATTCAGTTTTAGTCATGCAAAATTTTTTTTATGACTCAGATCGACACTTAAATGTCTTTTACTACATCTGATCTCGAACAATCATCTATCTTACTCCCATAAAACACTCTCTTTAAACCCTACAAATGATCATTTCAAATTTTGAACTCTAGGTTTAAGCCTCTTTGTTTTATTGGGAGTAGATACTCGTTTTCAAAATTCCATTCGAGGTGAACTAATCAAATGGAATTTTGTGTACAATGTAAGAACTTCATTACTAATTTCTAATCCCAGGTTTAAGCCTCTTTGTTTTATTGGGATTAAAATTCTCGCTTTCAAAATTTCATTTAAGGTAAGCTAACTAAATGAAATTTTGCGTGTATATGGAGAATTGCTCTAACGATTGCAAATATGAAATATGCTTTGACTTGATCGATTTGACGATCTGTTGAAAATAAAGTCGTGCAATCGTAAAAGAACTATGATAAAATGTTACTCTTTTCAATAACGTTAATATTTCAGGAAATGATTACTAAGGCGACGTCCTGGATTGAAGTAAATTTGTGGCAAATTTATAAAAGCTTGTATACAAACCATCTTAAAAGTACATTGTTAGCATTCGCGGGACTTGCGATGTTTGCATACTCATCCAGCCGGGAAGCCTCGTTAAAAGGAGTATGCCACTGAGGACCCGAAGGTGATGGTTACCTATTTTATTGCTTGCTTGCATTGGGAAAAGTGGCGGGTCGGTCATGCCCGTAGACCGTACGTACCGGTGCGGGAAGGTTGACGACTCTAGGCGACAGGGAGGTGTGCACCCCGGGAGCTCGGTTGTATCATATATGCCCCGCTGGGTCCCTCCGCTGGTTGGCCAAATTCAGTTATTGCCGGATGTCTCCTACGTCCGAGGGTACACGGGGTTGTACGTTGGGGCCTGGGTAGTGCGGTACATCCACACCCAGAAGTGGCAGGACCGGTCACTGTCACCGACGGCCACATCGGTGAGGCTCGCGGGGTTCGCTACCCTGCAAAACGAAGCGGTCAAAATATGGCAACATAAGAGCAAACTAGTAAAATATTATATGTGATTACCGTGGCGGGTCAGTCATGCCCAAGGACCGTTCATATAGGAATGGGAATATTGACAACTCATGAGGCACTAGGGAGAGTGTGAACCCCGGAAGGTTATTAATTATTTCCCCGAAGGGTCCCTCCGCTGGATAGCCGAATTTTGTAATCGACGGATGTTGCTCACATCCAGGAGTACACTGGGTTGTACATTAGGGCCTGGGTAGTGCGGTACGTCCACACCCAGAAGTGGCAGGACCGGCCACTGTCACCGACGGCCACATCGGTGAGGCCCACGGGGGTCGCAACCCTGCTGGAAGAAAAATGGTCAAACTGTTTCAACATTGTGTGTTGTGATTGAGTCGTGAGTACTCGTTATGCATGACTTGCATATGCATCATTTGCATCAAAACATACATATCTGCATATACCATTAACATATAACCTTCGTATGGGAATTGGTTATATGTTTGTGGATTTTTACTGCTTATTTGCAATTTTATCTGTACCATTAACATATAACCTTCGTATGGGAGTTGGTTATATGTTCATGGATTTACTCTGCTTATTTACAATTTTCATCTGTTCCACCAACATATAACCTTCGAATGGGAGTCGGCCATATGTTGATAGGTGTTACAAAAGTTTATGCAAGTTATAACTTTTATATGTTTCACTGACACGTAGCCCCGTAAGAGAATTAACTATATGTTGATAGATTTTTACTATGTGCCTTTCGAACACAATCAGATATGCAAACCTTGGAAGGTGTTGAGTTGCCTCCACTTCCAGTTGAGCTCGGCTACTTGGAAGGTGTTGAGTTGCCTCCACTTCCAGCTGAGCTCGGCTCCTGGAAGGTGTTGAGTTGCCTTCGTCTCCCGTTAAGCTCGGTTCACGGGAGGGGTATCGAGTGATGAAGGGTTTCTTGTTTCTCGCGATTAGATCAATTTTAATCGTTCAAGCTACCCCGTAGTTCACGTAAGCTACTTGTATATTACATGGCAGGAGCCATCAACATAGCTCGTTAGGTAAAACCAAACCTAGAGATCCTTAAAAGTTGGGATCGTTCGACACCTCTAGTGGTCTACAGTACGTCCCGTTTTGAATCCTCATGACCCACTCGTATTTTCAGGGACGAAAATTTTCTTTGTTTTATTGGATTGTAACATCCCGACTTTGAAAAGGGGTCTAGCCGGTTCAGATGAACCCTTGGAGGAATCTAGGCCGGGTCATCAGGCAATCACGACCCGACCTTCATCACCTAGAGGTGGTCATTTAGAGAAATGACTGTTTTGGGCAGCATCGTGCTTCGCCACAACGTCAAAATTGTTCATTGAGCATACGTGCTCCGAATCGACTTCTGTCAGTTGCGTTAAACTCATATGATCGATACGAGTGCAACAGAATTCGTTTCGTTCCAATCCGAGGTCATTTGGTGAAATTGACCGTTTTGAGTACCGTAGCGCGTCACGACGATGCAATTTTAGAATATGGAGCATACGTGCTCTGAATCGACTTCCGTCAGTTACGTTAGACTCGTATGGTCAATATGAGTGCAACAGAATTTGTTTCGTTCCGATCCGAGGTCGTTTGGAGAAAACGACTATTTTGAGTAATATCGAGCGCCGCAACAACGCCATTTTAGAATATTGGGTAAACGAGCCCCAATTTCACCCTAGTCAGTTGCAACGGACTCGTGTGATCAATTCTAGCGCGATGCAATCCGTTTCATTCAAAATTCGATGAGATTTGAGAAAGTTAGCCAAATTAATCTATTTTGAGTTGCATCCTGATTTGAGTGAATAATTTTGAATAAACGAACTCGGAATCAACTTGAAATAATTTCGTTAACTTCGTGTGATTGTTACGAACACATCGACGCCCTCTGCGCATTTTTCCCGCGCTTATTTTGGGAGTTAAGTTATATATTCATGAAGGTATATACATAATTATATATATATATAATAAAACTATATATAATAAAACTTATAAGGGGGGGGGGGGGGGCTGTAAATCCCAAAAGCCAGAACCGGAGAACAGTGACTGAAACCACGGATGGAAACTGGGGGCGGGGGAGAAATCGCACCGGAGGAATTAGATCTCCCTCTTGGCGGTATTTTGGTGGAAGTTCGTCGGTGAGGGGAATCGATCCATCGAGAGAGTGCCACGTTAGCCCAGATATTTTGAGCTCTTGAGGTCGTTGGCGGCACTTGATTGGTCGGCCATGGCTATACAAGGGGCTTTCACGGCAAGGTCCGGACACCACCTCTCTCCCCCTCCTCTCCCCCTCCTCGAAGCTCTGTCGGAATAGGGTCTGATGGCGAGAGCTAGCTGCAGCTTCACGTTCTGGAAGATTCAAGCTCTCCCTCTTCTGCTTATCTTCCTCCTCTCAGTTCTGGATGAGAAATTGGGGCGTGACAAGAGGAACTCCGACTCCTTCTCCGCCTCTTACTTGAGCCTATCTTCATCTGGTTATGGTAACCCTATATTTTTTCTATTTTCTTTTAACATTGGTTTTGATTTGGAACGATGGATGGGTGTTGTGCGAGATTGAAATGAGAACCAGAAATATTCGTCTGTCCTTCCTCCTCCAATTTGATGAGAAATCAAATTGTTGACATTTCTGAAATTTAGATTTGTCTATACGACAACGGGAGCTCTTCCTCCTCCGACAATGGTAGTTCCTAAGCCTTCTATAATCTCTTTATTCGTCGTCTTGTATTATTAGGGGAGTGGAAAGACGCACGGTGCTCTGGTTTAGAGGTTTGGGTTTTATTCCTCTTCAAGGATGGATCATCTCTCTCTCCATCTCTCTCTCTATATATATATGTATATATAGCTATTTATTTATATACACATTCCATCGATGGCTGAGAAACACTCATATTCTGTCGTATTGAAATATAGGAGACGATGATGAATCATTGATTGGAGATGAATGGCGAGAATAACGGAGATGAAAGTCATATTAGAACTACAATTATAATTAGAGATTTTATGTTTTGTTTGGGTGCGAATTGTTATATCTGGATTGCTTATAACATCACTCTTTTCATTTTGGATACCTGATGCATACCTCAAGCTTTTCACGGCAATGACTCCATTTCCATCTACTTCCTTCCTCCTCCAAGTTTCTGGTAAGCCCTCCTTGATCAATTCAGCACAAAAATCTGGGAGTTGCGGATGAGAGATTTAGAATGTGGATCGGCCCTCCTCTCTCTCACGGAAAATGAAAAAAAAAAGAAAAATGGGAAGGATAAATCAAAATTTAAAACTCTCCCTCTCCCTCTCTTGATTTCCTGAGCCGGCGACATCAGAGGCGCTACTTCTTCTTTATTTTGAACGGCCCTTCAATATAAATTCTCCCATTAATAAAATAGTTGAACTTGGCTTCTTAAAGAGCTAGCTGCTAGAAAAATTAAAATTATGAGTTCTCTTTTGATTATGCTAAAGATTTTATAGTTTCTTTTGATCTGGAGCTATACCCTTCTGCCATTATTTTACGGCAGCTCAAAATCCCCTATAATTTCATTATTAAATAGTTTGGGAAGTAAGTGATGTACATCTCCTCTCACTCATTCACTCTCTGTGCAAGTTCTTATATATATATGTACATGTATATCAGCTGGTTCAAAAAAAAGGGCCTATTTGGGGGTTTACATAGGATTGTTGAGGTGATGTTCTCTTTTTGAAATAGAAACTTTGGTATAAGGGCTGAGTTTTGTGGGATGTAAAGGACCTTGTTGTTAATTTCCTTTAGAAAGAGGCGATGAAGAATAACAATTTAAAATGAAAGGAAGATGCTTTTTCTCTGCTCTCCTATCTCTGTTCTGCAGGGAGTTCAAGCCCGGTTGATTTAAGCTTGAAAGTTGAAGTTCAGTTTGAACTAAGATTTGAAACATATGCATACTATCTCTATCTCCCTCCCTCTCTTTCTCTATCTGTGCAAGATTTAATATATATATATATATATATATGTTTTCATGTGTTCTTACACATGCATGCACATAAGAGACACTATCATGGGGCTTCACTTGAGGAAGTTGGTGTGCTTAATAAGTGATGTTTTCTGTAAGGGTGATATCAAGCGTTACCTATTGGAATTTTTGCTGCCTCTTTTGTTGTTGGTTTGGGGGCTGCTCCTTGTTGAGTTGGACTGCAGGGGTGCTGCCTCTTTTGTTATTGGTTTGGGGGCTGCTCCTTGTTGAGTTGGACTGCAGGTATGATGATTTGGGCTGCTCTTTACCATTTCTCCTGGGGCTGTTTTGCTTTGGGCTGCTCCTTACCATTTTTCCTGAGGCTGTTTGCATTGGGGGCTGCTGTTATAAAAACCTGCTGCAGTGTTTCCTGTTAATTAGGGGCTGATTTCATGTTGTTTTTGGTCGGAGCTGCTCTTTTTCTTTTCTGAAGGACTGGGGTTGTTGGTCTATCCTTCTAGGAATCTCATTATTTGAGATGTCCTTTGCTTATATTTTATGGGGAAATCGGGCTTGTTTATCCTTCCAGGAGGATGGCTGTTGATATGCTTTTGGTAGATGGGCTTTGCTGTTACTACCTCCTTCCCATATTCTCTAACATTTCTTCTCTCTCTACCCCTTCAAAAATTCTGATGTTGATTAAAGGTGGAAATACTCCCTCTTCTTTTGATGTGGTACCAATACCAATGGAAATGTTATATAGATGACTTGAGTTTGATCACCAAGCATCCAAATGATTGACGGGAGCCTATGGGCCATATGAGGATGGCTCGATTTAATTGCCAGCCGGGTTAAAATAGTGGCACCTTCTCGGATGGAGATATGCTAAGCTTATATAGAGTTCGTCTTCTCTCCTCCTACAAAACTGCGGGTGGATATATTGTTAAGCTTTAAAAGAGTTCTTTTCTCCTCTTATGATGAAATACACCTTTCGAGAAAATAATTCCTACGGGAATGAAATGCTGCCTTCGAGAAAATAATTCCTACGGGAATGAAATGCTGCCTTCGAGAAAATAATTCCTAAGGGAATAAAATGTTGCCTTCGAGGAAGTAATTCCTACGGGAATGAAACGTTGCCTTCGAGAAAATAATTCCTACGGGAATAAAGGTTGCCTTGAGAAATAATTCCTACAGGAATTAAATGTGCCTTCGGAAAATGTGCCTTCGGAGAATATAGGATGGCCGATGAGTTTTTCCTCTAAGGCAACCCGCACGACGGACGGTCTGGGAGGGCAACCCGTGCGAAACTTATAGAACTACGTGGGTCTGAGACCGTATGCAGGATGATACGGAGTACGTAGGCGGTGGTCGTGGGAAGACTGCCTCGGCCCAATAAGAGTCCAGATATCCCCCCTTATAAATGTTATATTATGTTTGTTTGTTAGTAAGGGTTGGATTCTCTTCGTGGTTCTAATAACTTGTCTTTAGCACAAGTGACAGGTGCAGATGAGGGACAACACTCATGGGTGGAGGAGGCCACAGAGCAGGCTACTTCAGGTATACGTTATTAAGTCGCATCTCCCTTTTTGTTGTGACCTATCTCAGGGTATATATATATAATGGCAACGAAGCCTTGATGGATAGGATTTAATGCAGCGGCGAAATCGATATTATTCATACAGGTTTTGAAATTGTGGTTTCTGTGATATTTAATCTTCCGCTATAAACCATGTTTTCCGCTAAGGGTTACAAAACGCACTATTTAATGATGTCTTCCGCTAAAATACTGCTTCCTTACTCTGTTGGTGTGTAGTGACTTTCGCTTAACACCACCCCTAGGCGTGACATCGGAGTGTTCAAGGAAAAAGGGTTGGAGAAGCTAATGCCTTCACCCTTCGGGGTCGCTTCGGCGTCGTGCTAAATGGTGGTGTGCGATAAGATCCCCCGGTCGGACCGTCGATTTTGGAGGGGGGACCTTACAAGAATACTCTCTTGAGCTTTTAGGTACGTGGTGGGACCTCCCTGCCGCAGCACCTGAGGTTGTGTCCTTTATCTCTCTGTTTCGCTCGTTGTGGCTAACTAAATCTTCTCGTTGAACCGCTGGGCAAGTAGCCTATGGCTGCATTGATCTGATTTTTGGAGCCGGGATTTTCCAGGCTTCAACATCGATGATCATCATTTCGGCGCTCTTCTATACACCGTTCTTCCTGCCTTCTGGGGGCTTTCTCCTGCCCCTTCCTTCTCTCTTGACTTCCTTCGAACTACTGGCGATGCGCCTCAATGGCCTCATCCGCCGCTATCTGCGCTTCCACTCGGTGCACGAGATCTGGATAGCTCGGTACTGTCTCCCTCATCAAAATGAAGTAGAAGCCGCTTGGGCGGAGTCCCCCTAGGAAAATGCCACGCAGAAGCTCGGGATCAACCCCTGGGATTTGTCGTGCCTCAGCAGTGAAGCGGCGGAAAAATTCCTTTAGGGTCTCTCCCTCGTTCTGACGAATCCCCTAAAGATGTGAGGGATCTTGGACAATTCTTCGGTTGGCGACGAACTGGTCTGTAAACTGTCGGGCTAACTCTGTGAAGTTATTGATGGACCCATCCCGCAGAGAATGAAACCACGTGCGTGCCTGCCCCTTAAGCGTGGCCGGAAACACTTGACAGAGGAGCTGATCAGCGACGTTATAGATCTACATAATGGTGGTGAAATGGTTGATGTGCTCCAGTGGATCATCCATCCCATCAAATGTTTCGATGTTGGGAAGCTTGAAACCGTGTGGAATTGGATGGACCAGGATTTGTTGTATCAGGGGGGAGCCACGATGTAGAGGGCGGCGGGCAAAGATGCCCTGACGCCCGACCTGTCCATACTCTTCGGCAATCACATTGCGGATTTCCTCGCAAGTGGGCCTTCCTATGACATGATCGACTCTTACCCCTCCTTACAGATGGTGAAGGAGTTCTCCTCTAGCGCTCCTGGCGGGGCGAATCAGATGCTTGGAGCTGGTCGCATCCGAGTATTCTTCTACGTACGTATCTCCTTCTTGGGCAGCCTCCCCTAATGGAACCTGATTCGGGATCAAGGGGGCGGGATGATCGACGCGACAGGCAGAACGGGAGCTCGCGATGCTCCGAGGTTTCTGAGGAGAGCCAACATTTTAGTCTGCTGCTCCTCCATCTGGCGCACGCGCCCCTCCGCGCGGCAATGAGTGCTAACACGGCCTCTTCGGCTGGAGGCGCGTTGATGAGTGAATGAGAGGGAGTGTGATCAACGCATCCTTCTGGGATTGAACCATCAGCGATGCGAGTACTTCTTCTTGCCATTGATATTAGTCACGAGTATTTCTATGGAATGAATACTGTCTTTGAAAAGTCTTTGCAGAGTTTAGGGAACAATGTTCCCACAGACGACGCCAAACTGTTGGCGAATTGAACCGTCTTAGCCTGAGAGTGGGCCGAGTGCGCAAACAGTCACAGAGAAAACATACGTATGGCAAGAGAACGTTTTTAGCGTGGAAAACCCGGAAAGGGTAAAAACCACATGACCAGATCTGCGCCAGTCAAATTTTACTAGATGTTAGAGCATTACAAGTAAGGTTGCGAGAACTGAGAGCGACATGCCGCTACTCCTTACAGTTGTAGTTGAAGGGAAGTCTCTAATGGTGACAGGTCGTCTCTCAGAAAAACTAAGTATTTTGCTTTCACAGGAGGTCTTCGAGGTCCGAATGAGATCTTCAAGTTTCGAAGGAGATCTTCAAGTCTCGAAGGAGATCTTCGAACACTGAAGGAAATCTTCGAGTCGCGAAGGAGATCTCTAAAGGAATTCTTTAGAAAGCTCTCTCGGATGCAGAATGCCAGATCCCCTGAAATGAAGGTCTGGACTCCTTTTATAGCTTTGGCCGGGGGTAGCCAGGTAATTTTGCCGTCGTAACCACCTGACAGACGAATCACGTTTGCCGGTTTGGAGCACACAGATCGCCATTTTTCGAATATGATGATTTTGCCCCCCGGTAAGTTCGGGCAGTTCGGGCATCTTCGTTGACGATTCTAATAGCAATGCGCGAATCCTGCATTCTCAAGAAGGAAAGTGGAGTTATCAACTGTGCGCGCTATGAATTTTGCAATGTTCAAGTGCACGTGGGTCAAAGACACGTTATGAACTTAACGGTGATAAGTGCGCGTAAAGCATCGAGCGGGAGTGCCGTAAAAGCATGATCGGACAACGCAAAGGGGCGGCGGGCGTGCCGTGCGGCTAGGGAGATCGGCCAGCACCGCGCATGCCGTGCGCGGTTGCACGCGACACCGCCGCGTGCGGTACTGCGCATGCCGCGCACGGTAGCGGGCGGTACTGCGCATGCCGCACGCGGTACTGCTCGTGCTGCGCGCGGATGCGCGCGCGTGCCACGCACGGTACCGTGCAGGCCGCGCGCAGTAGCGCGGACCGCACGCGGTTGTGCGCACGTACCGCGTGCGGTTGCGCGCGTGGTTGTGTGCGGTACCGCCGTTCGCCGCGTGTGGTTGGTCGCGGTCGTATGCGCAGGATTGCACGCTCTCGTGGCGGTTACAACGCAGTACATTGTGGAGATAGTGAGTTTGACTTTCTCTTGGTTAAACCCACTTTCTCACTCATGACCTCATTATCTTAGTGGGGGAGTGAGGTTTTTGTCTAATCGCAATCCAGATTTATCTACATAATAGATGAGAACCCATCAAGTAGGTAATTAGGAATTTATGCTTCATGAATTTTAAATTTTATAGCTTTAATCTTGAATTTTGGTTTCAATACATATAGCGAGCATTATAACATTCTTCAAATATGCGTTGGGTTGAAACCGCTTCAATATTTATGTATTTTGATATTTTTAATGAAAATTTATCATTTTAATTAAGTTTTAATTAGTGCCGGAGTCATGAATATTTTTTTGTTAATTCTGCCGCTCATATTATATATATAATAATGATAATAATAATAATAATAATAATAAGAGAAGGCTGCCTACCGTTGCGGCACAAATGACACATCAAACGGAGCTGATTGGTTTGCGCGGGAAAGCCAACTAACGGTCCACAATAGCCCAAGCTGTTAAACGGTTCAACTCGCGACAGCGGCCCATCGTTGCCTGCATCTCTCTCTCTCTCTCTCTCTCTCTCTCTCTCTCTCCTCGAATCTCCTGTTTCTATTGCAGTCTCTGCCTCTCGTCAATAATAGTAAAGACAGGTTAGTTAGTTAAAAGTATCCATGGCAACAGGTTGATGGCTCTTGTTGGAGAGCAAAGCCTACGCTACGCCCAATGCTCTTCAACCTGCAAGCTCGATCATTTCCCCTCTCCTCATTTCTCAGCTTTTTTTAAGAATACATAGGATCAAGAAGAAGAAGAAGAAGAAGAAGAAGAAGAAGAAGGTCCGTACGACGTTCCACTACTCGTTCCCTCTCTCTGTTTTATGGAGATTAGTGGCTGCATATGCATTTCTTGCTCTGATTCGGTTTGATTGAGTTCTTCTCATTTGGTGCTTAAAGGGAGAGCAGTTTCAAGGAAGGCTGGAGCCAAACACACCGGGCTAGCTATTAAATAGATTTCTTAAATGGCCTCCTCCCCTGCCTCTGCTCCGCCACCTGATGTCAAGTCACTGCCAGCTGATTTACCACCCGCCGTGAACTCTACATCCCCTCCATCGCCCGAAACTTCAAGCCCTCTACCCGTCTCAGCGCAGCCGCCTTCGCCGCCTGCTCCATCATTGCCTCCTCCCTCTCCTCCGTCATCCCCTCCCCCCTCCACTCTGTCTTCGCCTCCCCCATCATCCCCGCCGCCACTGCTTCCGTCCTCGCCGCCACTTCTTCCGTCCTCCCCACCACCGAAGTCTTCTCCCCCTCCTCCAGCATCATCTCCTCCTCCTCCAGCTTCATCTCCGCCAGCGCCTCGAGATTCATCCCCACCGCCTTCAGATTCATCTCCCCCGCCACCGGAGATAATTTTATCTCCGCCGGCATCCTCGTCAGCCCAAGGATCTCCTCCCCCCTCACCGACCCTGCCTCTACCGTCACCTTCCCCTCCAACGCAGCCCTCGCCCTCCAAACCAGCCCCCTCGTCCGGCGATTTCCTGCCGCCTCCTCTGCCGAGTAACCCGGCAAAGGCGCCTCCAGCTCATGCTTCGCCAACGGCAAATGGAGAGCATGCAAAGTCAAACAATTCATCGGATGGGTCTCATATCATTCCTACGGTGGGTGTGATTATTGCAGGCATCGCGCTATTTATTGTGATCATCGGCATTGCAGCATGGGTTTTCCGCAGGAAGAAGAAGAAGACGAGATCTCATAGTTTGATGCATTACAATCCAGATCATGGGGGCAAAGGTAGCTACCATTGTTCTGATAAACTTTCTACATATCTCTGTTTCATAATTTTTGATCTTCATTAAAGTTCAAGCTACCATTATCATGAAATTATGGATCATGTTGATAGGAAGAAAATTCTTGAGCTCAAATTATTTATAAGTTTTATAAACCTGTACTCAACAATGAAGGTAGGACATTTTTGAAAAAAAAAACAGAGATTTAGAGAGATGTATAGAGAGTTTGAGATTTAAAAGGAGAACACTCTGGTTCTCAGGTTATGGCGAGATATCTAATTTGCTCTGTTAATTCTGATTTCTGTGGTGGAAAAGCATCAAACAAAAACAATTCTAAGAAATTGTAGCCCAATAACTAATTAAACGGTTTATGTAAAATTCTCAGGTGGCGTTTACTACAACAACGGGCCATCTCCGCCGAAATGGCAGAACGGAGGACAAGATGCGGTGGTCAGGATCCCGCCACCTCCGGGCATGCCCTGGCACGCATCTCCTCCTCCCGGCGAAACCAGCACGAGTCACTCAGGGCCGCACGATACACCGCAGAAATCATTGTCTCCTCCCCTCGCCCTTGGCTTCGTTAAGAGCACATTCAGCTACGAAGAGCTGTCGGAAGCCACTAATGGCTTCTCGAAGGGAAACTTACTAGGACAGGGCGGTTTTGGCTATGTGTATAAGGGAGTTTTTCCGAACGGGAAAGAGGTGGCCGTGAAACAGCTCAAGGCGGGAAGCGGGCAGGGGGAGAAGGAGTTCCAAGCGGAGGTTGAGATTATCAGCCGAGTCCACCACCGCCACTTGGTCTCCCTGGTCGGCTACTGCATCGTCGGCTCTCAGAGGCTGCTCGTTTATGAATTTGTTCCCAACAAGACTCTCGAGTTCCATCTGCATGGTCAGTTTTTCAATTCGTCTGTTAATTAATATTAATTCCACCGTTGACATTTGCGATTTCTTCTTCCAGCTCTGTTTGGTTTAAATTAAGGACCTGTGTGAGAGAGAGGGAGAATGAATTAAGTAAACCAAACAGAGCCATAGTCGTGGAAGAAGGAATCGCAAATGTCAACCAAACGACATTTTCATTTCCTCTCTTTGAAATCCTTCAAATTAACCATGGGAAGCTTGAATGTAATGAACATGCAATTATATTGCAGGAAAGAATCAGCCAACAATGGACTGGCCTTCCAGAATCAGAATTGCCTTAGGCTCAGCTAAGGGGCTTGCCTATCTGCACGAAGACTGTGAGCATCTGCAACATCGCTCCATCATTAGATTTCATCATGAATTCATGCCATATCAAACTCCATTTCTGAAATCTCCATTATATGCTTCCTCTGCTGCAGGCCATCCTCGCATCATCCATCGCGACATCAAAGCTGCAAACATTTTGCTGGATAATAGATTTGAAGCTATGGTAAGTGGAGAAAATGAGAGTGCTGCAGACCTCCCTCGATAGATCCCCACCACCATGATTAATTAATTCACAGGTTCAGTTTTGGGTCTGTAATTATTACACCTGCAGGTGGCAGATTTTGGACTGGCCAAGTTAACTTCAGACAACTACACCCATGTCTCCACTCGTGTTATGGGCACATTCGGGTATCTGGCTCCTGAATATGCATCCAGCGGAAAGCTCAGCGACAAGTCTGATGTTTTCTCATTTGGTGTCATGCTTCTGGAGCTCATAACAGGGAAGAAGCCGGTGGACAGCAACCCCATGGAGGATAGCTTGGTTGATTGGGTAATTCTCAATCCCCTTTTCAGCCCCATCATCATTAATAATTAAGCTGTAAAAATTGTTGGAAGCCCTATATGGGCAGCGCGAACTCTCCTACCACCCAATACTTCACAATTGCGAGCACCCTCCACGAGCACTCCTACTTCAGCGGCTAACACCTCACGACAAACACCTTAGCGGCGAACACACTCCACGGCGAGCACACACCCCGCGAGCTGCTCCTCAGGCGAGTGCGGGCCGGCAAGTACAACTCCGGCGAGTTGGCGAGCACAGGGTAGCGAGCGGGCTGGCACGGTAAACTGCTCCTCCTCCACGTCCAGCGGCGAGGCGGGCTGCTCCTGCTGGCGCGAGATGGGAGGCGGACTCGATCACTTCCTGCGGGAAGGTTGGCGCGAGTAGGCAGCGAGAGCAGGTTGGCGAGACTCCTTCAGGCGAGAGGGGCAGGCGAGAACTATTGGCGAGAAGTTAAATTATTCCTGCGGGAATAATTTTCTCTTTCTATCCCTACACACACACTCTCTCTCTCTTAATTCTGCCGAAAAGAAAAGACTCTCCAAAACTTTCTATTCCACTTCTATTCACCTCGCAAACAAATTACAAGGGGGGGGGGGGGGGGGGGGGGGGGGGGGGCTATTTATAGGCAAAAGAAAACAACTCACATTCTTTCTCCACATTAAATGCACACACTCTCTCCTCAACAACATTAATAATAAAATATAACAAAAATAAAACTAAAACTCATTGACCCGGTCAACAAAGTCAAACCAACAAACTCCCCCTCAAACTTGGCAGCACATGCCGAGTTTGCCTTTGAGCTTTGCGAACGTCTCCACCTTCAATGCCTTGGTGAAAATATCAGCGACCTGCTCTCCGGTGGGGCAATACACCACTTCAACCGTCTTCTGCCCCACCCGCTCCCTAAGGAAATGATACCGGGTCTCGATATGCTTGCTCCTTCCATGCAGCACCGGGTTCTTCGCGAGTTGGATGACAGACATGTTATCCACTAACACTGTCGTTGGGCCGTCCTGCACATGATGTAACTCCCCCAAGAGGTTCCTCAGCCAGATAGCTTGGCAAGTACATGCCGCAGCTGCGATGTACTCTGCCTCGCATGATGATAAGGCTATTGTAGCCTGCTTCTTCGAACTCCATGAGAACGTCGCGGTTCCCATATGAAACACATATCCGGAAGTGCTCTTCTGGTCATTCACATCACCACCGTAGTCGCTATCCGAGTAGCCGACTAACTTCAACTCTCCCGCAGATGAGTACTTCAAACCATGGTCCCTTGACCCGTTCACGTATCTCAGGATCCTCTTCGCTGCGGTGAAGTGGTCCTGCTTGGGCTCTTCCATGTACCTGCTTACTACCCCAACCGCATACATGATGTCAGGTCTGGTGAAAGTCAAGTACCTTAGACTCCCAACCAAACTCTTGAACATCGTTGGGTCCACAGCTTCTTCCTCCGAGTCCTTCCTTAACTTCGTTCCGGGATCAGCGGGAGTGGAGATAGCCTTGTTACCCTCCATCCTGAACTTCTTCAAAATCTCTTCCGCATACTTCTTTTGAGAAATGAAGATGCCATCTTCTCTTTGCTGCACCTCAACACCTAAGAAGTAGTTGAGCTCTCCCAAGTCAGTCATCTCGAACTCTTTCTTCATTACCCTCTTGAACTCCTCGAACATAGTTGGGTTGTTCCCGGTGAATATCATGTCGTCGACGTACAAGCATATGATCATGATATCACCGTTCTTCTCGATCTTCATGTAGAGGGCATACTCATAAGGGCACTTCACATAGCCATGCTTCTGGAGGAAAGCATCTATCCTCTCATTCCAAGCCCTCGCTCCTTGTTTTAGGTCGTACAAAGTTTTGTCCAGCTTGCACACCTTCCTCTCCTGTCCTTTCACCACATACCCCGGGGGATGCTCGATGTACACATCTTCCTCCAGGTAGCCATTCAGGTATGCTGCCACAACATCCATCTGCATGATCCTCCACCCATAGTGAGCTGCCAGTGCGATGATCAACCTGATAGTGTCAATCCTCGCCACTGGAGCATAGACCTCGTCGTAGTCCAATCCTTGGACTTGCCTGTAGCCCTTCACGACGAGTCTCGCCTTGTGCTTCTCCACAGCTTCTTCCTAGTTCTTCTTCACCTTGTAAACCCACTTCACCCCGAGGGGTTTGTGGCCCGCGGGTGGATCGACTAACATCCAAGTATCATTCTTCTTTATAGAGGCTATCTCAGCATCCATTGCCATCCTCCAAGATTTCTCCTGGGCTGCTTCATCATAGGATCGTGGCTCGCAATCTGCCAACAAACAATACAAAGAAAAATTGTTAAGTGTTGGTACCGTCTCCTCGTAGATCTCCTCCATCCTCCTCATCCTAGGTTGAGGACGATCATCCTTGCTTCCACTAGTGCTTGCTCCACTAGAACTGCCTCCACTTGAGTTGGGAGTGCAAGCTCCCCCTGAATCTCCACTAGGTGGTGATGGTGGCTCAGTCCCACCATCCTCAACTCCTGCCTTATGACCACCTTCTTCCTCATCTTCAAAGAACATCCCCTTCTTGCTCCTTGTCTCATCATCCCAACTCCAACAGCTGTCTTCTTCAAACACCACATCCCTCGAGACTTTGGCCTTCTCCGTCACCGGGTTGTATAACTTGTAAGCCTTGCTCTCTGGAGCGTAGCCCACAAAAATGCACTTCTCGCTCCTATTATCGAGCTTCTTCCTTCTCTGGTCCGGGACGTGAGCATGAGCTACACACCCAAAGACCCTCAAATGCTTCACACTTGGCTTCCAGCCACTCCAAGCCTCGAACGGGGTCATGAACTTCACACTCTTCGTGGGGCATTTGTTCAGTATATATTCTGCACATTGCACTGCCTCCGCCCAGAATATCTTCGGCAACCCTTTGCCCTTCACCATACTTCTCGCCATGTTCATGATGGTGAGATTCTTCCTATCCGCGACTCCGTTCTGCTATGGTGAGTACGCCGCCGTCAACTGGTGTGAGATCTCATTCTCCTTGCAGAAAACATCAAACAACTTCGAGGTGTACTCCCCACCTCGATCTGTCCTCAGCACCTTCAGTGGCTGATCACTCTCTTTCTCCGTCATCGCCTTGAACTCCTTGAACTTGTCAAGGGCCTCAGATTTTTCTTTCAAAAAATACACCCAACACTTCCGAGTGAAGTCATCCGTGAAGGTGATGTAGTACTTGCTTCCGCCAACTGAGGTGGTCTCAAACGGACCCGCAATGTCCGAGTGAACCAATTCAAGTTGTCTCCTCGCTCTCCGAGACTTCCCTCCTTCAAACGTCAGCCTCTTCTGCTTCCCCTTCGTGCACGCCTCGCAGACTTTCTCCGGAGATGAGATCATTGGCAAATCCTCCACCATCCTGGAGTGGGATAGCAACTTCAAGCCAGTGAAGCCCAAGTGGCCCATCCGATGGTGCCACAGCCATGCTTCCTCTTCTTCCTCCGTCCTCGCGAGACATGTCGTCTCCTGAGTATCCATCTTCAATGTAAAGAGACGGTTCCTCA
This sequence comes from Dactylorhiza incarnata, assembly GCA_033032865.1. Lineage (NCBI taxonomy): Eukaryota > Viridiplantae > Streptophyta > Magnoliopsida > Asparagales > Orchidaceae > Dactylorhiza > Dactylorhiza incarnata. Next base: position 3,102,601 of record JAWHQI010000284.1, on the reverse strand, counting down.
TCATCTTCACCTTCACCACTTCTTTCCCTTGATGGTTCTTCATCGCCAAAGACCCATCCTTCAACTGGACGCAGTAGCCTCTTTCCACCAACTGCCCAAGGCTTAAGATGTTAGTCTTCAAGCCTGGCACGTAGAACACATTGTTCAAGTGTACCTTCTCTCCATTCAACTTCACAACCACCAGGCCCTTTCCTTCCAACGAGATCTTCGACGCATCCCCGAAGCTAACCTCACCCCCATTGGGTTCCAGGTTAGTGAACATCTCCCTATCTCCACACATGTGGTTGCTCGCACCCGTGTCCAGGTACCACACTTCATTTCTTCCTTCTTCCGCTCCTCGGTAGGTTAGGAATATCATCGGGTCTCCGACGCCAGCATTGTTCCCGTTGTTCCTAGCCTCGGCATAGTGGTTTGCCTCTTCTCTCTTCCTCGGAGCCCAGCAATCATAGCTCATATGCCCGAACTTGTTATAGTTGTAATATTGGATCTGGGACATATCTCCTCGGCCTCTTCCACGGCTTCTTCCTCTTCCTTATTGCCAACCTCCTTGAGGTCGCTCCGCCTCTCTCTGGAAATTTTGGTTTCTTCCTTGGTCTCTACCTCCTCTTCTACCTCTGCCTCTGCCTTGGTGACCTCGGCCACGTTGGCCGCCTCCTCTTCCTGAGCTTTCCCCAAAGTTCAACTGGGTCTGGAGTGCTTTTCCCAAGCCACTCACTTCTTCATCATCCTGCAACATCCTGTACTCGTGAGCTTGCAAAGAGCCTACAAGCTCGTCAACGACCATCTCAGTGAGGTCCTTCGACTCTTCAATCGCCACCACTACATGGCGGAACTTCTTGGACATAGATTTTAGCAGCTTCTCCATAAAGCTCACATCATCGATCGTCTCCCCATTTCGCTTCATCTCGTTTGTGAGCGTCCGCAGACGGGTCGCATAGTCACCGACCTTCTCGGTGCTCTGCATCTTTGTTACTTCATATTCCGCACGGAGGGACTGCAGCTTCACCTTCTTCGCCTTATCTACCCCTTGCATGGAGCGTTGCAACACCTCTCATGCCTCCTTAAAAGTCTTTGCGTCTGAGATCTTCTCAAAGGTTGCTTCGTCAACCCCTTGATATAACAAGAAGAGAGCCTTCTTGTCTGCCTTCCTTGTTTCTCTAAGTGTCGTCTTCTGGGCGTTAGTTAACGTCGCCTCTGCTGCAGCAGTACGCTCCTCATAGCCATTTTCCACTATCTCCCACAACTCCTTTGATGCGAGTAGTACTCTCATCTGGATGCTCCAGTTCCCATAGTTGGTCTTTGTCAACTTGGGGACTTGCCCCGACATTGCTCCGCTTGTCTCCATCGCTTCTACACCTCAAACCTTCCGAGTCACCGCAAATGTTTACAACCTCGCTTTGATACCACTTGTTGGAAGCGCTATATGGGCACGCGACCTCTCCTACCACCCAATACTTTACAATTGCGAGCACCCTCCCCGAGCACTCCTACTTCAGCGGCTAACACCTCACGACAAACACCTCAGCGGCGAACACACTCCAAGACGAGCACACACCCCGCGAGACTCCTTTGGAACTCCTGCGAGCTGCTCCTCACGCGAGTGCGGGCCGGCAAGTACAACTCCGGCGAGTTGGTGAGCACAGGGTAGCGAGCGGTCTGGCACGGTAAACTGCTCCTCCTCCACGTCCAGCGGCGAGGCGGGCTGCTCCTGCTGCCGCGAGATGGGAGGCGGACTCACTTCCTGCGGGAAGGTTGGCGCGAGTAGGCAGCGAGAGCTGGTTGGCGAGACTCCTTCAGGCGAGAGGGGCAGGCGAGAACTATTGGCGAGAAGTTAAATTATTTCTGCGGGAATAATTTTCTCTTTCTATCCCTACTCTCTCTCTCTCTCTCTTAATTCTGCCGAAAAGAAAAGGCTCTCCAAAACTTTCTATTCCACTTCTATTCACCGCGCAAACAAATTACAAGGGGAGGGGGGAAAAGAAAACAACTCACAATCTCTCTCCACATTAAATGCACACACTCTCTCCTTAACAACATTAATAATAAAATATAACAAAAATAAAACTAAAGTCCATTGACCCGGTCAACAAAGTCAAACCAACAAAAAAATGTCAACTTTTATGCGTAAAAGTACTTATGTATTGGTCTGTGCAGGCAAGGCCTCTAATGACACAAGCATTGACCGATGAAAACTATGATGAACTGGCTGACCCGAGGTTGGAGGGAAACTACAGTAAGACGGAGATGGCGCGGATGGTAGCCTGCGCCGCTACTAGTGTTCGCCATTCTGCTAAAAGGCGTCCCAAGATGAGCCAGGTATACAAATTTACTTAATTGCAGGCATTTCTTAAATGTTGACAGCAAACCTGAAGAAGAGCTCTTTGATTCGAGCAGATTGTGCGGGCGCTGGAAGGCGATTCATCTCTGGAGGATTTGACGGAGGGGATGAAGCCTGGGCAGAGCATGCTCTTCAATTCGAGCTCAGACTATGACTCGGGCTCCTATGCCTCCAAAATGAGCCGTTTCAGAAGGGCTGCGTTTGAGAGCAATGAATACAGCGAAGGGCAGAGTGGGCCGACCAGTGACTACGGGCTCAACCCGTCGACGTCGAGCAGTTCCGGCGAGATAACCTCTGTGGCCACCGGCTCTCAGTCGCGGAGAGGCGGCCGGCAGTGAGACGGCCGTTGCCATTCTCTTAATTAATTAGAGGGAATGATATATGGCGCATGACTTGGTGTCTCTGTCTAAGCATTTATTAACACATATCCTACTAGAAAAGGAAGAACGGCCGCCGGATGGGTCGCCGTCATCTTCGTGCTTATAGAGAGAAGATGAGTAGAGGAAGGGGAAATGAGCCATGGATTTTATTACTATTTCTTGTTGGACTATTGTACGTTCTGATGATAATATTAATGTTATGTTATTGATCGATGTTGATATATTTATTATTCGCCCGCTGTGAAAAAAATGTCATTAATTTCTAAATCTATATTTTTTACCACCAACACGAACTATATATTGACCATATATTATATTAATTCCATGAGCATTGCCCCCAAATATTAAACCATTATGCTATCCATATTACTAAGAAAAAAAAATGAAATAGAACGATTACTAGGGGAGATGATGCGCACGTGCCAAATTAAATACGACCCAGCACTTCCAGTTTCAACTCACGTCGTTTTAGTCGAAAAAAGATGGGGCACCTGAAAGTTCTCATTATTCTGATTCGGATTCGAAAATTATTTGGATTCGAATTAAAAAAATACGAACTTTAATCGAATCTTAAATTATTCACGATATATACTATTTATGAACAACCCTAGCGGTAACCCTACTTGACCTTCTTGCTGTAGGAAATAGGAATTGCATGCATCGTCTTCAGTACAGTACACCTTAAGCTATCGTTATTAAAAAAAATATATTATCACAAAGTGGAGGAAGATTCATATTTGTATGAGTGTAAAGTTTATAACAATTATCATCATTTTTTATATTTTGAGTGTAAAGTCTTAAATGGTACCCTAAGTTGCTTGACATTGTGTGGGGTTGTTGGGTCAATAAAATGGCTCATTTTGTGTGTTCATTGGATTGGGTCAGCTCATCATACCTAAACCATTCTTAGGTCTACCTACAATCAACAAACCCACTCCATACACACTAGCTCGCACTTGAATGGCACAAATCAAGGTTCCGTTTGACGCGACGTTTTTGCTCCGCTGAGTTTGGACAAAAATGCCCATCGCAAACAAGAAAAACTAATTTTCAACATAAAATTGAAAGGAGTTTCTTAGATGATTTCTTACATTAATTAACAAACTACAGTTCATAATCTCCGCGTTCACAATTGTCACCGCCGTGCCAGACGGACCCTAGGCAAAGCCTGGTTGTTAATTTGCCCATTTATATGGCGCCATTTTCTTACATCAAAAATGAGTTTATATAATCCATAACTATCCCTTTAAATTCTATCTGTTCCAATCACCCTGTCCCTAAAAGAGGGAGACCAAATTATTCTTGTAGTCTATTCTCTACTTTTTTTTCCCACCACATTCTTTATAATACTTCCTATCTTTATTTGATCTGATGTTTACATTAAAACGCGAGCTCTCATATTCGTGCCGAACATTTCATTATGCAAATTATTGTAACTATTGTTCCTAGCAACTTTACTTTGAAAAGGTGAACTCATGCAAAAGCAAAACAATGACTATGCTGCCACCTTCTGGAGTAGCTTTATGTAAAGGAAAATGGAGCAGCTCTTCTTATTTTTAGGCGCATTCTTCTCGGGCTCAGTCTACGTAGTTGTGATATTTGACCGGTGGCAATGTGAAGCTATATATGGTAGTAGATACAGTAGTCAGACAATATCCACAGCTAGTGTTAACACTTGACCGCACTCTGCATGACCGTGGTGATGTTTTGACCTAAAATGTTGCAAATGCTTTGAATGTCCATAATATTGTTGAGCTTGAAAATCCCATGATGTAGTTTGCAATTTCTCTTGAGATAATCATTGAGACCGCACAGAGCAAATAGTTGTAGCGGCGGCAACTTGTTCAAATGCTACCCTTTTTGTTTGCCTGCGGGGCTTGTTATGTTATTATAGAAGTTGATGTTGTTGGAATTTCTGATTTCGGCGTGTCATGCGCACTCGTGTATTGTAGTCAAATAGGATAGTCTTAAAGTTGGTCAAATTATAACGAGAAGCATGATTTGTTCAAAGCAATCATAGCCAATACAACTTTTCATTTGCATGCTTCTCCTCTTTTTTACTTCTTTCACATTAATTTACTTGTGTTAGTGAGTGACACCCGGATCAGTTTAATTGTTTCGTCTAAATTATTTGGAAATATTTACATGTATTGACTTTGCCATAATTTATTGTTTGCCAACCAAGACTCCGTTTGGCGCGGCGGTGACAGCCATGAACGCGGTGGTTATGAACCGCCATTTGTGACCGCTCGATCTCACCTAAGAAACTTCATCCACTTTTATGTTTAAAAATAGTTTTTTTCTTGGCGGCGTTCATAATCATTGTCTCGTCAAACATACAATCGTCTATAATTGTGTCGTTTCTCTAAACTCACCGGATAAAAAAAGGTCGCGCCAAAAAGGGCGTTAAGTCTTTCACAATTTTATTTCATTTAATTAAAAAAAAATAGAGCGAGGGAAGATAAACTTAAGTAATTTTATCTACTATATATGATATTTGATATATTAAAAGGGAAAAATTAGGTTAATTATTGTCCTTAAATAAGAACATCAAATAAATTTGAATCTTTAAGGGTCCGTTCGGATCGCAGGTTTTGATTTTGAAGAATTGGAATTCGGCAAAACCAAAAATCAGCAGGTTTTGGTTTTCCTGAATTCCAATTATATTGTTCGGCTGCAGAAAGGTTTTGAGCTGCAGGAATTGGAATTGGACAATTCTGTTGTTCAGATGCAGGATGGAATTCATCCACAGGAATTGAATGAAACTTAAAAAACTATTTAAAAATATAAAGACAAATGTTTCGTAGTAGCATAAACATAAAAATAACATGAACTAAATATCCATCAACCACGAAATGTTCCAATAAACAACACATAATTAAAAACTATGTAAGATTTATCAGTTCACTAAACTGTGCACAAATAAAAGTATATTATTCAGACAGAAGCTCTAAAAACATTTTACTTATAAAATTTTACTAATAAAATGAAATTGAAAGAGAATAAAAAAAACCATCCTGAAAACTACTTCCTGGTACCTCCAGCAACCTAAGTTTAAAAAAAATTCATTAGGAGGGGACAAAAACAACCATGACATCAACAACAGCAAAGCAGAGAAGTGGTAAGATGCATCCTCTGTGAAAGTGGATCATATTCATCGAACGAAAGCAAAAACAACCAGAAAATAAAAAAAAAACGTAGAAGAGAAAGAATTATCACCGGTGATAATGGAGATGAAGTTATAACCTAGCATTTCCACCGATGAAATCACTCTGGAAGCCATATTTCTCAAGATTTTAGATGAAGAGGATGATGAAGAGGAGAAGAGGAGGATTACGAAGCCAGATTTCATACCCCCGGGGAAATCGCTCTGGAGCGGTGAGAAGAGGAAGAAGGCCGCGAGGCGGGTCGGCGAGGTCTGCGAGGTCGACGAGGTCGGCGAGGTCGGCGAGGTCGGCGTGCTCTCTTCCGTCAAAACCTAGCATCGGGGAGAAGAATTGGGCAAAGGCTTAACTTAAAACCCGTGGTTTTGCTCAAATCCAATGCCGCCCGCAATTCCTTCGAACCGAACCGCCTGAAATGATTTATTAATCGCGAAATTCATTTCCACGGGTCCAAAACCTGTCAACCGAACACACCATAAGGGTCCGTTCAGCAGTCTGGAATCGGAATTGAGGAATTAGAATTCAACCAATTCCAAAATCAGTAGGAATTAGAATTGGATGAATTCCAATTCTGTTGTTCGGTTGCTGTGCAAAATTCAGCATCAGAAATTGGAATTGGACATTCTGCTGTTCGATTGCAGAATGGAATTCAAACCTAGAATTGAAATTAACAGAGTAGAAAAACTAATTCCTACAAAATATATGAAATATCCAAAGACATAAAATAAAATACACACATAACATATTAAAGTCCAAACACATAAGTATAGTCCTCACACATATTAAAGTCCATACACATAATTATAGTTATCACACATATTAAAGTCAACACATTAAAAAGATGCACGCATAATAAATAAGTCAACAACAAAAAGTCCACATAAATTCTACTAATATTTGTTGGTTTTTAGAGGAAAGAATTGGTTTTGGGTACATAAAACCAATATTTGTGTTCGTTTCGTGTGTTTAGAGGATGGAATTGATCCGATCGGTTTTGGGAGGAAGGTTTTGGATCAAAACCAATTATGCTGTTCGTCTGAACCTTTTTATGGACGGGATTGACTTTTGCCCAAAACTCATAGGTTTTGGAACTTTAGAAATGTACCTATCCCCAAAACCGACCAAATTTGGTAGGTTTTCCTTCATGTGCAATCATCTTATCCGCAAAACTATGGGTGCAAATGAAGAAAAAATGATTGACCATAACCTTCCTGCAAAACCATGGGTGCAAACGAACAAATTTTTTTTTTCATTGGGTAAAATTTATTTTTCCAAATCTTCCTGCAAAACCATCGGTGCAAACGAACAAAAAATTTGGTTTTGGACCAAAACCAAAACCTACAAAATTTTGGTTTTTGACTAAAGCCAAAACCCTCAGTGTAAAACCCGCGAAACGAACGCAGCCTAAGTAAACAGCATTCAGAGCCACTCCAACGTAAGTTCATCTGGCAAAGTCATGAATACCCCAAATTTTGCGGTATCGCGAGTGAGTAAATCTATGGCCTTGAGTTATTCATGTTTTTGCAGCTGCTGTATATTACCTAGGGCAACATATATTGCTTGAGCACGTGGCATCGACGTATCCGCAGCAATAGTGTGTCATCCAAGAAAAGACTTGTCCATGCTAAAAACAACACTGGATATGTCTCCTGTCAATGCATCAATCCCACCGGATCTTTTTTTTCTTCTTATTTGTGCTTCTCTCCCCTGCAAATACAGGATGATCTCCTGGATGGTTGTTGTAAAATCCGGTACAAACGCAGACACAGCTACAAAATCCGCAGACAAAACAAGAACACAAAACATGCCAAATTTGCGTCAGGCAAAATCTGCCGGCGCACAATCACAAATATATATTAAATTAAACAATATATAAATACAATTACAAGAAAATAACAGGAGAAAAAAAGACCGTCTGGTGAAACACCGCAGATGCGCCGGACGTGCACGATCCGCAGAAAAGTAAAAGATCTGGACTGCAATCCGCCCAGCGGACGCACAAGGTTCACTAGAACCTTCAACGTCGAATTTCGGCATTCAACCGCACCACCACCGGAGACCAAACACCACCACCGGAGAGAAAATCCAAGCCGGATCTAACCACACTTCTTCTCTCCACGGCACCACCTCCTTCGCTCCACCTCTGGCCAACACCTACGGCTATCTCCTCCAAGACTAGCGACAACACTCTCCACCAACGACGCCGGCGGCTATCTCCTCCTAGACCGGTGACAACGCTCCTCTCCAAGACTGACGAAAAGCTTGAGGCCGGCGGTTTCTCTGAGCGCACGAGAGGGAGAGAGAGAGAAGCACTCTCTGCACGAAGCACCACCCCAAAGTCTTGAGGAGTCAGCCGATCTGCTCCAGTCGACTCATCCCTGCTCTGGCCCAACCCGTGAATGCTGACGCAATCAGATCGCTAAATCTAACTCGCCTAGTCAGACTAACAGAAGGGTGATCTCCTGCACCACCTCGACCATCCACTCTGTCGGCCGCAGAAATCATGGGCACACCACCTTGCATCGTGATCCCCATCAGCCGGTATAAACTACCACACTGCATAGCTTGAATGAGCACGGTGCGCACTCGCATCCCCGTCAGAATTCCACCTCTCGTCGCAAAACTGCATCCTCTGGAGTCTAGTCTACCCAGCGATATCAAATTCATGCGCAACTTGGGTACCAGGTGTACCCACTCAAGCCTACACACTGCTCCATCATGCATCCTGATGTTCACCATCCCTGTGACCTCACGTGCTGAGCTGTCACTCAGAAAAACTGACTCAGTCGTCACCTCCAGTGAACTGAACATACCCGCATCTGAGCAAATGTGTTGTGAATCACCAGAATTTAATACCCAGCTATCCGAGTCACATGGACTCTCAGTGATGAGGAGAGACACATCACTATCATCTGTCGTTGATACCGCCGCTTTGCCTGCATCCTGGTCATCCCTAGAAATCTGCGCACGCTGCGGACAATGTCTCCCAATATGGTCACTCTGCCTGCAATGATAGCTTGTCACTTCCTTCCTCTATGCGGATATGGACCGTGCAATCCCAGACCCCTTCTCGAACAGCCTCCCTCATTGTTCACCTACTGCCAAAGCATGCTCACCCTCAGGAGTGGGGTTCGACAACATCTGACTGGACAGTAACGCAGATGTGATCTGCTCCACGTCTACTGTATCCTTCCCATACAGCAGAGTGTTCTGCATATGCTTATATGACGCCGGGAGCGAGTAAGAAGCAATAATGCTTTGTCTTCTTCCTCCACCTTCACACCAACCAAATGCAGTTGGCTGAGAAGGTCATTGAACACGTTGAAGTGTTCCTGCAGGTTACGACCCTCCTGCATCTTCAGGACGTACAGTCTCTGCTTCGGCATCAGCCTCGTGGTCAACGACTTGCTTATGTAGAGTCCTTCAAACTTCTCCCACAATGTGACAGCAGACTCTTTAATACCGATGTTTAATAGCACCTTGTCGTCGACACACATCCTGATAGCGCTGGTGGCGCGCTCATCCAACTCAGCCCACTCAGAATCCTTCACCGGAGCGGGCAAAGAATCACGCCCCCACAACGTGCACTTGGATCAACCTCTACTCAACCAGCATATCCTTGACCTGAATCTGCCATAGGCGGAAGTTCCCGCTACCGTCAAATTTCTCCACAGATTACCTGACCAAAACAGTGTTCTTCACTGCCATAGCTGCCTGCAGTACCTCTAGATAATCTGAGTAATTCACGGATCAGATCTGAGAAGATAGGGAGCGGACCACGATGTCGTCACATACCGTTGACCCAAACCTAAAACTGGAATGTCCAATCAGTAACCTACTCGGAACCTACCTCTGATACCACTTGTTGTAAAATTTGGTATAAACGCAGGCACAACTATAAAATCCGCAGACAAAACAAGAACACAAAACATGCCAAATCTACGCACGGCAAAACCCGTCGGTACATAATCACAAATATATATTAAATTAAACAATATATAAACGCAATTACAAGAAAATAACAGAAGAAGAAAAGACCGTCTGGTGAAACACCGCAGATGCGTCGGACGTGCACGATCCGCGGAAAATTAGAAAATCTGGACTGGAATCCGCCTAGCGGACGCATAAGGTTCACCGGAACCTTCAACGTCGAAGTCCAACGTTCAACCGCACCACCATTGGAGACCAAACGCCACCACCGGAGGCCAAACACCACCACCGGAGAGAAAATCCAAGCCGAATCTAACCACGCTTCTTCTCTCCACGACACCACCTCCTTCGCTCCACCTATCGCCAACACAGGTGGCTATCTCCTCCAAGATCGGTGACAACACTCTCCACCAACGACGCCGACGGCTATCTCCTCCAAGACCGGTGGCAACGCTCCTCTCCAAGACCGGTGAAAAGATTGAGGCCGGAGGTTTCTCCGAGCGCACGAGAGGGAGAGAGAGAGAAGCGGGGGAGAGAGAAAGAGAGAAAGATATTTAGGTTATATATAATCTTAATAATGATCCGAACCTAATTAATAACAATGGTTACTTTCTTCCACAAAGGACTATCTGTCTATCTTGATAACATTCTCATTCGCTGTCGCAGCATGACTACCAGTGATCTTATCATTATATTACCACATAACACTCCCAAATCACACCAATTAATTATAATTTTTCCTTTGTAATGTTTCACCGTTGGATGTGCTTGCAAATTTGCACAAAATAATCAGTAACAAAACAAAAATATAAGGACTTATAAGGTCATTTAACAAAACTAGAAGGTTGATTACCTTTATGTAGTTTGCCCACACCTCTTTCACTATGAACCTTGACCATATGACGTTCTGAGGCGAGGTGCCCAAGCAGCTCTGAGGCGATGTGCCCAAGCAGCGCGGAGGCGAGGTGCCCAAGCAGCGTGGAGGCGAGGTGCCCAAGCAGCGCTGAGGCGAGATGCCCAAGCAGCGCTGAGGCGAGGTTGTCTTTCGGGCAATCTTAATTCGACGCCAATCCTCTACTCGTAGGAGGCTTTTTCTCATCACCAAATTTGGCGAGTTAGCTGCTTGGTGTTAGTACCGAAAGTCATGGCTTTAACGTTCATAACCATACTTCAGGAGATCCGTATTGCTGATGGAGTCAGGGAGTAGCAGTAGTAATTTTAAATACACAATGAGTACATGCGCACAAGTACAATCTTGTGGCTTACTGCTTTTAAAAGCAGAAAACTAGAAGGAGCGGTAAATAGAAATTGATGATAGATGAGACGCGTGCTGTGCGTGTTCTACTAGGGTGGTCTGTGTGCTAATCATTCAGGTGACCGTACCTTGGTTGCTTCCTTTCTTTTTCGACTCGTAACTTTAAGTTGTTGTGTATCCGCTGATGCTGGGAAATTAGTTTCTTCCGCTGATGCGGGAGCTGCGCGGCCTTTCTGCGCGCGACCTTTCTCAGAATTTGGATTTGGCGACGGTTCGTAGTTGACCCAAGGAAGCTCGGTTGTGGCAGCATTGAGACCACAAATCGAATCTCTGAGGATTTTTCCTTTCCTAGCCATGCGGCCGGCCATGGAAACGTCATGATGAAGGGTGTCGAGTAGGAGGCACCCGAATATTGCGTTGTAGGGCGAGTCTGCTTCTGCAACGATGAACTGGACGTCATACTGGACCGGTTCCGGGAGCGTTCCTACTTGAACGGGGAGGACGATGACTCCTACGGTGGGTATTACAATTCCGTCCTGGAGTTCTGCGTCATTGGCTTTGAGCTTGAGATTCCCGTCGAGGAGTCTGAGCCACACCACAGTTGCCATGAACAGGATGTTGAACGGGATGCGATGGCTTATCAGCGCCCTCTTTAATTCATGGGCTGGATTGTCGATGCTTGCGTGCAAGGCGAAATCCAACCCTTTGCAGAGATGCTTTTGGTGGAAACTTGTGGCGACATCTTCTTGCTGCTTGTCATGATGAGCTCGTCTCGTGTAGGGAGATCTGTTCGCCTCGAGCTCTTCCCACCTTCGTTCTTCTTCTCGGATTCTCTGCGCGGGATCCTCGTGCCATTCAACGAACAAGTGGGACAGCTTAGTGAAGTTGTGGATGATCCCTTCAGGAAGATATCGATACCAGTTGAGAGCGCTTCCGCGTAGTGTTTCCGTGAAGATCTTGCAGCTGATTTGGTCAGGGAACCCGAAAGCCTCCCTTGCGGCCAATAAGCAGTTAACGTGTTCGTACGGATTCTCTGATCCATGGAACTCCTTACAGCGTGGGAGTTTAAGCCACGATGGGACTGGATACGTCAAGATTGATTTTGACAGGGGGGATCGTCCTCGCTGGAGAGAGACGTCATTCGAATCCTGCTCCGCCGTTGGAGGAGCCTACTTGCTTATTGTGCTGATCCGCTTGGGTAGGATGGGCGCATCGGTGAGCGCTTTCTCCCCTGAGCCTGCGGGGGTGGAAGAACTGTATGCATCTGAAAGTGTCTGGTAAATGTCCATTCTTACCCGCTCCGAGTACTGCGACGATGCGGGCGTTGTTATTAGGAAGTCTTTGCGGAGTATTTGGGAAATTCGGTTCACACAGACGGTGTCAAACTGTTGTGGGTCACTCGACGCTCTTCCAGACCGTACCGTCCTAGCCCGAGAGTGGGCCGAATGCGCAAACAGTCACAGAGAGAACAAACAAATGACAAGAGAACGTTTTTAGCGTGGAAAACCCGGAAAGGTTGAAAAACCACGTGGCCGGATCTGTGCCAGCCAAATTTCACTAAGTCTTTGAGTGTTACAAGTGAAGTTGCGAGAACTGAGAGCGACATGCCGCTTCTCGTTACAATTGCAGTTGAAGGAAAGTCTCTGAGGGTGACATGCCACCTCTCAGAAAAACTAAGTACTTTGCTGTTGCAGGAGGTCCTCAAGGTCCGAAGAAGATCTTCAGGTGACGAGGGAGATCTTCAAATCACGAAGGAGATCTTCGAACCGTGAAGGAGATCTTCGAAGGAATTCTTCAAGTAGCTCTCTCGGGTGCAAAGTGCCAGATCCCTCCAAATGAGGATTCAGGGTCCCTTTTATAGACTTGGCCGAGGGCGACCCGGTAATTTCGCCGTCATAACCACCGTAACCACCTGACGGGCCGATCTCGTCCGTTGGTGGAGAGCACACGGTTTGCCACTTTCTGGATATGACGGCTTCACCCCTCTAGCAGTTCAGGTAGTTCGGGCAGTTGACGTTCCTGATTGCAATGCATAAATCCTGTAATCTTAAGACAGAAAATGGAGTTAGCAATCGGCGCGTGCAATGAACTTTGCAATGTTCAAGTGCGCGCCGGTCAAGAGTATGCTAAGGACTTAGCAGCACTAGCGCGATCGGGGTTTCGCAAGGATTGCGCAAAGAGCGCAACGGGCGGCACGAGGCGAGGGGGAGCGGCCGGCGCCGAACACGTGCGCGGACGCAGGCGTGCGGCCGCGTGCTGGGTGCCGCGCACGACAGGCGAGGGGTACCGCGCGCGGTTGCGGGTGCGCGATACCGCGCGCGCGGTACCCTGCGCGCGGTATCGCGCGTGCCGCTCGGTTGCGCGCGCACGCGGTTGCGCGCGCGCGGGCGCGCGCTACCGCACGTTGCCGCGCGGTTGAGCGCGCGCGCGGTACCGCGCGTGCCGCGCGGTTGCGCGCGCGCGGTACCGCGCGTGCCGCGCGGTTGCGCGCACGCAGGCGTGCGCTACCGCGCGCGATAGCGCACGGAGCTGCTGCGCGCGTGGTGGTTCTCGGGCGGTTTTGCTGCGTTTTTGTACGGTTTTTCTCCTCTTTCTTGCCCATGCCTCCACTATCTTAGTGAGGAGTGGGGTTTTCGGCTAAACACAGCCCGGATCTCTTTATAAAATAGATGAGGACCCGTCAAGGATTATTCGGCAACTTTCATTTTTACCTTGACAGCTATCCAACGAAGATGAAAGGATTATTAATAATTACCACCACTATACGAATAATAATAATAATAATTAAAAATAAAAATTGTATTAAATTGTACAACGATCCAACACAATAAATCTTTATATCTTTTGGAACCCTCTGTGCTACCACATATATATATATATATATATAACAAAAAATGATTAAGAAATAAAAAGAAAAAGAAATAAAGGCAAGCTGTCGTATGAATTTGTGATCGCTTTGAAGAATTCTAAATCAACAATATTCATTCAAACTTGCAGCTTTCAGAAAACGTTTTATTACAGCTCCGGATAACTAATTCCAGCTAATTTGAAGGGGAGATTTTGATTAAACAATACAAATCATTTGCTAGCTAATTAATTACTTCCGGGCTGATGTCAGAGATTTATAATTATGTCACAGCTCATTTTAGGGGGGAATTAGCTGGACTCGTGTGCATGTTGCTGTCTTTGCCCGCGTTGTGCACATTGGACCCGATCAATGTGCACCCGACTTTGTTGGTTCGCCTGATTGATCGTCGCATATAAAAAGCTGGATTAATTATTTGAACAATATTTCATGTATGCATTCATTTAGGCTATGTTTGATAATTCTATTCTCACTGCCACCACCTTTTTTAGGTTGTTTGGATGAATAGCTTCTTAAGAGAGATTTTACAAGAAAAATGTTTCGGAGGTTTTTTGAGTAGCTAGTTCAACACAGCTTTCTAAAAATCGTTCTTTGTTTTTTTTATTTTTCTCTAATTGAGGGTTTTCTTCTCTCATTCATGATTCGTCCCACATTTGTGATCATTGCTTCTCATCGTTGATCAAAATTGTAATATGTTTTAAGATTTATATAATATTTATTTATATAGGTGATAAATGATTAGTATAAAATATATTTTTAATATTAAAAAGCTAAACAACTATTATTAAAAAATTATTCATTTAAAAAGAAAAATGTAAACAATTTTTTGAAAAGCACTTAAATAAAGATTTTCTAAACAGTCTAGAACCTTTTTAAAACAGCTCTCCGTAAATCGAACCTTGTTGCGGAACGCTTAGGGCTCTTGGTAGACCGGTCCAATTGAACCACCTTAGCTCGTGAGCGATCTAAGCGCGCAAACAGTCAATTCGAGATATATTTGCTGAGCACACTGAGACTTTTTTACGTGGAAAACCCAGAAAGGGTAAAAAACCACGCGGCCGGAGCTGTGCCGACCAAACTTCACTATCTTCTGGGGGTTACAACTTGGTAGGTAGAAACTCGAGCGCGACAGGCCGCTACTCGTTATAACAAGAGAGAGAGAGAGAGAGAGAGTGCTCCGAGGGTGACAGACCACCTCACGGAAAAACTAAGTATTTTTCCCTTCTGAGAATTCTGGAGGACCGAAGTGAGAAGCTGAGTCGCCTTTCCGGAACGAAAGTGAGAAGCCGAGTCGCCTTTCGGAGTGACAGTGAGAAGCTGAGTCGCCTTTGCGGAACGAAAGTGAGAAGTCGAGTCGCCTTTCCGGAACGAAGGAAATCTTCAAGTCTACCAAGGAGATCTTCAAGCGCCGAAGGAGAATTCCGCAAAAGTCTGCAATGAGCTCTCCCGGGTCCAGAGGTCAAGGTCCTTTCAAATGAAGCTCTGAGGCTCCTTTTATAGCTTTGGCCGAGGGCAGTCCGGTAATTTCGCAGTTTGCAGTTTCCATAAATGCTCAGTGGACGAATCATATTTTCCGGTTTAGGGCACACGAATCGCCATTTTTCATAAATGACCACCTCACCCTTCGGGCAGTTCGGACAGTTCGGGCAGTTCTGTTGGAGGCGAAAAAGGCGACAGGTTGTCCCTGAAATCTGAGAAGTGAGAAGCTGGAAAGACAAAAAGTGAGACAGTCGGAAAGACAAAAAGTGAGACAGTCGGAAAGGCAAAAAGTGAGACAGTCGGAAAGACAAAAAGTGAGACAGTCCGAAAGACAAAAAATGAGACAGCTTCTGAGCGCGTGCGAATGCCGAGGTGCTCCGCACGTGCCGCGGACCACGGGGATCCCCCGGGCGGACGACGGAACGAGGGGGGGGGGGGGGGTCGCCCCCAAGAAAGAATTGAGATCTGACGCACCCGTCGAGAGGGCGTGATCGAGGCGTGGGCCCCCTCGAGCCCCCATACGGAAAAAGGCGAGGGGAGGGGGCCGGACTGCATCCCACGGGCGGTGCGGTCGAGCCGCACCCTCGCGGGGGGGGGGGGGGGGGGGGGGGTCGCCCCCAAGAAAGAATTGAGATCTGACGCACCCGTCGAGAGGGCGTGATCGAGGCGTGGGCCCCCTCGAGCCCCCATACGGAAAAAGGCGAGGGGAGGGGGCCGGACTGCATCCTACGGGCGGTGCGGTCGAGCCGCACCCCCGCGGGGGGGGGGGGGGGGGGGGGGGGGGGGGGGGGGGGGGCCTGGCCGCACCCCCCAAGGGGTGAGGCCGGTGCCGCACCCCTAGGGGGGTGCGGCTTGGCCGCGCTCCCCCAAGGGTGGTGCGGCTTGGCCGCCCCCTTGAGGGGTGCGGCTGGGCCGCACCCCCTTGGGGGGTGCGGATGGGCCGCACCCCCCAAGGGGGGTGCGGCTTGGCCGCACCCCCTTAGGGAGTGTGGCGGGGCCGCACCTCCCAAGGGGGGTGCGGCCCGACCGCACCCCGGGAGGGGTGCGGTCGGGGCGCGAGCGGGTCGCTCCCCCGCGACGGGGGGGGTGTTGCCTGCGCACTCCCGTGCGCGCGGTGTCGCACGTACCTGCGGCTTGCATGCTCTGATCGGCTTGTGCGCGCTTTGACCTCTCTTCGGCGGGGCTTCTTTTAGACGCAGCCCGATGCCTTTACGTGTGTATAACAAACCTGAACCGCAAAAAACCGGATCGAACCGTTTGCTAATTATTCATGTTCCGAATTGAAGTTTTGAATCATAAACAATAATGGTCCGGGTGCATTTCCTTCATTTTATTATCCGGACCGGAAACGGAACCGCAACATAAATGTCTTGAACGGTTTTATAATTTTTAGACCCGATCCGGACCGGACCGAAGCAAAACCGAACCACAATCCGTTTATTATTATTATTATTATTATTATTATTATTATTATTATTATTATTATTATTTATAATATATATTTATTATTACAAAATTTAATTAATAAAATATTTATTATCCATACAACTATACCTATATGAGTCGTCCGATTGTAGCGTCATCCGATTGCAGCCGTACTCAGTGATGGTCCCTGCCAACATACAAAGATAGTAATTGGTGGTTGTTATTTAGTTTTATTGATGATTATATTCTCTATTTTGTGCATATTTATTATTGTCATTCTTCAATTACTTTGGTAAACGACTATTTTTGCTGAGCATCGAGTGTTACGGTGTTACTTGTTGTCCATTATGCTAATAATCATGTTTATGTTAATTAATTTTTTGGATCAGGTTTATTGTGATCATATAATATTAATCATTTTTTTCTATTCAGTGCGTCAAATCAGATATTATTGTATGAATATCTGTATTAATTCAATTTTAACATATTTAGACTTAATTATGAAACCATGAAATTATTAATTATTGCTCCAACTATTTGAATTCCAAATTTACTTTAAATATGCATCTTTATAGAGATAATAATCTTTATAAATACGTCTAATGACTCAAATTATAGTGTTATAAAACGATTAAACTATAACACAAAACCGATTTGAACCGGACCGAACCACATAGAACCGGGCCGAACCGTTAGTGACCATTTTATTTTTTGTTCTTGTTAAACCGGAACCGGAACCGTTGACACAATGGTTCCAAAAAATTATGCTCAAATCGTAACCGAAATCGATCAAATCAAATAAAGTTTCGGTTCTAATTTGAAGAACCATTACCTTAGCGGTCGATTCACGATCTTAGTATAGAACTGAAATAGAACCGGAACAGTAACAACTATACTCACCACTACTTTTCCACCGCCACCGCTGCCCAAACAGAGCCTTAGTTGGTGAGTGTAATTTACGTTGTATTTAATTTTATTTGTAATTTTATAAAAAAACTGGTTGAAGCACTTCAATTTTTTTACAAAATTTAGCAAGGGATGTGAATTTTAATATCTCAAACAAAATTAGAAACGAAAAAGATCGTTGCTAAATTAGAAACAAAGATTTTTGTTGCTAAAATTTTCTTGATGATTAGCATCAAAATTTTTGCTTCTGATTTTTTGTTGCTAATCGTTAGCTAATTCATCAACAAAAATATATCTTGCAAAATTTTAGGGTATATTATATACACACACATACACACACATAGACAGATACACACACACACACACGAATATATAGGGTTTAGGGTATATTATATAAAATAAAGAGACATCTTTTATTAATTAGCATAGAAAAATATAAATATAAAAAATAATAAAGCATGAAATTAAAGAGAAAATGAATTAATTAAAAAATATTTATTTCGTTAAAAATATTACATTATTTATAAATTACATATGTTTATAAATATTAAAAAAATTGCTCTTACAACAAAGAAATTTCGAAGGTGGGTTGGTTAACTAAAATTGCATATAATGAGAGGTCATGGGTTCAAATCCAACAACTTGACAAATAAAATACTAAATATTAGCAACAAAAATTATAATTCCTATTTAGAAAAAAGAGATTTCTCATTTCCTTGCTAATAAATTCATGCAAAATAGGAAAATATAATTTCCTTGCTAATAAATTCTTGCAAAATAGGAAGGTATAATCTCCTCGCTAAAATTAGCTAGACTCATATTTGCTAGGAATTTATTTTGTTCCTAAATTCCTTGATAATTAAAATTAGCAACGAATTATACTATTTTGCAAGGAATTTAGCCCCTTACTAATCATGATTTCTCTTGTAGTATTACCATAAATATTAATTAAACTTTTATCGTCTATATATTATTACTACAAATATAGAGCGTGCTAGCTAGCACAAGCGCATCAAATTTCCGTGCACAATGATCGGCGGGGGCAGCCATCACTCATTTTCGAGCACAATGTTCGAGCTGGTAGATCGGTGCGCTCCCGATCAATCGCGCGGAGCACACGACACACAGTCCATTGCACACGTGAGCGCGCTTACTTGTCATGAATCCGAAGCACTGAGCTTGGTCTTCACATTGGATGACTGTGATGTTGATGAGCTTCCGTGAAGGAGCCATCCAGCTAGCTATGTAGCCACATCACTAAGAAGAGAAAAAAGAATTGGCTTGTGTTTAGTTTATTAATAATTATTATTAATGTTGACTTTGTCGTGTAACCCGGCATTGTTTCAGAATGAGCAGCACGTAATATACCAAAATTATAGGTCGCACCCATCTATCTTATAAGTTACATTTCATATAGGTCGCACCCATCTATCTTTTGAAATTACACAAATCTCTCTTATAAGTTACATTTCATATGATAGGCGTGTAAATTAATAAAGTCAGGTTTAATTAGGGTTACCTGAGCTTGTCATCCGTTGGGCGCTGCCCAACATTTATTGTTGCACGACTTCTAGGCCTACCAATATTGGGTATGACACAACACAGAGCTTCAAGTCATGCTGCAATTAAGAGACTCCAAAGGTTTGGCCTGATCTTGAATGGGGCCAACCCGAGCTTTTTACCGCGGGGCTTTCCAAGTCTGGGCTTTTCAAGTCTTGGATGAGGGCGTTAAACCCTAAATCCTAAACCCTAACACCCTAAATTAACCATAAACCCTAAAACCCTAAACCCTAAATCAACCGTGGGTAGAAGAAATATAAAGATTATCAAAACATATGGGAATAATAATTAAGGTGAGATATTGCTAACGAGTATATAATAACCCACTCAATGAGTCACCAAACTTGCTAGCTACCATACATATAACTCAACTCAATCATGGAGCTAGGAGGCAAGAAGTCGTCACACACCCAAATTATGTCCAAGTTGAAAGTTTGAGGCTACGCATACCTAAAATATATTATTTGTGTGGACACCGTCCAATGGAGTCATAAGGCTGAATCAATCAGATGTGGACGCAAAGGAATTCATATCGCATATGTCTTGAGAGCATGCCCAAATAGTGAGCATGTACTAATCATGATATATTAACTCAAAACAAGACAAAATCACCTCCATCCCATCACATGATCTTCACTTTTAAGGCCACAACATGCCACACTAATATATTACTAATCACATAAACTAAAGAAATGTAAATTTAATATATACCCTTTGATACAACGTATGCAACCGTCCTTAATTTAGTCTCTTTCTGGCGCACCCGTGACAGTCATGAACGTGGTGGTTATAAACCGTCATTCGTGAACGCCCGACCTCGCATTTGTCTTGAGAGCCATACTTATTTATGATTTATGTAATATTCACTTATCTATGTGATAAACGATTAGTATAAACCACATTATTATTATTATTATTATTATTATTATTATTATTATTATTATTATTATTATTAAAGCACTTAAATGGAGATTTTCCAAATATTTTACAACCGCTTTCTGGACAACCGCAACGTTACCATTGGTTTCTCGCTACTGCTTTTTCTGCCGCCACAACCGCCCCAAACACCACAACCGCCCCAAACAGAATCTTAATAAAAAAGATCGGCACAATAGCCAAAATATGCGGGGTTCTTTCAATCATTGGACCGTCGGCGGTTAAAACCGCTACGATTGTTCAGCCGTTTGAGACTTTGAGAGCGTAATGCCGTAATATGTAAGGCATGTGTTTTAGTAGCGGGACCGATGGGTATTGGATAAATGCATGAACAAATGATTCAAAATAAATGGATTTCAGTATTTATATTGCTGTCTTAAATATTGGGTCGGTGCGTATGATTTCTTAACCTATCACAATCTTAAAGAAAATGACAGTCTAAATATATAAATTTTTTTTTATTTCTAATATTATATTCCATGCAATAATAATGTCTTTTTTATTTCCATGCAATAATAATGTTTTTTTAAATTATTTATTCTATAAAAATTAAGAAAATTAACAATGAAAAGTTTAGTAGGCTAATCTCTAATTTACATGACACACACGCGAGTGACAGACACAAGTCTTCGCCCCTACGACCAACCGCGAAAGTATCACAACTGTACAGTACTTTGATTGTGATAGTACCCCGACCGCGACGGACACGTGACTCCGCCCTATCAATTAATTAATGAAGTTTAAAATAAACACATTATTAATTAATTATTAGTTTTTCATCGTTGCTTTTTGTTGCGTGTCGCTTGACGCTCTCATTAGATCGGTCGAATTGAACCGCCTCAGCTCTAGATTGAGCTGAGCGCGCAATCAGTTAAAGAAAAGTGAGACAGCAGGCAAGAAGACTTTTTACGTGGAAAACCCGGAAAGGATGAAAAACCACGGGGCCGAATCAGTGCCGACCAAATTTACAATCTCTTTTGGTGTTACAAGTTGTAGAATGCAAGAGGGTGACATGTCACCGCTCGTTGCAGTGGGTGCAGAGAAGAGAGGGAGAGATAGAGAGAGAGAAATCTCTAAGTATGAAGAGATCTCCAAGAGCCAAAGGGAGATTTTCAAGTCACCTTCGAAGAGGAAGGAGATCTTCGAAGGCTGACGGAGATCTTCGAACGATTCTTCGACCGCCAAATAGGAACTCGGAAGAATCTTCAAAGGAGCTCTCTCGGGCGCTGAAGGCAAGGTGTCTTGAAATGAAGGCTCTGGGCTCCTTTTATAGCCTTGTGTAGGGGTAACCTGGTAATTTTGTCGTCGTAACCACCGTAATCACCTGACAGACGAATCACGGAAGAGCGCACCCCTCAAGGGATGGGTGTGTGTGCTGTTTCGGGCTCGATCGCACCCCCCAAGGGGGTGCGGGTTTAGCCGCACCCTCCAAAGGGGGTGCGGGTTCGTTTAGTCGCACCCCCATGGACGACGCATCCCCCAAGTGGGGTGCGGCATTGGCCGTGCCCCCGACAAGGGGCCGCACCCCCTTAAGAAAGGGGGGGGGGGGTGCGGTCGGCCTTGGCCGCACCCCTTGAGGGGGTGAAGCTTTGTCCGCACCCCTTAAAGAGGTGCGGCTGCGCAGTTTTGGCCGCACCCTGCAAGGGTGGCCGGGGTGCGGCTTTTGCGATTATGGTTGCACCCCGCGAGGGGGAAGCGCGCGTCTGGTCGTATCACGCTAGTTTGACTTAACCACGCGGGGACGTCATGTGACTTTTGCGACTGTTTTGCTATTTCTTCCCCACTCCCTTGATCATTGGGTTGACCTTGACTTTCAACCCTCCACTACTTCCACTTCCCATTAGTTGAGCTTTTTGCTAATCCTGAGTGCATATCAACTTTTAATTAGTTTCCATCATTACTTTCCAATCAACTTTATTAGTTGATCGACATGTCTATAATGATAGTCTACCATAGTAGATATAAGAGCTCTACTAAAAACTTTTTCAATTCTATGAATTTTCATCATTATTTTTAATTTTAGAGTATGATGTATTTACTTAAATGAACATTACATTTTATTTTAAATAGATTATAATATATGTTAAGTTGTACAAATCGAAAATTGGTCAACATGAAAGTTGTAGATCTCGTCGAGATCTACAACTTTCATGTTGACCACTTTTCGATTTGGAGCTGTTTTGACCCTCAAATCAGAGCCCGAAATTCGTATTTTCGTAGTTCAAATGTAGTGGACAGATTTCGAGCCCCAAATCGAGAGTCGAAAAAGCTTCAAATCAAAAAGTGATCAACATTAAAGTTGTAGATCTCGTCGATATCTACAACTTTCATGTTGACCACTTTCATGATAACCTACATAGTGGGTATACTAAAAACTTTTGGATTTTATGAATTTCTATCATTCTTTTTATTATAGGGATATGATGTAATTACACAAATAGTAATTATATTTTATGAATTTTCATTTTTTTTATAATATATGTTAAGTAATTTTAGTTAAAGAATAAGGACATATTTGACAATTTTGAATGTTGCATCAAAGACAACATATATATATATATCTTTATTATATAAATGAATATGTATATCTTGATAGTCACACCGTGGATTTCATTTCAGCCGTCGGATTTAATGAACTTTTGATTCCCACCCTTGGATCTTATTGCCTTTCATAGCAGATCAAAAACCGTGAAATAGCGGTGGAAGGGCCTTATCGGCATACCCACTCTCCTTAAGCGGCACCGAAAGATTAGGCGGGAGAGGTGAAAATCGCGTGGCAGCCTCCCTCCGCTTCCTCAATTCCGCAAGCCTCTGCGTCGCACTCTGCCGTTGCCGCGTGTGCTCCCACCGCCGCTGTCTCTGCTACCCGCCTACTAATGGAGCGCCTCCCTCGCTTCTCCTCCTCATTTCCGCTCCGGTGCCCTCCTCTCGCCGTCGCTCGCCATTTCTTCTTCGCACTCCATCTCTCTCGCAGAGTTCGAAAACTTCCCCATCTGCTCTCCCATCGCACAAAGCCAATCGATCTGCGGCAATAATCGATCTGCTCCGACTTCTCTTCCTCCTTTGGCAGCGGCGACAACGACGAACGATGGACTTCGTATCCTCAGCCCTTCGCATTCGTTGCCTCACACATAATAAACCTCCTTCCCTTTCCAAATTTTTAATGGTGTTCTAAATTTTTTTTGTTTGTGTCTGCTCACAGGCTATTTGTTGAAATGCCCAACAGGTGATGTTGAACATTTTGATACTTTCAGATTTTGTCCATCCATCTGTTTTTTCATTTCTCTTGGGCATTCACGTACTTCTAGCTTCCTAAGGCAAGTTAACTTCATTTGATCCTATTATATATATATATATATATATATATATATATATGCTTCGCCCTCCACCGCCATCTACGCCGCCTTGCCCGCCTGCCCGTGATGGTGGTGGGGGGGGGGGGGGGGGGGGGGGTCGCCGGCGGCGGCCTGCCCGGCTCCCACCTGCGAGTTCGCCGGACCTCGGCGAACCCGCCGGGGGTTGTCCGGCGGCCAATGGGCAAGGCCACCGCCGCGGCGGCGGTGGCCCTGCCCGTGAGACCCAAATTTGGATCTCACGGGCAGGGCCACAGCTGGAGGTGGCCCTGCCCGCTGGCCACCGGACAACCCCCGGCGCGTTCGCCGGGGTCCGACGAACCCGCCGATGGGGGTCGGGCAGGCCGGCGGCGACGGAGGCCTCAATGTGGCATTTTTTTATCTAACGGCGGAATCGAACAATTGGCGGATGGCTTTGATGGAAACCATGGGCTGGCACGTTACAGGTATGTCACCGAGACTTTTATGTGTATATATATATATACGAGCATCTTCGCACGGGCTACGCCCGTGCTCGATGCTCTTCGCTTCGACAGTACCCTAGCATCGACGGTACCTCCGCCCAAACTCGCCCGCTCTAGGACGCTCGGCCAATTGACAGTGCGTCAGTGGCCCCGGTGCCCCGCGCGGCAGTACCCCCGTCTCAACAGAGTTTCGGCGCGACGACGCTCCCGCCGCTCGCGAACCCCGATGCGCAGGACAAAATCGAGAAGGGGGAGAGCACCGGGGTTCGCGAGCGGCGGGAGCGGCGTCGCGCCGAAACTCTGTCGAGGCGGGGGTACTGCCGCGCGGGGCACCAGGGCCACTGACGCACTGTCAATTGGCCGAGCGTCCTAGAGCGGGCGAGTTTGGGCGGAGGTACCGTCGATGCTAGGGTACTGTCGAAGCGAAGAGCATCGAGCACGGGCGTAGCCCGTGCGAAGATGCTCGTATAATATAAACCAATATACATATTTGGTAGCACACCAAAAATCTCATATGAACCGTCCGATCAAGCAGCATATAAAATTAGTCGTTGGATCCCTTGAATCTGGTCTGCCTATAGCCGATCATCCAAAAAAAACACTGCATGCACTCCATCATTTCCCGATTCCCCCATTCCGCCAAAAGAGCTTGCCGTATTTGTCTTTGCCGCCACCGGCGGTGGCCCTGCCCGCTCGCCGCCGAACAAGCCCCGACGGGTTCGCCGGTGGCCGGCGAACCTGCCGGTGGTGGCCGAGCAGGCCGGTGGCGGCTCCGCCGCCGACGGCAAAGGCAAATACGGCCAGGCTGTTCTGGCGGAAGCGAAGGGGGCAGGCTGTTCACGGTTTTTTTTTTCATTTAAGTAATTAAATCAATTTTATTCTTTAAAAATTATAATTTAATTTTAAATTATTATTTTATAATTCTTTTAAATTTTAAATTATTAAATTATTTTATAATACTTTTAAATTTTAAAATTATAAATAACTGTCGGGGCGGGCGAAGCCCGCTTGAATGCCAAGCGGGCTTCGCCCGCTTGGTTGCGGGCGAAACCCACTTGATTGCGGGCGAAGCCCGCAGAGACGCATCAAGAATGGTTGCGGGTGAAGCCCGCTTGGTTGTCAAGCGGGCGAAGCCCGCTTGGTTACGAGCGAAGCCCGCAGCGACGCATCGAGTACGGGCGTGGCTTTGTTGTGGGCGAAACCCACTTTGTTGCGGGCGAAGCCCGCAGTGATGCATTGAGAATGGTTGCGGGCGAAACCCGCTTGGTTGCCAAGCGGGCGAAGTCCGCTTATTTACGGGCGAAGCCCGCATCGACGCATCGAGAACGGGCGTAGCCTGTTCGAAGGTTCTAGTATATATATATATATATATATATATATATATATTAAGCCTACCGTGTCGGTTCAGACACGCTGGCATATTAATTAAAAAATCTTAACAATCTCCTCCTATGTCCGCGATAAATCTGACGACGATTAGGGTGGTTTGTGTAAGTTCAACCAAATCGTGAAAAGTTCACAACCGTGTCCAACACCTGCAAAAAACCGATTATACTCAAGAAAAATTGTATGCACGCATAAAGATAAACAATAAATCTCAGCTGAATCACAGAACAGTCTAAAGTACGATCATATCACAAATCCAACAAACATGGTGGCTAAAATTAACAAGAGAGCCTAAAAATCCAAATAACAAGTATTTCAAAAGAAGAGCTAAACAAAATCTCTAAGCAGATATAAAACAAAAGAAACAAATAACACTATAATTATCGTCAGTCTCAGACGTCCAGCAAATCATCTTGCTCATGATTCCATCCTGCCAATGCTCCGCCATCAACTACTTCTGTAATTTCCAATCGTAGAATGTCATTAGAAATAAATTCATACTTTAAAAATATACATGTATCTAGTTCTACAAAAAGAATGTAGTACTTTGTAATTAAGCTAGAAGGAGACCTACTAAGAGTATTATAGGTTCAACCGCAAAATCCAATATCGGTTTCGAACGAAACGATTTATGGACTTCTGGACACTGCAGCTAAATTTGTGTTCCAATATAGAATGTCATGGTTACTGTTTTTCTAGAGTTAAGTGTAAATCATCAAGTTTGGAATGAGACCCATTAACTAAAGAAGAGTCAAACCGAATCAGATTGTGTTATCAAATTTGGAATAACACTATCTTCCAAAGTAAGAAAAGATGAATCTAGGTAAAGTTATTAACATTAGATTTGGAATGAAACAACTCACCAAATTCGTACTCAGCAACCAAAACATCAACGGAGCACAACATACTTGCTTTGATAAAAGAAATCAGGGAAAATCAAAACATCTATGTAGACTAAGGTGATCTAAATCGCCTTTAGTCTCATCTCACCCACTGTTTTGATTAACCGGTCTTTGAGCATTCCTTTCGTCAATAGATCAGCTAGATTATCTTTTGATCGCACATCGACCAAAGAGATGATTCATTGTTCTTTCAGATAGTTTAGCAGAGCGTGTCTCAGTCGTACGTGTCTCCTTTTGGTATTACAGAGAGCATTTTTAACGACTTGAGTTGCTGCTTAGTTATCGCAATACAAGCTCAGTGAGTTGACTTGTAACCTAGACAAAGGAATATCTAATATCATATTCCTGATCCAGTCCGCCTCTTCACCAGCCGAAGCTAAGACAAACAACTCGGCTTCCATAGAAGACAATGCTATACATGTCTGTCTTTTGAATTTCCAAGTGATGGCAGCTCCACCCAGAGTGAATATGTATCTACTGGTAGATTTGTTGTTACCGACTTTTGAACACCACGAAGCATCAGAATATCCATTCACAGTAGGAGGGTAACCAGTGTAGCATAAGGCATGATTTTTAGTACCTGGCAGGGATCTCATCAGCCTGTCAAAAGCATCCCAATGCTCTTTGCTCGGACTACTGGTAAAGCGACTCAACATGTTAATGAAGAAGACAATGTTTGGTCGAGTACAACTTGTGGCATACATGAGACTACCAATTATTTTGGAATATTTTACTTGATCAATGCTAGTCCCAATATTTGGACTCAATTTAACATTATGATCGAAAGGTGCATGTCTCTACAGGCCTACAATTTTTGTATCCCTAGGTTGAAAGAAGTTGCTCAATATAATGAGTCTAACTAAGAGTAACCATACCCTTATCAACTCTAACTTTCATGCCTAAAAAGGTATTGCCGGGACCGAGGTCTTTCATGTCAAATTCTTTTGCGAGTGTGGATTTGACATCCTTTACTGCAACAAGATCCGAACCCAGAATCAACATATCATCAACATATAGACATATGATGACTGTTTTGTTTGGCATAGAGCGATGGTAAAGACATTTGTTAGAAAGACTGAACTGAAAGCCATAACTCTTTACTACTTGGTCAAATTTTACGTGTCACATTTTAGGCGCTTGTTTAAGCCTGTAAATGGATTTATCTAATTTATACATTTTATCTTTTAGATCTGGATGGACATACCCTTCAGGTTGTGTCATGTAGATCTTTTCATCAAGCTCTCCATTTAAGATGGCTGCTTTTACATCCATCTGATAAACTATAAAATTCTCGATAGAGGTCAAGACAAGAAGAGTCTTAATAGTGGATAGGTGACACACAGGTGAATAGACGTCAAAGTAGTCAATTCCCCCTTGTTGCTTATAGCCTTTAGCGACTAAACGTATTTGATATCTTGTAACACCCTTCCAGTACGAATAATATAACAGTAGGTCCGGCCGGGACCTCACGTTATACTAACCACACTAGCTAGGCGTTAAAAGGAGATATACAGAAAAGAACTACACCAGAGTATACTAAACATAAGCGGAAGCATAAAGATTTAGCATTTCTTTTAGAATAGTCCACTATCACAGGAATGAAACAATAAAGTGTAGAGTTACAGCCTTAAGACCATATATTTACCAAATGTACTAAACTCAAAGCATACATCGGCGCGCAGGCCGGCAAAATATGAAAAGCAGAAAAGAGGCTGGCCTTCGAGGGCCAACTCCGCAAAGGGCCACCGCCCGCTATTTCCCGCTAGGCTCACCTACTCCTGCATAAGAACATTCCACCAAGAGGTGGTAAATAAAGCAACGGTCAGCACAGCTGACCAAATTATAACGACCCCACCCCATTCTCGGGATGGCGGAGCTTCTTCCCTGCAAACAAGCCATACTAGCAACATGTAATAATATAAGGAAAGTGCAAACTACACAAGGTGAGGTTTCAAGCACAATCAATCTTCTAGGTTGAACATCAAAGAAAAGGGAACCTAGGCATGCTCATGATGTTGGTTTGGTTCACCCGAGGGTTCCCCACAACCACCTAAGCAACCACATGAGGCTATCATAACATCAATTCATCACAAACACTCCACCCTAAGGACATAGCCTTAGGTGGGGGAAAAGAGCTTTTGATCGGTCTTGGTAAGACACCTTCCACGACCTCTCCCATGATCACACGATTTACATGAGGTAGGGACCTCTCACCGATTTGCATGGAAACGGGTTCGGTTCAGCTTTGCCCGTGCTCTAACCGTCGCGATCTATCGCACGACGCGGGTACGTCTTCACCTCGGCCCGTAAGGGTTTAGCACATCAAGTGTCCACATAATTAAGCTACGCATCTAATCCTTTCACGCGGACTTAGACTTCGCAAATAACAACCAAGAAGGAGGTCCAAGACCACACCTCTTCAAGTCTAGTGGCGAAGGTTTGTATTCAACCACCCAAGCAAGGGGCTTTCGTTAGGCTCTCAAAAGGCACCTAAAACTCAAGTCCCGCAACACAATAGAAAAACTCACGGAGACATTCTCCGGCACGCATTCTAGGCTTAACCTAAATGCAACGTCGCAATCCAAGCATCACCAATCCGGGCTCACGGACACGAATAGGCTTCACACAAAATGCCTAAATCCGCACGACTACCGGATTTCTAAATGCAATATGCCGGGGACGGACACAATCGACCCGGAGTTCCGAAGAACTAGAGGAAATCCAGCACTTCACCCACTTGGTGAAAGGGATACCTCATGCAAGCCTAGAAAAATAGATGAGAGGACAAAGAACACGTCCTAAAACCGGGAGGAAGAATCGTTACCATTGGAAGCCTTGGCGCCATCAATCCGAGATTCCAATCGGAGGGAAATAACCGCACCGGGCTGCTCTTTCCAGAGCTGGAAACGCCTTACGATTCGGAGCTTCGGAGCTCCGTTAATGGCGGAAAGTGCCTTCTTCTTCCTCCTTGCCTCTCTTCTTTCTCAAGCTTGGGAGAGAGAAAGCTCTCAAAATTATGAGGATAGAACTCCTCTCCAAAGCCCTAATAGCCTCTCTCAAAAACCCTCAGCCGTTGAATCAAGCGGTCAAGGATTTGACCGCTCCGATCGGCGATTCCGCATTTTAATACGGAGCAGAAAGAAAAACAGGGCGCACGAGTAGCGGCACACGACCATTGGTCGTGCGCGAAGAACTTCCCCTGATCGTGCGAGTCATTCTGTAGCAGTTCAGACGAGCCAAAGAAACGCACGATCAGCTGCGCACGACCAGTGGTCGTGCGCAAAGAAGGTCTGTGGTCGTGCGAACCGCTCTGTTAGGAAATGGATTTAACGCACGACCAGAGGTCGTGCGCCTGATCGTGCGAGAAGGATTTCGCACGACTAGTGGTCTTTCAGGCTCAAAACCAGCCCAACACCGAGCGCAGCACTCCCACATCGCGTTACATCGCCTAATAGAGATTTTTTGGGGTGTTACAACTCCACCTCCCTTAAAAGAATTTAGTCCCGAAATTACGAAAACAGTAGCAACAGAAATTTCAGCTAAAATTACCTGAGAGAAACAGCTCGGGGTACTCCGCAAGCATCGACTGCTCTCTTTCCCAAGAGAGTTCCTCTCGCCCGCAATTATTCCAACGGACTTTCACCATCCGAATGGACTTGTTCCGCAACTGCTTCACTTCAGTGTCTTCAATACAAATGGGTTTAACTTTCGTCGCTAGCCTACCATCTACCGACACTTCGCTGACCGCAACAACAAAATTTGGCTCCTTTACAGCC
The DNA here is from genome assembly GCA_033032865.1 of Dactylorhiza incarnata. Classification (NCBI taxonomy): domain Eukaryota; kingdom Viridiplantae; phylum Streptophyta; class Magnoliopsida; order Asparagales; family Orchidaceae; genus Dactylorhiza; species Dactylorhiza incarnata. Next base: position 3,072,481 of record JAWHQI010000284.1, on the reverse strand, counting down.
TTCCACAACACAGAGATGTGGAATACATCATGCAACCCGCTCAGCTCCGAAGATAGAGCAAGCCGGTAGACAGCTTCACCAATGCGCTCCAAGATCTCAAACGGTCCTAAGTACCTCGGACTTAGCTTTTTCAAGCGTCGGATCCTCGATACTCCTTTGAACGGTTTGATCTTGAGATAAACTCAATCACCAACGACGAACTCGACGTTCCGATGATTTGCATTGTAATACTTTGCCTGCCGATCCTGGGCAATGAGCAACCGCTCTCGTATTGCCCGGATTGATGTATTTGCTTCATCCACGTCCTTGCGTTTTAACAACTTAGTGTCGCCCATTTCAGCCCAAGATAACGGTGTGCGACACTTCCTACCATAAAGAGCCTCGAAAGGGGCCATCTTTATACTTGCTTGGTAGCTGTTGTTGTAAGCAAACTCAATCATATAGAGATGGCCTTCCCATCTCTTTCCGAAGTCCAGGGCGCACATCCTCAGCATGTCCTCCATCATCCTATTGGTCCTTTCGGTCTGTCCATCCATTTGCGGGTGGAAGGCCGTGCTAAACTTTAGCTTGGTACTCAATAATTGATGAATCAGCCTCCAATCATTTGATGTGAACCGCCCATCGCGATCACTGACGATGCTATGGGGAATCCCGTGCAACCGTACGATGTTATCGACGTACAACTTTGCCAGCTTTTCCACAGAATCATCCTTCCGGTTCGGAACGAAGTGCGATACCTTCGTCAATCGGTCCACGATCACCCAGATGGCGTCGTTTCCATGTTGCAATTTCGGCAATCCGTGCACGAAATCCATCGAAATATCGTCGAACTTCCATTCCGGGATCGGTAAAGATTTTAGAAACCCACCAGGTCTTTGACATTCAACCTTCACCAACGCGCAAGTATGACACTTGGCCACGTAGCGTGCAATGTCTTTCTTCATTCCTGGCCACCAAAAGAGTTTCTTCATATCCATATACATTTTCGTGCTCCTAGGGTGGATCGAGTACTTGGTATTGTGAGCCTCGTACATCAATTCCGCCCGCAACGTACCAATATTTGGGACGCACAATCTGCCATTCTTCCACATAAGATCATCTTCGAAGGAGAAATCAGCGTTTGACCCATCCATGGTCTCCGCTTTATAACGCTTCATGCTCGAATCCAGCTCCAAAGCTTGTCGAACTCGATCGGCCAGATCATATTGAACCTCCGTCCAGTTCAGACATGCTAAAGGAGATGCTCTTCTATCGACACAAATGATCTCCAAGGCGCTTAGCTCCCGGATTAGACGCTGATCATGCATCAAAATCCAGTTTGCCTGTGCAGGAGCCCGACGACTCAACGCGTCCGCAACCACATTTCCTTTACCGGGAGTATATTTGATGTCGAAGGTGTAGTCCCCAAGGAACTCCATCCACCTCCTCTGACGCATATTCAACTCCCTTTGATCGAGCAGGTACTTGAGGCTTTTGTGGTCCGTAAAGATGTTGATCTTCACGCCATACAAGTAGTGTCTCCAAAGCTTGAGGGCGAAAACCGCGACCGCTAGCTCCAAATCATGGACCGGGTAGTTCCTCTCATGTACCTTTAACTGACGGGATCCGTAGGCAATTACCTGACCGAACTGCACTAGGACGCAACCCAAACCACTCCCCGAGGCATCGCTATAAATTTCGTAGCCTTCCGTACCACATGGCGCACATAGAATGGGCGTCGTGGTCAGACGGCTCTTCAGCTCCTCAAAAGCTCGTGCGCACTCGGGCGACCAAACGAACTTATGATCTTTCCTAGTCAGTTTAGTGAGAGGAAGTGCAATCCTCGAGAAGTTTTCCACAAAGCGCCTATAATAGCCGGCAAGTCCTAAGAAACTTCGGACTTCAGCTACATTTTTCAACACAGGCCAGGCTTGGATTGCTTCTATTTTTGAAGGATCGACTGTGATTCCTTCTCCACTAACAACATGACCAAGGAATGCTACTGACGATAGCCAAAACTCGCACTTGGAGAACTTGGCATATAGCTGATTCCTTCTCAAGGTGCTCAAAACTGCGCGCAGATGCTCTGCATGCTCCTCTTCCGACTGAGAGTACACCAAAATATCGCCGATGAAAACGATCACAAATTGATCCAAATACTCTCGGAACGTTCTGTTCATTAAGTCCATGAATATCGACGGTGTATTAGACAGACCAAACGGCATAACTGTGAACTCATAGTGCCCAAAGCGGGTACTGAACGTTGTCTTTGGAATGTCACACTCCCAAATACGAAGCTGATAATAGCCGGACCTTAAGTCTAGCTTAGAGTATACCGTAAACCCAACCAGCTGGTCGAATAAGTCGTCGATTCTCGGAATCGGATAACGTTTTTTCTCGGTCAGCTTATTCAACTCTCGATAATCGATACATAGACGCAAGCTCCCGTCCTTCTTTTTCACAAAGAGGACCGGTGCACTCCAAGGCGATGAACTTGGACGTACATAGCCTTGCTCTAGCAGCTCTTGCAATTGAACCTTCAGCTCTGCCAATTCCTTTGGCGCTATCCGGTACGGTGAGCGGGCCACAGGTTTGGCACCTGGCACCAGCTCAATACAGAAATCAATCTCTCGCTGAGGCGGAGCCCCAGGGAGTTCGTTAGGAAACACATCGGCATACTCCGCTACAATTGTGACATCACTCAAACTGCGCTTTGGCTCCGAGGCCTTCAACAAGGTGAAGAACAACTCCGCGCCTTTTCTCACCCCCCTTAACCACTTTGAGAGCAGACATCAGTGTCTTGCTCGCTCCTCGCATACCTGCGAACGTGGTTTCGTCTTCGGTGTTCTTTCCCAGAGTGATCTCCTTTGAATTGCAATCAATGCATGCTCGCTGCTCTGAGAGCCAGTCCATGCCGAAGATCACATCAAATTCAGCTAACGGTAATAACGACGCTTCCAAGTCGAAATCCTGATTTCCGATTCGCACCACGAAGTCCGTAGACAGAAAAGAGTGCGATGCTCCCATATCAAATAGAGCTCTCGCCGGATAGTTGAAAATTAGGACGAAGCCTAATTGCACACAAATAAAACATAAGGTCGCACAACGGCATCAATCAATATAGCTATGTAAAAGCTAACATTTAATTCATACCTGTGACGACATCAGTTTGTCGTATGGCTTCTTGCTGGCCAAGCGAGTAAACTCTCGGCTGGGTCGGAATGTGCTGGGAAGCAGAATACTCCGCAGCTTTACCCTTTTCCGCATGACCCGCAACACAAGCATAGTCCATCGCTCGGTTCTCTGGCCTCGGGGGACCACTGCGACACACCCGTGTTTTGTGTCCCACCTTTTCGCAAGTGAAACATGTAATTGGACCATGTGCGGTCGTAGCTCCCGACACATTTGAGCGAGTTGGTTCCGCAGACTTGAACTTCCTTTTGTTCCTCCTGAACTCAGATTTGGATTGAGAGGTCGGCGCATGAAATTCAGGTTTCTTTGCCACGCCCTTTGCTTGCACTCTCTTCATGTCCAACTCCAGAGATCTGGCACTTTGCACCATCACATGGAAGCCAAACGTCATTGGGCATGCAAGGAGCAGCCTCAACTCATCCCGAAGACCTTCATAAAACTTGTTCGTCTTCATATCCTCATCTTCCACCAAAAACCCCGCATAGCGGCCCAATCTAGTGAACTCGTGCAAGTGCTTGTCCACCGAGCTATCGCCTTGAGTTAACTTCAAGAACTGGTTCTGCAACGCAATGCGTTGGGCAGAAGGAATATACCTCTGAAGAAACAACTTTGAGAACTCCGCTAATGTGATCTCGGTAATATCCTTACCTTCAAACTTATGCGCTTCCTGTTCGGCCCACCAAAGCTCTGCTTCTCCGTTAAGGAGAAAGATGGCTAGGGTGACCATCATAGCTTCTTCCGTTGCTGTCGCCTTTAGAGTTTTTCTAACTGTTGACAGCCAGTCCTCTGCCTCCGTTGGGGATCCAGTCCCCGAGAAGGTTGGAGCATGGAAACTTAGAAAGTGCTGAAGTTGTTGATCACGTGCTCGCGCAAAAACTACTCGCTCTACTCGACATTCCACCCTTGGATCCACCACAGGTTCCACTGCAGCCATTGGTACAGGGATCTCCACCCTCGGTTCCACTGCAGGCTCCACTGCAGCAGCTGCCACCAGGGCCACTTCCGGAGTAGGCATAGCAGGTTGTGCAAGCCTTTGAGGTTGAGTGTTGATCATCGCTAAAACTGCTTCAGCGATTATCCTGATCATCTCAGCAGGAGGAGTGGTCGCTGACACCTCAGCCGACGCACTACTTTCAGCGGTGTTGCGGGGTCGAGACTGTCCCGCAGCACTCCTAGTCACCTATAATCGTGCAATACACAATTTAGTGACCAAAAACATAGCAAACAACAATCATGGAATGCTCAGGTTCCGCAAACAAGTATGTTTTTCCATTCCTAAGTGGACATTCTTATTAGTTTTTGTCGTTTTAGGTGAATGCACATCCCGTGCACACCACCCCTTAAAAGGAATTCGTCCCGAATTCGCTAAACTACGGATCGACGCCCAAAGTCCGATACCAAATTGTAACACCCTTCCAGTACGAATAATATAACAGTAGGTCCGGCCGGGACCCCACGCTATACTAACCACACTAGCTAGGCGTTAAAAGGAGATATACAGAAAAGAACTACACCAGAGTATACTAAACATAAGCGGAAGCATAAAGATTTAATATTTCTTTTAGAATAGTCCACTATCACAGGAATGAAACAATAAAGTGTAGAGTTACGGCCTTAAGGCCGTACATTTACCAAATGTACTAAACTCAAAGCATACATCGACGCGCAGGCCGGCAAAACATGAAAAGCAGAAAAGAGGCTGGCCTTCGAGGGCCAACTCCGCAAAGAGCCACCGCCCGCTATTTCCCGCTAGGCTCACCTGCTCCTGCATAAGAACATTCCACCAAGAGGTGGTAAATAAAGCAACGGTCAGCACAGCTGACCAAATTATAACGACCCCACCCCTTTCTCGGGGTGGCGGAGCTTCTTCCCTGCAAATAAGCCGTACTAGCAACATGTAATAATATAAGGAAAGTGCAAACTACACAAGGTGAGGTTTCAAGCACAATCAATCTTCTAGGTTGAACATCAAAGAAAAGGGAACCTAGGCATGCTCATGATGTTGGTTGGGTTCACCCGAGGGTTCCCCATAACCGCCTAAGCAACCGCATGAGGCTATCATAACATCAATTTGGTCGGTCTAGGTAAGACACCTTCCACGACCTCTCCCATGATCACACGGCTTACATGAGATAGGGACCAGCTCAATTGGTGATGAGGAGTGGTTTGAAAACTCCTTATCAAGGAGGTTGCGGGTTCAAGACCCGGCCTCAACAATGCGTCGTTGCTGAGAAATAGTGGCGCGGAGAGGCTTTGGGGTGCTTGGGCTGCAGCCCGGTAACATATTGTGCTTGGTGGCACGCCCAAGTGAAGCCCAGTGGGCCCGGGCGTTATAATAAAAAGTGCAGCTCAATTGGTGATGAGGATTGGTTTGAAAACTCCTTATCAAGGAGGTTGCGGGTTCAAGACCCGGCCTCAACAATGCACCGTTGCTGAGAAATAGTGGCGCGGAGAGGCTTTGGGGTGCTTGGGCTGCAGCCCGGTAACGTATTGTGCTTGGTGGCACGCCCAGGTGAAGCTCAGTGGGCCGGGGCGTTACATATCTCGCCATAGACTCATCACTGTGTAGTTTCTTCTTCAGCACCCACTTGCATCCAAGGACTTTGGCTCCTTTAGGGAGGTCCAGTAGATGTCATGTGTTATTTCATAGCAGCGAATCCATTTCATCATCAATGACTTCTGTCCACATTAACGAATCTCTAGATCGCTTTGCTTCCTGGTAGGAGAATGGATCATCCTCTAAGTGATAAGTGATAAAATTTTCACCAAAATTCTTATGGACTTTATCACTTGTAGATACTCTAACTGGGATAAGACTATCATCTACAGGTTTGGAAGTAGTGTCAGAGGGGTCAGCTTCAGGTGCTGCAGGAGATTCGAAAATCATCTCAGTAGACCCAGAGACGGTTAGACCATGATCTTTGATAAATTTATTTTCAAAGAAAATAGCATCTCTAGATTCTATCACTGTATTAGTGGACAGGTCTAGAAACTTATCTGCTGCACTATCTTCTGCACTACCTAGATATACACAAGTTATTATTCTAGGTCCCACCTTAGGTTTATTAAGGTCTTGTATTCTAACATAAGCAATACAACCCCAAGTCTTTAGAGAGTCAAATCTACAAGAATGACCATGTCACAACTCATATGGAGTGGAAGTGAACTTTGCATGAGGCAATCTATTCAGAATGTGATTGGCAGTTCAGACTAATTCTCCCCAAAAGGAATTAGGCATGGCAGTAGTAAGAATATATAATTCAACATCTCTGTTAATTTTCTATTCTTTCGCTCAGCGATACCATTAGACTAAGGTGAGTAAGGAGCAGTGGTTTCAAGGATTATACCCGCAAAGGCACAAAAGTCCTGAAACCCTGTTACAGTATACTTGTAAAACCCCCCCCCCCCCCCCCCCCCCCCCCCCCTCCCCAGACAGAACCGAGTTCAGGGAGGGGAGGATCTTACTGCCCAAAGAGGACCACCCAGCGCTTTCCGGGTGGCGACGTCCCACCCACTCAAGCACTGAGCGGTCTCTTTGTCAGGCACAAGAATCATTACATCACATCAGATCGCACATCGGAAGCAGATAATATAAAGAAAACAAGCACACTGCTTATATTATACATTTAAATATGGCCGGAGCCTATCGTTTTACAAGATATTGCCCGAAGGCTACATAGTCCAAAACAGCAATGAGCCCTAGGCTAGTCTTTATTCTCTCGCAGTCACGTCTCTGAAGATAGGAGGAGAGGCTGGGGTGTCCGATCGGGCCATCTCTAAGGCACGTATCTCATCCTGCGGGGTGGGGGCTTCGCGCTGTCCCGTTTCCTGTGATTGGTTATAAGAAGTAACCGTTAGTCACAGAGCTAAGTAGAACAATACATCCCCTCCCCGGATCCTTATCCGGGGGGGACGGCTAAAGGACAGAAATGAAATAGCCGAAGCAAGGAAGAGGGTTAGCAGCAGGTGAATATGTATATATATATGTATATATATATAGAGAGAGATAGGGCCGCTTGCCCTAAAGCCCGTATTTGCGCCGTATAGCAACCACACAACACTATATCGCGCAGACACACACCCAGGTATTCAAACCCGTACGCACACAAAAGACCCTGTGTCGACACAGTTTAGACCGCTTTCGTTCAAGCAGGGGAGCTAACCCCGCGGGCCTCGCCGATGTGGCCGTCGGTGACAGTGGCCAGTCTTTCCACTTCTGAATGTAGTCGTACCGTATCATTCAGGCCCTCCTGTACAACTTTGTGTACCAACTGGATGTGAGCGACATCCGGCGAGCCGATTTGTAGGCCGACCAGCGGAGGCAAAACTGCAGGTTCGGAGGGTGATAACCCGCTGCGCACATCTCCCTGTCGCCATGAGTCGTCAACCCACCCGCACCGGTACGAACGGTCTGCGAGCGTGACCAACCCGCCACTCCCAATCAATCTTCACCCGCTATATATAGAACAAACCCTTGGGCCACGTGGCAATTCTACTCGACCGGTCGCACGACCTTGGACCGGGAGGCTTAGCGGTATGAGGGCTCCTTGCTTGGGGCTAACCTGGGAGGAGAGACTCAACTCCGGGTTTTCCCCAACTAAGGCCTCGCCGAAGGGAGGATAAGCACCGCATTTGTTGCCACGGCAGCTCTGCACTAGCAAGTAAAATAGGCCGAAGCAGGGGCCGTAACATTAAACAGAAATGTAGGCCGAAAGCAGAGGCCATAACGATAAGCAGAAAGTAGGCCGAAAGCAAAGGTCATGTAATAAACAGAATAGTAGGCCGAATGCAGAGGCCATAATGATAGGACCAGTGCAAGACTGGATTTAATTGAAAGTACAGAAAGTAAGTGCGGGGGACCAGTGCGAGACTGGATTTAATTGAAAGTACAGAAAATAAGTGCGGGGGACCAGTGCGAGACTGGATTTAATTGAAAGTACAGAAAATAAGTGCGGGGGACCAGTGCGAGACTGGATTTAATTGAAAGTACAGAAAATAAGTGCGGGGGACCAGTGCGAGACTGGATTTAATTGAAAGTACAGAAAATAAGTGCGGGCGACCAGTGCGAGACTGGATTTAATTGAAAGTACGGAAAGCAGTAAAAGCATAAGAAAAAATGGTTAGTAGTCCAATCACTCCATAAGAGGAGGCTTCGATCGACGACTCCGTTCTTTTATTATCGTCGCGGCGGGGTTAAATTTCGGTGCCGCGCCGCGACGTCGTTCCGATTTTTGCGTTGCTTTTCCGAGCTTAGCCGATTCTTTAGATTAATACGCATGATTTTGATAAGCATCTTAAAATATGCGTCGAGGGGCGCCGATTTATTTCGATGAATATCGCTCTTTTCCGAGCGTCTATTTTTGATTATAAAAGTCTTTAAGGGATCAAATCAAAAGGTCGCACCTCCCAACTTTGATAGTATTTGCAAAATACCTATACTTAGAGCCCCTAATTTTTGGGGAATTTTAGAAACTCATTTGGGTATTTTATTTCCTAAAATAAACTTTATAATGGGTTTTAAAAATAGTAAAACTCCTCCCAAAAATCCCAAAAAAATACAGGAGGTGCCCCTAAGAGTGGGGCACAATTTTCATTTAGGAAATTTCTTTTGAAAAGGCACCATTTTTCCTCAGAAAAATGGGGAAGGGAAACAGGGGGGTGGGGTGCGGTTAGAGGCAGGGAAGAGAGCAGGGGGCGCCACACCGGGCGCACTCCTTGGGTCCCCACAACGGATCCGCCGCGGATCCGCTGTGATGGCGCACAGTTTGAGGCGGGGGCGGGGGTTAAGGAAATGGGGGCCGCTCGATCTCCTAGGGGAGATCGTGCGGCCCCCGCTCGCGCACGGGTGGCAGCCGCTGCCGCCGCCGGGCAGCGGCCGGCTGGGGCCGGCGCCGCCCCCGGTCGGTGCGCCGGGGGCCGGCGACTCCTCCGGGGGTGGTCCGGTGGCCTGGCGCCGCCGGCCACCGCCGGGGGAGGTGATACAGAGGGCGGGAGGCGGTGGTGTGGCCTGCATGGGCCATGCAGGCCTGCTGCGCCGCTGCCACCGCCGAGGGGCCACCGGTGCCGCCCCGGTCGGTGCGGCGTGGGTAGGCGCCTACTCCGGTGGTGGCCCGGTGGCCTGGCGCCGCCGGACCCCACCGGAAAGTGGGGCAGAGGGGACGGGGAGGCGCGGCGCAGCCGACACGAGCCATGCCGGCTTGCTGTGCCGCCGCCTCCTCGTGCGCAGCCCTCCCTGCCGCCCCTGGTCGGGGCGCCGGGGAGGGGGAAACCCTCCGGCGGTGGCCCGACGGCCTGGAGCCGCCGGCCGCCTCCGGGGGAGGGGGTTATCCCCCCTACAGGAAGTGCGGGGAGGAGGGGGAGGCCACGGGCGCCGCCGGCGCTGGGGGAGAGGGCTTCCTCGGCCGCCTCCTCCCCGAACCTTGCAAGGCTCGGGGCGGCGGCCGGCGGCGCTCCGGCGACAGAGGGAGGGGGGGGGGGGGGTCTTCCTCCGGGAGGTGGGAAGGAGGAGGGGAGGTGGTTCTACCTAGTGAGGGGCTCGGGTGGAGGGGTGGCCGGCCATGAGGGAGGAGGTGGTGGCGGCGGCTTGCTCCGGCAAGGGGGAGGAGGGGGTGGCTGGCTGGGGTGGCTGCCAGCAGAGGAGAGCTGAGAGGGAGAGAGAGGTGGTGTGGGGGGGATTGGAGAGGGGCTGCCCCCCCCCCCCCCCCCCCCCCCCCCCCCCCCCTTTAATAGGAAGGAGGGGAGCTCTCCCCCCCCCCCCCCCCTCTCCCTCCCTTCCACGTGTATGAAGGGAGGGTGAGTGGGGGGAGATATTTTCTCCCCCCCCCCCCTTCCTTTCTCTCTCTTGCCCCTTGCCCCAATAGGGGCAGCCCCCCCCCCCCCCCCCCCCCCCCCCCCTTTGGGGGGGGGGGGGGGGGGGTTGACTAAGTCAACTTAGGGCGGGGTCCTCCTTGGCTCCCGGGGCACGATAAGAGTTGCCGGGGCCGATGCCGGGTTCGTATGCTTTATATCTCGTGCGTTGCACTGAGGCGATATGCATAGGAATAAAATGACATACTCTCCATACGACCTCGTGTCGAGACGCAACGAGTTCCGTTGTGCTTGTATTGGTCATACGATCCTAACGGAACTGACAACAGTCAATTCGGGGTTCGTACGACCATTATTCACAATAATGGGGTGGTGGCGCGCTACGATACCTAAAATGGTCATTTTCTCCAAATGACCTCGGATCGAAGTGCAACGAATTCCGTTGCGCTCGTATTGTCCATACGAGTTCAACGAAACTGACGGAAGTCAATTCGGGGTTCGTACGGTCACTATTCATAATAATGAGGTAGTGGCGCGCTACGATACCCGAAATGGTCGTTTTCTCCAAATGACCTCGGATCGAAGTGCACTGAATTCCGTTGCGCTCGTATTGTCCATACGAGTTCAACGGAACTGACGGAAGTCAATTCGGGGTTCGTACGGTCACTATTCATAATAATGAGGTAGTGGCGCGCTACGATACCCGAAATGGTCGTTTTCTCCAAACGACCTCGGATCGAAGTGCAACGAATTCCGTTGCGCTCGTATTGTCCATACGAGTTCAACGGAACTGACGGAAGTCAATTCGGGGTTCGTACGGTCACTATTCATAATAATGAGGTAGTGGCGCGCTACGATACCCGAAATGGTCGTTTTCTCCAAACGACCTTGGATCGAAGTGCAACGAATTCCGTTACGCTCGTATTGTCCATACGAGTTCAACGGAACTGACGGAAGTCAATTCGGGGTTCGTACGGTCACTATTCATAATAATGAGGTAGTGGCGCGCTACGATACCCGAAATGGTCGTTTTCTCCAAACGACCTCGGATCGAAGTGCAACGAATTCCGTTGCGCTCGTATTGTCCATACGAGTTCAACGGAACTGACGAAAGTTAATTCGGGGTTCGTACGGTCACTATTCATAATAATGAGGTAGTGGCGCGCTACGATACCCGAAATGGTCGTTTTCTACTGCTCGGGCCTACTTTTATTGGGCTCACTAGGGTCTAGTGGCCCAATAAAAGTCGGGATGTTACAATCCAATAAAAATAAAGAGATTTTCGTCCCCGAAAATTGGCTAAAGTAGGGGTTTTAAAGGATGACATACCTGGGGAAACAGTACCGGGTATCTCTCCCGGACGAGGGCTTCTGGTTCCCAGGTGAACTCTTCGCGTCCTCCGTTTGACCATAAGATCTTGACCATTGTGATGGTTTTGTTTCGCAGCTCTTTGATCTTGGAGTCCACTATCTTCACAGGTTCGAGTCGGACAGATCGGTCGGATTGCACTGATGTCGGTGGTGTGGGAAGGTGCTGCTCGGGTTGGCGAAGTACGCGTCTCAGCGAAGAGACGTGAAACACGTCGTGGAGGTTTCCTAGTTCAGCTGGCAGGGCTAATCTATAGGCCACCGGGCCAACTCTTTCGATGACTGGATACGGACCTAGATAGCGGGGGTCCAGCTTTTTCTGCCTCTTGATTCGTGATATCCCATGCATAGGCTTAATCTTCAAGAAAACCATATCTCCCACTTGGAATTCCACTTGCCGATGACGTGCATCGTAATACATGGCCTGCCGGCTCTGCGCTTCCAGCATGCGTTCCCAGATTAATCTTATCGCGGCGGTGGTATCGTCGATGTAGGTGATTCCCAAGGCTTCGGGGTCCTCATCCTGTGCCCAAGATAGCGGGGTTCGAGAGCGTCTTCCGTAGAGGGCTTCGTAAGGTGCCATCTTGATGCTTTCCTGGAAGCTGTTGTTGTATGAAAACTCTACCAGAGGTAGTAACTGCTCCCATGGCTCGCTGTGTTCCACTATGCATAATCGGAGACGATCTTCCATCGTCCGATTCGTTCTTTCCGTCTGCCCATCGGTCTGGGGGTGGAAGGCGGTGCTAAAAGCTAATCTGGTTCCTAGATAAGCTTGCACTCTTCTCCATTCCTTCGATGTAAAGCGCCCGTCGCGGTCCGAGACGATTGATTTGGGTATTCCATGAAATCGGACTACCTGCTCGATAAATAGTCGGGCTAGAATGTCGACACCGTCACCTTGCCGGTTCGGGATGAATCGGGCTACCTTGGTGAGGCGGTCCACTACTACCCATATGGAGTCGTTACCTGCACGGGATCGGGGTAAGCCATGGACAAAATCCATGGAAATATCCTCGAACTTCCACTCCGGGATGGGCAGGGGTTGTAGTAGGCCTCCTGGGCTTCGACATTCTGCCTTGACCATTTGACAGGTCTGGCAGTGCGCAACATAGTTGGTGACATCCCTCTTCATTCCTAGCCAGTACAAGGTCCTTCGCAGGTCCGTATACATTTTTACTACTCCCGGGTGTATCGAGTACCTGGTCTGGTGCGCTTCGCGGAGGATTTCTTCCCGAATTCCTTCTGTTGCGGGGATGAATATGCGGTGTCTGAACTGCAGGATGCCATCGTACAAATTGTAATCCTCCTGCGCACCATGTTGCAGGGCTTGAATGATCGGGGCTGCTTCTACGTCAATCTTCTGAGCTTCTCTTATCCTATTCCGGATGTCGCACTGTATTTCCATCCAGTAGAGCTGGGCCTGGTATTCCATCGGATTTCTGCGGGCGATGAGGATAATATCCATTTCCGCCAATGATTTGACTAACTCCTCTGGCACCATTTCTAACCAACTCCCGGTCCTCGGAGGCTGCCGACTCAAGGCGTCTGCAACCTTATTAGCCTTGCCGGGGTGGTCCTGGAGGGCGAAGTCATAATCACAGAGAAATTCTAACCACCGGCGTTGCCGGAGGTTCAACTCTTTCTGGGTGAAGACGTATTTGAGGCTTTTATGATCGGAGAAGATTTCGCATCGTACCCCGTAGAGGTAGTGTCTCCAGACTTTTAATGCGAAAACTACCGCCCCCAGCTCCAGATCGTGGGTGGCGTAGTTTAGTTCATGCGGCTTGAGCTGACGTGAGGCGTAGGCAATCACCTTGCCATGTTGCATAAGCACGGCCCCCAGTCCTTTCAGAGAGGCATCAGCATAGATTTGGAAACCCTCGGTACCGGAGGGGAGGGTTAGGATTGGGGCCGATATCAGCCGGTTCTTCAGTTCGATGAATGCCGCCTCGCATTCGGGAGACCATTGGAAGGTCACATCCTTCTTGGTGAGAGAGGTAAGTGGTAACGCGATTTTGGAGAAACCTTCGACGAACTTACGGTAGTAGCCGGCGAGGCCAAGGAAACTTCGGATGTCTGCTGCTGTCTTAAGTGGCGGCCAATCTCGTACCGCTTGCACCTTTGCTTGATCCACCGCTACTCCGTTCTTGTTGATGATGTGTCCCAGAAAGCCGACTTCTTCCATCCAGAACTCGCATTTGCTAAACTTGGCGAAGAGCGAGTGCTCTCTTAGCTTAAGTAGTACCATTTGGAGGTGCCGGGAGTGATCGGTTTTGTTCTTTGAGTAGATGAGAATATCATCTATGAAGACTATTACGAAATGGTCCAGGAAGGGTTTGAATACCGTATTCATCAAAGCCATGAAGGCGGACGGGGCATTGGTTAACCCAAATGGCATTACCATGAACTCGTATAGTCTGTAGCGAGAGCTGAAGGCGGTCTTGGGAATGTCCTCTTCTCGCACTCTAAGTTGATAGTAGCCGGACCTTAAGTTCATCTTGGAAAAGACGGACGCGCCTTGCAGTTGATCGAACAGTTCATCTATCCGGGGTAGGGGATAGGTATTCCGGACAGTGAGTTTATTTAAACCTCTGTAGTCGATGCAGAGACGCAGCGATCCATCCTTCTTTTTAACGAACAGTACTAGGGCTCCCCAGGGAGAGGTACTAGGACGTACGAATCCTGCGTCGACTAACTCTTGTAGCTGCATCTTGAGCTCGGCCAGTTCCCTCGGAGCCATCCGGTACGGTGCTCGGGACACTGGTCGGGCTCCTTGAGTAAGTTCGATTTGGAAGTCCACTTCCCGTTGCGGGGGCAACCCGGGGAGTGACTCTGGGAAGATATCTGGGAAGTCCCTGATCGCAGGTACTTTAGCGAGTACTTGCGTCGTGTTCTCCATCTCAAAGTAGATTAGGTATATCTCGTCCTTCCGTCGAACTGCCTTGACGGTTTGTGCAGATGTTAAGATAATGCGGGTGACGGAGGGTATACCTGCTAGCGTGATAAATTGTCCATTTGGATTCTTGAGGTGGATTTCTCGAGTCGAACAATTGATTTGGGTGCTGTGCTCGGTCAACCAATCCATCCCCAGAATGATGTCGAATCCGGTTATTGCTAAGATGGTGGCGTTGACTTCGAACTCTATGCCTCCCAGCATTGCTTGGAAGGAACATTTCTCGGTGGAAGTCATGTCTGACCCATCCGGGAGTCGTATTCGGATCGACATCCCGGATGATCTCACCGTGTTCCCTTTGTCAGCGATGAAGTTTTGTGCAACGAAAGAGTGTGTGGCGCCGGTATCGAACAGTGTTTTAGCGGGATGACCTTCTACCAAAAGTAGACCTGATAATATATATACTATGATCATAAGCTTTTCACAAATATACAGGGGTAGGGATGACATATACAAAAGTCCCAATATATAAAGCTACAACATCTCCTAGGATATCATACTATCGGAAGTAGACACCTATCACTACGTCAGGAGCGGGACCGTGCTGGAGATCCAACGCGTATGCCTCGAGCAGTGCTGCTCTGCCCTGCCTAGCCGGCTCCCTCCTGCCTGCGGGACGTCCTCTGCGTCCACCTCGTCCTCTCTCTGCCGCTCTCTGTACTGCTCCTAAACCGGGTCTCCCGGTAGCCTGTGGGCAGAAGGCTCGTATATGCCCAGGCTGCTGGCATAGGTAGCAGTTCCCTGCGAAGGGAACATCTCGTCGTGCGGCTGGGACGACCTAAGGTGCTGGGGCTGGGGGTGTTGGTCGGGGCTGGGGTGCTGGTCAGGGCTGGGGTGCCTGTCTATATGGCTGGTGACGCTGACGCTGTCTCCCATCTCGGCCCTGCCTGCGAGGACCTACCCCTCTCTCTCGGCCCTGAGTTTGGGGAACACCTACGTGTCCCCTCCGCTGCTGGGCTACCATCCGCTGGTCCATCTCTAGAGCGGTGGCATGTGAGGCGATCGTGTGGAAGGATGCCTGGGAAATCATGATCAGGGCCTGACGGAGGTCGTCTCGTAATCCCCGGTAAAATCTGGCCGCCCTGTCCCTATCTGTGCCTGCTAAGGTCCCGACGAAGCGGGTCAGGTGGATGAACTCTCTCTGGTAGTCTGGAACCGTCCTATCTCCCTGCCTGATCTGTAGGAACCGCTCCTAGAGTGCCATCCGGTCTGCATCCGAAATGAAATGCTCTAAGAAGGCCTCTGAGAATTCCCCCCAGAGAATGGTGCTGAGGGGTCGCCCTCTAAAAGTGGAGCGGCTAGCTGCCCTCCACCAGTCCCGGGCATAGCCCTCCAACATGGTCACCACTAGGGACACTGCGGCTACTGCTGGGCACATCATCCCTACAAGAAGCTCCTCTACCCTCTCCACCCACTCCTCGGCCTGGATGGCTGACTCTGTACCCCGAAAGGTGGGGGGCCTTAGCCCTCGGAATGTCGTCAGCAGATCGGTGGGTACGGTGGCCTGCTGGGGTGGCCGTAAGGTGGCTGTCTAGAAGGCGGCCAACAGGGCTACCAGGGTCTGCCCGAGCTCTGTCTCTCCGAACGGAACTGTGGCTGGAGCGGTCTGAGCTGGTGGTGGAGTGGTAGGGTGGTACTGGTCTCGAGAGGAGGACCTTCCGTTACTTGACTCCCGTATCTGGAGAAGTAACAAACGGGTGTCAGAACTTGCAAAAATAAGGTTATTTTGCAGGACTGAAAGAAAAGGAAGCGGAAAGGGTGTGGGTGTACTATCGTGCAGTCTCGAGTCCCTAACCTTAAACCTAAAGGGTCTACCAGGCTTCCGCTGCGTGGTTCGTCCCGAACCAAGAAACGGAACCGGGGAAGGGAGGATCGAAAGACTGCCCCATGTGGTCGGATCGTGGTAGCTCTGATCCATTTGTAAGACCCCCCCCCCCCTCCCCAGACAAAACCGAGTTCAGGGAGGGGGGATCTTACTACCCAAAAAGGACCACCCAGCGCTTTCCGGGTGGCGACGTCCCACCCACTCAAGCACTGAGCGGTCTCTTTGTCAGACACAAGAATCATTACATCACATCAGATCGCACAGCGGAAGCAGATAATATACAGAAAACAAGCACACTGCTTATATTATACATTTAAATATGGCCGGAGCCTATCGTTTTACAAGATATTGCCCGAAGGCTACATAGTCCAAAACAACAATGAGCCATATGCTAATCTTTATTCTCTCGCACTCACGTCTCTGAAGATAGGAGGAGAGGCTGGGGTGTCCGATCGGGCCATCTCTAAGGCACATATCTCATCCTGCGGGGTGGGGGCTTCGCGCTGTCCCGTTTCCTGTGATTGGTTATAAGAAGTAACCGTTAGTCACAGAGCTAAGTAGAACAATACATCCCCTCCCCGGATCCTTATCCGGGGGGGACGGCTAAAGGACAGAAATGAAATAGCCGAAGCAAGGAAGAGGGTTAGCAGCAGGTGAATATGTATATATATATATATATATGTATATATATATATATAAAGAGATAGGGCCGCTTGCCCTAAAGCCCGTATTTGCGCCGTATAGCAACCACACAACACTATATCGCGCAGACACACACCCAGGTATTCAAACCCGTACGCACACAAAAGACCCTGTGTCGACACAGTTTAGACCGCTTTCGTTCAAGCAGGGGAGCTAACCCCGCGGGCCTCACCGATGTGGCCGTCGGTGACAGTGGCCAGTCTTGCCACTTCTGAATGTAGTCGTACCGTATCATTCAGGCCCTCCTGTACAACTTGGTGTACCAACTGGATGTGAGCGACATCCGGCGAGCCGATTTGTAGGCCGACCAGCGGAGGCAAAACTGCAGGTTCGGAGGGTGATAACCTGCTGCGCACATCTCCCTGTCGCCATGAGTCGTCAACCCACCCGCACCGGTATGAACGGTCTGCGAGCGTGACCAACCCGCCACTCCCAATCAATCTTCACCCGCTATATATAAAACAAACCCTTGGGCCACGTGGCAATTCTACTCGACCGGTCGCACGACCTTGGACCGGGAGGCTTAGCGGTATGAGGGCTCCTTGCTTGGGGCTAACCTGGGAGGAGAGACTCAACTCCGGGTTTTCCCCAACTAAGGCCTCGCCGAAGGGAGGATAAGCACCGCATTTGTTGCCACGGCAGCTCTGCACTAGCAAGTAAAATAGGCCGAAGCAGGGGCCGTAACATTAAACAGAAATGTAGGCCGAAAGCAGAGGCCATAACGATAAGCAGAAAGTAGGCCGAAAGCAAAGGCCATGTAATAAACAGAATAGTAGGCCGAAAGCAGAGGCCATAATGATAGGACCAGTGCAAGACTGGATTTAATTGAAAGTACAGAAAGTAAGTGCGGGGGACCAGTGCGAGACTGGATTTAATTGAAAGTATAGAAAATAAGTGCGGGGGACCAGTGCGAGACTGGATTTAATTGAAAGTACAGAAAATAAGTGCGGGGGACCAGTGTGAGACTGGATTTAATTGAAAGTACAGAAAATAAGTGCGGGGGACCAGTGCGAGACTGGATTTAATTGAAAGTACAGAAAATAAGTGCGGGCGACCAGTGCGAGACTGGATTTAATTGAAAGTACGGAAAGCAGTAAAAGCATAAGAAAAAATGGTTAGTAGTCCAATCACTCCATAAGAGGAGGCTTCGATCGACGACTCCGTTCTTTTATTATCGTCGCGGCGGGGTTAAATTTCGGTGCCGCGCCGCGACGTCGTTCCAATTTTTGCGTTGCTTTTCCGAGCTTAGCCGATTCTTTAGATTAATACGCATGATTTTGAAAAGCATCTTAAAATATGCGTCGAGGGGCGCCGATTTATTTCGATGAATATCGCTCTTTTCCGGGCGTCTATTTTTGATTGTAAAAGCCTTTAAGGGATCAAATCAAAAGGTCGCACCTCCCAACTTTGATAGTATTTGCAAAATACCTATACTTAGAGCCCCTAATTTTTGGGGAATTTTAGAAACTCATTTGGGCATTTTATTTCCTAAAATAAACTTTATAATGGGTTTTAAAAATAGTAAGACTCCTCCCAAAAATCCCAAAAAAATACAGGAGGTGCTCCTAAGAGTGGGGCACAATTTTCATTTAGGAAATTTCTTTTGAAAAGGCCCCATTTTTCCTCAGAAAAATGGGGAAGGGAAACTGGGGGGTGGGGTGCGGTTAGAGGCAGGGAAGAGAGCAGGGGGCGCCACACCGGGCGCACTCCTTGGGTCCCCACTGCGGATCCCCCGCGGATCCGCTGTGGGGGCGCACAGTTTGAGGCGGGGGAGGGGTTAAGGAAATGGGGGCCGCTCGATCTCCTAGGGGAGATCGTGCGGCCCCCGCTCGCGCACGGGTGGCAGTCGCTGCCGCCGCCGGGCAGCGGCTGGCTGGGGCCGGCGCCGCCCCCGGTCTGTGCGCCGGGGGCCGGCGACTCCTCCGGGGGTGGTTCGGTGGCCTGGCGCCGCCGGCCACCGCCGGGGGAGGTGATACAGAGGGATGGAGGCGGTGGCGTGTCCTGCATGGGCCATGCAGGCCCGCTGCGCCGCCGCCCCCGCCGAGGGGCCACCGGTGCCGCCCCCGGTCGGTGCGCCGAGGGTCGGCGCCTACTTCGGTGGTGGCCCTGCGGCCTGGCGCCGCCAGACCCCACCGAAAAGTGGGGCAGAGGGGCGGGGAGGCGAGGCGCAGCCCACACGAGCCATGCCGGCTTGCTGTGCCGCCGCCTCCTCGTGCGCAGCCCTCCCTGCCGCCCCTGGTCGGGGCGCCGGGGAGGGGGCAACCCTCCGGCGGTGGCCCGGCAGCCTGGAGCCGCCGGCCGCCGCCGGGGGAGGGGGTTATCCCCCCTACAGGAAGTGCGGGGAGGAGGGGGAGGTCACGGGCGCCGCCGGCCGTGCCCGCCGGCGGCCCGGCCGCCTCCCCTGTGCCGGCGCCGAGGTTCTCGAGGGGGACCCCCTCCCCCCCAGCGCCACCGCCGGCGCTGGGGGAGAGGGCTTCCTCGGCCGCCTCCTCCCCGAACCTTGCAAGGCTCGGGGCGGCGGCCGGCGGCGCTCCGGCGACAGAGGGAGGGGGGGGGGGGTCTTCCTCCGGGAGGTGGGAAGGAGGAGGGGAGGTGGTTCTACCTAGTGAGGGGCTCGGGTGGAGGGGTGGCCGGCCATGAGGGAGGAGGTGGTGGCGGCGGCTTGCTCCGGCAAGGGGGAGGAGGGGGTGGCTGGCTGGGGGGGGGGGGGGGGGGGGGGGGCTGCCGGCAGAGGAGAGCTGAGAGGGAGAGAGAGGTGGTGTGGGGGGGATTGGAGAGGGGCTGCCCCCCATTTTATAGGAAGGAGGGGAGCTCCCCCCCCCCCCCCCCCCCCCCTCTCCCTCCCTTCCACGTGTATGAAGGGAGGGTGAGTGGGGGGAGATATTTTCTCCCCCCCCCCCTTCCTTTCTCTCTCTTGCCCCTTTCCCCAATAGGGGCAGCCTCCCCCCCCCCCCCCCCCCCCCCTTGGGGGGGGGGGGGGGGGGGGGGGTTTCTCTCTCCCCCCCTTTTCTTTAGCAATTTCGAATTCGGGGGGGGGGGGGGGGTTGACTAAGTCAACTTAGGGCGGGGTCCTCCTTGGCTCCCGGGGCACGATAAGAGTTGCCGGGCCCGATGCCGGGTTCGTATGCTTTATATCTCGTGCGTTGCACTGAGGCGATCTGCATAGGACTAAAATGGCATACTCTCCATACGACCTCGTGTCGAGACGCAACGAGTTCCGTTGTGCTTGTATTGGTCATACGATCCTAACGGAACTGACATCAGTCAATTCGGGGTTCATACGTCCATTATTCACAATAATGGGGTGGTGGCGCGCTACGATACCTAAAATGGTCATTTTCTCCAAATGACCTCGGATCGAAGTGCAACGAATTCCGTTGCGCTCGTATTGTCCATACGAGTTCAACGGAACTGACGGAAGTCAATTCGGGGTTCGTACGGTCACTATTCATAATAATGAGGTAGTGGCGCGCTACGATACTCGAAATGGTCATTTTCTCCAAACGACCTCGGATCGAAGTGCAACGAATTCCGTTGCGCTCGTATTGTCCATACGAGTTCAACGGAACTGACGGAAGTCAATTCGGGGTTCGTACGGTCACTATTCATAATAATGAGGTAGTGGCGCGCTACGATACCCGAAATGGTCGTTTTCTCCAAACGACCTCGGATCGAAGTGCAACGAATTCCGTTGCGCTCGTATTGTCCATACGAGTTCAACGGAACTGACGGAAGTCAATTCGGGGTTCGTACGGTCACTATTCATAATAATGAGGTAGTGGCGCGCTACGATACCCAAAATGGTCGTTTTCTCCAAACGACCTCGGATCGAAGTGCAACGAATTCCGTTGTGCTCGTATTGTCCATACGAGTTCAACGGAACTGACGGAAGTCAATTCGGGTTTCGTACGGTCATTATTCATAATAATGAGGTAGTGGCGCGCTACGATACCCGAAATGGTCGTTTTCTCCAAACGACCTCGGATCAAAGTGCAACGAATTCCGTTGCGCTCGTATTGTCCATACGGGTTCAACGGAACTGACGGAAGTCAATTCGGGGTTCGTACGGTCACTGTTCATAATAATGAGGTAGTGGCGTGCTACGATACCCGAAATGGTCGTTTTCTACTGCTCGGGCCTACTTTTATTGGGCTCACTAGGGTCTAGTGGCCCAATAAAAGTCGGGATGTTACAATACTCTCTTCCTCGATCACTTCTAAAATGCTTAATCTTCAGGTTTAACTGACTTTCTACCCGAGATTTGAAGATGTTAAAAATCTTGAATGCTTCATCTTTCCATTTCAATAAATAAACATGACAATATCTGGAATAATCGTCGATGAACGTGATGATATACTTCTTTCCCCCTCTATTGGCATGACTCTTAAAATCGCAGAGGTCTGAATGTATCAAATCAAGAAGTTGTGTGCTCCAAGAAACAGACTTAAATGGGTTTTTGTGATCTTGGTTTGTGCACACACCTCACACTTATCAAATCGAATAGAAAGATCTAAGGGGATATTATGACTCTTAGCTAGATCTCGCATTTTCCTGTAGTTCACATGTCCTACTCTGTTATGTAACAATTTAAGATCTATTAAGGTTGAACTCACTTGGTTCGCATGTCCCTCTGTAATTTGAGATCCTTTTTTATTTACAAAAACCAAAGCTTGCAAGGCAAAAATTCGTCCCGGTGAAAGCAAACCAGGTTGATTCCAAATAAAGGCAATCTGCGACAATCTGCAGCAATATGAGGAAAACCGGAGGAAGGAGGATCGACTGCTTCCAGAAACTGCAGTAATCTGCGACAAAACGAGAAAACAGAGAGCAGCAACGACAAAACGACGGGTTTCCTCCTTCGATCTACAGCAAACCCCCTCCGAACCAAGAACGCCGACGCTGACGAGTGATAATCGCGATCTCGAGCACGCGAGTAGTAGAAAACTCGCGATAAACGCACAACGTCGGAAGCAAAATCGCGAGCGAGCGACGGCGGAAACGGGAACACACGAAATCGGAGATCGCGAGCAACAGTTTCACGATTGATAACCGTCGGAGACTTGCGAATCGAGAGAGCACTTCCTTCTAGTGATCAACGACGGCAAGGAGCGCAGAAATCGCAGTTACAGAAAAAATGAGAGCGTCGAATCGTGAGAGCGAAAACCCTAGGAGGTATCTTGAGAATGTTAGGGTTAGAGGCACTCAAGATATTCTACACTCTTCATCAAGTTTGGAATGAGTGATATATAGTATCTCCAGCGTAGGGACCGCGTCTTAGGTCGACACGCAACTCTTTAAGTCTACCGGGTCGGCTCAGACACGCAGACATATTAATTAAAAAACCTTAACAATATATATATACACACACACACAAAGATGTCTGGAAGCCTCTTTTGGTGTAGCATCTGAGACCCATCAGCCGAATTTGAACCGTCCGTTCAAGATCCAAACAATCCTATCAATTCGCAGGTGGTCTGCGAATAGCCTTTCAGTTTTGCGTTAATTAGATGGTTGTTCGCAGACCACCGTACTCTGCGAATAGACAAAAAATTAAAATAAGCCCGCCAGTTGGGGGCGGGCCTAGCAAGCCGGTCATGGGCGGGCGAAGCACGCCGCCACGGGGCGGGTACTGTCGAGCGGGGCACGGGGGCCGTGCAAATAAATGCAAAAAACTGAAATAATTTAAAAAAAATTAAAATATTTACAAAATAAATTAAACCAAAAAATTAAAATAAGCCCGCCGGTTGGGGGCGGGCAAAGCAAGCCGATCAGGGGCGAGCGAAGCACGCCTCCACGGGGCGGGTACTGTCGCGCGGTGCACGGGGGGCTTGTGCAAATTAATGCAAAAAAATGAAATAATTTAAAAAATATAAAATAAATTAAACCAAAAAATTAAAATAAGCCGTCGGTTGGGGGCGGGCGAAGCAAGCCGGTTGGAGGCGAGCGAAGCACACCGCCACGGGGCGGGTACTTTCGCATGGGGCACGGGGGGCGTGCAAATAAATGCAAAAAAAAACTGAAATAATTTAAAAATATTAAAAAAACTAAATTAAACGAAAAAAATTAAAATAAACTCGTCGGTTGGGGGGGCGAAGCAAGCCGGTCAGGGGAGTGAGAAGCATGTCGCCACAGATCGGGTACTCTCACGCGGGGCACGGGAGGCCCCCCGTGCACTGTCACTCTTGTATATATCTATCTATCTATATTCTAAAAAAATACTTTTAGAATCACTGAGACTGTTAAACATCCATCCAAACAATTCTGATCATTCATTTTCAGCGATAAAGAGAAAAAGAAAGAGAGAGAGAGCACGTGGGCGCACGTGGGGGGGGGGGGGGGGGGAACAAAGGGGAGAGAGAGAGAGAGAAAGAGAGAGGGAGAAAGTGGGCTCTTAATAGAGAAAGAGAGGGGGAGAGACAAAGGGAGAGAGATATGGCGGAAGGGAGAGGAAGAGGAGGAGAGTGAGAGTGACAGGGGGAGAGAGGGAGAAAAATAAATTTGTTACGTCTAAGCGTTCATTTTATTAAATAAAAATTTAAATATTGATTTATATTTTTTACGGTCGTTTTAAGTACTCATACGTATACGTTAAGGGCGCAACCCGCCTTGATGTGGGCGCAACCCGCCTTGATGTGGGCGCAACCCGCCTTGATATGGCCGCAACCCGCCTTGATGCGGGCGCAACCCACATCGACGCATCAATTTAATAGTTCCGCTTGAATGCGGGCGAAGCCCGCAGCGACACATCGATCTGGGGCGGGCGAAGCCCGCCAATCGGGAGCCGAGTACTGTCGCGCGGGACATAGATGGCCCCCGTGTACTGACACTCGTATGTGTGTGTGTATATAGATATACATATATATCTATTTATATATATATATATATATATATATTTATTTATTTATTTAGGAAGGTTGAAGACAAATCTCTCGAAGTCACAAAGCTCGGAGTTTTCCTTCAGATTAGAAGGAATATACTGATTACTTACGTAATGGAACATACAATTTGGACATAATTTCTCGACGATGAAATTTACTGTAGGGACTCGGCGCTACCAACTCTCCCAAAAGTCCGGAGTGTTTGAGGAAGACGCTACTGCTCCTTTATAAAGCTGGCTACTCTAGGAAGGATCAACGGGGCGGCCAACAGTTAGGCCTAGTGGACACGCCCTTCTGTTTAACTAGTGTGGGCCATAACTCCCACATCGTACCTCCCAACACCGAGGGCATTGCTGGACCTTAGCGTCACTGGCCGTACCTCCCAACAATCCCCTCCCAAAGAAACGACCCCGGGGGTTCGAACCAGTGACCTCCTCTGCTACCACTTGTTGTCGATAAAAGCCTTCAGTACTTATAGACATGATGTAGTCGACAACCTCCACCTTAAAATCATAACCTGATGAAGTCCATACTTGAGCAATCAATCCTAGAAAGATCCTTTTGTCACAGTCTGGACTATATATGCAGTCGATAAATAAAGTAATCTTCCAGTCGATGCAGTCGACAAATTACTTAACGGTCTAGTCAATGCAGTCGATAAATTGCTTAATTTCTAGTCGATGCAGTCGATATTTTCCTTAATCATTCAGTTGATGCAGTCGACATTTGACTTAGACTAATCTTTGCTTCTTACTTTAATTTCTTATAACTATGTTGTTTTACCTCGTGATAATGACATGTCTAATATAGGATTAGATCATAGGTCAACATGAGTTTTGCTTCTTGAGGGATTACAATTACAAAACCCGGTTTGAGTGATCATAAGCCTAACATTATATTAGCCAAACATTTCTGTTGTACCTGTCACATCAAAACTCATACAGACATCAAATACAAGATGTTTATTGTAATCTTGAGGCTTTCTTCAAATTAAAACTCTTGTGGACAATATTCCCAACATTTACGATTATGTATCAGACTTACCACTTTAACTCTAATCAACCACAACCTAATATCATAATCGACGATAAATAAATACAATGGAACTGCGCACGAGGCTCACTCATTCAAAGACTAAATAAATATAGTAGCTCTTTCAGCGTTAAGTGTCCATTGATTTTACAAAATATAATAATTGTTGCCAGCTCTCTTTTAATTATGTTTGTGTATGATTCTCTTTTGTTAAGATGACCCACTCTACGACTCATAAGAATGTTATCAATGATCCACAATATTTTGCTTTTAAATTGAAGCCAAGGCATAGTTTAAACCATTTATTTCGTCATTGTGTAAGCGATTCTTCAGTCCAGGAGGTCGTAAGATCGAGTTGTTGGCATATATATACCCCTCCATCCTCTGCTCAGCATGATCTTTTCGAACTTCTTAGATAACTCCTCGGACACATAACTCCGCCTGCCTTCACGAGTTGCATCCAAGATCGCTCCTGGAATTTTGAACATTGATAACATAGTTCCATTTCCTAGTCTTCGCATGGCCTTTCGATAGAAGAACATAGTCAATTGGAATCGTTCGGTTCAATCTATGCGAGCCGAGTTTTCAGGTCTTCTGCCAAAACTTGATGTTGTCATATTCACAAAATGACGATTTGGTTTTATCAACATCTTTAACACGTATTTATAGGTACACTTCTTTAACAATCCCGCTCTACCATAGAAATCAATAATGTAGTCATATATATTGCTCCACTGGTGGATTGTTAGGGTATTATTTTTCCTATTTCTATTTGGTCATAAGAAAATGGTCCATGCTTAAATTTATTTTTCCTATTTCTATGAGATCTCAGAGTAAACTTCTATCTAATAATTTAAAAAGCTAACCGGACAATCCTATTCGATCGTTGGGCCTTGAACTTTTCATTCATTCGGTTCATTGTTCGGCCGAATCTTTCTCATATCCAACCAACTAGGGGTTGATCTAGGAATTTCAACAGGGTGGACAAACATCGTCTTCCTTCAGTAAAAAAAAAAGAACGCCCCCACCTTATCAGAGTTATTTCTTTATCATCTGATCAACTTTTTTGTTGTGTAAGTAGTCAAAATTCATTCACGGATGAGCTGAATCCAAATTAATCACTCATTTTGCAAAATTCCTGAAAGAGACCAAATTCATATCAGAAACTTGACTGGTCAAAGATGAAAAAGCTCCGCCATGCTTAAATATTTTTATTTAAAATGTAATTTTTAATTAATGTATAACTACAATTAATGAATATATAACTATATATATTAATAGACCGGCGGGAAGCGGATTAGAGTGGAAGAACAGGTACGGCGCACGTGGGGGAAAGATTGTGTGACAACGTGTCGACATTTCAACGGGCCAGCCGCACGGGTGGGTGGTTGCATCTAGCTGTTCTAAATCTTTTTCTCGCATTTAATTAAGTATTTATGTCCGGATTTTTGACGGTTTCCATCGTTATTTTCTCTATAATATAATGAGGCATGGGCCGACTGTATTCAACTTGTTGAAATATTATAATTAGTCCAAGCAGATATGCATAAATAAATAAATAAATAAATATATATATATATATATATATATATATATATATATTCTTGCCTATTAGGAATAATATTCTTGTGTGTTTTGTGATTAAATATGTATTATTTGTCTACTTGAGCTCTTAATTGTATTGTGTACCTTATAAGTAGGATTTGCATTTTAATTTAATTTGGTTACTACGTAAAATTTTTTGGTCTTATTATTATTCTAGTGTGCAATACTTTTTATGTTAGCTTTGAGAAGATTTTAGGGCCCGTTCTTTTGGACGGAATTGGTATTCGATATTGGAATTGAATATTGATAAATATTATGGAATTAAATATTGGTGACTAATTTCAATTTCAACGTTCGCCTAATAAACAATATTGTTGAATATTGTGGAATTAATCGATACTTTTGTTCGTTTGTTAAATAAAATTCAATTTAAGAATTGAAAAATATTACGAAAAAACTAATATTTATCACATATATCATAAAAAAATGTATGTCATGACGACGATTTTTTCCCCGAGAGCGATTTTTCCACCCGCCCGGCAGAAAAAAGCTCGCATATGCGTTAAAAGCGCGTCCCAGAAAAAAACCGATCCTCGGTGAACAAATCGCACCCGAAAATAGCCCCCGAGCAAAAAAAAATCTCGTAGGGCAAAAAAACTCGCCCGGGCAAAAAAATCGCTCTCGGCCAAAAAAATCTTGCCCGGGTGAAAAAATTGCGCGCGGGCAAAAAAAACGCTCCCTGATGAAAAATCGCGTTTGAGCGAAAATCGCGCCGGGGCGAAAAACTCTCCCTTGGGAGAAAAATTTGCGTCCGTGGGAAAAATTCGCGTCCGGGCGAAAAATTCGCGTCCGGGCGAAAAATTCGCGCCCGGGCGAAAAAATCGCGTTCGGGGGAAAAACGCTCTCAGGGGAAAAAATCACGCCCGAGTGAAAAAATCGCGCCCGGGGGAAAAAATCGCGCCCGGACGAAAAAAATCGCTCCCGGGCGAAAAACACGCGCCCGGGCGAAAAACGCGCGTCCGGGCGAAAAATGCGCGCCCGGGCGAAAAACTCGCGCCCGGGCAAAAAATTGCGCACCCGGGTGACAAAACATGCGCCCGGGCGAAAAAACGCGCGCGAGGGTGAAAAATGCGCGCCAGGGCGAAAAACGCGCGCTAGGGCGGAAAATTTCCGCCCGGGCAAAACTAGGGCGTCCGGGCGAAAAACGCGCGTCCGTGCGAAAAACTCGCGCCCGGGTGGAAAATTGTGCGCTAGGGCGCATAAACGCGCGCCCGGGCGAAAAACGCGCGCCCGGGCGAAAACGCGTGTCGGGGGGAAAACGCACGCCAGGGCGAAAAATGTGCGCTAGGGTGGAAAATTTCCGCCCGGGTAAAATTTGGGCGTCCAGGCGAAAAATGCGCGTTCGGGTGAAAAACTCGCGTCCGTGCGAAAAACTCGCGCCCGGGCAGAAAATTGTGCGCCCGGGCGCATAAACGCGCGCCCGGGCAAAAAACTCGCCCAATCTAGCATGTCAGACTCGCACAATTCCAATATGTCTAGCTAGATTTTGTGCTTAGGCTAAAATCAATTCCATGATATTCAACTCAAATTTCAATTATTAAAGCTACCTAACAAGCGAACGACGTAATTGGAATTCGACGTCGAATTTCAATTCCAAGTCTTCAATTCCGTCCAAACGAACGGGGCCTTAGAGAAATCAGAAGTTTTGAAGATTCTTATGCATAAGAGTATAAATGAAGATCATAGAGAATTTTAGAATTTTCTCATTTGAATATTCTAGAATTACTTTGAGTATATATGGATGTTGTAAATATAGAAGGTGTATAGAATAATATAAAATTCGAGGTATTTTAGATCTTCTCATTGGTATTTATCTAAGTTTTGGACAAACAATATGGTTCTTTGGAGTTATCTTCATTTGTGATCTTTCTCTTCAATTGTTTTTTCGCTCTTCTCTTCACCACCAAGAAGTTTTTGCAAGATACCAACTTAGCTAATTTACGTGATGGTTGGTATCAGAGCCATGTTTGCTCAAGTTCTTGGTTGGTGTGGTAAGAAGGATTTATATGGCTGGTGAAATGGGAAACTCAAACATGGAGGAGCGCGATAGGGAGATCGTGCCATAAATTAAGAAGAAAAAACGAAGTCAAATCAAAACTCATGAGGAAGGACATTTGGATGTTGTTTTGATGGATTGAGACTAGCGCATGAATCTGATAGAGCGAGACTACATATATATTCACTGAGAAACAGAGACCATCAAACAAGTGCTACGATCTTGCGGAGAGCTGGAACTCCTGATGACACAAGTACAATCTTGTCGGAACAAAGGTATGATCGGATAGAGGGAGACTATGAAGGGAGAATCACAACTTTAGAGGGCGAGCTGACCCTATGCAAGAAGGACATTTCTAATGGAGAAAATAATGGTGGTGCAACAAATCTAAGAATAGATGTGTCTAAGCCAAAATCGTTTACTGAAAATGGGGTTGCGATGGAAGTTAATTAAACACTTTACCAAATAAAATACTACTTTGAAGGTTGCACCACCACTGACAAAGTGCTCATGGTAAAAATAGTTAGTCCTATCTTTCAGATGTTGCATCTCTTTGGGGCAGTGAAAACTTTCAGACATAAGAAATGAAGCATGTTAACCTGGATACATAAGAATAGTTAAAGATTGAACTCAAGTGACACTTTTACCAGAATAAAGTCGCAAATGAAGTTAGGAAAAAGTTGAAGGAACTCAAGAAAAAGGCTCAATCACTGAGTACGTGAAGGAGTTTCAAACTTTGATGTTAATTGTATAACCCGTAATTCGTCGAAATCATAAATGCATAAAGAAGGGACCTAATGAGCCAAACTCGGCGGACCTGCTGAATTCACCTCGATCGACAACATTGACCTCATTAGCCTGACCTCGGCAACATTGGAATCGCTAACCTGGCCTCCGCAGCATTGACCTCGTCAGCAAGAACTCGACATCATTGAAATTGGCAATATTCACCTCATCAAGAATTCAGCCCAGCTGAATTCACCTCGGTGAAGGCGGCTACTCGCTGACCAATCATTTATGGATTGTGTGCAACCCCAGTATTCGCCAAGAGGTGAGCGGAGACTAAGGGCTCAACAGGCAAGAAGAGTATGAAGGAGGGTGAGCCAGGCTCTCAAAGGCCGCTCGCAGGGAGGCGGGCTCTCGCCGGTTGCTCGCAGGAAGGCGGGCAGGCCGAGCCCTCTTCGAACGCTCGCAGGAAGGCGGGCGGGCCGGGCCCTCGCCGACCTCTCGTAGGAAGGCGGGCAAGCTAGGCCTCATAAGTCGCGAGAGTAGCCCTTGTGGGCGACTCGCCAGCAGGGGTCCAGGGGTGATTTTACCTGAAAACCCCTGGTGGTCTGCAGGTAGCCTCTCCAAACAGCGGAGTTTGGCTGTTGGCAGACCATTTTGGGCTACGCATAGCAAAAGTGTAAGGCGGAATCCCGCTATTAGCAGACCATAAGTGAAAAACTATAAATAGACCTTGAAAAGCACCTTTGGAGAGGATTCCAATCTCCGTACTCTGAGCTTCCTTCTCCCTAGGTTACCTTGGCTTAGCTCTCAGACTCTCCAAGGTGCCCAGTCTCAGCTTTGTCTTGGGAGGGGAAGCGCTCAAAGATCTTCCGGGTGTGTGGTGAGACCTCCTCGCTGCGACCAAGGGTCTGTGTCTAGTTCTGAGACTTCGGTCTGTTCCTTCCAAGGGATCAGTAAGTGTTAGCTGCCCCTCATCTTTGAGGGCCCGAGCTCCACAAGAGACCAAGTTCTGGTTTCAACATTTTTGATGTGTTGAGCGTGGAGTACAGATAGTACATGAAAGTTCCAAGGAAGAGACATGGAGGGAGACGACGAGCGAGAGGCAGGCTTTGGCGGCTCGCCACCACCCGGCGCGCCAGCGACGATTGAGATGCTGGAAGACCTCAGAAGGGACCTACTCGGGGCTTTTCAGTGCGCTCTCGCCACGACACTTGGGGTCTCGCAACCCATGCGCCCCAGGTGTCCCCTCCCGCTGTAGTCGGCGAGAACGCCCCAGGGCAGAGGGCAGGAAAGGAGGCGATGTCCCAGGCGCCGGAGCGAGATCTCGCGGGGCGGGAACTTTTTCCCAGCCCAGCGATTGCGAGCGGGGTCCTGGCGAGTGTCGTCCAGGCAGGCGGGATCCGGACCAGTGGAGTCCCGACGAGTGGCCCCTCGGCGAGGGCGAGGCCGATAGGAGCCAGGTCGCCCGGGGAGCTCGCGGGGCGAGTGGAGCAGGTCAGGGGGTGAAAGGGGGAAGCCCGTTCTGTGAGTTGGTGCTCTCGACACCACTCCCCGAGGGGTTCAGGGAGCTGGCCATGATGTTGTATACCGGCAAGGACGACCCCATTCAAAACCTGCAGTGGTTCGAGGACATGGTCTCTATCAGACCTATGTAGGATGTTTTCAAGTGCCGACTCTTCGCCACCACCCTGAAAGAAAAAGCAAGGGATTGGTTTCACCAGTTACCCTCGGGGTCGATCTACGCTTTTGAGTATCTGCGATGCTGCTTCCTGCTACATTTCTCGACCTCAAAGAAGAGAAAGAAGGACCTCGAGGCGCTCTTCAACATCAAGCAGAGGCCAGGGGAGTCGCTAACCCATTATGTGGATCGGTTCCAAGAGGATGTCCTCCTCATCCAAGAGGTGCCAGGATACACCCTTTAGCTTGCCTTCATAGTAGGGCTGCGGGAGGGGGTTTTCAAGATGGACCTGAAGAGGAGGGCTCCCTTGTCCTTTGAGGAGCTGATGGAGAGAGCGGCAGAGGAGATAGAGGGGGAGGCCACGAACCTCGAGTTCTCAAAGAGGCTGGCACGACTGAGCGAGCCGGAGGTTAGGCAACCAGAGGCGAGAAGGAGAGAAGAGGCAAGAGCCCCGAAGTTGGGGTTGAGCCAGCAAGGAGTGGGGTGCATGGCCTAGGAAAGGGTTTCCACCAGGGAGGGGGCAACTTCCAAGGAGGGCAAGGAAGACTGCACCAGCTAGGGTGGAGGAAGGGCCCGAGGCAACCTCCCCCCCCCCCCCCCCCCCCCCCCCCCCCCCCCCCCCCCCCCCCCCCCGCCTCAGCAGGCGATGGCGGTCGAGAGAGGGAGAGCAGGAAGAGGAATAGGAGCAGGAGCCGGAGGATCCAGGCCTAGAAGGAGGAACAGAAGGGCAAAGGCCTAGGGGAGGGGGTGACGTTGCCCTATTGTGACTTCCACCAGGAGGAAGGTCATGCGACGGCCACCTGCCCGGAGTTCTTGGAGGTGAAGGGGGCCAGAGCGCCAGCGCAGCGGGAGCAGCGGCCGGTGAGGATTGAGGAGGTCCTGCCTCAGAATGAGGAGGAGGAAAGGTGTGAGGACAGGGTCGACGCGAGGAGGGATCAGAGTAATCCATATGGGGCTGGGATCGAGGCGACCCGGAAGGCAAGCCTCCATACCATCTATCGTCGGAGCGTGGCTTCGACATCCCAATCCCCTCCCCCAGCAGAAAAGATCACGTTCCCCCAGAAGGACATGCCATCGAGAACTTCACCGTCTCCCGGATCCTCGTGGATAACGAGAGCTCAGTCAACGTCATCTTCAAGAAGGCGTTCGATGAGATGAAGGTGGAGGCCAGGAGGGTGTTAGCCTCGGATGTCCCATTGTTTGGGTTCTCGGGGGAGAGAAAGGAGGTAGAAGGGGGAGTGGGAATCCATGTGGTCTTGGGGGGGGGGGGGGGGGTAGTCCCAGAACTGCCGCTTTGTTATAGTGGATGGCCCCAGCAGCTACAGTGCCATCTTCAGACGGCCACTCATCAGTGTGTTCCGCTGCGTCCCCTCCACCTTTCATCAATGCCTCAAGTTCAACGCAGGAGGAGTCCAGGTTCGGGTGAGGGGTGACCCGAAGGTGGCAAGGCAGCGCTACGTGACTGCAGTGAACACCATCTCCTGGATGGCAGAAGCGGAAGAGTGGGACCGGGAGATGGGGGAGCCGGCAAGGCTGGAAGAGGTCAGAGAGAAGGAAGGAGGAGGAGGAGAAGGTCAGGCCCAGGAAGGAGGGGCAGAGGAGCTGATGGAGACCGGGGAGGAGGAGAAGGATGAAGGAGAAGTTGAAACGCTTGCTTACGGCGAGAGGAAGGAGAATGACTGGGCAGAGCAGTCAAGGCTGGAGGCCATGGACGAGGTGGTGGAGCTAGAGGTCGTCACCAGGGAAGGGGCGATTGAGAAGGTAAAGGTCAGTGGGGAGCTCAGCACTGAGGACCAGAGGAAGATCTTGGCTTGCGTCCAAGAGAACGTGGACATCTTCGCCTGGAGTGCTGCAGAGATGCCTTGGATTGATGTAGATGTACCATGCCATCGCCTCAACCTCAACCCCGACACTCGCCCCATCCGCCAGAAAGAGAGGTTCATCGCGGACAAGCTGGAGGCACCCATCCGGGAGGAAGTGAGCAAGCTCCTCAAGGCCGACTTTGTATCGGAGATCCAGTATCCAGGATGGGACTCCAATGTAGTGATGGTAAAGAAGGGTGATGGTAGGTGGAGAATGTGTGTGGATTTTTCCTTGTTAAATAAATAATGCCCTAAGGATTGTTATCCCCTGTCTCGAATCGACGCGCTGGTTGACTCAGCCGTCGGTTTTTCGCTAATGAGTTTTCTAGATGCTTTCTCATTTTACCATCAGATCTGCATGCACCCTCCCGACATAAAGGATGTCTCCTTCATCACAGGGGATAGGTGCTACTGCTACAAAATGATGCCTTTCGGGCTAAAGAACGCAGAGACAACTTATCAACGAATGATGGACAGGGTCTTCCGGGAGCAAAATGGAAGGAACCTTAAGGTCTATGTGGATGACCTCATGGTAAAAAGTTGGGACCTCGAGTCCCACCTCCGTGACCTTGAGGAAACCTTCGGGACTTTGAGAAAATTCAAGATGAAGCTCAACCCCCAGAAGTGTGTCTTTGGGGCCAGCTGAGGGAAGTTCCTAGGTCACCTGCTCACCCCAGTTGGGGTGGAGCCTAACCCGGACAAGGTAAGGGCAATCATGGAGCTGGGGTCTCTGAGGAGTGCGAAAGAGGTCCATCGTCTCACAGGGAAGTTGACCGGACTAAGCAGGTTTCTCTCCATGGCAGAAGAGAAGTGCTCGGCCTTCTTCAACGTGTTGTGAGGAGACCAAAAGTTCGAGTGGACCCCTGAGTGTGAAAGGGCTTTCCAGGCGTTGAAGGAACAGTTGACCCAAGCCCCGTTGCTGCAAGGGCCGAGACAAGGAGAGGACTTGATGCAGCACGCCCGGACCCGCCCCGGCCGGCGGAGTCACACCTGCCAGCGGAACACGAACTGGCACGCGCCGCGAAAGGACTGCAGCCCAGACACCCCAACCCGTCTCCGCACCTATTCTCAGCGCGGCGGGTTGTTGAGGTCGGGGCTCGATCCCCAGACCTCCTTGATAAGCACCTTTCCTAACAGGCCTCATCACCAACTGACCTGCAGGTCAGTTGGTGATGAGGCCTGTTAGGAAAGGTGCTTATCAAGGAGGTCTGGGGATCGAGCCCCGACCTCAACAACCCGCCGCGCTGAGAATAGGTGCGGAGACGGGTTGGGGTGTCTGGGCTGCAGTCCTTTCGCGGCGCGTGCCAGTTCGTGTTCCGCTGGCAGGTGTGACTCCGCCGGCCGGGGCGGGTCCGGGCGTGCTGCATCAAAAAAGTGCACTTTTTTGAGAACAAAAAAAAAGACCCGTGCCTTGTTCGGTCCGCCTCCCGCTAGGGTTGCTGCCCCGTTCCGCATCGCGAGACGCGATCGCCCCCCCCCCCCCCCCCCCCCCCCCCCCCCCCCCCCCCCCCGTCGTCGGCGTGTGACTCGCCGCCCCCCCTCCTCCCCGTCGGTGTGACTCCGGCAAGGTTCGAACTCCGTCGTGGTGTTGTTTGGTGCAGCCCGCCCCTCCTCCTTGTCCAATCTCAAGCCGCCGCCCCCCTTTTGGCCGGGTGAAATCTGCAAACCGTCTCCTCCTCCTTCGATTTCCCGCGGTGGTCTTCCTCATCCAGCCCCCTACAGCCTTGGTGGGAATCCGGCGACGTGTGCCCTCATCTACGCTCGGTGGTGTGAGTAACTCCGTGGTGGTGTGGCTCTCCGGCGTCGATCGCCATTGTGAGGTTCTTCGGGCTTTCTCCGGTTGGGTAACGAACTCCTCCTCCCCCTCGTGTGATTCTCTCTACTTTCCTTCGTTTTAGGGTGGTGAGCCCTTGGCGTAATTTTGGACATCGTTGAGATTTCGCCGCCGCGTTCAAATTCAGTTGCATTGCTAGTCTAACTCTGAAATAGCCTTGAACGCCCGGCCTTGTTTATGCTAGCATTGTTGGTAGCTACTGGGACCGAATTAGTAAATCGCCTACGTTAAATTTGGAATCATCGCCGTGCTAGTGCTTGTGGTGGAAAAAAAAATATCCCATTGTTGCGCGGTTAAAATTTGTCGTTCTCGTTTTCAAATCGTCGAATTTTGGGAGCCCACCCGACCTCTTTCATATTGCTCTTGGTCGGAGTACTCTTGGACCGATCGAACTAATTTTGGGAGCCAACCCGACCCCTTTTGCTCGCTCTTTGGTCGGAGTCCTCTTGGATTGAATTTATTTATTTGCATGTGCTTAGTAAATTGATCGCGTGAGAGGTGGCGTCACGCTCATCGTCGCGGTTAGACTTATCCCTATACCTGGGGGTAGGACCCGAGGCGGTAAGCTCGGTGCTGGTCTGAGAAGAAGGAAAAAAGCAACTCCCGATCTACTACGTTAGTCGAGTATTGAGGAAGGCTGAGCTTAGATATCCCATCTTAGAGAAGCTAGCCTACGCCTTGGTGGTGTCGGCCAGGAAGCTCCGGCCCTATTTTCAGGCACACTCAATCAAGGTGGTGACCGATCACCCCCTTCGCAACATCATGGAGGGGTTGGAGCACTCGGGAAGGCTGGCCAAGTGGTCAGTGGAGTTGAACGAGTTTGATATCTCGTATGTTCTTAGGTTGTCCATAAAAGCGCAAGCGGTGGCAGATTTCTTGGCGGACTATGTGACCGAGGTGGAAGAGCCCGAGATGCCCTCCTTGGTGTCCTGGAGAATGCTGGTTGATGGGGCGTCAGGGAAGCATTCCTTTGGGGGAGGGGTGGTTTTGGTAAGCCCACAAGGGACAAGGATTGAGCAGGCGATCAACATCCACTTCCCCCTCACCAACAATCAGGCCGAGTACGAAGCCATGATAGCAGGGCTCTGCCTAGCCCGGGAGTTGGGAGTGCAAGATGTGGAGGTCTCGACGGACTCCATGGTGGTGGCTTGCTAAGTCAGTGAGGAGTTCGAGGTAAATGAGTCGACTCTTCAGCGATACTTGGAAAAGGTCAAAGGGCTCATAGGGCAGTTCCGCACCTTCTCAATCCGTCACGTGCCAAGGGAGGAGAGTGATGTGGCGGACCTCCTAGCCAAGTTCGGTCCTAGGGAAGGAGGCACGGTGTCAGATCTCTTCCGACCGTACATCGAGGAGGGGGAACTGATTGAGGTAGACCAGCGTACATCATGGATGGACCCCTTCCTCACCTTCCTGACGTCGGGAAAGTTCCCAGAGGGGGATGTGGACAAACGGCGGTTCAGGTATAAGTCGACATACTACTCTTTGCATGCAGGAGGACTATATCGGAAGACGCTCTCGGGGCTCCTAGCACGTTGTGTGTCGGAGGAGGAGATCCCGAGGGTCCTGGAGGAGATCCACTCGGGGAGTGTTGCAACCACTCCGGGAGCCGAACCTTGGATGGGAGAGTGCTGAGGCAAGGCTACTTTTGCCCTACCCTCAACAAGGATGCAGCAGAGTTTGCAAGGAAGTGCTCGAAGTGTCAGCTGTTCGCCCCTCTCCAGCTCCTGCCGGCCAAAAGACTCTGAACCATCACAGCCCCCTGGCCCTTTGCAATATGGGGGTTGGACCTGGTCGGTCCTTTCCCCCAAACAAGTGGTCAAAGAAGGTTCTTGCTAGTGATGATCGATTATTTCTCCAAGTGGTTGGAGGTGAAGGCGCTGGCCAAGGTAACATCCCAAGTGGTGAGAAATTTTATATAGGGTGAAATAATTTGTAAGCACGGGCTCCCACTAGCCATAGTTACAGACAATGGGCCGCAGTTTGTTAGTGATGAGTTCGTCAGCTTCTGCACCCAGCTCAGAATAGATCTTCGGTTCTTGTCAGTCCACCACCCGAGGAGCAATGGGCAAGTGGAGGCGGCAAATAAAATAATTGTGAACTTGCTGAAGAAGAAGGTGGAGAACCTCAGAGGCAACTGGGCAGAGCAGTTACCCTCGGTCCTCTGGGCCTTGAGGACCACTCCAAACACGGCCACTGGGGAGACTCCGTTCAAGCTCTCACACGGGTCCGAGGCCGTCCTTACAATAAAGTTTGAGGTGAAATCCCCCAGGGTGGTCGCCGCAAGTGAAGGGGATGAAGAATGGCTAGTGGAGAATGAGGCAGAGCAAAGACTATCCTTGGACCTGGTGGAAGAGCTATGGGACTTAGCCACCGTCCGACAGGAGGAAGTCAAGCGGTGGATGGATCGGTACTTCGACAAACATATCCGAGTAAAGCAGTTCGAGAAAGGAGATCTAGTCCTGAAAAAGGTTGACGCGGCCGGGAGAGGGGCCGTGATAGGAAAGCTCGATCCTAACTGGGAAGGGCCGTACATTGTAGATGAAGTGCTCAAGTTGGGAGGGTACCATCTCCAAGATGTGGAAGGGGTACCTCTCGGCCGGGCTCGGAGTGGGGACGACCTAAAGCATTTCTATCCTTTCACTTTTCATATTGATTTGTTACATATTTGACTCATCATGTGTTGGTTTCAATGTTTCTTCTAAGCATGGGTCCTCGAAATGTTTTATGCTGGAATGCCCCGGATGATTCCGCTGTCGGGCTCTCACTAGCCGGTGGGTCAGGTTGATCTCGCGGAGAGGCTGGCAAGGTAGCAAATGTTTTATGCTGGAATGCCCCGGATGATTTCGTTGTCGGGCTCTCACTAGCCGGTGGGTCAGGTTGATCTCGCAGAGAGGCTGGCAAGGTAGCAAATATTTTATGTTGGAATGCCCCAGATGATTCCGCTGCCGGGCTCTCACTAGCCGGTGGGTCAGGTTGATCTCGCGGAGAGGCTGGCAAGGTAGTAAATGTTTTATGCTGGAATGCCCCGGATGATTCTGCTGTCGGACTCTCACTAGCCGGTGGGTCAGGTTGATCTCGCGGAGAGGGCAAGATAGCAAATGTTTTATGCTGGAATGCCCCGGATGATTCCATTGACGGGCTCTCACTAACCGGTGGGTCAGGTTGATCTCGCGGAGAGGCTGACAAGGTAGTAAATGTTTTATGCTGGAATGCCCCGCATGATTCCGTTGTTGGGCTCTCGCTAGCCGGTGGGTCAGGTTGATCTCGTGGAGAGGCTGGCAAAGTAACAAATGTTGTATGCTGGAATGCCCCAGATGATTCCACTACTGGGCTCTCACTAGGCGGTGGGTCAGGTTGATCTCACGGAGAGGCTAGCAAGGTAGCAAATGTATTATGCTGTAATTCCCCAGATGAATCCGCTGTCAGGCTCTCACTAGCCGGTGGGTCAGGTCGATCTCGCGGAGAGGCTGGCAAGGAGACAATTTATGCTGATAGTCCCGGCTCGCAAAATCTCTCAACGCGAGGCCTAGACTGGGCGAGCCCTGGGGCTCGCTCGCGCAAAATAAAGAGTAATATCGGATGAAAAATATCTAAGTCCAACGGTTATAGCAAGACGACTGAATATGGTGGCAACATAATATTTCGAGGCGACTCCCTGCTCGCGAAACGCTCAGAAAATCTTTAAGCAACATCTAAATAAGCGAGTCAAAGGGAGAACGTCGGCGTGATAATCAATGAGTAGTCTACGACCACAGAGGTTGTGGCGGTAAAGATTAGGCAATGCTGATCCTGTTCCCCTGGGCTCATACTAGGCGAGCCAGTGGCGCGAAGCGGTCCATGCTTTGCCCAGGTGCGAAAGCGGGCAGAAAGTTTATCTAACGAAGCATCTAAGCAAGGGAAGCTATGTGAATGCCTTATTGGGTGTGTGCGGGGTATTGTAGCGAGATAAAATGATAGAACAATAAGACGGTGACCATATAACCATTGCAAAGGAAAAACGTGCGAACGCGAGCATGGCTAAGCGTAGGGACGCGAGCATGGCTAAGCGTATGGGCACGGGCATAACAAAATACATTGGTGCGAGCATGACAAAGTATGTTGGCGTGAGCAAGACAAAATGACAATTTAAAGATAGAAAAATATTTCTTGTTTCATTGAGAAAAAAAGTTCATTATAAGTAGTGGCGAACTCGCCAGTCAAAATAAAGATGTACATTGAAAAACAAAAAAGTCAACGTCGGTCGTCGGACAGCTCCTCCTCGCTCCCGCGATCTTCGGGCTCTGGAATCTACGCGAACAAGTCTGGGATGACATCCTCGGCACTAAGTTCCATTGCATCTGGAGAAAGCAGGCTCGCCCCCTTGAGGGTATCGAAGACGAGGTTGGCGACGCCCATCGAGCTCTTGCGGGTCGCCTCCTCCTCGTTCCGCGTTCGGTTGCGATCCCCGGCTTGCGGAGGGGGAGGGGGAGCACAACCCTGGTCATCTCGCGGACTTGAGCTTTCAGGAGCCCGTTCTCCATCTCCAGGTCGGCATTTTGCGCGAGGAGCTGGCTCGCTGTCTCAGCATCCTGTAAAAGAAGGGGTTGTCATATAAGGGGAAATACAGCGAGCGAGATTGAAAGTGAATGAATCACTTACCATCCCGCCTTGAGGGCTGGCGAGGTGACTCTCTGATAGGGCCTCTTTTTCCTTGAGGCGCGCGACCTCATCTGCGGCCTCCTGGAGCTCGCGCTTGAGCTCCTTGGAATCCCTGTCCGAAGTTAGGAACCGCCGGCCCACCATGTGGGTGAGCTCCATAGCCCGGAACTGGGCTCGCATGGCCTCGTAGACGAGCAGCCTGGACCTCAGGGCGCCGAAGTTAGCGGCATCCTCGCGGCCTTACAACCCAAAGGCGAGGGAAAACGCCTTGCCCCCGACCTGGTCGCTCTCAACCCAGGAGGGGAGGAGCGAAGAGTATCATATCCTGTTGTGATCAGGATCCCACACCAGCAGCGTCTCGCCGACCGCATCCGGGAGCTTCGCGCCGAGACCAAAATTCTTGTGGCTCGCTGGCTTGGGTTCGCCGGAAGCATCCCCAGCCTCGTTGCTCCCCTTGGCATCCTTTTGACTCACGGGCGGAGGGAGTAGGGTCTCCGTCTCGCTCAGGTCCATGACATCCTTCCCCTTAGTTATGGCGGCGGACGCTTCTTGCCAGAAGTCGAGCCGAGAGGGTCTCGGCACGCATCGGCGGCTGCGGTGGCTAGAGAGATGGAGGAGAGGGTTGTACTCCTCGCATGCGGAGGGTGGAGGAGAAGATCCCGCTCTCCTGCAAAGGCAATAACATAGTTAGTCATCGGAATAAAGAAAAGTATGGGAGGTTTGCGAGCGCGAGTCGAACCTTCTCCTTGTGGGACTGGGAGCATCGAGTCCACCCTCTGCCGGAGGTAGGCGGCCTCGAAGTTCTTCCCCTCCATATACTGGAAGAGCTTTGCATCATCACCCCCGAGCGAAGCAGGGGGGCGGTAGGTCGCCTCGTCTCGCTGGAGGGGAGAGAAAGGTATGTTGTCGAAGGGTCCTTTGACGAGGACAAACTTCTGGTGCCAATAGTGCCTCTTGTTCACTATCTCGCAGACAATGACGTGCTGGCTCGCGAAATGGGTTGTCCCGTCTTTGTAGGCGCGGAAGGAGAAGATCTTGCGGAAGACGAGCAGGTTGAATTCCATTCTCTCCTCGCGCAGGTAGCTGGCGAACGCGACTATAACAGCGATTGCGTTTGGGGTCAGGTGGCTCGGCAGGATGCCATAGTACTTTAGTACCTGGGAAATTATCCAAAGAAGGGTTAGCGTGCTCTTTGCAAAGCGAGCAAGAAATGTAATAGTTGAGTAAGTTACCTGGCGCACTTCCGACCATATGGGGAGTCGCAACCCATTCTCGAAGTGAGTAATGGGCATGGCGATCTCTTCATAGGATGGTTCGTTGATGGCGACGGTGTTTGCAGGGCGGCGAGCTACAAACCCCGAGGGGATGTATCTGTCCACCGTGGCGAGGAACTCCTAGTCGGTGAGCGAGGTGCAGAAGAAAGTATGGTCGCGGTAGGCCCCGACGCACCTGGCTCGCCCTTCGGAGTCTCTATCAGCGACCATGGTTACAATAATAGCGAGCTGCGAGAAGCGCGAGTGCGAGCCGAGAGTTGCGAGAGAGCCTGGAAGAATGGAAAAGGGTTGGAGACAATTAATGTGTTGGTTAAAGTAAAAAAATGATGACTATTTATAAGAATGAAAAAGGCGGGAAGAATTTGAAGCGCCAAGGGGTGCAGATAGTTGGACCGCGCGGTGACGTTCCAACTTCTTGGACCTTATCCGCTTCGGGTGGGCTTGCGTCCTGGCGACATCCTCTAACTCGACATATGGGAGCCAAGCTGCAGAGAAAGGAGTAAAAGTCGCGAAGGCGATGCAATAGCCCGTAAGTCTAAAGCGAGGCACTTGTATCAAAATAGAAAATAAGCGACGTGCGAGCCCAGTTAGCATAACAGTAGAAGTAATGCAAAGCGAAAGAGAAAGCCCGCGAGCGAGCAGGAGTGTCCTTATTATAAATTCATAAATTATTCAAAACCCCCAAGGGGGGATAGTAGGTGCGAGCAACAAATAATAAAAAACAACTGTTCAATAGTTAATCCACTTCCAGCTGCCACGACCCCGCGCCCCAGATCGCGGGGGCACTTTCGGGTAGTGGAACTCGCGAACCGACTGGACCTCACGCTGCATCAGGCGCATTTGATCCTCGATTCGCGCGAGGTGCACCCCGGGCGAGGTGACCTTGCCGCGAGCGAATTGGCGCATCTCGGCAAGGGCTCGCGCGTTCGCATCCTCCATAGCGGCGAACTTCTCCTCGTAAGTGGTCCTGTCCACCCGGTTCTGATCATATAGATCTCGCAGCATGATGTCGTACTTCTGGAAAAGCTCGATAACCCGCCTCTTCATTTTCCCGGGATTGTCGGGGTCCCCCGGGAAGTCCGCGACCTGGTTCGGCAAGGGTGAGGGCGATATCTCCTCCTCTCCGTGCTCCGGCTCGGCAGGCGGGGTCGGGGGAACATCTGCGAGGAAGAAATCATCAATAAGGAGAGGAAAGAGGTATTCAACAGAAATTATTTAACCTGGCGAGATGAGGATGGTACGGGCTCGCCGGTGAGAAGAGCTCTACTGGCCCTTGAAGGCTTCAGTGAAGGCAGGAGTGATAGATTTCCCCAAGCCCTGGCGGTGCGTCGAGTCATCCGCGACCCCGGGGTCGGTAAGTAGCGACCCACCCGGGATCCGTTGGCCTAGAGCGCCAAACCACGGGGTGATGATGGTCATTTTAGGTGGGGCTGGCAAGCCCACCAGAGAGGTGGTTCTCCTCTCCGAAGTCGTGAGAGGGGTCACTGCATGAAAGGAATAATGCGGTTTCAGCAGACAGACATATAAGAGATGGTGAAGCGAACAACTTACCAGGATGCGAGGATGAGACTCGCAGACCGAAGGTCCCCACCTCCGGTGGGGAGGTCAGTCCTCCCAGGGGATACGAGGTGAGACCCCATTGGCGATGGACTGATGAGATTTTCCCCAGGAGGGTTCTGCGAGCAAAGAAACAAAATTAGTTGAGTACTATTTGGATTATCGAACCTTCGACGGTAGAACCTACGAGGCGAGCTCGTGGCGGGGAGACGGAGACAGTGGTGATGACTCATCCTCCTCGGACGGCCGTCGGACGGTCCTAGCCCTCTTAACCTGAGGCGGAGGCAGAGTAGGTTGCTGGGAAATCCAGGGGCGAGCTCGGTAGCTTTGGCTTTTTGGATCGCCTGCAAGGCCTTGAGGCGAGCCAATATCTCTTTCTTTTTGGACATCTCGATGGATATGGCGACGAGTAGCGAAAGAGAGAAGAGGGAGAAAAAATTCATGCATCGGCCAGAAAGAGTGGTATTTATAGCATCAGGCACGGGGCCCACCAAAAGATTCTCACCACGTCACCAAGGGGCCAACGAACACCAGGGGTTGGATGTTTCTTCGCGAGCCTAAGGTAGCCTCACGAAGAGTGGGGATTGTGTACAACCCCGATATTCGCCAAGAGGTGAGCGGAGACTAAGGGTTCAACAAGCAAGAAGAGTAGGAAGGAGGGCGAGCCAGGCTCTCAAAGGCCACTCGCAGGGAGGCGGGCGAGCCGGGATCTCGTCGGCTACTCGCAGGAAGGCGGGCGGGCCTGGCCCTCGTCGGCCGCTCGCAAAGAGTTGGTGGTTGAGGGAGAAGTAAGACCTTACTGGAGGATGTACGTGGGAAACCTTCAAAGGGATGCTGATAAGGAAGTTCCTGCCATCGGTGGAACGGGACCGGTTAATGAATGACTTCTTGCATCTGAAGAAGAGGCAACTCTCGGTGAGCGAGTACGAAATTGAGTTTTGCAAGCTAAGTAGGTTTGCTCCGTCCCTGGTAGCCTCAGAAGAAGGAAGGGTGAAGAGGTTTCTGGGTGGTCTCCGCAGTGACATCCAGCAGCTGGCCAGCGCGAACAGGTCGGAGAAGTACACCGAGGTAGTAGAGGTAGCGCTGAAGGTTAAGGCAATTGATAATGCCAAGAACCGAGGATCGGCAGTGAAGAAGGGAAAGAGTAAGGTGGCAGAAGAAGGGAGTTCTGGTGCACCTGGCACAACCCCGAAGAAAGGAAGCGAAGAGGCATGCAGTTTCTGTGGCCGCCCTGGCCATCCATTTGAGAAATGTTTCAAGAGAAAGGGAGTTCAGAAGCAGCAGCGAGTGCTGACAATCCAGGGTGCTCCGAAAGGAGAGGTGCTTTGCCCGATATGTAAGCAGAAGGGGCATGATGCGGCCCAGTGTTGGACTAAGGAGAAATACTGCTTCCAGTGTAGACAGAAAGGGCACATGAAGTTTCAATGCCCGCGATTCCAACCCCCATTGCAGCCAGTTCCACTTTGAGCCTTGCCGCCGCCGCAGCATCAAGACAAAGGGAGGGGAAAGTTGAACGTGTTAACCAAGGAACAAGCGCAGTCCTAGACCCAAGTGATCTCAGATTAGACTTCAAGCTAGCTATTAAGTTTTAGTTTTAGTTTCGTTGCGTTAGACTAGTTTCTTTTTCGCACTTATAGGGAGATTTAAGGTAAAGAGTCGTTGGGCACGTGTTCTAT
The DNA here is from genome assembly GCA_033032865.1 of Dactylorhiza incarnata. Lineage (NCBI taxonomy): Eukaryota > Viridiplantae > Streptophyta > Magnoliopsida > Asparagales > Orchidaceae > Dactylorhiza > Dactylorhiza incarnata. Next base: position 3,028,897 of record JAWHQI010000284.1, on the reverse strand, counting down.
TCGATTCTGGTGCTACCCATTCGTTCGTGGCTAGGACTTTCGTCGAGCGTCAGCGTTTGACCCCTGAGTTGGGTGACGATTCATTCCTCGTTAAGTTTCCTTCCGGTGATTTGGTATCCTCGAACCAGAACATCCAGAGATGCCCCATCCTCTTAGGAGATTTCTTGGCATTTGCTGATCTCAAAGTGCTAGACCTAGAAGACTTTGACGTGATATTGGGTATGGACTGGTTGTCCAGCTATGATGATGTCATCCGATGCAAGGAAAAGCGTCTGGACTTTGTGATGGACAACGGTCATCCCATGAGCATTTTTTGATCTCCGTGCCAGAGTTCCCTGATAATTTCTGCGGTATGTTTTCGGAAACTGTTAAATTTTGGTTGCTTGGCATATTCTATGTTCGAAACTGTTAGTGGTTTGTCGTGTATTAAGGGTGTTCCGGTGGTGCGAGAGTTTCCTAATGTCTTCCCTGTTAGTCTTCCCGGTCTTCCGCCTGATAGAGACGTGGAGTTCGTTATTGATCTTGAGCCTGGTACTCGTCCTATCACTAAGGAATCGTACTGTATGGCCCCGCGTGAGCTAGAAGAGTTGCAAACCCAGTTAGATGAATTGTTGCAATATGGATTTATTAGGCCAAGTTCTTCGCCCTGGGGTGCTCCAGTGTTGTTCGTGAAAAAGAAGGATGGTTCTATGAGGTTGTGCATAGACTATAAGGAGTTGAATAAGGTAACCATCAAGAACAGATATCCGTTGCCGCGAATCGATGATCTGTTTGATCAGTTGCGTGGTAGTTCAGTGTTTTCAAAGATTGATCTTCGATCAGGTTACCATCAATTGAGGATCCGTGAGTCAGACGTCCCTCAGACTGCCTTTCATTCCCGTTATGGTCATTTTGAATTTCTGGTATTGTCATTTGGTTTGACAAATGCACCCTCTACATTTATGGACATGATGAACCATGTGTTCAAAGATTTTCTGGATCATTTTATAGTAGTTTTCATCGACGATGTATTGGTGTATTCCAGAAGTGCTGAGGAGCATGCTACGCATTTGCGCTTAGTATTGTCTACTCTAAGAGAGCACAAGTTGTATATGAAGCTGAGTAAGTGCGAGTTCTGGCTTCCTCAGGTGTCCTTTCTGGGTCATGTAGTGAACAAGGATGGAATTACTGTAGACCCAACAAAGATTTCTGCCATGTTGGATTGGAAGACGCCTACAACGCCTAGGGAGATAAGGAGTTTCTTAGGGTTGGCAGGTTACTATAGGAGGTTTGTTCAAGAATTCTCGGTACTATCAGCACCTCCGACTAAGCTTACCCAGAAGAATGCAACTTTTGTTTGGAGTGATTCTTGTGAAGAAGCCTTCCAGGAATTAAATAGGTGTTTGTGCAGTGCTCATGTCTTGGCCTTACTGATCGAAGGAGTAGAGTATGCAGTTTATGTAGACGCATCTCACATTAGACTGGGGTGTGTTTTGATGCAAGAAGGAAAGGTGGTCGCTTATGGGTCAAGACAACTGAAAGTTCATGAAAGGAATTACCCTACGCATGAATTAGAATTTGTGGCAGTGATTTATGCCTTACAGTTTTGGATACATCTTCTTTATGGAGTGTCATGTCATCAAGTAATTTAAGGGCAAAACACGAGTTATATGATGTTAAATGCATGTATAAATCACTATATAATGTGCACCCATCAACTATAAAAGGCAACATTTGACGCACCGGTACTCTTTAGAAGAAGAAAGATGGAACACTATTGTTGTACATTGAACTGTCTGTGGTCGGGGTTGATTTTACTGGTTCGTTGAATGAGAATAACAAAGGCGACCAACAATCGTCGAAGATCCCATCTCACACCCGAGAGCTTGCTGAATGAGCTCACCCTCCAGAACTGGCTCCAAATCTCTTTCTTCCAACCAGGAGAGCGCACAAATTTGGTCCCTTAACTCTTCTCAAGTCAGGTTATATGTAATCAAAGGTATTAAGTGGCATCAAATGGTAGTGGAGTCTCGTGATAGTAGAGTGTCATTCATGGGAACTTTCCTTCCTTTTGTGGTTGGCTAAGGCAACACATATTTTGTTAAGGCTAGATTTGACACCTTGTCCGTGATATATATGAGTGGATCAAAGAAAGATTGAGTGAAATCTATTTATTGGGGTAGAAGGACATGCATTTCTGGGAGAATGAAATTATTTCCCTTTATATGTGGTTAAAGTAGTGCATTTATCCTTGGAATGGAGCGAGAAGTAGTGAAAAGAGCAGATATAGTGGAATAAGACATGTTCCACTAAGTCAATAGCTTCTCAGAAATGAAGCTAAGGTTCCTTGGTGAGGTATGTAGCATCTTGATAAGGTAAGGAGCATCTCGGTAAGGTAGAGAGCATCTCGATAAGATAAGGAGCTGCTCATTAAGGTAAGGAGCTTCTCGGTGAACGTCAAGTAGCATGAGTGGACAAAGAATGGGGTGGGAAGAGAGACAATAATATGGCACTAGACAAGAAAGGGAAGCGAATTGGGTGAATCAGTGAGTGAAATACATCTCTCGATCATCTTGTCATCTTAAAGGCGTCCAGAGAATGTTTGATAAAGGAAAATATGTATTGTGCAACATGTGAGGCTTATTTCGTGTCAAAAAGCGGTATTTGCGAAAAGCAGGCTACCAGATTGCGGGTTAGAGGTTGCGACTGCGGATTGCAGGCCTGGTTGCGAATGCGGATTGCGCCCCCCACGGGCGCGCTCATTACCACCACCACGGTGAGCCGACGAACCTGCCCGGGCCGCCTGGGGGGGGGGGGGGGCATGGTCGTCATATCCAGAAAGTTGGTGATCGAGGCGACTGAAATCACACATTCATATTTGCCCATTCAACTATCGCGAGGGGCGCAATTACAAGTCCCCCCCCCCCCCCCCCCCCCCTCCCTCCCCCACCCCAGAAAACTATAAAAAGCACTATACCTTCATTTGCAGGGACAGAAAAAATAGTGAGTGGGAGCTATGAGGTTTTCTGACAAATACCCCCTTCTCATCTCCCACACCCTCTTCCTCAACACTCATCCTTCCACTCAGCACGCATTCCCCGCCTAACCACTCCTTCTTCAAGTCCACTCATCACGCGCTTCCGACATGTCTGCTCCAACTCCAAGTCTACTTCAGCACGCGCTTCCCGCGTGTCCGCTCCAGCGCCAAGTCTGCTTCAGCACGTGCTCCACGCGTGTCCGTTTCGATTCCATGAAGTCTGCTCCCGTGTGCGCCTCCGCTCTCAGCTCAGCTTGCGCTTCCCGCGTGCCCGTTCAACTTTAAAGATTGCTCCCGGAGGCGCTCCACGCCTTATTCCAGAACGCGCTCTGCAGTGCTTAGCTTTATCAAATGTCTAACACTTAGAAACATTCTGTAAGCGAGAAATGATCTGTTACCCTCTATAAAGCTGATATTTATACTCAGCATATACTAGTGAATTTCGTCATAACTTAGGCTGACCACATGGTTTTTTCCATTTATGACTTTTCCACGTAAAACAATTCGTTGTTATGCTCTTGGTTCTCTTTTTGACTGTTTGCGCGCTTGACTCACTCTCGAGCTAAGACGCTCTATTCTCTCCGATCTGTGGGAGCGCTAAGCGACACGCAACAATACTTATACAAATATTTTATATATTTTAATTGATTTTAATTTTTTGAGCATTTCAGGATTTTTATTAGAATTATAAATTATGTAATAAATTCTAAAATAAATTTCACATTCTAGATTAATTCGTTTTTGATCCGAGAGGGTTCACTAATCACATCCTTTTATATTTTTTCTTAATCAAAATATTATGTATCTTTAAAAAAAATGAGAATCAATTTTCACCATGAAATAAACCTCCATTTGAATTCCCAAATAAAAAGAATCTCGATCCCAACCTCGATTGGATCGATCGAATGGATTAACATCCGGTCCAATTCTGAAAAGTGAAAACCCCGATGATAATTAAGGCTTCATTTGGCACGGCGGTGGCGGGCGGCGTTTGCAGCAAACACCGCCGCAAGGCGCGTAATCAAATGGCGGGCGGCAGCGTTTGCCGCGTTTGCACCCGCCGCACCATGAGAAACGGAGCAAAAGGCTCCGTTTCGATCACCCGCCTCCGCGCTCCGGTTTGAAAGCTCTGTTTGCACCTGCCGGGAGAAACGCCACGGCCGCGCCAAATAAAGCCTAAGCATAAGCCGGAGTTTAGCACTCTACTTATCCTGGTTTGTTGTGGTGGATTAATTACAAGTTAACCCTCACAAAAAAGACACCAATCACGACGGTAACACGTGGCCTATCATTATCAAATATTGTTTGCAAAGCAGCAAACAACAGCCCCGCCTAGCTGGGGATCTGGAGTTCATGTGAAAGCCACCTCCTTTTTAAAAAATAAAGAAGAAAAAAAACTTTATTTATACATTTATTTATCGTTAGTTAACAGTTCATAGTTGGCTTGCAGAATCTTAAATTTTTGGCGCACGTGTAAATGCACACGAAATCGAGACCAAGCATTGTGATTGGGTACGCACTCCGGGGGGCCCAACCATGTGCCAATCATATTAGTTTTTGTGCTCCCACGTGGATGGTGACAGCATAAGGATCAGCTAGCCGGACGGTTGGTGGAGCCACCGTGATGACAAAGTCATCATCCTTTCCTTTGCCATTAATATATGAAATAACGGTTGCCCGCACTAATTAATCCTTAATCATAATTAATTAAATTTCACGTTTTTAGGCTAAATACATATTCCAGTCCTCATCTTTTATCAACTTTATGAAATCAGTTCCACAATTATTTGTTTTATCAGTCCCTAAGGTTTGAAATTTTGTAGATTTTAGTCCATAGAATGAATTATTCAACATTAATATTAATTCAGCCGTCATCTTATGTTGAGTAGGAGGGAGGAGATGAGAATATGAGATGAAAACAAAAGCGCCGGATAACATCTCGTATACGGTCCTAACGCGCACTCTGTGATCCACGGCCACCGTTTTGGAGGTGTTGGAATCAGAATTATATGCTGCCGTAGAAGACTTTACTTGTGACGGAAATGACGACGACGGAGAACGCCAGAGGTCCCACCTAACACCCGATCGGACGAAGAAAGATCTTACTCATGCACCTCTCTCGAACTCCTAGAATTAAATGTCTAACCATATGTTTATTCTCTGTTCGTATATATAGAGGTGATATATTTATAGGTGGCAGTGAGACAGCGAGATGACAAAAGGTACAAATGAAGGTGTGTGTTGTTAATTCAAGATTGACATGAAATATTAACTTATGAAATAAATAATATAAGATCGATAATGCATTTAATATATGGAAAAATGTTTAGCAATAATCAATTAAATTATCATATGACACAACATTAATTGTGAGCTGTTGTGAGAAAAATGTTTCTTGAGTGCACGTGAGTATATGAGTTGAGATACCTACAAAATATTAATGAAAATGTAACAACAAAATAATCACAGTCATACAAAAAAATATACGTGAAAAACTCTCAAAACAGGCGTCTAAATGGAGTCCTGAATCGTAAGACTTTTAATGCTTAGAGATGTAGTTTTCTTTGTTGTGCAGGGCTTGAAAATGGCTTGAATTTTTTTTTCTCAGGTGACACATATAAAGGTTATTCAGTTGTGCTCATAAATTCGGTTCAGTTGATACAACACGTATCGGCGTTCTCCGTTTAGACTTTTTTCTGTTGGAGTTGGGGAACACTTCCGGCTCTCTTGTTTCTCACATCGGGTTAGTCCACGTGAGCTTAGAGATGTCGGAGCGTGACTCTCTCCGATGATTGAAGTACCAGCGAACGCGGGGGTCCGGGGGCGGCGAGCCCCCGGCGGCGGTCCCAAATTTCGGTTTGTGAAATCCGGGTATGCGGATATCCGGGTTTCGATTCTGTGGCCTATTTAAAGGCGTATAACCCGAATCTAGGGTTAAGGTTCTTCTCAGCGGTTTTCGGCTGAGGTTTTTTTGGAGGCATCTTCGAGGTGATTCGTGGAGAGGCGTTTCCGGCGGTGTTTCCTCCGTTTCTTGTCCAAAGAGAGGGGTGCGAGGTAGACTCGGTTTTGATCTTTGTAACCTTGTGTGTTTTGTAATCTCTATTGGTGAATACAAGAAAGTGAAGCGGAGGCGGGATAGAGGACGTAGCCCGGTTTTGGGTGAACCTCTTAAATTTATGTGTTCTCTGTTTTCTCTTTGTTTTTCTTTCGAATCTCTCTTCTCGGCACCCCTCATTTTTCTACATTTTCGTGGGCTAAAGTACTGTCGTGGTCACACAGACTCATGCATTATTACTCATATTATAATATTTGAATTAATGAAACTCAGCCCATCACGTAGCTGCCAACAGCTTATTGATATAATTTATGAGATATATCGGCAGTTATTAATTAATTGTTGATAGGATAGTAGTCAGCTATCAAATATTGTATTATGTATGTATGTATGTATGCATGTATGTATGCCTGTATGTATGCATGTATGTATAGAGAGAGGGAGAAAGGCATAAGAAAATAAATACGAATTATGAATAGAATAGATTGACATCGTTTAGATTCTCCTGGAAAGCCTCCAAATGAGCGGATTAATAGTTGTATTCTTCTCTAATTTATTAATCAATCAGCCACCTGTTGATGATCAGGTCATCTACATTGAAAATTCATGTGATATTAACAAATATTGTAGTTAAATTAAATGAAATTGATATTCTACGCTGATTTTTTAGTTCTACATATAAAAATTGGTAATAAGATATACCAATGGGCATCCATGACACAATTCAATGCGCATACATGACACAGTTCAATGCGCATCCATGACACAATTCAATTAATATGCGCATCCATGACACAATTCAATTAATGCGCATCCATGACACAATTCAACACTCCTGACGGTTGGCGCTTAAGATGGCAAAGGGATCCAAATGTTTATCGAGTTTAGGAGTGACAAAGATAGTGTCGGTGTTGTGTAAGAGTTTCTAGAGTTGTTGTTGGTGTCTCTAGTGTATTCTAGTGTAGTAGTCCCGAATTGTCTTATTATGTAATCTTGTACAAAATTTTAGTACATTAATGAGAGTTGAATCTAGAGGGCTTTAGTTTGTCATAATATGTAGCGAATAGTTTAGAATAGTATGAATGCTTCATGGGCATTTTAAGTAGTCTTAGTATGTGCATGCATGGAAGCTTCTAGAGTAGAGAGAAGTCTAGAATCTTCTATTCTTTGGGGGAAAATATCTTGAGGCCTAGAAAAGGGCAAGCCACCTCCCATTAATTAGAATAATCAAGTTTTGGAATATATGCCCCCATAATTAGAATAATCTCACTTATCATATAAAGATATATCGTGTAATATGCCCCATAATTACTGTCAAATAAGTTCCCTTTGACATTTAATTTATTTGCCTTGAAATTAGCATTAATGATTTTGTTACTCATCATCCTAAATAAAAAAAGCATGCTCTTCTCCCTCAAATCTTAGAAATGATACGCTTTCAAGTTCAATTATGTACGAAAAGATGGAAATGACTTATGTCCTCACTAGCTAACTTGCCTTGTTGCTCGAAAGAGAGAATAATCAACAAATTCGTATAGGAACTTAGTTCACAGAAATGCAGACCTTGCGATATATCTAACGAGATCTCACGTGCTTTTTTAATTCTCGATTGATGCATCACCCTTTTCACCTCTGGCCAAGAGGAGATGCAGACCTCTCTATAAGACCCGGCCCGTTTGCTTGAACGGAATTGGGCATCTAGAATTTGAATCGGAGGCCCGTTTTCACTGGAATTAACATCTAATTTCAATTCTGAATCTCAGATTTCCCACCAATCGGACGAACTCTAAGAGAAGCAATGACAAAAAGTCTTGCTCGGAAGTCTTCTCCCATGAAGAAGATGGAGACCGCGAGCCTCGTCTTTTGCATCCCCTATTTTCAGCTGTAACATGCATAACAGATCATTAATCTTAAATTTAAAATCTGCTGATTCCAGCATTCATTTTAACATTTTGCAGAACAGGCTATCTTACATCAGTAGAAGAAATGGGATATAAAACAAATATCACATACATATTATCGATTTTAATATTAATTCCTTTTATCCATTCACAAATTGCTGTAATTTCATATATATAGTACTAGAGCGTCCATTTCGTCTGCATTAATTAAATTATTTGACCCGAGATAAAGGAATTTTATGGGGAAGCAATTAAACTAATTCATATCTTATAAAATTATATTAGCATTATATAAGTTGATTTTGCGAATAGATTCAGTATGCTCCTACGCATTTTAATGGTCCCGTAAAATTTTGACACACAGCAGCGAATTTTGGTTTGTGCAAATGGATTATATCATATACAACTCGCTTATTTCAGAGGCAAATTGATTATCTCATGTAGTACAACTCACTTATCTCAGAGGTAAATGAATTGTCTCAGATGGATAATCTGAGCTATATATTAGCGCAAAAATGAAAACAAGATACTTCTTTCCGCGTTGATCAAAATTGCATCTGTTTCCCAATTGGTGTGGTTCCAAAGAGATAAAATAGCGGCGGGGGCGGCGGCCGTGGGGAGATCTCTCCACTGATTATCAATAAATGATAATTAAAGGTCGCAAAATTCATTGTCAATTTTACAATTAACTCCCTCTAATTGTCATTAATATCATTAATTAGACTCCTCCCCAAAACTCTATAAAAGGAACACACAACTTTGTCTCAGCTGTCAAATTCAAACAGAGAAGAACTTCCCTTCTCCACGATTTTATAAAAAATTTCACTGCAAAATAATTTCTTCTTTTCTTCTGCTTTCCCCTCGTCCTCCTTCTGACCCCCAACAATGTCTATAACAAAAGAGCTTCTCCTCTTCTTCCCCTCTTCTCTTCTCGCCCTCTGCGTCTACTTTTACCTCGCCGGATTGAAGCGAAAGCGGCCGAACCTGCCCCCCGGCCGCTGCGGATGGCCTCTCATCGGCGAAACTTTCGCATACCTAAAGCCACACCCCGCCACCACCTCCGGCCAGTTCATGGAGCATCACATAAAAAGGTCATGAAAATCAAAATCAATTTGCATAGATCGAAATAGGTTCGATCCGATCGAGAATAGCTAGGCTGACAATTCCGATCTGTAGGTACGGGAAGATCTACCGGTCGAATCTGTTCGGCGAACCGACGATCGTGTCGGCGGACGTGGGGCTGAACCGGTTCATCCTGCAGAACGAGGGTCGGCTGTTCGAGTGCAGCTACCCGAAGAGCATCGGCGGCATACTGGGGAAGTGGTCTATGCTGGTGCTCGTCGGCGAGATGCACCAGAGAATGAGGATGATCTCGCTCAACTTCCTAAGCAACGCCCGTCTCCGCGCCGTCCTCTTGCCGGAGGTCGAGAGGCAGACGATCATGGCGATCGCATCTTGGAAGGACGGACTCGTCTTTTCAGCCCAAGAAGAAGCTAAGAAGGTTAGTGTCTAATTAATCACTGATTAATTATTAATGATACCCCAAAAGATTAAAGGGGGGAGGCGGGGGATTAATGTTCTGCGATAATTGCAGTTTACTTTTAATTTAATGGCGAAGAATATTATGAGCATGGAGCCGGGCGAGCCTGAGACTGAAATGCTGCGGAGAGAGTACATAACATTTATGAAGGGCGTGGTCTCTGCGCCCCTCAACTTTCCCGGTACTCCATATTGGAAAGCACTCAAGGTAATTAATTATTATTTTTATTTTTTATTTTTATTGTGACTCGCCAATTATATATTTTATAATATATATTAACTGTTCTTAACCATATTCTTCTTTCCTATATGTGTGGAAATATTTTCCTAAAAAGTATAAATATTTTTGATTTAAGCCCAAATATAAACATTAGAGTAAGCATGACATAGTTAGTTGAGTTGGTGGGAAACTTGGAATATAAAATAAATTAAGGGGGTGTCATTTTCAAATGATATAAACACACATAGAAGATTTAATCTTCGATTACTTTCAGCTCATATCCACTTTTATAATTATAATAAGTATATATATATATATAAGAAAATGTTTGATTAAACAAGTAATCGGAATTAATATTAGGTAATAATTTATTACTTACTTATATATATATATATTAATAATGAGAGTAAAAGTGTTGCAGTCACGGTCGTGTATTCTGCAAATGATAGAGAAAAAGATGGAGGAGCGGAAGGGAAGAATTGGTGCAGATGATGATGATGATGATTTATTGGGCTGGGCTTTGAAGCAGTCTTCTCTATCCAAGGAGCAGGTAATGGATCTTCTTCTCAGCCTGCTATTCGCGGGCCATGAGACTTCCTCCATGGCTTTAGCTCTAGCCATATTCTTCCTTCAGGCCTGCCCCAAAGCCCTACACCAATTGAGGGTACGTACGTTATTTGCTTAGATATAATATTACTTATTTTTTTTTCTACATTCATATATATAAAGATGGAATGTTTATTGTTTCATATTTATTTATTTACTTTGGGTAGGAGGAGCACCAGAATATTGCCAGGCAGAAGAGGGAGAGGGGAGAAGAAGGGCTAATTTGGGAAGATTACAAGCAAATGAGCTTCAGCCACTGTGTGAGTATATATATAATCATCAATTTATTACGTACGTGTGTGCTGTTATCTAATTAAATAAATCATTATTTGTAATTTTTGCTTACGATAATTATAATGATTAAGAAACAATTTATTCAGCTATGCATGATCAATAGTTGGGTTGCTAAATGTATACGTGATTAAGGCTCCGTTTGACGTGACGTTTTTGCTCCATGAGTTTCGACAAAAACGTCACAGCCGTGGAATGCATACTTTTTTAACATAAATGTGAAGAAGTTCATTAGGTGAGGTCGGATGTTCACGAATGAACATCCAACTTCACGGATCGAAAGGCAAGGGCAAAGAGACTTAGTGAACTCAAAAAAGAACTCCAGGTGCTGCGGCGGGGAGATTCCACCACGTATCTGGAAGCTTAGAAGAAACTTCCTCTTCACAACCAAAATGACCGAGCATGGTACAAGGAAGACACATACTTAGCGAGTATCTAAAATAGTCACCATGGGGGATGTTCAAGATCTTGCGGTCAAAGTCTCGAAAAAGGGCTCGAAAAGCTTAACTAAATGGTGCAATTCCCGATACCCATGAATTCCTATTTACAGACAAATCCAAGAGGCGGGGTCTATTTATTATCTGACCCAACCCGAAATGTCGCGTACGCTTACCCGCTAGTCGCCCACCTGAAGAGTATGAGGGATGCTTGTCCATAGTCGCCCAGGTCTTCTAATGCTCCCCCGCTGGTCTTCTCTTTGACTTTGACCTCTGGTTTGACTTTTAACTTCTGCATACGTGACTTGAACGAGTCCACCCTCAACGAATATATATGAGTTGTACAATAGTTATTTTTAATTATAAATAAACTGAAAACACATTTTATTATAATTATTATATACAAAGGGAAGGTATTTATTTATTCCATTATCACGAGGCTTTACATTTTACCCCGTAATTTATACTATTTTTTTAAGCTTCAACGGTAGAGAGATAGAGAGGCCAGGTGAGATATATTATCACATTTATAATTACTAATTGTAGTTAAAAATCATTCTATTTTGACTAATTTTCTTGCCCTAGAGCTTAGTAGCAGCTCTTCTTCTCTTAATGACTTAAAACTATCATCCTACGTGGATTTATATTGTTAATTGATATTAATTATTAAAATACTCGTCTAATTACTTGTTTGTTTCACTGATAAAAGGTTATAAACGAAACGCTCCGGCTCGGGAACGTTGTGAGGTTTGTTCATAGGAAAGCTATTCAAGATGTGCATTATGCAGGTTTGCTGTCTGCTGTAAATTTGTTTAATTAAATTATTTTATTTATTATATATTACAATTTTTATTTTAAATATATTTTTTTGTCGATTAATGTAAATATAATTTTTTTTTTATTGTAAGGTTATGACATTCCATGTGGATGGAAAGTTCTTCCAGTATTTGCAGCCGTTCATTTGGACCCCGAGCTTTACCCCGACCCTCATCAATTCAATCCTTGGAGATGGCAGGTTATTCACTTAATTAATTACACTATCACCATCTATTATTGATTAATTCTTCTTTTTTTTGTTTCTTAATCTTTCATTACATTTACCCTTAACTCTTTAATTTAGCAAGCTAATTGTTTACTAATTTCATTATTTGAAACATTAATACAAGCTCTCACTTATATGACTAAGTTTATTGGTTTGAGCACGAGTTTCCGTTGAGATATTGGGTAGTCATTGCTTTAAAATAGGACAATCAATGAGTCTAAGTCATTCAATTTTAATTTCTTTGGGAATTTTGGCATTTAACACCCTTCAAATATGGGTCCTTGGCACTTTGCACCCTATAATTCAAAGTTTGGCACTTTGCACCCTCTAAAGCTTTTAATAAAGCAATTTGCACCCTGTAGCTATTTTATTAATTTTTCAATCTGTTTTAAATTCCGAAAATAATATGTAGAGGGGTATTTTGGTCCTCCCTCCTCCAGATTTTTTCAATCATTGAAATTTAATTATGATAGTTCTTAAATTACTATACGCAGACCGCAGACCATTGAAACTACAAGATGAAATTTCTGCTAGTTCTTAAAGCACGAAAAAAATGGCTATACGCAGACCGCAGACGATTCAAATTTTTGTTTTAAACTTCGGTCTCATCTCATGCGCATCTATATGCAGACCATTTAATTTTTGTGCTGAAATCCACTAAAAAATGCTGAAACTTCCTTACATTTTTAAGCTCGATCTCTTTTGTCGTACACTCGTAACTACAAGATAAAATTATATGAAGTTGCAACATGCTTTTTATAACGTTCGGAGCGATTCTTTTGAATTACATGAGGTGCGACATGCTTTTTATAACGTTCGGAGCGATTCTTTTAAAAAATTTGAGTATTAAAAAAAATAAGAATAAGTTTTACCCGAATAACATATTAAACAATTTGAAATATTAAAATTTTTGAGATAGTAAATGTTGTCCCAATTCTCCACATGATTTTCAAAAATCGAATAGAAACAAGTATATTTCTCGGTCGAAAAAATTCAGCACTAGTACTTAATTAGAGAACATAGTTAGACAATATCATTAGTCTAAAAAATATTACAATATTGTTAAACTCTCTAAAAAATGAAACTTCTGCTCTTCTTATTCGATGTCATCCCAAGTATCGTTCCCACCTGCTTAAAAACATCACATTAGAGAATGAGTGCATTTTAGTAAATGGTAAATGAAATTAGTGAGATAATTCTCACCGTGATGAAATGACCCAGCTACTGATTCTTGAGTAGCAATATAATCTGTCTCTGCAGTCTTCTTCTTCACCTACATCAAAAAATTTATTATGTTATTTTAATGCTTCTACAAGATTCGAAATTAAATCAATTAATAGAGAACTAACCGGTAACTTTGATCTGGACGTTGTTGGCAATGGTTGCTTGGCATTTTTGGTTGATTGAGTACAACTTTTTTTATTATGCCCTGTTACACCACAGTTGGAGCATGTATATTTTGTTCCATGCCTCTTCAAACCATACCTTTTACCATCTAACTCATCTTGTTCCAACCTTCTGCCATGCAATGATGGCCTTCCAGGTTTTTTTGATTTAATCGTCCATGGGACCAAAAGATTTAAGTCCGTTTGTGGCCATTCCCTTGAGCCTTTTATTGGATTCAACATATTTTCATACGCTTTCAAAAATGTTGTCTTTTTATACCAATAGTCAACATAATCTACCGCCTTCTCTCTTTTAAAAAAAATGCACGCTATAGCATGCACACACGGAATTCCAGTTAAGTCCCATTTATTACAAGTACAACTGTGACATGCTAATTCCACTGTCCATTTATCACCACTCCACCCTTTTACCTCAAACTTGTCGTCCCCATTCCATTCCAATATGTAATCATGAACCCCCCTTTTGTTGTTTTCCAATATCTTTTGGATGTTTGGACATATATCTCCAACATAGTTGAACAATTTATCCCGTTGTGTATGCAATCTCTTCATCAAAATAACTCGTATAATTTCAAGCATGGTGATGATTGGTTTTCCTCTTGCCTTTAGTATGACGTTATTAAAACTTTCACATAAATTATTTAGCAGCATATCACATTTGGGCCATGTGCTGAAGTGAGATCTTGCCCAATTTCTAGGATGTCGTGCTTTAACCCAATTATATGCCTCATTGTTGAACTGTTTAAGTTTTTCCATCTCACTATTCAAATCAACTAGTCTCGAAGCGGATGCGGCCTTCCACAATAAAGATTTCAGTTGTAAGCCTTTATGTATTTGCTTGAAATTGCTATACATATGTCTCACACAAAATCTATGCTCTGAATTTGGCAATAATTCCTCCACTGCTCTTATAAGTCTCTTCTGTTTATCTGACATAATGGTCCATGCAAAATTGTTTTCAATGCACAAATCCTGTATTAATAGACCAATAAACCATTCCCATGATTTCCTATTTTCTTTTAAAACCATTGCGTATGCAATAAGATACATGCCATTATTGCCATCAATACCAACTGCACATAATAAAACTCCGCCATTGGAAGTCTTGAGGTGAGTACCATCAAGACCTATAATAGGTCGGCAACCGGCAAGAAAACTTGTTTTAAAGCACCCCAACATATATATAATCTTTTGAAGATACATTTTTGTGAATCTAAAACCTGTTTGCACTGCACTTTGATTGTTGTGTTTGGATTAGTTTGACGGATTTCCTCACAATAGTTCCAAATGCTAGCATATTGCTCCAGTTCTGTACCATGAATAATCTTGTTTGCGTGCTTTTTAGCTCTATACATTTTCCAAATGGAAAGTGATGTTCTATTTTCCATTTGCAACATCTCTTGCATAGAACTAACCGGCCACTCTGGGTTACTCCTTAGATGGTTTTGATACTTTTTGGCAAGATAATCAGAAGTGCAATGTTTAGAGCTTGGGGCCCTATAACATGAATGTTCTCCTTTGATGGTCTTTACTTGGAAAGTGGTATCATTTTTAGAAATAAATGAAGCATAAATTACCCAACCACATTCACAAGTAACTTGTATCTTATCACGACAATTTTTTGTAAATTGTAGTGGCTTTCCTTGCATGTTTGAATAAGTTCTAACTGCATCTCTAAAATCATCGCCAGTATTGAAGCACATACCAACTTCAAATTCAAAGTTTGATTCATGTGCATTACCTTCATATATGTGATAACGTGATGATTTCCCTTTGTTTGGATTAGAAGTGGGAAGGATTCTATTCTTATAATGCTCTATGATTTGATTTGGCTCCTTATTGCTTCTTTCATTTGGCTCCTTCAATCCTACCCATTCTATGGCTTCATCCACATATTCATCAAAATCTATATCATCACAGGCATATTCACCTTCTTCAAAGTCATCGCTAAAAGTTGAATCACATTCATCCGTGTCCTCTTCGCTGCTCTTTGAGTCACTATCATTTTCAAAGTCAATTATTGGCTTCTCCAAGCTGGGGTCAACCTGACTGTCATGGTCAATATGGGCTTCAATAGTTTCAACATAGACATCAACTATCTTTTCTGAATTTTTATACGTTATTAGATTTTTAACGTCATCATCATTCAATATCAAATTCATATTACTGTGCTCAACAAATCCGCCTGGACAACACCAAAATCTCACCCAACCTAAATGACCAACTTGATCCGCCATATCATGCAAATCCTTCAAGAGTATGATGTTACAATCACAGTAGTCAAAGAAGCTAACTACATCAGGCTTATACGAAATATTTTCAGTGCCAATGAACAACCCAGAATGATGCAGTCTGATAGTAAATAGAGACACTTCAAAGGATATGTAACGTGTGCCCGCTCTTGAATCATTAGCTCTCAACATCCTTTATAATGCAAAAAAATTTATAAACAAACATCACCCAAATATGTAACTATACAAAAATTTCAAACAAATAATGAACATATATCAGGAATTTAGGTTATAATATGCAACAAATAATCTAGCACTTCTATGATTTATCTAAACAAAAATAAACAATATTAGGTGACTAAGTCAAGTTATACCTGCAGCTAGAGAGGTGAAAACGCAGGTATGGAAGATCTATGCTCTGATCGGCAAAATGCAGTGGAAGATCGCCGGGCGCGACGGCGATGCGCAGGAAGATCGCGGGCCTCGACGTGAGTTGAAGAGTGTTTGCTAGAAAAAACAGTGGAAGAGTTTAAGAACAAAATGAGCAGGAAGATGTTGGAGAAATGCAAGACCAAAATGAGCAGGGAAGAGTTTAAGAGACATACCAGCGGCCGATCCACGGAGCTGTTGGAGAAATGACCGGAAAAAGGGCGATTCGCAGGAAGATCGCCGGGCTCGACGGCGGGACAAGCGCTGGCGGAACTTTAGGGTTCTATCGCAGTTTTCGTCGGGCAGCCGCTGGATGGAGCAAGAGGTTGAATATAATAGAATTAGGTTGCTTTAATACCTAAACTACCCCCGCCCAATTCAGATAAAAGGTTTTTTTAAATAGAAAATTAGCTTTTTTAAATTAGAGGGTGCAAAATGCTTTGTTATATGCTTTAGAGGGTGCAAAGTGCCAAACTTTAAATGTTAGGGTGCAATGTGCCAAAGACCCCTATTTCAAGGGTGTTAAGTGCCAAAATTCCAATTTCTTTGATACGAAGACATACATGTGTTGGTGCATGATCCCTTTATTTGTATGGTGCAGCTGTAATAGTACGTGCTCCTTTGAGTAATAATCTATCAGGTTACCAATTATACGAGTTAGGCTTCGTTTGGCTCGGCTTATTTGCTCCGGTGAGTTTGGATAAAATCGTCATTGTCATAGAATGTATGTTTGGTATGACAAATGTTACTACCATTATCAAAAAAAGAAACTAGTTATAAGCATAAAATGTTTGGTATGACAATGATGTTTTTGTCCAAACTCACCGGAGCAAATAAGCCGAACCAAGCGAAACCTTAGAGTGCACTAGTCGTATATAGCATTAGTATAGTAGTACACTCACCTCTATGTTGTCTACAAATGAAGCGTGCGATCAAATGTACTGTTGTGCTCACAATTTATTGCCCGCTTCTGCCAACATGCCTTCAGTTATGATGAGTATAATTCAAGAGAGAGAGAGTTGCTAAATTTAAGTTATATATCATTGCTTTAGAATAATTTTTTTTATATAAAATTAATAATCTGAATTTTAAATTAATTTAATATTGAAGCGCCATGCATGGGTATGCCGTATGTCCACGCCAATGGCGTGGGCTTACTCAATCATCTTCTGGTCCAAGCATTAATTGTTAAAAAAAAATCCTATTTTTGAAATAAGATGGGCGCTGTTATTAGCACTGCAGTTTTGGCTAGTCGTACCGTATTTTCTCCTAATTTTTCGCGCCTTCTGAAAATACGCTTAGTACATGCATTTTTAGGAAAATTGTCCAACACGAAAGTTGTAGATTTCGATGAGATCTACAACTTTCGTGTTGAACACTTTTCCTAAAAATGCATGTACAAGGCGTACTTTGAAAATACGCCCAGGTTTCGCGTCTTTTGGAAATACGCCTTGTACATGCATTTTTAGGAAAAATGTTCAAACACGAAAGTTATAGATCTCGTCGAAATCTACAACTTTCGTGTTGGACAATTTTCCTAAAAATGCATGTACAAGGCGTATTTCCAAAATGCGTGAAAAATTAGGAGAAAATACGGTGCGACTAGCCAAAACTGCGGTGCTAATAGCAGTGCCCAATAAGATTGATGGTTTTTTGAGATGATATTAGTTTTATTAATATCAACATTTAATTTAAATAGAATTAAGTCTATAAATGTAGGTCTATAAATGTAAGTTATATATCATTTAATTTAAATAGATATTAGTTACCAAACAAATTTTTTTATTATTTGGAGATAAAATGCCGAAAAAAAATTAGAGGTCATTTAACTTATTTTTTTTATATATAAAATAAATATATAAATTATATAATTTATTATCGAAGCACCGCATGCATCCAATGGCGTGGTCCTACTCAATCATCCGGTGGTCCCAGCATTAATTTATTTAAAAAATCTTTTTGAAAAAAGAGGGGCGATATTTTGAGAATGAATTGCTCAATTATAAATTTATAACATGCTAGTTGTATAACTAAACTGTATACAACATTGATGATGATGACGCCGAAGTCTTAATATAGTTAATACACATGTATGTATAACTATAGTTTAATTTAATTCAATTTCTAAATTTTAGTTTACATTTGAAATGTGTAATTTTTCTTCTTCTCATGCTGTATAAAAATTTTATATTAAATTTGAAATAAGGCATTGTAAAATTCTTAATAATTTTTAATGATCTTGTGTTGGTGAGGCGGTGATATATAACTCTTTGACAAGAAAATTTTGCATTAATATTTTGTTTAAATGATAAAAAAAGATTTATAATTTTGTTTTATGCCTAGTTACAATAAAAATCCTATAAATATCATTAATTAATAATACTAAATACCTACATTTGCGCCGCACTATAGCCCCAGCAAAGGCATATTATTCAAATCCCATAAAAACTATCAAACTTAGCCTAACATTTTTAGGCTTCGTTTGTTTGGGTGGGAGGAGATGCCCGGCGGGAGGAGAAGCTGCGGGAGGAACGAGGCTGCAGTTCGAAAAGGAAGTTTTGGCCCCGTTTTTCATAGCGAGCGGGAGGAAACGCCGGAAACGGAACGGCGTTCCATTTGTTTACCCGCCTTCCTCCTGCGTTTGCCCTAAACGACGACTGCAAAAGCCTAACCAAATAAAGCCTTAGAGGCGCAACATGAGAAAAATAAAAGAAAAGTTCAAGACCTATTTAAAAAACGTCTGATAGATACAATTTAGGGGTTGATTTATGTATTTTATCTTATTTTTAAATTATTTTTGAGTCAATTTAAAGGCATATCAGCAATCATTTTGTTATGTGAAATTGAATAAAATTTTGAAATTGTTGCATTTGATCAGGGATGCTCCCCAGGAGTCACGAGTAACTTCATGGGATACGGAGGCGGGCCGCGTCTGTGCGCGGGTTCGGAGCTGGCCAAGCTTGAAATGGCGGTGTTTTTGCACCACCTCGTTCTCAACTTTCAATGGGCTCTCGCCGAGCCAGACTCCGCCTTCGCTTACCCCTATCTCGATTTCCCAAAGGGCCTTCCAATAAAGGTCCAAGCCATCATAGACTGATCAGATCGCGGCTAGACCGTGACACCGACGGAGCTCATTATCTTGTGCATTGAATTAAATTTATTAATATTAATCTGTATCATATATTTTGTGTGTATGCGAACATCTAAATGATGGTCCAAATTTTAGAGGAGCGGTGGCTGATCCCGACTCGCCTTCCTGTTGAAACCAGCCCATAAATCAACCCAAATTGACAAGATTAATAGAAGCTTAAGAGATATTAATTTGTACAAAGTCTTAGTACTACTTTTATATTTCATTTGTTTGATATTATATTATGATGATTTTATTTGAGAAATACATTATTATTCCATCATGGGCCGGAGGTGCAAATTAAACCCGATAGCCCGACCCAAATCTACCAGGTATTTGCACGGTTAGGCCCAGACCAGATTACGCTCAGGCCTGGGCTGGGCCTAGGGGGCTTCACCAAGAGCCCTTTTTGCATGGACCTGGCCCAAGCCTGCCCGAGCACCACATATTTCATGGTGCCTGTGCAGTTGTAAATCTTGTGTTGCTAGCCCCCAACATTAATTGTCGGACACTGAACAAACATTAATTGTGGGGCGTTGGCAGCCCAACAACTGTTGTTGCTTGGTTCCGGGCCATTTTGCAGCAGATGTTGCAGCTATTTGGCAGCAGTGGGGGCATGTCTAGCCAGGCCCAAGCCTGGCACGACCAACACGGGCTTTGTCTCAACGATACTCCAACCTACTACAATATCACCGGTCGCAACAATACATCCACCCGTAACATCAGGCAAGTTTACAGTGCCTCCAGAGACAACAATACCAAAGGCGAGACAATAACTGTGTGTTGGTTGCATCTGGTGTTTATATGGCATCAAGGTAATCTTAGTGTTCGGAGCAAGCTTTCCACATGTGCGACAATAGATAAAAAAGATATGAGGTGTCACAACAAAACATGCCAAATTGTTATTGTATTTGTAGCAAGAATACCAACCAAGGGTGTTTTTTGAAGACCGGAGCTAAAAACACAAATGAATATGTGATTGTTAATTGAAGATTCTTATGTTGAAACCCGGAAACCGGTTCAACCGCATTCGGACCGACGGGTGACTCAAGGCTCCTTGTTTAATAGTTGACCCACGTGAAACTCGACGAGAAGAAACTAGTGAGCACAAAGAACGGCTCCAAACTACCTACAAACAAGACCCGCGTGCTGCAGCGAGGGAGTCCTGTCACACAACCACAAGTCCATAGGAACTTTCCCTCCTAAAACCATTACTGAGCTCGGCACAACTGAACTCGCCCACTGTAGGGGGGAAGAAGGTCTCTTCTACTTGTGTCTTGTGGTCCTATTTATAGGCAAATCCAAAAAGGGGGGATGGTCTTCGAATAGTTGCTTCCGCCTTCTGAAATGGGCTGCAGATAACCGCTCCCGTCTTTTGACGGGGTGGTATTCAAATAGTCGCCCTCGGGCGAGGTGAAAATATGTACTCGCCCCAGGTGGGCGAGGTCTTCTGTACGCTCCCCAGGTAGACGAGGTCTTCTGTACTCGCCCCAGGTGGGCGAGGTCTTCTGTACTCGCCCCAGGTGGGCGAGGTCTTCTGTACTCGCCCCAGGTGGGCGAGGTCTTCTGTACTCGCTCCAGGTGGGCGAGGTCTTTTGTACTCTCCCCAGGTGGGCGAGGTCTTTTGTACTCACTACAACATTTTCGGCCTTTAGCAACACTTGAAAACTGTTGCCTAAAACTGCAAAGTGTTGCCAAAACATTGAAAACTGTTGCCATAGGGGTGTCCTCTATACGCGTGTTGCCAAAGGTCCAAGGCAACAGTTTTCATACCTTTACACAACACTATACAAAAACTGTTGCCTAAACCCTTAGAATATGCAACAGTTTTTCGATGGACCTATTGTAACAATTTTGAAATGTTGTCTTATATCGTTACAGTTAGCAAATGTTGCCAAATCTTTTTAATGAAGAAAAACAAACTAATTGTCAAATTCTTTTATTAATACTATAAAAAAATAGACAACATTGTATCCAAAAATGCTACCAAACGTATATTAACCGGCTCTTTTATCAATTATCAATAAACATATATATTGGCCAAATATCCACACTTATGTCATGTCAAATATCCAACATGGATTACAAATTAATAATGTCATTCTCACAGTTTTATCAAAAGAAACTTTTATGCATACAAACAGATAACAAATTAGAAAATTATAAATAGTAAACTCATGGACATTGATTGAAAGTTGTATAATCTCTTCTCTCATGTAGTCTTCTCCTTCTCCCGCTCTATTCCTCTACATAGTTTGGTTTCTAAAGAAGTCCATTTCGACATTACTTGAAGATTCCTCTTCATAGTGATGAGCGGCACACCGCATCAATAGAGCCATTGATCAGTCTTCTCCCTGAGCCGGATGCGTCACATCAGCCCCAAATATAATGGTCGGCACATCTGATACAAGAGGGATACGCTTATTAAGCGCGTCTTCAAAAACATTGTTCCGACCACCGACCTGCGACTTATAGGGAGTGTGTTTAAAAGTAAAATCTATCACTAAGTGCTCCTGCAAGATTGAAATTAAAAACAATAGAAAAGATGGGAACATTCACATACCTCCAAAAGCTTTGGCTCAGTGCTAGAATTTAAGTAATTGGGAGTTCTGGGAGTTCTTGGTTTCAGATTTGCTTAACGTGAATGGTGCATGAGATGAGCAGGTTTTATATGAGCTTTTTGGACCTGAGCTAGTTGCCATAATTTCTGAAATTTGCATGCTTCCTGATTTCACATAGGATGTCCTGGAACTCACTCAAAAATTCAATGGCAAATCGCTTTAATTCGGGAATCTATCCATGCATTCAGTGGGTTTAAGAAGTTGTGCCTACGACCTCGCATTTATTGACACACACATAAAGTAACAATAAAAAAAGAAGTCATGCACATAATCTTCGATGAAGAAAATATAGATGAGATGATGTTTTACCATTTGGCATTATGTATTCGAATGACTCCAATGCATCGTTATATATATATATGCTTATTATATATTCAGGTATTTACAAATAAATAGGCCATATACAAATAAATGGACTAAGCCCGCATTATATGAACACATCTACCAGTTCACTCGCACAGGAAATATTTGTTATTTTCAAAATCAATATATGTCCCCCATTTTGATATGAAAACAGCCTTATGAAGATCAGGTAATTGATGATTTCTGTGGATTGGTCATGTAAACTGGTTATATACTATTTTGGCCGTTTATAGAATCAATATGAATGTATTCAGAATGGAAGTGACAATAACTGAAAGTGACAAAAATTGATGTGTTCAATAAGATTTTCCAACTAGAACTAATATCAAATGTATTATGTATGTATTACTTTTGTCTGCATGAATGAACTAGGATCCATAAACCTGAAAAATATGTTTAATCAATCAGCTTTTCTTTTCATTTTTCTAGTGGCATATTTCCTCTAAAATAGATTTCTTTAACAAAAATAAAATAATTACAGAATTTACTTGGTCAAGAGACGCATTTGGCAATTGAAATCACCAAAATTTTGATTACTATCGTCTGAAAGGAGCTTGGACATGACTGCTGGGAGTGGTAAATATCTTGCCATTCCCACCATGATTTCTCCAATAAACTGGGAAACGAGCCTTCTTTGCAGATCATTTTGAACTTAGATTTGAGAATGTTAGCGAGATGTTTAATGGATACATTTTGTAACCTTTGGTATGCATGTAATAAATACTAGTCTATATTCGAGATTACCTTATACATGAAGTAAGCTGATCAAAAATCTGAAGTAAGCAACACACTCCATCACTCACTCATTAAGATTTAGCTAATCCATGATCAGCTGAACCTCTGACTCCAGAATAATTACTGCATTAAAAAAAACTTGATCTAATTTTTTTTGAACAAATAAAGGAATCAAGTAAAATATCTCATACCTCTGCATAAGCACAACTACATAGCCAAGTTGTGGTCTGTTGATTAAAGCTGATGAAATTAGTTGATTGGCTATAAAGAAATTAAGAAAATTTGTGTAAGGTTTAGCTGATTAAGAGATAGACAAATCCTGAAGGTGAAAAGAAAATTATATGGAGCAAATAACAATCCAAGAGCTCAAATCCTAGGTCTCAAATAGGAGTAATCTGAAATAATAATCAGAGCCTGAAACCTAGGAGCATTTGGAGTAGTTATCGAAGGTTGCAGAGAAAATGATTTTGAAAACAAATCAGAATGAATAAAAACATGATGCAAATTACCTGGAACTTCATGAGCGAAAGTTGTTCGTCATCTTGAATCTGTTCTTTTGAAATTCCTCTCGACCTCGAAAGTAGCCAAGAATTAGCCATCAAAATTTTTTATAAAAAAAAGCATGCATGTGCACATTCATTCTGATTAAAACAGTTATACCGGGTGAAGTTCGATTTAAAATGCTGAGCATCGATCAATCAACAAAAATATGTATGCCCTTCCTGCTTAAAACAATTATACTCGCATTTGATTGATGTTGAAAATCTAAAAATACACAAATCAAATTAATGAGAAATCTAAAAAAATGATGGAAGCCCCTTTCATATATAGATAAGATAGTCCAGTGGAAATGTTCTTCTTCTTAAACCAAGGAGTTACCAGCATAATCGAAATAGTTGCTAGCATGAAACCAAGGAAATACCAAATAGCTGCTAATCATAAAACCAAGGGGATACCAAATAGCCGTTAACACAAACCAAGGAATTGCCAAAATAGTTGCTAACATAAACCAAGGAGTTACCAAAATAGCTGTCAATCATGAAACCAAGGGAATACCAAGTTAGCTGCTAACATAAATCAAGGGAATACCGAGATAGCTGCTAACATAAACCAAAGAATACCAAGATAGCTGCTAACATAAACCAAAGAATACCAAGATAGCTGCTAGCATAAACCATGGAATGCCAAGATAACTGCCAACATACACCAAGGAAATACCAAGATAGCTTCTAACATAAACCAAGGAGGAGATTTCTTCATGAAAGCCCCAAATAAAAAAAATCATCCAACCAAGCAGCAGCTAGCAGATACGAGAGTGTTGAAACCGACAACCGGTCTCCTGAGTTCGGACCCACTGGGGGGTGTAGCCGACGCTTACTTCTCCCTCTCTAAATTCTCTGACTGGTGGATGCGAAAATTGGAATAGACCCAAGGCTGCAGCGAGGAGGTCCCGCCACACACCCGGAAGATCTTAGAGAGCTTCCCCTCTATTGGGTATTGTGTCCACAATCACCTAGATTTGAAGATGTCCCCTAGTGAACTAAAATGAATTGAGTATGTATTTGATGATTTCTGTTTAGATGTGTTATGACAGGTCTTAATGCTAAGTGCACACCAAAGTCAGGTTGCAATGGATCACCAAACACAGTTCTAGACAATGTAATCCCTCATTGTATAGAACAAAGTGTTGGTCCATGTGTAATCTCTCTCTTGGGGTGCACTTCATATACTCATAACTGAAGGCTTTCAAGGTTGAGGAGTGGAGCAGGTTTTCAGAAGAAAAGAAAAATTCTGCTGAGTCAATTCGTCGAGATGACTCGGGTCATTCCGACGAATCCCGACGAATCCAGACAGAAGACCTTTGTCTTGGTTTAGAAGAAAAATTTGCAGCTAAGTCCATTCGTCGAGATGACTCGGGTCATTCCGACGAATCCCGACGAATGCTGACAGAGGTCATTTTGGCTGGGTTGTGAAGAAAATTCTGCAGCTAAGTCAATTCGTCGGATGTTCTCGTGAACTCCCGACGAATCCCGACGAATGGTAACAGAAAGTGTTTTTCACGGGTTGTTCAGTGTTTCCCTGTGGCCAAGTCAATTCGTCGGATGTTCACGTGAAGTCTCGACGAATGACGGACAGACGAATTTCAAATCTTCGTTTCATTTTCGAAAATTAGGGTTAGCCGCCATGAACAGTACACGTGTCGCCTCTCCCTTCATTGTCGCACGAGCCGTTGAAGTCCTCCCTATAAATAAATCCTTATTTTAGGGCAAGGGCATCTATCTTAAAAAAGAAATCGATCTAAAAATCTCTCTTCAGCCGACAGTTCAGAAAAGATAAAGCTAAAAGTCGATCTCCTTTCTCTTTTGCTGAACAAGAATTCTGAGACCTAACTTTTGCTGCTCAAAGATCCTTTCTCTATTGTTGTTAGAGATTTCTCAGAAGAAGGCCTTTGATCTTATTGCTGCTCTCATTATTGAAGATTCTTTCAAGTAAGTCAAAGGGCCTATTCAGATCTGGTTAGCCAAGTCTTCTCTCTTCCACATCTTTCAAGTGCCAAGCTTTCTTTCAAGGTTGAGAAGAAGACTCAGTATTCAAGATCTGAAGTTAATCTCTTTAGAGGTTAAGAAGAAGTATTTTTGTTTCAATATCTTTTCTTTTGTAGGAGTTTTCACTCCGAGATTATTTGTAGGAGTTGTTATACTCCGAGTTGTAGGAGTGGTATACTCCGAGTTGTAGGAGTTTTGACTCCGAGGTGTAAGATTAGTTATAATCTGAGATTGGTGAAGTAGCCGAGTCTAGCCTCGAAGTGCTAGATAGGCGAGGCGGGAAAGAGGACTACCCACATCGGGGAACCTCTATAAAATCCTTGTGTCTGTGCTGTGTTTGATTGTTTGTTTTTCTGTGTTAAATTTTTAATTCCGCATAAAGACATAGAATCCACCTATTCACCCCCCCCCCTCTAGGTGATTTAGGCCGCAACTAGATACTTTCAATTGGTATCAGAGCTAGGTTGTTCGCTATAAGGCTAACACCTTGAACAAGACTCCTCATCTAGTTGCTAAAGCAAATATGTCTGGAATGGATAAGGCCAAGGATTCCGTCAAGTTGCCAGTCTGCACCAAAGAGAACTTTCCTATGTGGAAGGAAAGAGTAAGATTCTACATGGAAGCTGCTGACCCATGAATCTTTCAGATCGTGGAAGAAGGTCCCCATATTCCGATGAAACCATCTTCAATAAACTCCACCATCATGATCCCGAAGAAGATGTTGGAACTGAACAAAGATGAGATCGCTCTAGTGGCCCTAGACAAGAAAGCAAAGAATATCATAGCAGGTGCAGTTGATGATTCAATGTTGCAAAATCTGCTTCACTGCAAATCTGCTAAAGAAATGTGGGATTCACTAGTCGTTCTGATGGAAGGGACCGAAGAAGTGAGGGATGACCGAAGATCGTTGCTGAATCAAGAATACGAAGCTTTCAAGCAAGATCCAAGAGACTCCATTTCTGACACCTACGAGAAGTTCTTCAAGATTGTAAATGGTCTTAGGAACTATGATCGAGAATTCACAACTGGCGAACTAAATGACAAATTCCTGAGATCCCTGACGAAAGAATGGGACACCAAGGTTATAGCCATCAGAGAATTCGGAAAGCTAGGAACCACGGAGCCACAAATGCTGTTTGGTAAGCTCTTGTCCCATGAGTTGAAGTTGAACTCCCGCAAAGCTGAAGAAGAGGGGATCAAGGCCTCTGGAAGGGAGAAGTCCTCCGCTCTGAAAGCTGAAAGCTCAAGAAAGAGCAAGACTCTCCCACCTGTCAGGAGATCATCTTCTGATGAGGATGAATCTGATGCCAGCCCCTCTGGCTCAGAGTTGTCTGATGGAGAATTTTCTCTGCTCTCCAAGCAATTCAAAAGACTTCTGAATAAAAGAAAGCAGAAGAGAGGCCAATCCACTGCATTTGATCACAGAAGATCAAGACGTGATGGTGATCATCACAAGAAGGACTACAATAATGACAGGTATAAATCTAAACCGAACAAATATGATTCCACTGACATTATTTGCTATTGCTGCAATAAGCCAGGACACGTGATAGCCGAGTGTCCATACAAAAAGAAAGAAGGATAAAAGAAGGAAGAAAAGAGAACCTTTAAAGGAAAGAAGAAGGAAAAGAGCCTCCTCGCCAAAAAGGCCAAGACTCTGAGCGACAGTGACTCTGATGCGTCAAGCTCAGATGAAGAAGCCTACTTTGGGCTAATGACACATCTAGACGAAGAAATAGGCGACTCCTCTTATAAGGGGAAGGTAAACTCTCATACCCCTCTGTCTGCTTCTGAAGATGAGACTGCATCCGTAGCAAATGAAGGCTACTCCTCAGAGGAGGACTCTAAGTTAATAACTCAGTATGAAGCCCTTGTGAAAGGATTTGACAAGTGCCGCAAGGTCGTCAAATCCAAGTCAAAAGAAATTGAATCTCTCAAGACAGTGGAATTAGCTTTGAGGGAGGAAGTTGAACAATTAACTCCTCTCAAAGATGAAATCCAACTCTTGAAAGACGAACTGAAAAGCTCCACTGAGTTGTTGAATCTAAAGGAGAAAACTATAAATGAACTAGAAGATAAGTTGAAGGCGGAAAGGAAGCTCGTAGAAAGCTTCTCGAAGCCAAAGACTATTCTTCCACTCATTGATAGGTTTTCTGCTCCTGCGAAGGGTAGTGGAATTGGTCATAAGGCCGAAAGTAGTAAGGCTGCTGAGAAAAGAGCCGTGCAAGGGAAGGGAACTGCTTATCAAAGTCAACCTTCATTCAGGAAGGTCATTTTTCCATCAAACCCGTTTGACCTTGATTCATCCTACGGTCATTTTGCTAGACCAACACACGTTGAACCTAGTAATAAATATCAAGGATGGAGCTTTCCCCGAAACTTTGACGTCTCTCCATTCAAAGCTCCTCATGAAGAAATAATTCTCAAAGATCATGGTCCGTTTGTTCACGGATCAGCTCATAAGAAGGCACCAAAAATTAAAACGATTGCACCCAAATCTGTTGAGAAGAAGTTGGAGCCATGTGTGTGCTGTCACCATGAGGCCCCCACTTCTAAGAAAGCTCCTACTAAGAAAGTCACCCCTATTGCACCTCACGTTCAAAAAGTAAAACGGGAGACAAAGAGAAGGTACAATCGGTTCGATTGTTGGTGTTGTGGCAAGGTTGGTCACTTTGCCATAGATTGTTGGTTTAATACGAGAAATGTCACGACTCCACGGATTAACAATGCAAGAATGACCCCTCGCAATGTTAACATTCCAAGTGGCGGTCATCTAACAAGAAGCCAAGGACCCAAATCGGTTTGGGTTCCTAAGGGCAATTGATTGTTGATTGCAGGTATGTCCAAAGGCCAATACAAATCCAATATGGTACTTGGACAGTGGTTGTTCACGACATATGACCGGAACAAGAAGCCTACTACAAGAGTATACCCCGGTGAAAGATGGTCCAAAAGTTATTTTTGGCGGATCTGATCGGGGAATCACAAAAGACTACGGTATGATCACAAATGGTATAGTCTCTTTCACAGACGTGGCTTATGTTAAAGGATTACAACATAATCTCATTAGCATAAGTCAACTTTATGACAAAGGCTATATGGTAGAATTCTACAAGGACAAGTGCTTGATAAAGTCGTCTGATACGTCAGAAACTATTTTAACAGGCACTCGGAGTAGAAATATTTTTTGTTTAAATTTTCTATGTTTAGACTCTTCTACACCAGTGTGCTTTTTAGCAAAAGATAGTGCATCTCTTTGTGACCAGTGGCACAAGAGACTAGCACATATTAATTTCAAAACTATAAGTATGTTATTTTCTCAAAATTTAGTTCGCGATGCTCCTGATGTTAAGTGCATTAAAGAGAGATCGTGTCATGCATGCCAAATGGGTAAGCAGACTCGGGCAACCTTTAAAAGCATTATTGGCAAAGACTCTAACAGATGTTTATATCTGCTCCATATGGACTTGTTTGGTCCCATGCCAATCAGAAGTATAGGAGGTAAGTCTTATACGTTGGTTGTTGTTGATGACTACTCACGCTTTGCTTGGGTATTCTTTCTGAAACACAAGTCAGACACCTTTGCTTCTTTCACAACATTCGTCAAGCAAATCCAGAATGAATTAGAATGTTCTGTGGTCAAAATCAGAAGTGATCATGGTACAGAGTTCAAGTCTGGAGCTATGACTGAATTTTGTGAAAGCCTAGGTATCTTTCATGAGTTTTCCTCTCCCCGTACTCCACAACAGAATGGAGTAGCTGAAAGAAAGAATAGAACGCTCATAGAGGCCTGCAGAACAATGTTGAGTGATTCTTCACTACCAGAGTACTTCTGGGCTGAAGGCATCAACACTGCTTGCCACGTGCAAAACAGAGCACTAATCAACAAGAACCATCATAAGACTCCTTATGAACTTTTGAAGGGCAAGAAACCAACCCTGTCTTATTTTAGAATCTTTGACAGTAAGTGTTTTGTACTTAATAACGGGAAATATTACAAAACTAAATTTAGTGAAAAATGTTTTGAAGGTATTTTTGTAGGTTATAGTAGCCATAGTAAGGCATATAGGATTTTCAACAAGAAAACCCTGGTTGTAGAAGAAACTTACAATGTCATATTTGATGAGACGAGTATGCTTCAAAGCAACTCTTCTAGTGTTTTTGTTGAAAATGTAGATGCAAGGTTCAAGGAACTACACCTAGAAGAAACTGTAAAGGAAGACGCTCCAAAAGCTATTGAAGTAAATGCTCCTTCTACATGTGAGGATGATGACCCTCAGGAAGATGAAGATGTATCTGAAGTGCAGGAACCTCATGGTCATCTAAATGTTGGAATGATCAGACATTTGAGAGATCATCCAGCTGATCAAATCATCGGAGATCCTTCAAGCAGAGTTCTAATTAGAAGAGGTACAACTAACGAAGTCTTACATTTAAGTTTTCTTTCACAGATTGAGCCGAAGAAGTTTGAAGAAGCAAACACTGATCCCTCTTGGATCCTTGCTATGCAAGAGGAGCTCAACCAATTCAAGAGATGTAAAGTTTGGAAGTTGGTACCTAGACCCAAAGGACAGAATGTGATTGGAACCAAATGGATTTACCGGAACAAGCTTGATGAAAAGGGCATCATCACCAAGAACAAAGCAAGACTGGTTGCTCAAGGATACAGGCAAGAAGAAGGGATTGACTTTGATCAGACCTTTGCACCAGTAGCAAGACTTGAAGCCATCAGATTATTTCTGGCTTATGCTGCATATAAGGGCTTTAAGGTTTTCCAGATGGATGTAAAGTCCGCCTTTCTGAATGGAGACCTTAAAGAGGAAGTTTATGTAGCTCAGCCTCCAGGTTTTGTAGATCCTAACTTTTCTGATCATGTATATTATTTACATAAAGCCTTGTATGGTCTCAAACAGGCACCTCGTGCCTGGTATGAGACATTGTCTAAGTTTCTCCTTGAGAACAAATTCACAAGAGGAACAATAGACAAGACATTGTTTCTTAGGGAAGTAAAAGACGAGATTTTACTAGTGCAAATCTATGTCGACGATATTATATTTGGCTCTACTGATGACAAACTCTGCAAAAAGTTTTCTAACTTGATGCAAGGTAAGTTTGAAATGAGCAGTATGAGAGAGCTGAAATATTTCTTAGGACTCCAGGTGCACCAATCTGAAGATGGAATTTTCATCTCTCAGACGAAGTTCACCAAAGAGCTTCTTAAGAAATTTGGAATGGAGAGTGCAACCTCAATGAGGACTCCAATGGGCTCAAGTATGTCTCTGGACAAGGATGAGAAAGGGAAACCTTTTGATGAAACCAAGTACAGAAGCATAATTGGGTCCTTGCTCTATCTCACTGCTATTAGGCCTGATATAATGTTCTCAACATGTGTTTGTGCCAGGTATCAGGTAAACTGTAAGGAATCTCATTATGCCGCTGCAAAGAAGAAGGCCTGATATAATGTTCTCAATATGTGTTTGTGCCAGGTATCAGGTAAACTGTAAGGAATCTCATTATGCCGCTGCAAAGAGGATTTTGAGATACCTTAAGGGCACACCGAATCTCAGCTTATGGTACCCAAGAAGCAATGATTTTGAACTAATTGGTTTTTCAGACGCTGATTTTGCAGGAAGCAAAGATGATAGGAAGAGCACTTCGGGAACTTGCCAGTTCTTAGGAAAGCGGCTCGTCTCCTGGAGCAGCAAGAAGCAAAATTGCGTTGCAATATCGACTGCTGAATCGGAGTATATCTCTGTCGGTAGTTGCTGTGCACAACTTTTGTGGATGAAAAATCAGCTTGAGGACTATAATTTAAAGCTCTCACAAATCCCCATGTTCTGTGACTCCTCAAGTGCTATTGCCATAGCAAATAATCCCGTCTCTCACAGCAGAACGAAGCATATTGAGCTTCGTTACCACTTCATCCGGGAACATGTTGAGAGTAAGGACATAAATTTGTTATATGTTAACACTGACAAACAAATTGCAGATATTTTTACGAAGCCTCTGGACGAAACCAAATTCAATTTCTTCAAAATGGAACTTGGAATGCTTAACAAGGAATCTTGAAGTTGGGACTGTTGAGATTTCACGAAATTGCACGAGATTTCACTTGCTAACTCAGAAAATTTCATGAAGTTTCACGGGTTTTCACGGGACAAATATTACTCTTCTCAATTCATCTCCCGTGGAATCATCTCCCCATTAAATACGGTTTTATCGTCCTACAGGTACGCACTCTACTTCAATTTATATATATATAAAAATCAAAGAAAACATCACGATTTCACGAGAACTTCCGTGAAACCCTACCCGACCGTTCGTCTCCTTCTATCGCGATTCCTCTGTTTCTCTTCCGCGGCTTCGACGACATCAATGGCGCCCAAAGCCTCTGGAGGTTTGCATTCAGGGGGAGAGTTGGTGAGAGGCGCCTTCCGCTCAGCTTCAGATGAGTTTCGGAACGTGATTATGATGCTCGATGTCGCCGGGCTCAGTTTTGTCTTAGAAGAGCCGGCTAAAATCCTAGAACAGGACATTCTGGAGTTCTATCGCAATGCCAAAATCTCAAGTCAAGGTAAGAAGATCAAAAGCTCTATTAGGTCTTGCAAAATCATTTTGAAGGCTAGTGGTATCAACCGATTGTTGAGGATGCCTGAAGTTAAACCAGAAGAGTTGTTTGTTGAAGATATTTTCAGAGCCAGAAGATTCTGTGGCATTCTTGATCAAAGCTCCAAAATCAGAAGAAAGTTCATGAATGAAGGAGGTAAGCTTCTGTGTGATATTCTAGGAAAAGTATTATTATGCAAGGTAGGCTCTCATGACTACCTCTCTGAAGAAGCTTTCAAAATTCACACCGCTATAATATGTCGGAAGAATTTCAATTTTGGTGAAGTAATCTTTGAGAAGATTAAAGAAAGTTTTCTTGCTCCAAATTTTGGAAGAATTATCAGTCTGCTTCTGAATAGTAGTAATCCAGATTTTTTCAATCTTGGAAGAGGCATCCCCATCCACCACACAAAGAAGATCAACTCAACCATTTTCTCCAAATGGGAAAGGGTAATTCCCAAGGGCTTAGGGAATGCTGGAGTTAGGGCTGCTGTAAGTGATGATGAGGCCCCTCTGCTTGATGAGCATAGGTCTATTGAAGCAGGGCAATCCTCCAGGGGGAGTGGACTTAGTCCAGCTCCTGCACAGGGTAGAGA
Organism: Dactylorhiza incarnata; assembly: GCA_033032865.1. NCBI lineage: Eukaryota > Viridiplantae > Streptophyta > Magnoliopsida > Asparagales > Orchidaceae > Dactylorhiza > Dactylorhiza incarnata. The sequence continues at coordinate 2,996,127 of JAWHQI010000284.1, read as the reverse complement.
TGCACATGTTGAGGGGGAGTTTCCAACCCCAAGAGACATTGATGCAGGAAGTGGTGCTGCAGATGATGTTCCTCCAAGTGATGCTGATCAAGTACCTCTTGATCCTATTGATATTGTTGTCCCTGATGCTGATCTTGACATGGAGGGCCCAGAGGATGCTGCTGATTTTGATGAGGCTCCTCAGCTGGAAGATTCAAGGAGATCACCTGCCATGGTTGATTCTCATTCTGAAGATCATGAAATCTTGCCAGACTCTCCTAATGAGCAATCTGATTCTGTGGAGAGGGCAGCTTTGGTGCCAGGCTGGAGTTGGCTAAGGAGATGTCTCTACTTGAGGGGGAGAAAGACCAGGAGGATATCTTCATGGCTGAATCTGTTCTTCCTGAAGTCTTTCCTTCTCTGCTGCTTTTGCCTCCTCCAGAAGTTCTTGTGGCTAGGAGCACTTCTCCAAGGGCAACTGTGCTTGACAAGCAAGCACAGTCCTCAAGTTTTGTAACTGATAGAATTTCTCCTGAAAGAGGTTGAGACTGGTGATAGCTCTCACTCTTCTTTGCTGAAGTCCATAGCAGGGCTGCTAAAGGTTCAGACTGATCACTTTGATCAGTCTATCAAGCAAGTCTATAAGAAGATTGACTCTGTTGATAGTTCTCTGAAACAGGAAATGGCTGAGATCAAGCATGAAATGGGAAAATTCAAGAGTGATCAAGAAGCCTGGATGCTAACTGCAGGGAAAGCTTTGAATCATACAAATACAGCAGTTAGGCATGCTCTTACCAACTTGCATCAGGTCAGTGAAGATGTTCTTCATCTCACCTCTGCTCATAAAGTTCTTAATTCTGCTCATGATCAAGGGATCTCTTACTTGGATGATCAAGTTGAAACTCAGCTGAAGAAATTATATACCTCCTGCATGAAGATGTCATAAAGGGGGAGGAGAGTGTGGTATCCAGGTTAGAAGAAAGTGCAAGCAAAATGAATGATTTGAATGAAAGTGTAGCTACTCAAATGCAAGATCTCAAGGAAAACATCTTACAAAATGTTAAGGATGTGAATTGGTATACTCATGAAGCCCAAAGCTGGTTGTTCAAGGAAGTGGCTGGAATGCTTGGGTTTGCTGTTGTGGATAAAGGGTCAGATTTTCCCTCATCAAGTGCTCCAGGACCCAGGGCTCCTAGTTTCTCTCCAAATCCTGTTGAGGATTCTGTTTTTGCTGATGAAGTCATCCCTGCTTCATCTTATCAAGAATTTTGGGATGATCCATTCCCTGTTCAAGATCCTGACAGCTCCTATTTTGCTGAACCCTCTGAGAAGTCATTAAAAAGGAAGCTATTTGCTGATAAGCCATCTGCTAAGAGGTCTAATCCACATAAGAAGATCAGAGAATTTTATGATAGGCCTCCTCCTAGAAACTTCCAAGAAAGTTGGAGCCCCATCTCCAAAAGTATTGTTCTCTCTGTTTATGATAGAGTCAGCAATCAGAATGAAAAAGTCAGTGACCATTATAGTTCAGAAGAATGGAGCAAGTTTGAGAAGAGGACAACTGAAAGAAGAATTCACTTCAAGAATGGTGGATCTAAAGAGTCTGCTCCTGATAAATATTGGCCTAAGCCAAAGGCATTCTTTGAGAGAATGGATTCAGAACTGAAGAAGAAAGCTGAGGCAGTGGACAGAATGTTTGCAAAGAAGAAAGGCAAAGGTCATGAATAAGCTGTGCTTATCTGGAATCATGATGTTTTCTTTGCTTATATACATATATACACATTTCTTTTGTGTTAAGTTAAAACATTCAGTCATATTCTGTTTTTCCTTATATATTACTGCCTGGGTTGTGCATTCTTATTTAGTATACTTTCTGTGCAATTCAAGTTAGTGTCTAGGGTTATGACATCTTCAAATAGGGGGAGATTGTTGGGTATTGTGTCCACAATCACCTAGATTTGAAGATTTCCCATAGTGAACTAAAATGAATTGAGTATGTATTTGATGATTTCTGTTTAGATGTGTTATGATAGGTCTTAATGCTAAGTGCACACCAAAGTCAGGTTGCAATGGATCACCAAACACAGTTCTAGACAATGTAATCCATCATTGTATAGAACAAAGTGTTGGTCCATGTGTAATCTCTCTCTTGGGGTGCACTTCATATACTCATAACTGAAGGCTTTCAAGGTTGAGGAGTGGAGCAGGTTTTCAGAAGAAAAGAAAAATTCTGCTGAGTCAATTCGTCGAGATGACTCGGGTCATTCCGACGAATCCCGACGAATCCAGACAGAAGACCTTTGTCTTGGTTTAGAAGAAAAATCTGCAGCTAAGTCCATTCGTCGAGATGACTCGGGTCATTCCGACGAATCCCGACGAATGCTGACAGAGGTCATTTTGGCTGGGTTGTGAAGAAAATTCTGCAGCTAAGTCAATTCGTCGGATGTTCTCGTGAACTCCCGACGAATCCCGACGAATGGTAACAAAAAGTGTTTTTCACGGGTTGTTCAGTGTTTCCCTGTGGCCAAGTCAATTCGTCGGATGTTCACGTGAAGTCTCGACGAATGACGGACAGAAGGATTTCAAATCTTCGTTTCGTTTTCGAAAATTAGGGTTAGCAACCATGAACAGTACACGTGTCGCCTCTCCCTTCATTGTCGCACGAGCCGTTGAAGTCCTCCCTATAAATAAATCCTTATTTTAGGGCAAGGGCATCTATCTTAAAAAAGAAATCGATCTAAAAATCTCTCTTCAGCCGACAGTTCAGAAAAGATAAAGCTAAAAGTCGATCTCCTTTCTCTTTTGCTGAACAAGAATTCTGAGACCTAACTTTTGCTGCTCAAAGATCCTTTCTCTATTGTTGTTAGAGATTTCTCAGAAGAAGGCCTTTGATCTTATTGCTGCTCTCATTATTGAAGATTCTTTCAAGTAAGTCAAAGGGCCTATTCAGATCTGGTTAGCCAAGTCTTCTCTCTTCCACATCTTTCAAGTGCCAAGCTTTCTTTCAAGGTTGAGAAGAAGACTCAGTATTCAAGATCTGAAGTTAATCTCTTTAGAGGTTAAGAAGAAGTATTTTTGTTTCAATATCTTTTCTTTTGTAGGAGTTTTCACTCCGAGATTATTTGTAGGAGTTGTTATACTCCGAGTTGTAGGAGTGGTATACTCCGAGTTGTTGGAGTTTTGACTCCGAGGTGTAAGATTAGTTATAATCTGAGATTGGTGAAGTAGCCGAGTCTAGTCTCGAAGTGCTAGATAGGCGAGGCGGGAAAGAGGACTACCCACATCGGGGAACCTCTATAAAATCCTTGCGTCTGTGATGTGTTTGATTGTTTGTTTTTCTGTGTTAAATTTTTAATTCCGCATAAAGACATAGAATCCACCTATTCACCCCCCCTCTAGGTGATTTAGGCCGCAACTAGATACTTTCACCCTCCCAAACCAAAACTCAGTCGGGCACCTTGGAGGGCACTAGCAGACAACCAAGACTAGCCTAGAGGAGAGGACTCTCAAAAAATCGGATCCCCTCCAAGGTGCCCTTAAGGGTCTATTTATAGATTTTTCCAGGCTGGTCTGCAAATAACATGAATCCGCCTTTTAATTTTACTAACCGCACCCCAGATTGGTCTGCTAATAGCCCAACTCCGCTGTTCTGAAGGGCTATTTGCAGCCCATAAGGGGCAACATGGTCATTTCCTCCTTAAAGCCCTTGGGGGCGAGTGGTCCATGAGGGCACCACTCGCCGAGCTCTCGCGTGACTGGGCGAATGCTTACGCCTATGGTGGTCCGCAAGGGTACCACTCGCCGATTTCCTCTTCTCGCCCTATGGCTCGCCACCTACTTACCTGGGGGTCCTTCCACCTGCCTCAGCCTGGGCGAATGGTCTGGCTGACCCAGATCTCGCCGGTGGGCTTGAGGGGACCACTCAGCGAATACGGGTTGTACACAATCCCCGCTCTTTGCGAGTGGTTCCTATGCTCGGAAAGAACAGTCCAACCTGGTATTCGGTGAGTGCTTGCTGACTGGACCCATAAGATTCGGTGGGTCCCACCGTCACCCTATATATACTTCTCAGTGTCAGATTTCTATGGAACGCTTCCATTCCTCGGCTTGGAGATCCTTCTTTCCCTTGACCTTTCGCCGATTTCAATGTCTTCCCACAAACCTTCCGCGAGACCCCTCTCGCAGGAAATGATCGAGCGCCTGGCTGCGGCCCAAAGTACAACCGCCCCCAAGGCTGCTAGGTTTGCTCCCTGGCTTACTTCTAAGCGAGACCCGAGTGCCCCAACGTCTCGCGTCGAGCCAAGGCGATTCGGCTGAATCGCCAGGGAGGCGAGAGCGCCTCGAAGTCTCCGGCGAATACTGCTCCAGACCCCGGGACGCAGGTATGAGAATTCCTCCCGTCCTTTCGTTTAGATTCTGCCCTTCCCTTATCCTGCAATCGCCCTGACCATTCGCAGGGGATTTCGGCACCTGGGGACGGTCATGGGGCCGTCTCGAATAGTGTCATGGTGCCGCCTCTCGCGGATGCGAGGCCTCCTCCCGATCTGCATCTTGATCCTCCACCCCCTCCGGGCGAGTCCCCTCGGCAATCTGGTAAGTTGTGAATTCTCGTCCTGCACACTGCGCGTTACTGGCCACTGTTTTTCGTAGCCCTCAACCCCGACCTTCCGCCGCGTGACTCCGTTCCTCCGAGTTCCCCTGCTCGACCGAACCCCTCCGTGCTCGTAAATGAGCCGAGGATATCTCCTGAAAGGGGACCCGGTCATCAGGACCGTGCGGATGATCATGCGAATGCTCCAGCTCCTTCTCCACAGCCCTTCCGCCCTGGGAAAGGAAAAGTCCTACCTCCCGCTGGACTGAGTAAAACGCACCCCCACTCGTCTCGTCCCCCGGGTCATGGGGATCCCACACTAGGTTAGTGACCTCATCCGCGTTTAGCGCATTCGTTTTGTTTAACGCGACTGACAAGCCTGTGTTCTCACAGGCTATCGGGAAGCCTCTCCCTTTGGATCTTACCACGAGGGGGAAGACGGGATGCCCTCGCCTCTCCCTTCTCCCGGGGACCTCTCTGACTTCCTCAGCGACCCCTCGGACCACGCGACCCTGAAGGAGCGAATGACGGAAGTCTTGGGGAAGCTCATTTGTACGTAGCGGGACATCGTCGGCCAGGTGGATGGTGTGCGGGTGGAAGTCTCGCGTGAGCTGAAGGCCCTTCGGAAGGACTATTCGCGCCTCCTTGCAGTGGTGGAGCGTCTGGGAGGTGAAGGAGGGGAATTGTCTCCCGGGAGACATGTTGCGCGTGCTCGGGACCAGCTTCAGCTGGCGTCTCATGAGATCACCTCCATGCTCGCGTACTATCGCCCGCGAATGCCCCCGGAGGCTGGGCCGCGAGGGCATGGTCGGTGGTATTGGGAGGAGCGCTAGTCTGGTCATCATTCACCTCTTTTTTGTATTTTCTTTTTTCTTATTCAGTTTATGGTGCTGTGGAGGTTGCACTTATTTTATGTCTGTAATAATTTACTATGTGCTTTGCGAATGCGTTTTCCGCTTATGTTTCTCGCAACTTGCTTGAGTATGCCGAATGATATCTTACAGCAGAATGCCTTTCCAACCTTGTTGCGTAGCCGTCGAATGAGTAGCCATAGGGCATTCGTCATTAATGGGCGAGAGGGACCGGCCCGGGTTCTGAGGCGCCGGGAAGGCGCGATGGCTATCCGCACACCCGTTGCCTCGAAAGCCCAAGCATTTTTTATTTCCTCTATAAATAGGCCGCTCAACTACCGTATTGATTACCTCACCATCCGCTCCTTCTCTCTCCCTGCGCTAGCATTCGCAATTCTCTCTTCTCTGCAATTCTCGTCTTCTTTGGTATTCGCAAGATGGGTGGCGAGACCGAAGGCAGGGCCAGGTGCGCCAGTGCATTCGTCAACCATGTCTTTGATTCTTGTGATCTCTCCGAGGAAGCTTACTTAACCGCTGTCGCGGATTATGTCCCGCCGGGATTCGAAGCGCGAAAGCCCGGGCCGGAGGATCGCTTAAATTCTATCTCGTCGTGTGCTCTCGCGATCCCGCTGGAGCACTTCGAGGTGGGATTTCGCCTCCCTATCTGGCCGGAACTCCGCCAGACTTTCCCTAACTCCATTGCCATGCTAGTCGGGTACGCGTGCTACCTGCGAGAAGAGGGAATTGAGTTTTTGCTGCCCGTCTTCCGCAAGCTGTATACCTTCCGCTGCTCACACGGCATATGCTTCTTCTCGGGTCAGAGCCCACTCAAGCACCAGGGTCTCCTGAACAAGAACCACGATTGGGTTCGCCGCTTCATCTTCGTCAGCGGGAGCCTCAGAAACACCCTTCTCGCTCTGGTGCAGGAGGAGGAATCAACCTTCCGGCCCCCGACTCTGGGTGGGCATGAGGCCAAGCTGCACCAGTACATCCTGGAGCACGGGATGGACCTCGTCTACCTCCGGCGAAACGTTAACTCGCTTCCGCCCATTCCGCAGGGCGAGGGTGAGTTTTCGAAACCTTCTTCATTCGCTCGGTTTTGTTGACTTCATACCATTCGCTGATCCGCTCGTGCTCACAAACAGGCGTGCGAGACTTCCCTCTTCATCCGCCGCGTCCCTTGGGGGTCTCCGTGTCTCTAGCGCAAGCCGCCGCGGATGCCTGTCGGGAAGAACCCTCCACCTCCAAGCCCAGTAGCCGGAAACGAAAAACCGGGGCGCCCCTTTCCTCTTCTTCTAAGAAGCCGAAATGCCCCCCTTCCGCCAAAGGGAAGGGGGCCTTGGACGAGAGCCCAGGGGCGAAAGCTCCGGCCCAGACCCTGGAGGCGGGTGCGTCGGAAGGGGGTGTTCTCCATGCGGGATCGTCGTTGCCGCCGCCGCCATTGCCCAGGGACCACCGGAACTTCCCTCAGGGCGAGAAGTATGTGGACCCCTCGGGGGCTCCCCTGGTGAAATGGGACAGGAACTTGAATAGGGTCTCGCTCTCTACCCTCCATCCATCATGGATAGAGAGTGACCTCGCCAGTGGTGAGGCTTACGCCATTGCGTATGCCCTCTATGGTCGGGAAGATGCCGAGGTCTTCGATGCCGAGAAGACTCAGGTTCTCTCCCACGAGACCGCTCGAGCCCTGCTGCGGGCCCTTGAGCTTGCGCATATGTCTTCGCGCCGGAGCATTAATCTGGCGCGGAGTTTGGCGGAGGTTGAGGAGACCAGGGCTACTGTTTTCGCCGAGGCGCGTGACCTCAGGGTGAAACTGGAAGCTGCGGAGGCCCTTCTCGCCAGCCGCCCCGTCAGAGAGGTATATTCCCCCCCCCTCCCCGCGAATGACCGTTGATGATTGTCGTACTTTCTTCTCACCATCTTCGTTTTCTCAGGACGCTATGATCGCCGAGATGCTTCGCGCGCGAGTGGGCAACCTTGAGGAGGAAGTCCGGTTGGCTAAGGCCGAGGTCCAGCAGGCGCGAGAAGCTGATGCCTTGGCACTCGCCTCAGGGAGTAGGGGCACTTTTATCCCCACCATGAGCTAGATCAGCTGATGCAGGAGAATGCTCAAAGCACCGTGAAGCACGCGCTGCAGGTGCTGCGGCAGGCTGGGTACCTGAAGGAGGAGGCCGAATGCCTCTCTGCCCGACAGGTCGTCCCCGAGCTCTACATTCCGATCCCCTTCCCGGAAGATGAGGACGGCGAGCCGCGAGAAGACGCCCTCCTACCGGATTCGAGCGAGAGCGATGGATCTTCTGGCGAGAAGCCTGCCGACCCATGAGATGGGCCCTTTATACTTTTTTGCTCTCTTTTTATTCTTCATTTTTGGATGTAATCATGAACTGGGGCGAGTCCCCTTGACATATATATATATTGGTTACAATTTTTGTGCTCTCAATTTTCCTCATTCGCTATTGTATCTCGCTAGGCTCATTAGGACGCTAGGTCGCAGTGTAACTGTCTTGGCCACTCGCCGGACGCTCGGAGGTGACTTAGGATGCCCTGCTCTTTTCGATACTATGTTATTCGCTCTACTCGCCACCTCTGACCATTCGCCTAGGTCAGTGGTCTCGCTTGGACAGGTTACATGGGAGAGGGGAGAAACTGCCTTACTGGTGTGCAACCCTCGCGAGTGCTCCCGAGGTCGATCTTTGAGAATCTAGGACCTGCCACTGAGTGAGCCTTCGGACCTGCCAGCTAGATGAAAGCCTGGACAGCGGGTCTGCTCGGGGCCATCTTTCCAACAACATAGAACCTGCCACCGAGTGAGCCTTCGGACCTGCCAGCTAGATGAGAGCCTGGACAGCGGGTCTGCTCGGGGCCATCTTTTCAACAGCATAGAACCTGCCACCGAGTGAGCCTTCGGACCTGCCAGCTAGATGAGAGCCTAGACAGCGGGTCTGCTCGGGGCCATCTTCTCAACAACATAGAACCTGCCACCGAGTGAGCCTTCGGACCTGCCAGCTAGATGAGAGCCTGGACAGCGGGTCTGCTCGGGGTCATCTTTCTAATCAACATAGAACCTGCCACCGAGTGAGCCTTCGGACCTGCCAGCTAGATGAGAGCCTGGACAGCGGGTCTGCTCGGGGCCATCTTTTCAACAACATAGAACCTGTCACCGAGTGAGCCTTCAGACCTGCCAGCTAGATGAGAGCCTGGACAGCGGGTCTGCTCGGGGCCATCTTTCCAATCAACATAGAACCTGCCGCCGAGTGAGCCTTCGGACCTGCCATCTAGATGAGAGCCTGGACAGCAGGTCTGCTCGGGGCCATCTTTCCAACAACATAGGACCTGCCACCGAGTGAGCCTTCGGACCTGCCAGCTAGATGAGAGCCTAGACAGCGGGTCTACTCGGGGCCATTTTTTCAACAACATAGAACCTGCCACCGAGTGAGCCTTCGGATCTGCCAGCTAGATGAGAGCCTAGACAGCGGGTCTGCTCGGGGCCATCTTTCCAACAACATAGAACCTGCCACCGGGTGAGCCTTCGGACCTGCCAGCTAGATGAGAGCTTGGACAGCGGGTCTGCTCGGGGCCATCTTTTCAACAACATAGAACCTGCCACCGAGTGAGCCTTCGGACCTGCCAGCTAGATGATAGCCTGGACAGCGAGTCTGCTCGGGGCCATCTTCTCAACAACATAGAACTGCCACCGAGTGAGCCTTCAGACCTGCCAGCTAGATGAGAGCCTGGACAGCGGGTCTGCTCGGGGCCATCTTTCCAATCAACATAGAACCTTCCACCGAGTGAGCCTTCGGACCTGCCAACTAGATGAGAGCCTGGACAGCGGGTCTGCTCTGGGCCATCTTTTCAATAACATAGAACCTGCCACCGAGTGAGCCTTCGGACCTGCCAGCTAGATGAGAGCCTGGACAGCGGGTCTGCTCGGGTCCATCTTTCCAACAACATAGAACCTACCACCGAGTGAGCCTTCGGACCTGCCAGCTAGATGAGAGCCTGGACAGCGGGTCTGCTCGGGGCCATCTTCTGGAACTTTCGAGGTTTCCCCACAAGCTGCAGCATTACTTTCACACATACAGGATAAACAGAATATTCTCATTTCAAAAACATTAGCATTACATAGTAATAGGGATAGAAACGTTTGAGATCGTCACCACTCCATGTGTGACTGAGGGATTGGCCCTCCACATTCTGAAGGTGGTATACCCCGGACTTTAGTGCCTCTTCCACGACATAGGGACCTTCCCAGTTGGGATTAAGCTTCCCCACTGCGGCAGACCTTCCGGCCGCGTCGACCTTTTTGAGTACTAGGTCTCCCTTCTCGAATTGCTTGACCCTGATGTGCTTGTCGAAGTACTTGGCCATCCGCCATTTGAACTCTTCTTGGCGAATTGCTGCTAGATCCCGGGCTTCTTCGATGAGGTCGAGGGAGAGCCGCAACTCCTCTTCGTTCCCAGCTCTCCAATCTTCCTCTCCATTCGTGGTGGCCTTTACTCGTGGTGTCATGACCTCGAACTCTATGGGGATGACGGCGTCACAGCCGTGGGAGAGCTTGAAAGGGGTCTCTCCCGTGGCGGTGTTGGGAGTAGTCCTTAAAGCCCACAGGACCGAGGGGAGCTGCTCCACCCAGTTGCCCTTAAGATTTTCCACCTTCTTCTTGAGCAAGTTCACGATAATCTTGTTTGCCGCCTCCACCTGCCCGTTGCTCCTGGGATGGTGGACGGATGCAAACCTGAGGTCTATCCCCAACTGGCCACAGAAATTGATGAACTCCTCGCTGGCAAGTTGTGGGCCATTATCTGTGACTATGGCCTGTGGAAGCCCATGTCGACAGATGTTCTCCCCCCATATGAAGTTGTGGATCACCTGGGAGGTGACCTTAGCCAGCGCCTTAACTTCCAACCACTTCGAGAAGTAGTCGATCATGACCAAGAGGAATCTTCTCTGCCCACTGGCCTGGGGGAAGGGTCCTACCAGATCCATCCCCCATATGGCGAATGGCCAAGGCGTCGTGATACTCCTTAGCCTCTGAGAAGGCAAGAGCTGAAGCGGGGCAAACATCTGGCACTTCTGGCATTTCTTAGCGAAGGCCGCCGCATCTCTACTCAAGGTCGGCCAGAAGTACCCCTGCCTCATTATTCTTGCCTCCAGCATCCTGCTCCCCGAGTGGCTGCCGCACTCGCCGGAGTGAACTTCTTCCAAGATCCTCGGTACTTCATCTTCTGAGATGCATCGGGCCAGGAGACCCGAGAGAGTCTTCCAATACAAATCCCCCTCATGGAGCACGTAGTAGGAGGACTTGTACCGGAAGCGCCTTTGGTCCGGAACCTCCTCCGGGAATTTCCCTGTTGCAAGGAAGGTAATGAAGGGATCCTTCCAAGAGGGCCGCTGCTCTATTTCCATGAGTTCCCCCTCCTCGATCGAAGGACGGAACAGGTCTGTCAGGGTTCCTCCGGCTCGGGGACCGGCCTTGGCCAAGCAATCCGCTGGGGTGCTCTCCACCCGAGGGATGTGCCTGATGGAGAAAGTCTTGAACTCTCCAATGAGGCTTCTCACTTTGGCTAAGTATCTTACGAGTGTAGGTTCCCTTGTCTCGAACTCTCCCTTGATCTGAGAGGCTATTATCATCGAGTCGGTGAGGACCTCCACGTCATGGACTCCCAGTTTCTGAGCCAGACGCAGGCCGACGATCACCGCCTCATACTCCGCCTGGTTGTTGGTGATTGGGAAATGTATTATGAGCGTCTGCTCGATCTTCATCCCGTGGGGGCTCTCCAGCACCACCCCTCCTCCGAGAGAATTTTTACCCGAGGCCCCGTCAACCAGCAGCTTCCATGGAACATGACGAGGGACTCGAGCCTCCTCCATCTCGACCACATAATCTGCCATGAAATCTGCCACTACCTGTGCCTTCATGGATAGTCGAGGGACGAAGGTGATATTGAACTCACTTAACTCTATTGACCACTTCGCGAGCCTCCCCGAGTGCTCTACTCCTTCGAAGATCTGGCGAAAGAGGTGATCAGTCACCACTTGGATTGAATGGGCCTGGAAGTATGGCCTGAGCTTTATTGCCGCGACGACCAGAGCGAAGGCCAGCTTCTCTAAAATTGGGTACCTGAGTTCCGCCCCCCCCCCCCCCCCCCCCCCCTCAAGACCCTACTTACGTAGTAGATAGGCAGCTGCTTCTTGCCTTCTTCCCGGACCAGGACGGAGCTTACGGCCTCAGTCCCGACTCCGAGGTACAAGACTAGGTCCTCCCCTTCCTTGGGGCCCTGGAGCAGCGGAGCCTGGGTGAGCTGCCTCTTCAAGGCCTAGAAGGCCTCCTCGCATTCCTTTGTCCACTCGAATTTCTGGTTCCCTCGTAACGTTTTGAAGAAGGGGGAGCATTTCTCCCCGGCCCGGGAGAGAAACCTGCTCAACCCCGCGAGCTTTCCTGTCAAGCGCTGGACCTCCTTGGCATTCCGAGGCGATCCCAACTCCATGATGGCTTTGACCTTGTCCGGGTTAGGTTCTACCCCCGAAGGGGTGAGAAGGTGTCTCAGGAACTTCCCCTTGCTAGCCCCGAACACACACTTCAGGGGGTTCAGGCGCATCTTGTACCGCGTAGGGTGGCGAAGGTTTCCTCGAGGTCTCGGAGATGAATGCTCACGCTCTTGCTCTTCACCATGAGGTCATCTACGTAAACCTCCAAGTTCCTTCCTCTTTGCTCCTTAAAAACCCGGTCCATCATTTTCTGGTAGGTTGCTCCTGCATTTTTCAGCCCAAAGGGCATCATCTTATAGCAGTAGCACCCCTCCAGGGTGATGAACGAGACATCTTTGATATCCGGGGGGTGCATCCTGATCTGGTGATAACCTGAAAAAGCATCCAAAAAACTCATCACAGGAAAACCGACGGCTGAGTCAACCTGCGCGTCGATCCGAGGCAGAGGATAACAATCCTTAGGGCAGGCTTTATTTAACAAAGAAAAGTCAACACACATACGCCAGCGACCGTCGCCCTTTTTTACCATGATGACATTGGAGACCCATCATGGGTACTGGATCTCCGATATTGTTGAAACCAGTTTCCCGGCTTCAGCGTTCGAAAGGGGGTTGCGACTAACCCTTACTTGACCTGAGCCTAGACCCGTGACCGGTTGCTAGGAACTAAGAGACTCGGACTTGATGAACACTTGAATCCACAAATGGACCCCTTAAGCTGCAGCGCGGAGGTCCCACCACATACTCGGAAGATCTTAGAGCGCTTCCCCTCCCAAGCCAATGCTGAGCCTGGGCACCTTGGAGGGCACTAAGAACCACCTCACCGTCAACTAGAAGATGACAGGGGAGGGGGGGGGGTGCTTGCTCACAAGACCACGCGAGGGAGGGGGTAGAGGCCAACCCTTCCCAAGGTGCCCATGGGGGTCTATTTATAGACTTTCCAAAAAATGGACTGCGGATAGCCAAAATTGGACTGCGAATAGCCAAAATTCTGCTATCCGCAGTCCGACCATGACCATGAACAATCAACGCGTGAGGGGGGGCGCGTGGGACTCAAGATGCCCACTTCCCCCTCATGGGAGGTCATCCCGACCTCCCCCCAACGTGCCGGGCGAGTGGGAACATTCCTCCCACTCGCCCAAAAGAGGGTGGCGAGTGGGAGGGCCCCCTCCCACTCGCCCCCAAGGTGGCCGGCGAGTGGGAGGCTCCTCCCACTCGCCCGAAGGGGGGTCGGGGGAGCGGGTGCTCCCCCTGCTTCCCCCGCGGCCTCTCTTTGCCTTGAGCGGTTTCGACCGTCTCCACGCGATCGTATTGCCCGTCTCGGTCGCCTTCGTAATCTTGGCCTCATCCGGGTCGGGTCCCACCGACTCGGGAAATATGAGGGTTGTACACAATCCCCGCTCTTTGCGAGCTTGTCCCAAGCTCGGAAAGAAAGTCCAACCCACCTATTTGACGAGTAGGTGGGACCTTAGGGGAATCCACGAAAGGATCCGTCATCGGGGAACCTCTGCCAAGCCTTTCGGTTGATCCTGACTTGAGACGGAAGGTGAACCTTTTTCCACTAAACACCCCTCCTATGAACCGAGCTCAACTGGAGATGGAAAAAGCTCAACACCTTAGGTCGAATTGATTTCGATCTGAGGTGGAGGAAAGACTCAGCACCTCTAGTCAAGCCGAGCTCGACCTGAGGTGGGAGGAAAACCTTTCTCCACTTGAGAACCCTCCTATGGGCCGAGCCCAACTGGAGGTGGAGAAAGCTCAACACCATGGGTCGGATTAACCTCGACCTGAGGTGGAAGAGAAACTCAACACCTCTAGTCGAGCCGAGCTCGACCTGAGGTGGGAGGAAAAACCTTTCTCCACTTAAGAACCCTCCTATGGGCCGAGCCCAACTGGAGGTGGAGAAAGCTCAACACCTTGGGTTGGATTAACCTTGACCTGAGGTGGAAGAGAAACTCAACACCTCTAGTCGAGCCGAGCTCGACCTGAGGTGGGAGGAAAAACCTTTCTCCACTTAAGAACCCTCGTATGGGCCGAGCCCAACCGGAGGTGGAGCAAGCTCAACACCTAACCGGGAACCGAGCTCACCTGGAGGTGGAGGAACTCAACACCTAACAGGGAGCCGAGCTCACCTGGAGGTGGGGGAACTCAACACCTAACAGGGAGCCGAGCTCACCTGGAGGTGGAGGAAACTCCACACCTACTGGGGAGTCGAGCTCACCTGGAGGGAGGAACTCCACACCTAACAGCTAGCCGAGCTCACCTGGAGGTGGAGGAACTCAACACCTAACAGGGAGCCGAGCTCACCTGGAGGTGGAGGAACTCAACACCTAACAGGGAGCCGAGCTCACCTGGAGGTGGAGGAACTCAACACCTAACAGGGAGCCGAGCTCACCTGGAGGGAGGAACTCCACACCTAACAGCTAGCCGAGCTCACCTGGAGGTGGAGGAACTCAACATGTCCTCAGACCGGCTTCTCTTCTTGGAGCCTTACCAACCCAAACGAATCTATCTGACGAGCCACCCAGCGACCGACATCAACAAGCCCGGGCGAGAGGTCTCCAGTCGAGGACTCGACTTGAAACGAATCTACCCGACGAGCCACCCAGCGACCGACATCAATAAGCCCGGGCGAGTGGTCTCCAGTCGAGGACTCGACTTAAAACGAATCTACCCGACGAGCCACCCAGCGACCGGCATCCACAAGCCCGGGCGAGTGGTCTCCAGTCGAGGACTCGACTTGAAACGAATCTACCCGACGAGCCACCCAGCGACCGACATCAACAAGCCCGGGCGAGTGGTCTCCAATCGAGGACTCGACTTAAAATGAATCTACCCGACGAGCCACCCAGCGACCGACATCAACAAGCCCGGGCGAGTGGTCTCCAGTCGAGGACTCGACTTACAACGAATCTACCCGACGAGCCACCCAGCGACCGGCATCCACAAGCCCGGGCGAGTGGTCTCCAGTCGAGGACTCGACTTAGATGCTATCTTTAACTACTTTTGATATATCATAAATAGATTACATACCATTACATTGCGCTTCCTTGAGCTTACTCGGCCACATGCACCTTGGCCATCTCATTCATCACTTCCTCCATCTCCTCAGCTTCCTCCTGGTCCTTTGGGGCATAGCTGTCTCCTCTCTGCCGAGATTCTTCTTCCTTTCCTTAACTCCAGAAACTCTGGGCATGTGGCTGTCGCGTGGCCCTCCTGCTGATGGAAGTCACAGTATGGCAATGCCATCCTCCTTGCTTCCTTCCCTGCGCGACCCCTCTTCTTATTTCCTCTTTTTCGGCCAATCGTCATGGTTTGCAGGTGGTAGGGTTGCAATGGCCTTGTGTCCGGCTGCCACCCTGCTGGGTTGAACCGTCCCTGCTCCCCCTGAGAGTTTCCTCTCCCTTGGAAATGGCCTCTTCCTTGGCCTTGAGGGGGTCCTCCTGGCGGCCTCCATGTTGGTAGGGCGACTGGTGGTTGAAACCCCCAGCCTTGCTCCTGCCCAACGGGGGGTCCCTGGTCCCCCTGACTTCTCGCTTCCTCCTTCTTATTCCCTCCTTGCTGATGTGCTTGCTCCGCCTCCATCGGAGATTGCGAGGTGAGCACGGGTGTGGGTGGTGCCGAGCACTCGCCGCGAGGGGGAGGTGCGATCCGCAAGAGCTCCAGGATCGACTTCTTGAACTCGTCAAAATCACCCTTCTTCAGGTACTCGCTGATAGGGGTGAGTCTCCCAACTCATCGCTTCCGGACATGAGACTTGGCTCAGAGCTTTCCGAGCTAGTCGCTTCCACGCTCACCGCACCAGAATGTTGAAACCAGTTTCCCGGCTTCAGCGTTCGAAAGGGGGTTGCGACTAACCCTTACTTGACCTGAGCCTAGACCCGTGACCGGTTGCTAGGAACTAAGAGACTCGGACTTGATGAACACTTGAATCCACAAATGGACCCCTTAAGCTGCAGCGCGGAGGTCCCACCACATACCCGGAAGATCTTAGAGCGCTTCCCCTCCCAAGCCAATGCTGAGCCTGGGCACCTTGGAGGGCACTAAGAACCACCTCACCGTCAACTGGAAGATGACAGGGGAGGGGGGGGGTGCTTGCTCACAAGACCATGCGAGGGAGGGGGTAGAGGCCAACCCTTCCCAAGGTGCCCATGGGGGTCTATTTATAGACTTTCCCAAAAATGGACTGCGGATAGCCAAAATTGGACTGCGAATAGCCAAAATTCTTCTATCCGCAGTCCGACCATGACCATGAACAATCAACGCATGAGGGGGGGCGAGTGGGACTCGAGATGCCCACTTCCCCCTCATGGGAGGTCATCCCGACCTCCCCCCAACGTGTCGAGCGAGTGGGAGCATTCCTCCCACTCGCCCAAAAGAGGGTGGCGAGTGGGAGGGCCCCCTCCCACTCGCCCCCAAGGTGGCCGGCGAGTGGGAGGCTCCTCCCACTCGCCCGAAGGGGGGTCAGGGGAGCGGGTGCTCCCCCTGCTTCCCCCGCGGCCTCTCTTTGCCTTGAGCGGTTTCGACCGTCTCCACGCGATCGTATTGCCCGTCTCGGTCGCCTTCATAATCTTGGCCTCATCCGGGTCGGGTCCCACCGACTCGGGAAATATGAGGGTTGTACAGATATAAAACTTACTTTGAGGAGCTTGGCCACCTCCTCGCGGATCGGTTCTTCGAGCTTGTTGGCGGAGGTCCTCCTCTTCTGTCGGATGGGGCGAGCTCCTGGCTCAAGGTTGAGACGATGGCAAGCCACGTCCGCCTCGATGCCTGGCATGTCTACCGCGCTCCATGCGAAGATGTCCATGTTCTTCTGGATGCACTCCAGCATCCTTACCCTGCCCTCCGGGCTGAGGCCCCCGCTGACACGCACCTTCTCCACCCTTCCTCCCTGGGTGATAACCTCCATATCCACTACTTCCTCTGCCGCCTCAAGCCGGGGTGGCTCTTCCCATCTGCCCCTCGCTTCTCGCCCCTCTACCCTGGCCTTCTCCTCTGCCGCACCTTCCTCCTCCATTGGTTCGACCTGCTCCTCCTGAGCTACCTCCATCTCCTTTCCTCGGGCACTGCCCTCTTCCTCTTCTCCCCTCTTCTCTACTCCTTCTCCGGGCCCCTCCGGCCTCCTCATCTCTTCATCCATCTTCTCAGCCTCCGCCATCCAAGAGATGGTGTTGACGGCAGTCACATAGCACTGCCTGGCCACCTTTGCATCTCCCCGGATTCGGATCTGGACTCCTCCACTATGGAACTTCAAGCATTGGTGGTATGATGAGGGCACACATCGGAAGGCACTGATGAGGGGGGCGTCCAAATATGGCATTGTAGCTGCTCGGAGCGTCAACGATGACGAACCGGCAGTTCCTTGGGACTCCTCCTAACGTCACCTGGAGGCCGACACCTCCCTCAACCTCCTTCCTTTCTCCTGAGAAACCAAACAGCGGCCCATCAGAGGCCTGCACCCTCTTCTTCTCCACCTCCATCGCATCGAAAGCCTTCTTGAAGATAACATTCACCGAGCTCCCATTGTCCACCAGGATCTGAGAGATCGTGAAGTTTTCTATCGCCGTCTGGATCACCAGGGCGTCGCAGAACGGGTCCTCGTAATCAGGCATATCTTCCGAGGAGAAGGTGAGCTTCTCTGTGGGGGGGTGGGGTCTGGGAAGTTGATGCGACGTCTCTCCGGAACATCGCCTGGAAGCTCCTCTTGCGAGAGGCCTCTATCCCAACCCCACCATGAATCACCCCGATTCCCCCTGGCTCCTGTATCCACCCTGTCCTCGCATCGGTCCTCTTCCACCTCCGGGAGCACTTCCTCGATCCTGGCCTGCTGCCGCCGTGGCTGACCTCTCTCTCTCATCTCCAGGAATTCTGGGCAGGTGGCGGTCGCGTGACCTTCTTCCTGATGAAAATCACAGTAGGGCAACGCCACTCTGTCCCCGCTTCCTGCTCTTCCTCTCCCTCCTCTTGCTCCTCTACCTCCTCTTCCTCGGCCTACTGCCATAGCTTGCTCCCTTGGGGGGTGAAGGGGTCTGGGGCCTTTCCTCCACCCCGGATTCATTCCTCCCTCCTCTCTTCCTTGGTACCCCCCCTTCCTGACCTCTCGCTGGTCCTTCCTGGTGCCTCCAGCCCAACCTGTTGTTGGGCTCTTGATTCCTCCAATTCCGAGGCGGTCTTTCGAACCCCTGACCCCTGGGTTCTTCTCGCCTTCTTCCTTCTTGCTGCCTCACCTCAGGCTCGCTCATCTTCACCAACCTTTTGTAGAATTCTGGGTTGGCCGCCTCCCCTTCTATCTCCTCCGCTGCCCGCTCCATCAACTCCTCAAAGGAGAGAGGATCCCTTCTCTTCAGGTCCATCTTGAAGAACCCATCTCGCAACCCCACGATGAATGCCATCTTGAGGACGAACCCGACACCTCCTGCACGAGGTGTATCTCCTCTTGGAATCTGTCCACATAGTGTGCCAGTGATTCCCCCTCCCTTTGCCTGATCTTGAAGAGAGCCTTCGCATCCTTCTTTCTCTTCTTTGACGTCGAGAAGCGCAGCCGGAAACTCCGGCGCAGATCGTCGAACGCGTAGATGGAACCTACGGGGAGCTGGTGGAACCAGTCCCTAGCTTTCTCCTTCAAAGTGGTCGCGAAGAGTCGGCACTGAAAGGCATCCGTCATGGGAAGAATTGAAACCATGTCCTCAAACCATTGCAGGTGCACGACTGGGTCGTCCTTGCCAGTATAATAGGACATCTCCGGCCCCCGGAACCCCTCTGACACTGGGGCCGAGAGTATCATCTCGCAAAAAGGGCTTCCTTCCCCTACTCGGCGAGTGGTCCTCTCGCGCGGAACCAGCTCGCAGACCTCAGCACTCGTCGGGCTGCTGAATAGCTGACGCCCGGGGAGATCTCGCGTGCTTCCTTCCGCTGGCACTTCCTTCCCAGGTCGTTTCCCCGGAGCATTCTCGCCGATCTGCTGGGGCGGAACCACGGGAACTGCCGACGTCTCGCACTCGCTTCTTCCTGCGAGAACCGTCTGCAGGACTTCTCGCTTGAACTTCTCGAACATCTCCAGCCACTCCCCAGTCGCTGGTGACTGCGAGTGGCCCGAGTCAGAACCATTTCCCCCATCTCCTGTCATCCAACCTAGCTTGAGATTTTCCTTCACCGGCTACGGTCCACGCTCACCGCACCAAAAATGTTGAAACCGGCAATCGGTCTCCTGAGTTCGGACCCACTGGGGGGGTGTAGCCGACGCTTACTTCTCCCTCTCTAAATTCTCTGACTGGTGGATGCGAAAATTGGAATAGACCCAAGGCTGCAGCGAGGAGGTCCCGCCACACACCCGGAAGATCTTAGAGAGCTTCCCCTCCCAAACCAAAGCTCAGCCGGGCACCTTGGAGGGCACTAGCAGCCAACCAAGACTAGCCTAGAGGAGAGGACTCTCAAAAAATCGGATCCCCTCCAAGGTGCCTTTAAGGGTCTATTTATAGATTTTTCCAGGCTGGTCTGCAAATAGCATGAATCCGCCTTTTAATTTTACTAACCGCACCCCAGATTGGTCTGCTAATAGCCCAACTCCGCTGTTCTGAAGGGCTATTTGCAGCCCATAAGGGGCAACATGGTCATTTCCTCCTTAAATCCCTTGGGGGCGAGTGGTCCATGAGGGCACCACTCGCCGAGCTCTCGCGTGACTGGGCGAATGCTTACGCCTATGGGCGAGTGGTCCGCAAGGGTACCACTCGCCGATTTCCTCTTCTCGCCCTATGGCTCGCCACCTACTTACCTGAGGGTCCTTCCACCTGCCTCAGCCTGGGCGAATGGTCTGGCTGACCCAGATCTCGCCGGTGGGCTTGAGGGGACCACTCAGCGAATACGGGTTGTACAGAGAGGGCCAAACATATATCAAGCAACAGAAGAAGCAACACGCCCCCTTTTTATCAAGACTAAAAGCAATAAAGAAATTAAGAGAGAGGAGAGGGGAGTGTTTCCTTTCCACGGATTCAACCGGCGACTCGCCGGGTTGCGACCAACACGCCGAGAGCCGAGCAAAGCCCTAGCCCCGGCGACGAGAACAAAATTCGGCGACTCCAAGCTCCCTCCGACGGCCTAAACCACTGAAGCCAAGCGATTACAGCGCAAACCTTAGCCCTCCTTTAGCGCGCACTCGGAGAGGTCGGGTGCCATCGAGGGAAGGGGAGGGCTGAGAATGAGGGAAAGAAAAGAGATTTCCTGCCACTTATAATTCCTACCAGCCACTAATGCATTTAATCAAAAGCCCAGGGAGAAGGAGGCGCAACCGGAGGGAAGAATCGGCATGGTCGAGACGCGGGCGGAGGAGAAGGGGATCGCTGCACCGGAGGAAATAGCGAGGAAGTCGCCCGCACGGGAGGAAGAGGAAGGGGATCGGGAAAGGCTAGGTTTGTGAGTTAGAAATATCATTTTTATAAATTTAAATGTTTAAGTAATAATTTGGGGTGTGCGAATAGTAATTTTAGTTAAGTTCAAAAATGTTTCCTATAAGAGATTAGAGAAGAGTTTTTAAACGTTGCACAGAAATTGTTGCCTAAAGATGCTAACTTATTGCAACACTTATAAACTGTTCTCTATTCAAGGTTTAGACAACAGTTTTAGAAATGTTGCAAAGAAAGTGTTGCTAAAGACTAAAAATGTTGTAGTGACTCTTCGCATGTGGGCTAGGTCTTCTGTACTCATCCCAGGTGGGTGAGGTCTTCTGTACTCGCCCCAGGTGGGCGAGGTCTTCTGTACTCGCCCCAGGTGGGCGAGGTCTTTTGTACTCGCCCCTGGTGGGTGAGATCTTCTGTACTATTCGCAGGTGGGTGAGGTCTTCTGTACTCGCTCCAGGTGGGCGAGATCTTTTGTGTTGTGCTCAGACATTTCTGATCTCGACGAATTACGGGTTATGCACTTAATTAGCTCTAAGTTACAAATGATAGCGTTGGTCCCCAATGCAAGAAGCCCGACCTTAATATTACCTCGACAACATTCTATCTTGATTTATTTAGTTGAATATTTAAATTTTACCAAGCATCTCAATATGACATAAATAAAACTCATTAGCCAAGAAACCCTGAATATATACATTATATAACATAGTTGAATTTACAAAAATCACATCAACCAATATTTCTCCAACTTTAGCACACTTAATCCTTGAATTGAAATTCATGCTTGAATTCAAATTCATGCTTAAATTGAAATTAATATCAGACACTCAATCCTTGAATTAAAATGCATGTTTGACAAATGAAATAAGTAGTTGAGAGAAGTAGAAGACCTTTTGGAATGGAGATACCATTTTCTAATGTAGTAACTTATCTCTGATTCAGCTTGATCCTCATGCAGCAATCAAATTAGCAATGTAAATGAGGAAAAACTGTTAAAAATTTCGTATGCTAACATGTACAAGTGCCAACAATGAACAAAATGAAGTAAACTCTTTATACTATGCAATGAATACAAGTAAACAAGCTGAATACAAGGTGTATACACCTTGATTCACAGCAGCTGAGATATATAGAAAACACTTATCGCAGACAAGGTCCGCTTCTCCACTTAGTGTCGCTGAGCTTGTCAACGCACTCTCCACTTTCACAACACTCGCAACCCTGCACTCTCCACCTCACAGTGCACTATCCACCTCTCGCTGAGGTACGGGTTGGGGTTGGACTCTCTTGGGGTGTAGGCACACAGCTCACCTCACCTCAACTCACTAGCTCTCTACTAGTTCTCTCCTCTTCTCTCTCTTCGCATTACCATTGGTAGGATTGGGGGGGGGGGGGGGGGGGGGTATTTATAGGAAGCACAATTAGGGGAGAGGGGGGGGGGGGGAGGTGCACTCATCCCATACATGCAAGCTCCACTCGCCCACACAAGAAGGACTCACCCCTCCTCCAAGCTCCACTCGGCAAACTCCAACAGCCCACTCCCAATGCTCCACTCGCCCCCTATACAAGCACTCGGCAGCCACCTCACTAGCCAGCCCCCCCTCTTGCTCCACTCGCCACTTGTGCACTCGCCACCATGTGCACTCGCCAACACCAGCAGCCCCCTCTTTCACTTCCACTCGGCAAACACCTTGCCCCCTCACACTAGGTGCACTCGCCTCCTCCATATGACAGCCCCCTCCCTTCATGCACTCGCCAGCCATGTGCACTCGTCCAACACCCTCTCTATTCCACTCGCCAGCACATGTGCACTCGCCCATGCACTCGCCCTGGCTCCAACAACCCACTCGCCCAGGACAAGGTCCCCACTCGCCCGGACCTCTCCTCGCCTCCCCCTCTTCTCACTTCAACTCTCAACACTCCCCCTTGAAGTGAGCTTCAGGGACAACTCCGAGGAAGGCGCGAAGCTTCTTGAACGGCCCCACAGATAGGGGCTTCGTGAATATGTCTGCGAGGTTCTCTTCACTACGCACGTGCTCCACCGCAAGCGAGCCACCCAACACCTTCTCTCGGATGAAGTGGTGCTCGATCTCTATGTGCTTTGTGTAGGATTTTTGTGTGCATCGGAAGGGTAGAATTTTTTTTAAAAATTAAATACCCTAAACCAAATGACGCACAGGATCGGATATCTCATACACAAAGCGAACCCAATAAACCCTAACTCATCACATCTAATCCATCACATGCGTTAGGAATTGTACCTCTAGAGAATGAGATCTCTAGGTGAAGAGCGGAAAGTCGATGATGCGACGAAGTGATACCGTTTACAACGGACTCCTTGAGAACTCTAGGTTCACCTTGAACCCAAACAGCCAAGCACGCTCTTGATCGGAGGAGGACGTTGATCTTCCTTAGACAATTTGACCCCAACTGTATCAGAATCGGGAGACGGCAAGGTTGCTATCGAAAGATGGCAACACCAGCGACAGCAGGGAGAACACGGTCGGCCACCACCAGATCCACCAGATGCTGTCGGACACAGCAAACGCCTGGCGGTAGTGGGAGAGAAGCGGCGCAGGGAGCAGAACAATCACTGCCCTACGACCCAGCTAATCGAGCCGGCGGGGACGCCGGAAGAAGAAGGGGAAGAGGTCGGCGTGACCTGACGGAGCGCTAGGGCCGCGACCTTGCTCGACTCTTCCGTGCGGCGGAAAGAGGGACTCTCGGGGTTTACGATCCAATCTCTTAGGGTTTATGAATTTCTCTCTTATATGAGTATATATACTCATACATTCCTTATAAGAGCCTATGAGGCTAAGTGCACACCCAAAGGCAAAATTGCACTCTGATGCCCTCATAGTAACTTCCATATTCGTGTCTTTCCCATCTCCAAATGTGAGAGAAAATATGTGATTAATTTTGTGCTTATAAAAGACGCAGCGTACGCTTTCTTTTATACAGCTTCGTCATCAATTGACGCGCATATAAATGCACAAAATAATGTTGTCTAAGTGTGTCGATTTACGACGACACGCATGTGCGCTCATCTCATATATTAGGCACTTATGTTACTAACGCCAATATATCATATGAGCCGACATGAGGCTGTTACTATTCATTTGGTGTTACCTTACAGAGAAACCATGGCGTGGAGGCGGCGAGACGATAACCTTTATCGTAATCTATAAGAGGCTTATCACGACATTATAGACGCCTCAATGACATAGTTGCAAGGTCCCTAAAAGGGATGACCCGTGTCTATCCGTGTCACATGATATCATAAATATTGTGTGAAAGAGGTCCGTGTCAGTTTCACACTATATTTGTCTTTCTTGGTCTCACAAGTGAGTTGTATTTATAACTACGTTAGTTATAATGCATGCTACACAACCTTGCCTTGCCAAGGGGCCCGACTATATCATTACCAAAATATTTTGGGGACAAACCGATATTTCGATGTGCACATTTTCTACGCGCGAGTATGAACAACGAATCATAGTATTTATTCCCATCATTAGATGGTATTCAACTACAATCACATTGCTCACACCGACGTGCCAAATCTACACTTCTCATATCTCAATGATAGACATGTTGTAAACATTATTGACACTTAACACATTCCACATAATGTTACAACATTAATTGGGTCAATATCAATATGTATGAAGTTTTACACATACATACTCATATGATTAAATGATAACCATTTATCAACATTTATATAACTCAAATGTACTTTAATCCATATGACAATCTTAGATCGGTAATCAATGTTCCTCTTTGATTACCACGATTGTGAAAAGCATGAGATTACACGACATATTAAATCAAGGTTCTATGGTTCAAGACCAAGAACATCTTCCCAAACCTTACATGATACAAGTCACATAATCAAGGAACAAAATGTTACAACATTCTAAAAACATGAACATACAGTAAAATAGGAAAGAGACAACTTTCAAAACACCACTTCCTTCAGTCTCCCACTTGTTTTTAAAGTTTCTCAAACAATAGAAACTACAAAAGGAAAGGAGCAACCTTTGAAATCACTCATCAAGCCACTCTCCATGGTCTCGTAACCCCATGGATTCAAAATGAATTTCGCCCTTGGCTTGAGATAAAGGTTTGGTGAAAGGATCAACTGTGTTGCTGTTAGTGTCTATCCATAAAAGTGCAATTTTCCTTTCCTCGATGAAGTCCCGCGTTACAAAATACTTTCTATCCATGTATTTTGTCTTGTGATGCGACCTCGGCTCCTTTATTTGTGAAATGGAGGCACTATTGTCGCAAAACAACTTCAAGGGGGCTTCACTTGATGGAACAACTCCAAGTTCTTCGAGGAACTTCTTTATCCAAACTCCTCTTTGCTGGCTTCCGCAGCCGCCATGACTTCTGCCGCGGAGGTTGAGTCGGCGGTCGTTGATTGTTTCCAACTGCGCCAACTCACGACCCCACCATTCAGAAGGAAAACGAATCCAGACTGAGATTTCCTGTCGTCAGGATCAGTCATGAAACTAGCATCTGTGTAGCCTTCTACAACTAGTTCCTTACTCCCACCAAAAACAAGAAACTTATTCTTGGTCCTTTTCAGGTACCTAAGAATATTTTTGACAGCGGTCCAATGATTAGGACCGGGTGAAGCTTGATGTCGGCTCGTTATGCTTAGAGCATATGCAACATCCAGTCTTGTACAAGTCATGGCGTACATGATGGAACCTATGGCGAAAGCATAGGGAACATTCTTCATGTATTCAATGTCTGTGTGCATTGATGCACATTGAGACTTTCCCAACTGTAAAGACGTCTTCATTGGCACGTTTCCTTTCTTAGAGTTTTCCATGTGAAACCTTTCTAAGACTTTGTCAATGTAAATACTTTGACTTAGGCCAATGAGTCTTCGAGACCTATCCCTATATATCTTAATCCCCAAGATATATTGGGCTTGTCCCATGTCCTTCATTGAAAACATTGTTTTCAATGAGTCTCTTGTTTGTTCCATTAGAGGTATATGATTTCCCATTAATAATATATCATCTACGTACAATACCAAAAATATGATGTAACTCCCACTAGCCTTCTTGTATACACAAGGTTCTTCCTTGCTTTGAATGAAACCGAGGGCTTTCACCTCATCGTCAAAGCGTTTGTTCCAACTCCTTGCGGATTGCTTCAAACCATAAATGGCCATTAGAAGTCTACATACTTTCTCGATGTTTTCCGGATCTTCAAAACCTTGAGGTTGCACCATGTACACTTCCTCAACTAGCTTTCCATTTAGGAAAGCTGTTTTGATATCCAACTGCCATATTTCATAGTCATGGAATGCTGCGATTGCCAACATGATCCGAATTGTTTTGAACATTACAACCGGCGAGAAGGTTTCATTGTAGTCAATCCCTTGAATTTGACTAAAACCTTTTGCTACAAGCCTTGCTTTATAGGTTGTTAGGTTCCCATTCATGTCCATCTTCCTCTTGAAAATCCACTTGTTTGGAATGGCTTTCTTTCCATCAGGAAGGTCAACCAAGTCCCACACTTGATTGTCATACATGGATTGCATTTCGGATCTCATGGCCTCTAACCAGGCCTCTGAATCTTTCCTTCCTAATGCTTCTTCATAGGTTAGGCGATCTTCAGTGTCTATCACCAACACTTCATGAAAACCCTTGTAAAGGTCGGGCTTTCTTTTCACCCTTGTAGACCTTCTGAGTTCCATCTGCTCATTCTGTTCACCTTGAGGCTCTCGAATTTCTTCTACTACCTCTTGTGGAATCAATTCATGTTCAGCATGAGCCAAGGAACCGCCTTGTGGCGTATTGTGAAACTCCTCAACACAAATTTGTGGAGGTGGATTATCCACACTCCCACTGAGCAAAGGAACCATATGTGATAACTCGTGATCATCTCGAATTTCAAAATTCAACTCATGATCACTACCTTGTAGGTCCTCTTGAGTTTCCTCAAGTGTTATCCTACGATCACATCCTTTAATTCTTTCGAGAAACTCCTTCTCTAAGAATGTAGCACCTTTCTTTACGAATGTAGTATTCGTCGACTTGTGCCAAAAACTATACCCTTTGGTTTCTCTTGGGTATCCTATGAAAAAAAATTTGTCCACTTTGGGTTCCAATTTTGTCGTTGCATTCGTTTTACAAATGCTTCGCAACCCCAAATTTTAAGGAAAGATAAATTAAGCGGTTTTCCAAACCATGCATCATATGGAGTTTTGTCAACAGATTTTGTTGGAACAATATTCAAAGTGAGAATTGCAGAAAGAAGTGCATGACCCCAAAAATATATAGGTAGATCGGTCTGGCACATCATGGAACGAACCATGTCTAGCATGGTTCAGTTTCTCCTTTCAGAGACACCATTCCACTGCGGGGTGCCAGGTGGAGTAAGCTGTGGTACAATACCATGTTCCTTCAGGTAAGCAGTGAACATGTTGCTCAGGTACTCACCTCCACGACCAGTTCTTAAGACTTTAATTCTCTTGTCAAGTTGGTTCTCTACTTTATTTTTGTAATCCTTGAATTTCTCAAGGGATTCACTTTTATGCCTCATGAGATAAACATAGCCATATCGGCTATGATCATCTGTGAAGGTAATGTGTGAAGACCCTTCTTTCTGGGCTTCCCCAAATGATCGGCTCAGAATCAATAAGAGATCACAGTACAATCATAACAATTTATTTTATTTCAGCTGATTTACAAATTACATTGTTTTACAGACTTCCAAAACGTTCTAAAAATACACAATAATTTTCACTACAGTCACGAAGATGACTTTCCGATCCTTCTTCAAGTGCTTTGTACATTTTGATCCATACCTGATCTAACTCTTCTGGTGCAGGCCTCTGTAGTGCAACTTGAGACGTACCTGTGACCTAAAAATAGTAAATCCACAACGGGTTAGTCATAAATATGACTAAGTGAGACAGCATCTCGTGAAACTGTGTATACAGGCAACAAGGAGTTATATCAATATGCATACATGGAAACGAAAATGCAGTTATATTAATATATATAATCTTTTCTTGAAAGCTCCTTTTTATTTAGGTTCCATCTATTGGGAAATACTTGGGTAATGCAAATCTTGAATTGGCCACACCCCCGAAGGGCATAATTGTAGGCTCACCCCTACTGGTGATTCCTCAGTGGATGCCTCCACGTCACCGGATTCAAAGCCCTCGTATTTCCCTATGCCAGCTTTTACATATGATTTGTTATTTAAGACAAATTCCCCTCAGAATATATATCGCTATAAGTGTTTCCCTCGCCCACATTCGATTAGCGATTCCATCATTTATAATCCAAATGCACAGGCAGCCTTCTTATAATAAAAACTGAAAATATTGAAATTACTTGAATAGATAAAATTCCAAGAGATAGAATACTCACAACCGCCTTTCCGGTCCCTTTGTTCGTATTGCCACGATTTGATTGAGAAGCCATCCCTGACTTTCTGGGTCTTGGAAACCACTAGAACATATACTTATTTAGTCGGTTGCTTCGCAATTCGTAATCGTAATCGTAAATAGCGAACTAATGAAATCATAAATCGAAAACAAAGTGCGAGAAACATAGCGACATAAGATCATATTGTATCCCTTGCTGGACAACTAATTATGCCTCGAAATGTTCTAAACCAGCTCTCTCCAAATGGACTTCCCGTCCTCGTAACGTAGTGTCCAGCAAGGCTACAATATAGTGACAAAAGCTGCGAGAAAACAACGTAAATCTGTCCCAAAATCTGTCCCAAAACTGACCCAAAATCAGTCCCAAAACTGTCCCAAAACTCCTCTTTAAAACAGCGTACTATGTTGGTGCAAAAAGCAAGGAAGAAGACCCCGTAAATAAATCAGTGAGAAACTTTTGCAAAACCAGTGAGGGTGAGTGTAAACAATGTAAATAGGGAATGTATACAATAATCAGTAAGAAATCCCTGCAGACTTCTAAGTTCATGAAGGCAACCCACAGCATAAGATTCATAGCAAATCAATAGAGAAGAAGTAGAATAATCCCACTGCCAGTCCAAGAGAGAGGAGGGAAATATATACCAGCACAGAAGGAGGTCAAGGGTTCCAGTCGGCGGCCGGCAGACCTCAATGGCAGCAGCGGTACAGGCAGCGGCACAGGGCAGCAACGGTACAGGCAGCGGCACAGGGCAGCAGCAGCAAGGGGGAAAAAGCAGCGGCTAACAAGGGAGAAGGCAGAGCTGGAGATGGAATGTAGACATGAACAAGAGGCTGTATTTATAGCAGAGGATAGGTTGCCAGCAGCAAGGAGAAGTCAATTTCAATCCAACAAGTCTAGTGAGGTGTCACTACATAAACCCCCAAGGTAGTATTCAGCTAACACTTGGCTTGGCAAGTGTCAAAACAACTCTATTCAGCCAACAACTAAGGTTCCAAGTGTCACAACATTATTCCAACTCAGCCACCTCATTAATCAGCCCATACTACTAATGGCAGCCCACTTATAAAAGTCAAAATAGCAGTCCACATTTAAAACAGCAGCAACCCACAAGGCAGCCCACCAATCAAGGTAGCAGCCCACAGTATATAGCAGCCCATATGTTTAAATACCAACTCATACAGCTATTGACAGCCCAATTTACATCATCTTAACAAATTTCGAACATAAAGACTTGAACAAGAAAACTCGAACATAAATTTTAACGCAAATAAAACGCGAATAAGTGTAACAAAAATAAAAACAAATATATTTATACTGCCTTGCGTTTTATCATCATCGGGGATGTCAAAATGTTCAAAAGTGGCATAAGTATTTTTATGGTCGTTACAATTCATCCCTCCTTACAAAGATTTTCGTCCTCGAAAATCCTGAAACATAAAGGAATACGTTTACTTTCGTCGATAGGGCTCTAAGTTGAATGCTCGGGACTGAATTTGACGTTCTTCGGGAACATCTGAAGGAGGAGCAGAAGTCTGAACAGGAACAGGTACTGGGGGAGGTGCGGGTGCAGGAGTTGATGCTGATGCGAAAGACTCAGCAATCAAATTATATAGCTGCCGTTGAAGAGGAGGTTGAGAATTGAGTTCTTTCATGCACAGTTTTGGGCAGTTCTTCTTTGTGTGCCCTGGCTCACGACAATAGTAACAAGTGCCAATCAAGCACTCACCGCGATGATATCTATTGCATTTCGTACATTTGTTTGTAGTTGCTTGCGATGCGGTACTACTTGATGGGCCAGTCTGGAGAAATTTGGTATCTTTACTCTGCGTTTCAACCTGGGTTGGAGTCTCCGTGACTTTTCTCTTCCCACTCTCCCGATTCTTTTGTGATTTTCCTTGATCAATTTCAACTAATCGTGCTCGCTCGACCAACTTTCCGTAATCGAGAATATCGAGGGGTACGATGAGATTGCGAATGTCATCTTGTAATCCTTGTTGAAACTGTAGGCAGCGATCTTCTTCGGTCGTTACGAGAGAATCGGCATAATATGCCAATTTTGAGAATTCTGTTTCATATTCTAAAACTGTCTTTGTTCCCTGAACGAGTCGTAGAAATCGATCGTGCAGAACTCGCTTCTCTGACCGCGACACAAACCAGTTAGTGAATTCGTGAAGAAAGAGTTCCCAAGTCACTACTCTACGTCGGCCAAACTTGGTAGTGACGATGTTGTTCCACCAGCGTTTTGCTGCGCCTTCTAGTAAGAAAGACGCGAATTCAACTTTTCGATCTTCCGGGCATCGCATGACTTGGAAGATGGTTTCGATACGAAGTATCCAGTCTTCTGTTTCCAAGGGAGTCAGACCTCCTACGAAAGTTGGTGGTTTTAATTCCATAAACTGTTTGAGGTCGTAGTCTACTTGTCGGTATTGGGGTGTCGGTGTTGCCACTGTTGGACGAATGTTCAGGGGAGGATTCATTGGGTATTGTTGAGGCTGCTGTGGGAGATTCGGAGCTTCTTGTGGAAGAGTTGGTCCTAATGTCGTTAAGGTTGGGAAGACCAATTTCAAGGCCTCTACGATGGATAACACGAAATCGGAAGGACGTCTACGGTTTTGATGACCATTATCACTTGCTTCTGATCGGGTCATTTCTTGATGATCGGGATCTGCTTGAGTCTCCTGAGGACGTCGACCACGGCGACTGGAATAGACGTGAACAGGTTCCTATACACAAAACGGGTATTAATTGACGTTATAGCTTAAGGTTTGTGTTATGTCTTGATACTGCTTCCTACTTATTGAAAACCTAGCTCTGATACCATTTGTGAAGACCCTTCTTTCTGGGCTTCCCCAAATGATCGGCTCAGAATCAATAAGAGATCACAGTACAATCATAACAATTTATTTTATTTCAGCTGATTTACAAATTACATTGTTTTACAGACTTCCAAAACGTTCTAAAAATACACAATAATTTTCACTACAGTCACGAAGATGACTTTCCGATCCTTCTTCAAGTGCTTTGTACATTTTGATCCATACCTGATCTAACTCTTCTGGTGCAGGCCTCTGTAGTGCAACTTGAGACGTACCTGTGACCTAAAAATAGTAAATCCACAACGGGTTAGTCATAAATATGACTAAGTGAGACAGCATCTCGTGAAACTGTGTATACAGGCAACAAGGAGTTATATCAATATGCATACATGGAAACGAAAATGCAGTTATATTAATATATATAATCTTTTCTTGAAAGCTCCTTTTTATTTAGGTTCCATCTATTGGGAAATACTTGGGTAATGCAAATCTTGAATTGGCCACACCCCCGAAGGGCATAATTGTAGGCTCACCCCTACTGGTGATTCCTCAGTGGATGCCTCCACGTCACCGGATTCAAAGCCCTCGTATTTCCTTATGCCAGCTTTTACATATGATTTGTTAGTTAAGACAAATTCCCCTCAGAATATATATCGCTATAAGTGTTTCCCTCGCCCACATTCGATTAGCGATTCCATCATTTATAATCCAAATGCACAGGCAGCCTTCTTATAATAAAAACTGAAAATATTGAAATTACTTGAATAGATAAAATTCCAAGAGATAGAATACTCACAACCGCCTTTCCGGTCCCTTTGTTCGTATTGCCACGATTTGATTGAGAAGCCATCCCTGACTTTCTGGGTCTTGGAAACCACTAGAACATATACTTCTTTAGTCGGTTGCTTCGCAATTCGTAATCGTAATCGTAAATAGCGAACTAATGAAATCATAAATCGAAAACAAAGTGCGAGAAACATAGCGACATAAGATCATATTGTATCCCTTGCTGGACAACTAATTATGCCTCGAAATGTTCTAAACCAGCTCTCTCCAAATGGACTTCCCGTCCTCGTAACGTAGTGTCCAGCAAGGCTACAATATAGTGACAAAAGCTGCGAGAAAACAACGTAAATCTGTCCCAAAATCTGTCCCAAAACTGACCCAAAATCAGTCCCAAAACTGTCCCAAAACTCCTCTTTAAAACAGCGTACTATGTTGGTGCAAAAAGTAAGGAAGAAGACCCCGTAAATAAATCAGTGAGAAACTTTTGCAAAACCAGTGAGGGTGAGTGTAAACAATGTAAATAGGGAATGTATACAATAATCAGTAAGAAATCCCTGCAGACTTCTAAGTTCATGAAGGCAACCCACAACATAAGATTCATAGCAAATAAATAGAGAAGAAGTAGAATAATCCCACTGCCAGTCCAAGAGAGAGGAGGGAAATATATACCAGCACAGAAGGAGGTCAAGGGTTCCAGTCGGCGGCCGGCAGACCTCAATGGCAGCAGCGGTACAGGCAGCGGCACAGGGCAGCAGCGGTACAGGCAGCGGCACAGGGCAGCAGCAGCAAGGGGGAAAAAGCAGCGGCTAACAAGGGAGAAGGCAGAGCTGGAGATGGAATGTAGACATGAACAAGAGGCTGTATTTATAGCAGAGGATAGGTTGCCAGCAGCAAGGAGAAGTCAATTTCAATCCAACAAGTCTAGTGAGGTGTCACTACATAAACCCCCAAGGTAGTATTCAGCTAACACTTGGCTTGGCAAGTGTCAAAACAACTCTATTCAGCCAACAACTAAGGTTCCAAGTGTCACAACATTATTCCAACTCAGCCACCTCATTAATCAGCCCATACTACTAATGGCAGCCCACTTATAAAAGTCAAAACAGCAGTCCACATTTAAAACAGCAGCAACCCACAAGGCAGCCCACCAATCAAGGTAGCAGCCCACAGTATATAGCAGCCCATATGTTTAAATACCAACTCATACAGCTATTGACAGCCCAATTTACATCATCTTAACAAATTTCGAACATAAAGACTTGAACAAGAAAACTCGAACATAAATTTTAACGCAAATAAAACGCGAATAAGTGTAACAAAAATAAAAACAAATATATTTATACTGCCTTGCGTTTTATCATCATCGGGGATGTCAAAATGTTCAAAAGTGGCATAAGTATTTTTATGGTCGTTACATAATGAAGTACCTATAACCTTCTCTAGCACTTGTACTCATTGGACCGCATACATCTGAATGTATCAATTCCAACAAGCCGTTCGTGTAAGACCCCCCCTCCCAAATCGGCGGTCCGACCGGGGGATCTTATCGCACACCACCATTTTTGCACGACGCCGAAGCGATCACGAAGGGTGAAGGTACTAGCTTCTTCAACCCCCTTCCTTGAACACTCCAAGGTCACGCATTGGGGTGGTGTTAAGCGAAAGTCACTACACACCAACAGAGTAAAGAAGCAATATTCTAGCGGAATACATCATCAAAGAGTGCGCGTTATAGCACTTAGCGGAAGACGTGGTAATATAGCGGAAGATTAACTATCACAGAAACCTAAAACTCAAGACCTGTATGAATAATTTCCATACCTACGCCGCATTAAATCCTGTCCATCAAGGATTCATTGCCAATATATAAATGACGTGAGGTGGGGCACAACAAAAGAGATGCGGCTTAGCAACTTGTACCAAACGTAGCCTGCTCTGTGGTTTCATCCACACATGGATGCTGTCTCTCATCCGCACCTGTCACCTGGGCTAAAGACAAGTTATTAGAACCACAGTCATAATCCAACTCCTACTAGCACACACTTAATATAATAGTTATAAGGTAGGGGATATCTGGATTCTTATTGGGCCGAGGCAGTCTTCCCACGACCACCGACTACGTACTCCGTATCGTCCTGCATACGGTCTCAGACTCACGTAGTTCTATTAGTTTCGCACGGGTTGCCCTCCCAGACCATCCGTCGTGCGGGTTGCCTTAGAGTAAAACTCATCGGCCATCCTATATTCTTCGAAGGCACATTTTCCAAAAGGGACATTTCATTCCCGTAGGAATTGTAAGGTCTCTTTTTCCAAAACCCGTTCGGGTACTTGAAAACTCGAACCTCTCCCGCATCGCACGGTTGAGGTGGATCTTCGCCCAGAATCGCTGCCTTGCGGTGTCACCGACACTCGGGTCGACCAACACCGCTCAGCACCAACCCTGCCGGCTTTACGATCATAAGTAAATAATGCCAAAAAGTAAGTACATAAAAGAAGGCATGTCCACAATCACAACATCATATATATGTATATAATGAGAACAGAAAGTCCAAAAGAGAAGTACAAGCAAAAAGGGGGCTTATGCCCGATACATATCTAAAATAGGGTACTATCTCTCTCTCACTACAACATGTGGAAGACTACATCAAAACTCTCAGAAATGCGGAAGACTATCTAACTAATCATCAACCTGTGGCGTCGTGGTAGTGCACTACATCTGCTACTCAGGTCCTGCCATCTTGTCCTGCTGCGCGCGGGACAACTCCGTCTCCTCGGACTCCTGCGGTCACACCGATCGTTAGTCATAAAGACTAAGTCGTTTTGTCCTCGCCTCCCTCCACGACTCCTAGGCACCGAGCGAGAGGAAGAAGCAGAGGACAAACAAGGGGTAAACAAGAAGGTGGTGACATGGCACTATTCTAGCAGGTATAAGTAAAGCAATAAAATCTAGCTAGCAGTATAGTGCAGGTATAAGGCAGTAAAGTAGAGCAATGAAATAAGCAGTAAATAGGAAGAAAATGCAGTGCAGTAAGTAAATCTAAGCTACCATCACAGATTCGTACCTTAACTTATATGAACGCCCATACGACATATAAGTTAAGATGTCCAGGTAACCCATCATATAAAAGAGCCCATACTAATTTATATGATGGGGGTATGCTAATGTGTATGTTATGCTATGCTATGGTTATGATGTTTTAATGAGTTTATGAAATGTGACTCACCCACACGACTCTATGCGCACAGACCTTTATAGTTCCCATTTTGTTTGAAAGGAAGCCAACCTTTCGGGTACCGACCGTCGTGGATCACGGTGGTAGTGGATTGGGCACTCCACATCCTAGGCGGGTATAGTCACTACCAAGCCTAGACCTCATGTACGCCTCAACGCTAAGAACACAACAACGGAGCTCCTGCGTACTCTTGCTGGAATCCACCAGACTTTAAGGTCGGGGTGGGTTATTAGGGATCGTCCTCCAGATCGCGGTACTCAAACTTACCGGCCCTCTAAACCTCACCCTCACCTGAGTCAACGTACTACCGTCGGTGACACGACTAGCCTAGTACCGAAGACTCGCCGCTATTTGAATAAGTAATAGGTGTTAACATGTCCACCCGAGCTTCCAGCTCAGGGACTAACACACAAGCTGATCCAACCCATCTCCTTCCCGGAGGAGATCCATACCAGTCTGCATACCCACTTAGGCTACTCTTGCCTACAATTTAGTTCGTGTTATATTTAGGGTGAATCTTGGACTTCCCGCGGTGTACTCCGTAAGGGGCCCCT
Organism: Dactylorhiza incarnata; assembly: GCA_033032865.1. Lineage (NCBI taxonomy): Eukaryota > Viridiplantae > Streptophyta > Magnoliopsida > Asparagales > Orchidaceae > Dactylorhiza > Dactylorhiza incarnata. The sequence continues at coordinate 2,961,015 of JAWHQI010000284.1, read as the reverse complement.
AACGGTACTACAGATCAATGGGCTCAACCCCACAATCCTCTTCAAGACAATTACTTTAGTTGGTGATTAATGTTTGGTTCACCCTTCATCATTTCATATAGTTAAAGTGACTTAGTTCATCTCCCGTCCCACCCAATTGGGTTGGACGTACCTTCATTCCTTCTACATTAACTCTAGCACCACCCCACAAGTAACCCTAGGATTGACCCTCCTTGAATGATGGTGTGATACAACCCATTTACTGATTGTATATACCTCCTAAACACTACTTAGGGGTCTGAATTGTCTAAAACTCAAAATTCTGTTTTTACTAAACGCAGACCACCAAGTTGAACTATCCATCAACCCCATAAGGGAACCCTTTTAAATACTCATCACCAAGGTCTATAATAATTATCCAAGGTTCCCACTGACCTTAATAGGGTATGTTCCAATTTCCATAATTTTCCATATTAATTGGTATTTAATATAATTTAAAGTAGTTAAGGCCTTAAGGCAAATTACACATGAACTACCCTCAGAATGATGCTACATGCTACATGAAAATTACCAGTAAGGTAATATCCCATATCAAGGTGGTTCACTGAGTTTCATGACCATAAGATGTCATTTGGCCTACTATATCATCATAATTGTATAATTACCAAAATGCCACTTTAATTAGGAAAAATAGTATTTCATTTCTGAAAATTCTCCAAAAATTACAAAGTGTCCAAATGGGGACCTAGAGTCCTCTGCCAAATTATTGTGTCATTACCATGTGATTTGATATTTCACAATGATTAAACATTCAAAGGTAGCAATTACTAATTTCTACATGAGGTACTTGAATTACACATCTACAAGCTTTCAAACTGTTGTCATGGGCATAACTTAACATAAAACTACAGTTAACCAAGTATCATAGCATTGCCCCATGATTTGATATTTTAAAAAGATTTAATACTCAAGTCTTGTAAACTCCAATTTCTACATGAGGTATAAGAAATATAATTCTACAAGCCTCCAAATAATTATCATGGGCATATATTAACCTAAAACTACAGATAACCAAGTATCACATCATTTCCCCATGATTTAATATTTTAAAAAGATTAAATACTCATAAGGATGTAAAATCCACTTTCTACATGAGGTACATGAAATATAATTCTACAAGCCTCCAAATAATTACCATGGGCATATGATAGCATTAAATGACAGATAACCAAGTTTCACAATTGAACCCCATGATTTGGTATTTATCAAAATTAATTTCCCTTAAGCTAGCAAGTACTTAGAATTTCCTACACAAGGAATAATGCCCCAATAAATCATAACAAAATTACCATAGTCCATTTTCATCCCTAATCAGCCACTGATGGAGTTTCAACACCATACAAGGTCCTATGACCATGCATTTCATTTTATTAAGGAAAAGGTGACAATTTCATTTATTAGAAAGAAAATACTTAAACACCTCTAAAAATTCTCATTTAATTAACTAGGTCATTTTATGCAATTACAAACTTATCCACAAAGTTCTGAGCCAAGGCTAGAACATTTGGTCCTAAGTCCTTCACAAATCCCCACTTTGCACCCTTAAGGATTCACCCTTAGGGTTTTAGGTCACACCACCCTAATGGCTCCAAATGGACCATTAGGGTGTGACACAAGCCTTTGTATATCCATACATACATAACCATCATGATGGGAGGAGGCTAACACACTCCACTCCTCAAAATGACCCAAACCCTAATATGACCCTTAAAGGTCCTCATTAAGGTTTCCCATTTTCCATATCAAATCAACTCCAAATGGAGTGAAATTTTAGGTAGGCACTACTCATGTACTAAAGAGCATGCCACCAAAATTTGGTGTCATTTGGACATCATATGCTCCAAAAATCGACATAATTTAAATAATCTAATTTACACAAAAACCCTAGGTAAAAGTGACCACCAAGGGCTGCCCCTTTGGCAGGGGGTGCCCCTAGGGTATACCAACCCATGGTTAAAAGCACAGCTCCAAAGCTTGAAGGGTCTGACCTAGGTAATTTTTCTAATGGACTGACCTAGTGTAGGACCAGTCCTAGTAAAACAGCTCCCTAGGGAGCTGTAGGTCACCAAATGACCAATACTCAAGGCCAAATGAAAGTTAAGACCAAGGCCTTAACTTTAATTTGAAGTTAACTAAAAATTAGAGCCAGAAATTCATAGCTTTGAATTAATTAAATACCATAAAATCGAGATCTGCACAGATCTTGACGCAGATCCAACAGCAGCGCCATCGTCTTCCTCCTCCAGCCAACGGTTGAGATTCAACCGCGCTGGGCAATGTTGTGGGGGAGATTGCCGGCGATCCAGCCACCACCACCACCGGCCAACACCACCGACACCTTCGTGGTGGTCGAGGCTATCATCCACCGGCGACTGGCGGCCGGTGGAGGCGGTTTCCGGCGATCCCAGGTGTCCCGATTTGCGGCGAAATCCATGGATTTCAGAGGTAGATCCGGGCTCAATTGAGCCCGATCCTTCCTCGTTTTGTGATGGGAAGCTAGCATGAGGGGAGGAGAAACGAACCGTTGTTGGTGCGTGGCGGCGGCTCCGGTGGCGGTTTGCCATGGAAAAGCTGTGCTCCGGTGATCCTGCTCCCGAACTCGATTCTCCAGCAAAATCTTTGCTCCAGGTGTCGTTCTCGACTGCTTTCTCCCTTCTGAAGCTGATGGAGTGGTCGAAATGAAGTGGGGAGACCTCTACATGCTGTTTTGAACATTGGCCTCCTCGGTTCTCCCATGGCTGCCACCCTCCTGCACTAGCTGGTCCATTGCTTCCACCTGGGTCAAGCTCAGACCCACAACAATCAGGGGAGGGTCCAAGACTGATTGGGGGAGGAGTGTAGAGGGGGGAATTGCTTGCTTTTGCTTTAAGCTTTAAGCTTTTTGATCAACTTTTGGTCCCCCCCCCCATCCATTTGATTAATCAAGCTTAGCTAGGGTTCAGTCTAGGGCTGATATGGCTTGACTTAGGTCCATGAGTAGGGTTAATTAATTGGGGTTGGGTCCCATTCAATTTGGGCTTGAAATTCACTTTAAAGGGCAAGGTTGACCATGGTTGACTTTGGTCAACCAAGGTGAGTGGGTTGACCCCACTTGGGGGTCATGGGTCACTTAACATCACCCAACATAGGTTGGTCCATGGTGGGGCTCCAATTGGTTCAAATTAATCAAAGGGTGTAGATTTGACCAAAATTGGGTAAAGTTTGACTTTGGTCAATTTCATGCAATTGGGTCCCACCCAAGTGCACTTCTCATCCTATAGGGCTCCCTTGGTGGTTAGGGCATCATAAGTGAGGTCAACTTGGACAATTGAGGGTCAATTGACCTAGTTGAGGGGCTTAGGGTTAGGTTAGTTTTTGAGCTTTGGTGTGCACTTAGCAATTTCTGCCCTAGCCTATGCCCCTTGTGGCCACTCACCTCACCCATATGCCCTAACATTTCCAATGGGTCTAGAAGGATTGGGGATGTTACAGGAATTATTTCTCGAAGGCAACATTTCATTCCCGTAGGAATTATTTCTCGAAGACACATGGTATTCCCGTCAAATCTAAATTAATGTCAATACGGAATAAAACCCAAATACATCAATTCGTCTGCGCTGCTGCGAGAGCGGCAGCCAGTTCGGTACTATTTAGAGTTGACGCTGAAGAAATGCCCCAACTTCACGTCAACTCTAAATTATATGCAATAAAGAAGAAAAACCAAAACATCGAACTGTCCGCTCCGCTCTACAAGCGGCGGCCAGTTCGGCACTATTTAGGGTTGACGCTGAAGGAATGTCCCATCTTCACGTCAACTCTAAATTATAGGCAATAAAGAAGAAAATGTCAAAACATCGATCTGTCCGCTCTACTCTACAAGCAGCGGACAGTTCATCACTATTTAGGGTTGACGCTAAAGGAATTTCTCATCTTCACGTCAACTCTAAATTATAGGCAATAAAGAGGAAAATGCCAAAACATCGATCTGTCCGCTCTGCTCTACAAGGGGCGGCCAGATCGGCACTTTTTAGGGTTGACGCTGAAGGAATGTCCCATCTTCACGTCAACTCTAAATTATAGGCAATACAGAGGAAAAGGCCAAAACATCGATATGTCCGCTCTGTTCTACAAGGGGCGGCCAGATCGACACTATTTAGGGTTGACGCTGAAGGAATGTCCCATCTTCACGTCAACTCTAAATTATAGGCAATAAATAAGAAAAGGCCAACACATCGATTTGTCCGCTCTGCTCTACAAGGGGCGGCCAAATCGGCACTATTTAGGGTTGACGCTGAAGGAATGTCCCATCTTTACGTCAACTCTAAATTATAGGCAATACATAGGAAAAGGCCAAAACATCGATCTGTCTGCTCTGCTCTACAAGGGGCGGCCAGATCGGCACTATTTAGGGTTGACGCTGAAGGAATGTCCCATCTTCACATCAACTCTAAATTATAGGCAATAAAGAGAAAAAAGGCCAAAACATCGATCTGTCCGCTCTGCTCTACAAGGGGGCCGCCAGATCGGCACTATTTAGGGTTGACGCTGAAGGAATTTCTCATCTTCACGTCAACTCTAAATTATAGGCAATACAGAGGAAAAGGCCAAAACATCGATCTGTCCGCTCTGCTCTACAAGGGGCGGCCATATCGGCACTATTTAGGGTTGACGCTGAAGGAATGTCCCATCTTCACGTCAACTCTAAATTATAGGCAATAAATAAGAAAAGGCCAAAACATCGATCTGTCCGCTCTGCTCTACAAGGGGCGGCCAGATCGGCACTATTTAGGGTTGACGCTGAAGGAATGTCCCATCTTTACGTCAACTCTAAATTATAGGCAATACAGAGGAAAAGGCCAAAACATCGATCTGTCCGCTCTGCTCTACTAGGGGCGGCCAGATCGGCACTATTTAGGGTTGACGCTGAAGGAATGTCCCATCTTCACGTTAACTCTAAATTATAGGCAATAAATAAGAAAAGGCCAAAACATCGATCTGTCCGCTCTGCTCTACAAGGGGCGGCCAGATCGGCACTATTTAGGGTTGACGCTGAAGGAATGTCCCATCTTTACGTCAACTCTAAATTATAGGCAATACAGAGGAAAAGGCCAAAACATCGATCTATCCGCTCTGCTCTACTAGGGCGGCCAGATCGGCACTATTTATGGTTGACGCTGAAGGAATGTCTCATCTTCACATCAACTCTAAATTATAGGCAATAAAGAGAAAAAAGGCCAAAACATCGATCTGTCCGCTCTGCTCTACAAGGGGCGGCCAGATCGACACTATTTAGGGTTGACGCTGAAGGAATGTCTCATCTTCACGTCAACTCTAAATTATAGGCAATACAGAGGAAAAGGCCAAAACATCGATCTGTCCGCTCTGCTCTACAATGGGGCGGCCAGATCGGCACTATTTAGGGTTGACGTTGAAGGAATGTCCCATCTTCACGTCAACTCTAAATTATAGCCAATACAGAGGAAAAGGCCAAAACATCGATCTGTTCGCTCTGCTCTACAAGGGGCGGCCAGATCGGCACTATTTATGGTTGACGCTGAAGGAATGTCTCATCTTTATGTCAACTCTAAATTATAGGCAATAAGGAAGAAAATGTCATAATATCAAGCAGTAAAATATGCCGAAAGCAGAGGCCATAATATCAAGCAGTAAAATAGGCCGAAAGTAGAGGCCATAATATCAAGCAGTAAAATAGGCCGAAAGCAGAGGCCATAATATCAGGAGCAGTGCGAGACTGCAGAATTGAAAGTACAGAAAGTAGATGCGGGGGACCAGTGCGAGACTGGATTTAAAGATACTGAAAGCAGTAAATAAGGACCAGTACGAGACTGGAGGAAGTAAATAAATAAACAGGTTAATAGTTCAATCACTCCATAACAGGAGGCTTCAAAGTCGACTCCGTTTTTAGGAGGAAAGTTCTGTTCCATCTCCGTTCATAGGAGGAAATTCTGTTCCATCTCCGTTCATATGAGGAAGTTCTGTTCTTTCTCCGTTCATAGGAGTTTACTTATATTTTATGAGGTTCCTTATTTTCGTGTGCCTGGATTTCACATTTTTGATTATCTCGAGGTTATGGAATTGACGGCGTCGCCTCGCGATTGTGAGTTTAACTGCGCGTCGATATTTTTACTTTTAAAAATACCCAAACTTTTTAGAGGGTGCGATCCAGCCTCCCAAGCTTCTCATAATTTTTGGAGACATGTTGGAGGAGAGCTTAATTCATTATTAATTTATAACATAGATTTTTAGCATCAAAAAATAGTAAACCCATTTCAAAAATTCCAAAATAATTACAGTAGATGTAGGTCAGTAGTAGGAAGCTTCCCAAATTTTCTCATAATTTTTCATCACTGTTGCGGCCCTCTGGAAATTCAAAAACCCAAAATATCATAGTATTTAAATTACTAAAAATACTAAACCTCCTTTAAAAATTATGAAATTTTTACAGGAGCTAGCCCTTACCAAGATGAGCAAATTTGATGTTCAAAGTTTTTTCACTTGAGCTTCCTATAAGCCCCCCAAAAAAATCAAATGTTATAATAAATGTAATCATAAAATTTTATAAAAATTTTATCAAACATTTTGACAGAAGCACGTATCGCCGTCCCTTGCGGGCCTTCCCCGCCGCCGGCCGGCCACCGGATGGTCGTGGCTCCGCACCCGACCAACTCAAGAGGGCGGGGCGCTCCCTCCGGCGGTGGTCCGACGGCCTGCCGCCGCCGGCCATCGTCGGAGCTGTATATCGTCCTGTTTCGGACGGAGGAGAGGGGGAAGGTGGCGGCGGCGCTCCGGTCGCCAGAGTTTGCATGCGATGCGACCGGGAGTTAGGGAGGGAGGAGAGGAGAAGGGTCCACTTTGGTTGGGGGCCTCTGAGAGCTCTCCGATGAAGTCTCCATGGGAGGTGGGGGAGGGTGGCGGAGCTCGGGTTTGGTTTTTCCGGCATGGTGGTGCTCCGGCAAGGGGGTGGCTGTGCTCGATTGGGGCTGGGGAGAGGTGTGTGTTTTCTTTGGGAGGCAAGGGGTCCTTATATAGGGAGATGAAGCACCCCCCCCCCCCCCCCCCCCCCCCTCCCTCTTACCTTCGATGTGGGACTAATCCCTTTAGGAGGGAATAGTTTTGGCCTTCTCCAACAAGTGTTGGGCAGCTGGCAGTCATCCAAGTAGGTTAGTACATCCAGGTGTTAGCATCATGGTGGCTTGGATCTTGGGTGGGTTTGATCTTGGGCTTTGGGGAAGGAGATGAACATGCATGGTTTCTTGATTTAGCTCAAAGCCCAACCTCCTAGCCATCTTGCTAGCTAGAGATCAAAGCCCATTTAGGGTTGGGGAGTGTCTTGGTGGCATGGCTTTGGCAAGTGGTCTTCAAGTGGGGTATTAATTAAAATATGAACAATTCCATTTTGAGGGTTTTGACCGAAGTCAACCCTCGGGTGGGTCCCCTAGGTGGGTCAAAGTCATAGTAGGTCCGAGTCGTCGAGTGTCGAGTCATTGGTGATGTGTCGGGGTTGAAATTAAGCATTTACGTATCTCGAGATTCAAAGAGTGCGCTTTATAGCACTTAGCGGAAGACGTAGTAATATAGCGGAAGATTAACTATCACAGAAACCTAAAACTCAAGACCTGTATGAATAATTTCCATACCTCCGCCGCATTAAATCCTGTCCATCAAGGATTCATTGCCAATATATAAATGACGTGAGGTGGGGCACAACAAAAGAGATGCGGCTTAGCAACTTGTACCAGACGTAGCCTGCTCCGTGGCTTCATCCACACATGGATGCTGTCTCTCATCCGCACCTATCACCTGGGCTAAAGACAAGTTATTAGAACCACAGTCAGAATCCAACTCCTACTAGCACACACTTAATATAATAGTTATAAGGGAGGGGATATCTGGACTCTTATTGGGCCGAGGCAGTCTTCCCACGACCACCGCCTACGTACTCCGTATCGTCCTGCATACGGTCTCAGACCAACGTAGTTCTATTAGTTTCGCACGGGTTGCCCTCCCAGACCATCCATCGTGCGGGTTGCCTTAGAGTAAAACTCATCGGCCATCCTATATTCTTCGAAGGCACATTTTCCTGAAGGGACATTTCATTCCCGTAGGAATTATTTCTCGAAGGCAACATTTCATTCCCGTAGGAATTATTTCTCGAAGGCACGTGGTGTTCCCGTCAAATCAAAATTAATGTCAATACGGAATAAAACTAAACCCTAAACCCTAAACCCTAAACCCTAAAACCATAAAACCCTAAACCCTAAACCCTAAACCCTAAACCATAAACCCTAAACCCTAAACCCTAAAACCCTAAACCCTAAACCCTAAAACCCTAAACCCTAAAACCCCCCAAATACATCAAGTCGTCTGCACTGCTGCGAGAGCGGCAGCCAGTTCAGTACTATTTAGAGTTGACGCTGAAGGAATGCCCCAACTTCACGTCAACTCTAAATTATATGCAATAAAGAAGATAAACCAAAACATCGAACTGTCCGCTCCGCTCTACAAGCGGCGGCCAGTTCGACACTATTTAGGGTTGACGCTGAAGGAATGTCCCTTTTTCACGTCAACTCTAAATTATAGGCAATAAAGAAGAAATGCCAAAACATCGATCTGTCCGCTCTACTCTACAAGCAGCGGACAGTTCAGCACTATTTAGGGTTGACGCTAAAGGAATGTCACATCTTCACGTCAACTCTAAATTATAGGCAATAAAGAGGAAAAGGCCAAAACATCGATCTGTCCGCTCTGCTCTACAAGGGGCGGCCAGATCGGCACTATTTAGGGTTGACGCTGAAGGAATGTCCCATCTTCACGTCAACTCTAAATTATAGGCAATACAGAGGAAAAGGCCAAAACATCGATCTGTCCGCTCTGTTCTACAATGGGCGGCCAGATCAGCACTATTTCGGGTTGACGCTGAAGGAATGTCCTATCTTCACGTCAACTCTAAATTATAGGCAATAAATGAGAAAAGGCCAACACATCGATCTGTCCGCTCTGCTCTACAAGGGGAGGCCAGATCGACACTATTTAGGGTTGACGCTGAAGGAATGTCCCATCTTTACGTCAACTCTAAATTATAGGCAATACATAGGAAAAGGCCAAAACATCGATCTGTCCACTCTGCTCTACAAGGGGCGGCCAGATCGGCACTATTTAGGGTTGACGCTGAAGGAATGTCCCATCTTCACATCAACTCTAAATTATAGGCAATAAAGAGAAAAAAAAGGCCAAAACATCGATCTGTCCGCTCTGCTCTACAAGGGGGCGGCCAGATCGGCACTATTTAGGGTTGACGCTGAAGGAATGTCCCATCTTCACGTCAACTCTAAATTATAGGCAATACAGAGGAAAAGGCCAAAACATCGATATGTCCGCTCTGCTCTACAAGGGGCGGCCAGATCGGCACTATTTAGGGTTGACGCTGAAGGAACGTCTCATCTTCACGTCAACTCTAAATTATAGGCAATAAATAAGAAAAGGCCAAAACATCGATCTGTCCGCTCTGCTCTACAAGTGGCGGCCAGATCAGCACTATTTAGGGTTGACGCTGAAGGAATGTCCCATCTTTACGTCAACTCTAAATTATAGGCAATACAGAGGAAAAGGCCAAAACATCGATCTGTCCGCTCTGCTCTACCAGGGGCGGCCAGATCGGCACTATTTAGGGTTGACGCTGAAGGAATGTCACATCTTCACATCAACTCTAAATTATAGGCAATAAAGAGAAAAAGGACAAAACATGGATCTGTCCGCTCTGCTCTACAAGGGGGCGGCCAGATCGGCACTATTAGGGTTGACGCTGAAGGAATGTCCCATATTCACGTCAACTCTAAATTATAGGCAATACAGAGGAAAAAGGCCAAAACATCGATCTGTCCGCTCTGCTGTACAAGGGGCGACCAGATCAGCACTATTTAAGGTTGACGCTGAAGGAATGTCCCATCTTCACGTCAACTCTAAATTATAGGCAATACAGAGGAAAAGGCCAAAACATCGATCTGTCCGCTCTGCTCTACAAGGGGCGGCCAGATCGGCACTATTTAGGGTTAACGCTGAAGAAATGTCTCATCTTTATGTCAACTCTAAATTATAGGCAATAAGGAAGAAAATGTCATAATATCAAGCAGTAAAATAGGCCGAAAGCAGAGGCCATAATATCAAGCAGTAAAATTGGCCGAAAGCAGAGGCCATAATATCAGGACCAGTGCGAGACTAGAGAATTGAAAGTACAGAAAGTAGATGCGGGGGACCAGTGCGAGACTGGATTTAAAGATACTGAAAGCAGTAAATAAGGACCAGTACGAGACTGGAGGAAGTAAATAAATAAACAGGTTAGTTGTTCAATCACTCCATAACAGGAGGCTTCAAAGTCGACTCCGTTTTTAGGAGGAAAGTTCTGTTCCATCTCCTTTCATAGGAGGAAATTCTGTTCCATCTCCGTTCATAGGAGGAAGTTCTGTTCTTTCTCCGTTCATAGGAGTTTACATATATTTTATGAGGTTCCTTATTTTCGTGTGCCTGGATTTCACATTTTTGATTATCTTGAGGTTATTGAATTGATGACGTCTCCTCGCGATTGTGACTTTAACTGCGCGTCGATATTTTTACTTTTAAAAATACCCAAACTTTTTAGAGGGTGCGATCCAGCCTCGCAAGCTTCCCATAATTTTTGGAGACATGTTGGAGGAGAGCGTAATTCATTATTAATTTATAACATAGATTTTTAGCATCAAAAAATAGTAAACCCATTTCAAAAATTCCAAAATAATTACAGTAGATGTAGGTCAGTAGTAGGAAGCTTCCCAAATTTTCTCATAATTTTCCATCACTTTTGCGGCCCTCTGGAAATTCAAAAACCCAAAATATCATAGTATTATAATTACTAAAAATACTAAACCTCCTTTAAAAATTATGAAATTTTTACAGGAGCTAGCCCTTGCCAAGATGAGCAACTTTGATGTTCAAAGTTTTTGCACTTTGGCTTCCTATAAGCCCCAAAAAAATTTAAATGTTATAATAAATATAATCATAAAATTTTATAAAAAATTTATCAAACATTTTGACAGAAGCACGTATGGCCGCCCCTTGCGGGCTTTCCTCGCCGCCGGCCGGCCACCGGACGGCCGTGGCTCCGCACCCGACCAACTCAAGAGGGCGGGGCGCTCCCTCCGGCGGTGGTCTGGCGGCCTGCCGCCGCCGGCCATCGTCGGAGTTGTATATCGTCCTGTTTCGGACGGAGGAGAGGGGGAAGGTGGCGGCGGCGCTCCGGTCGCCGGAGTTTGCATGTGATGCGACCGGGAGTTAGGGAGGGAGGAGAGGAGAAGGATCCACTTTGGTTGGGAGCCTCCGAGAGCTCTCCGATGAAGTCGCCATGGGAGGTGGGGGAGGGTGGCGGAGCTCGGGTTTGGGTTTTCCGGCGAGGTGGTGCTCCGGCAAGGGGGTGGATGTGCTCGATTGGGCTGGGGAGAGGTGTGTGTTTTCTTTGGGAGGCAAGGGGTCCTTATATAGGGAGATGAAGCATCCCCCTCCCTCTTACCTTCGATGTGGGACTAATCCCTTTAGGAGGGAATAGTTTTGGCCTTCTCCAACAAGTGTTGGGCAGCTGACAGTCATCCAAGTAGGTTAGTACATCCAGGTGTTAGCATCATGGTGGCTTGGATCTTGGGTGGGTTTGATCTTGGGCTTTGGGGAAGGAGAGGAACATGCATGGTTTCTTGATTTGGCTCAAAGCCCAACCTCCTAGCCATCTTGCTAGCTAGAGATCAAAGCCCATTTAGGGTTGGGGAGTGTCTTGGTGGCATGGCTTTGGCAAGTGGTCTTCAAGTGGGGTATTAATTAAAATATGAAAAATTCCATTTTGAGGGTTTTGACCGAAGTCAACCCTCGGGTGGGTCCCCTAGGTGGGTCAAAGTCATAGTAGGTCCGAGTCGTAGAGTGTTGAGTCATTGGTGATGTGTCGGGGTTGAAATCAAGCGTTTACGTATCTCGAGATTCTCATTATTTTACGAGCAATATTTTTATTTAATTGACCAAACGACGTCGGAATTGAGCGAAACGAATTTTGATGCACTCGTATCGACCATACGAGTCTAACACAACAGACAGAATTCAATTCGGAGCTCGTTTGCTTAACATTGGAAAATGGCGTTGTTGCGGCGCTCGATATTACTCAAAATAGTCGTTTTCTCCAAACGACCTTGGATTGGAACGAAACAAGTCTTGTTGCACTTGTATTGACCATACGAGTCTAACGCAACTGACAGAATTCAATTCGGAGTTCGTTTGCTTAACATTTGAAAATGACGTTGTTGCGACGCTCGATATTACTCAAAATAGTCGTTTTCTCAAAACAACCTTGGATTGGAACGAAATGAGTTCAGTTGCACTCGTATCGGCCATACGAGTCTAACGCAACTGACGGAATTCAATTCGAAGTTTGTTTGCTCAATATTCTAACATGGCGTTGTTGCGGCACTCGATATTACTCAAAATAGTCGTTTTCTCCAAACGACCTCGGATTGGAACGAAACGGGTTCCGTTGCACTCGTATCGGCCATACGAGTCTAACGCAACTGACAGAAGTCGATTCGGAGCACGTATGCTCATTATACTAAAATAGCGTAGTCGCGACGCGCTACTATACTCAAAACAGTCATTTCTCTAAATGACTACCATTTATGTGGCGAAGGTCGGGCCGTGGTTGTCCTGTGACCCGACCTAAGCTCTTCCAAGGGTTCAACCGAACCGACTAGACCCCTTTTTAAAATTGGGATGTTACAGTTCGCTCTAGCACCTTTCTTGCCGAAAGGTGTATTGGTCATTTTTCCAGTTAAACATGATTCGCATGTCCCAATTGCATCTAAATCAAATGAATTCAGAAGATTCGTTTGATGCAATTTCCTTATGCGTTTCTCGTTTATATGACCAAGACGATGGTGTCATAAGAGTGTCTCATTTATATGAGATACCTTGAGTCTTTTGTTATTGACATTCATAACATGTTTATCTTCTATAATATTAAGCAAATATAATTCACTAGAAATGAAAGCATTTGCGTAAATTAAACCATCCTTCTCAATTGTCATTTGTGAATTTTCAATCACAAAACGAAAACCTTCTGCATCTAAACATGATACAGGTATAATGTTTCTCAAAATGGAAGGGACATGATAAACATCTTTCAAAATTAAAACTAAACCACTAGATAAATGAAAGTCTAAGGTGCCAACTGTAACCGCGGAGATTCTTGCACCATTCCCGACCTTCAGCACAACCTCTCCTTTAGAGAGCGTTCTTCTATCCCTTAGTGACTACACATTAGAAACTAAGTGAGCACATGATCCGATATCTAACCTAGCTTTGATACCACTGTAGGATTTTTGTGTGCATCGGAAGGGTAGAATTTTTTTTAAAAATTAAATACTCTAAACTAAACGACGCACGGGATCGGATATCTCATACACAAAGCGAACCCAATAAACCCTAACTCATCACATCTAATCCATCACATGCGTTAGGAATTGTACCTCTATAGAATGAGATCTCTAGGTGAAGAGCGGAAAGTCGATGATGCGACGAAGTGATTCCGTTTACAACGGACTCCTTGAGAACTCTAGGTTCACCTTGAACCCAAACAGCCGCACCAAGCACGCTCTTGATCGGAGGAGGTTGATCTTCCTTAGACAATTTGACCCCAACTGGATCGGAATCGGGAGACAGCAAGGTTGCTATCGAAAGATGGCAACAGCAGCGACAGCAGGGAGAACACGGTCGGACACCACCAGATCCACCAGATGATGTCGGACACAGCAAACGCCTGGCGGTAGTGGGAGAGAAGCGGCGCAGGGAGCAGTACAATCACTGCCCTACGACCCAGCTAATCGAGCCGGCGGGGACACCAGAAGAAGAAGGGGAAGAGGTCGGCGTTACCTGACGGAGCGCTAGGGCCGCGACCTTGCTCGACTCTTCCGTGCGACGGAAAGAGGGACTCCGGGGGTTTACGATCCAATCTCTTAGGGTTTATGAATTTCTCTCTTATATGAGTATATATACTCATACATTCCTTATAAGAGCCTATGAGGCTAAGTGCACACCCAAAGGCAAAATTGCACTCTGATGCCCTCATAGTAACTTCCATATTCGTGTCTTTCCCATCTCCAAATGTGAGAGCGAATATGTGATTAATTTTGTGCTTATAAAAGACGCAGCGTACGCTTTCTTTTATACAGCTTCGTCATCAATTGACGCTCATATAAATGCACAAAATAATGTTGTCTAAGTGTGTCGATTTACGACGACACGCATGTGCGCTCATCTCATATATTAGGCACTTATGTTACTAACGCCAATATATCATATGAGCCGACATGAGGCTGTTACTATTCATTTGGTGTTACCTTACAGAGAAACCATGGCGTCGAGGCGGCGAGATGATAACCTTTATCGTAATCTATAAGAGGCTTATCACGACATTATAGACGCCTCAATGACATAGTTGCAAGGTTCCTAAAAGGGATGACCTGTGTCTATCCGTGTCACATGATATCATAAATATTGTGTGAAAGAGGTCCGTGTCAGTTTCACACTATATTTGTCTTTCTTGGTCTCACAAGTGAGTTGTATTTATAACTACGTTAGTTATAATGCATGCTACACAACCTCGCCTTGCCAAGGGGCCCGACTATATCATTACCAAAATATTTTGGGGACAAACCGATATTTCGATGTGCACATTTTCTACGCGCGAGTATGAACAACGAATCATAGTATTTATTCCCATCATTAGATGGTATTCAACTACAATCACATTGCTCACACCGACGCGCCAAATCTACACTTCTCATATCTCAATGATAGACATGTTGTAGACATTATTGACATTTAACACATTCCACATAATGTTACAACATTAATTGGGTCAATATCAATATGTATGAAGTTTTACACATACATACTCATATGATTAAATGATAACCATTTATCAACATTTATATAACTCAAATGTACTTTAATCCATATGACAATCTTAGATCGGTAATCAATGTTCCTCTTTGATTACCACGATTGTGAAAAGCATGAGATTACACGACATATTAAATCAAGGTTCTATGGTTCAAGACCAAGAGCATCTTCCCAAACCTTACATGATACAAGTCACATAATCAAGGAACAAAATGTTACAACATTCTAAAAACATGAACATACAGTAAAATAGGAAAGAGACAACTTTCAAAACACCACTTCCTTCACTTTGTCCTTGCGTGACACACTGGGTTAATTGCCAGCTTCAGAGCACTCTCATTGTCGCCACGCAGCACAGTAGATCCTCTGACCTTCTCATCCACATCTTCCATCAGCCTCCTCAGCCAGACACACTCCTGAGCTGCTAAGGACGACGTCTTGTACTCAGCCTCAGTGGTGGAAAGGGAAATGGAGTCCTGCTTCTTGCTGCACCAGGAAATGGCAGTGGCTCCACACATGAACACATAACCTGATGTTGACTTGCGATCATCAACATCACCTGCGTAATCTGCATCTGTGTAGCCATGCAGCTTGAAGTCGGTCCTCCCTCCATAGAACAACCCCATCTCCAGGGTCCCCTTCACATACTTCAGTATTCCCTTGGCTGCCTCCAGATAAGGCTTTCGCGGCTCCTGCATGTACCGACTCACTCGGCCGACAGCAAAGGCGATGTTCGGCCTTGTGATGGTCAGATAGATAAGGCTCCCCACCAGTGCCTGGAAGATCTTCGGATCAGGAAGAATCCTCCCTTCTTCCTTCCGAAGCTTCAGCCCAACCTCCAGTGAAACGGAGCTGCTCTTCCCTTCCTTCATGCTGAATCTCTCGACGATCTTCTCGGCATACACCTTCTGGGTCACGAGCAGCCCGCCACTTCTCTTCTCCACTTGAAGTCCAAGGAAATTGTGCAGTTTGTAACACCCTTCCTATTACATTGCATATAACAGTAGGTCCGGCCGGGACCCCACGCCATATGAAACGAACAGAAGAGCGCGTTACGAGAATTAGTGTCTAAACAGTTACAAATATAACTATCTCAGCATCAGAGTCGCATAACGGAAGCATATTTATTTTTATTTAAAACCATTTCATAACAAGTCCACTTTACAACTAAGAATGAAATAAAACAAGAGTTATTTACATTGTTTGTTTACATCAAAAAGGTGGCTTCCAGACATCGGCACGCAGGCCGGCCACACATGGACAAAAGTAAACAAAAGTTTTGGCCTTCAAGGGCTAGCACAGCACAGCAGCAGGGGCTTCAGCCCGCTATCTCCCGCTAGTCTCACCGGGACCTGTATAAGCAAATCCACCAATTGGTGGGAAAACAGGCAACCGGTCAGCTTTAGCTGACCAAGATTTATAACGACCCCGCCCCACATTCGGGGCGGCGGTGCTCCTTCCCTGCAAGTACGAGTCAGCAACATATATATATATATATATATATCCGCAAACAACACCAACGGAGGCAAACCAAGTCACCCGCTTCGTGCTCTTAAGGCACACTTTGGCATACTCCCTGAGTTACGCCCTTACGCTAAGTCCTATTTCAACTTAGACAAGCAAATTGAGCTAGGCCATACACACGAAGTTCCGGCACTCTTCCATAGTCTGGTGCACCGAGGGGCGACCTTTTCATCACTACTATGGGCGGGTTCGAATCAGCTAGGCTCGTGCTCAATTATCGCGATTCAACTCTGCACGATACGTGTAAGCGTCACCTTGTGCCCGACACTTAAAGCTGGGCTTTGCAAATTCCACAGCTTTATCTACTATATATCCAGTCCCCAGGACATTGGGTAACAATAAATCACACAAACTGCGTGCTGGGCGCTACCGCCGGCGCTAGCACTAGCGCCCGGCGCTAGCAACAGAACTTAGTTCTGCCCGCCACTGGTAACAGAAATTTGTACTGCCACCTCTGGGAAACCACCTCCAGACATCAACACTGGTAGCTCACCTGGAGCTACCGCCGGCGCTAACACTAGCGCCCGGCGCTAGTGACAGAACTCAGTTCTGCCACCAAATTTCGGGTACAGCCTGGGAAACACCTCCAGGTCCTATTTTTGTACAAAACAGTACTCATGACCCGCATCACAACACGTACACGGAATTATTTCCGGCACTTTACACGCACTAAGCATCACCAATCCGGCTCAAACTGTCCGGATGGGCTTCACACAGCATGCCTATGTTCGTAATACCGTTTCGGACTCTATATGCAATTTGTGGGGAAATCACTTCAACCCACCGGAATAGCCGATCTACTAATTAGTAGAAGTATTCCAAA
Organism: Dactylorhiza incarnata; assembly: GCA_033032865.1. Classification (NCBI taxonomy): domain Eukaryota; kingdom Viridiplantae; phylum Streptophyta; class Magnoliopsida; order Asparagales; family Orchidaceae; genus Dactylorhiza; species Dactylorhiza incarnata. The sequence continues at coordinate 2,943,665 of JAWHQI010000284.1, read as the reverse complement.
ACACATGCAAATCAAAGGACGTACATGTCCAAGGATTAGGGAGGAGATTCGTTACCCTTGTAGGCCGTTTCGGTGCCATAGAAGTGAGAGGGAGATGGCTGGAATCCGCGGTGGCACACGCATGCAGACGCTTCTTCACAACTCCCTCCTGGCACGACGAAAGCTCAACTCCAACGGATCTCCCTCCTTGCTCCCAAACCTCTGCCCTCAGCTCTCCTCTCAGCTCTCAGATCAGGAAAAGGCAGAGAAATGGGAAAAGAGTCGGCTTTTGGAGAATATATGATTTTCCCGCTACCGCCGGCGCTAGTGGCTAGCGCCTGGCGCTAGCCTGAGTCGGTACCGCTAAGAGACGCTACCGCCGGCGCTAGCGCTAGCGCCTGGCGTTAGCTCATCTGTTTCAGCCTGCTCCATTTCTCGGGAGTTCTCGGAACCATTTCTCGGGATTTCTCGGGATCATTTCTCGGGAGTTCTCGAAACTGATAAGTAATAAAATATATGTATTTTTAGTATAATTATTAGTATAGTTTTAATTAATATTGTGAATTTTCTATGTAAATTAATGAATAAATTGCTTCTTTATTATTTCTGGTTTCTAACTTAGTTTTATTTTTGTTTTTGCATTTTTTTGCAAAAATTTCCCAGGTCACGCCCTCAGTCACGCCCGTGACCAAGGGCGTGTAATTTTTAAAGATCAAATATCAACGGGACGGCTCGATTCAGATCAAATCCCGACAAATCGCTCAAGTCACGCCCTCGGTCACGCCCGTGACCAAGGGCGTGTAAATTTAAAGCTCTGCGCCCGACGAATTTCTCTTCAGCTCACTCCAGTTGACCAAGTCACGCCCGTGACTCTACAAGTCACGCCCGTGTTCCAGCAGAGTCACGCCCGTGAGCCGCCAGCGCATCACGTCTCGAAGCCGCGCCCATGCTACCGACATCAGCCACCCATAGTCACGCCCGTGACTCACAAAGTCACGCCCGTGACTCACAAAGTCACGCCCGTGACATACCAAGTCACGCCTGTGTGCAGCCATGTTTGACGGCCGGACCTTCCAGAAGACGGCGAATACAGCCGAGCAAATGTCACGCCCTAAGTCACGGCCGTGACATTCAAGTCACGCCCGTGACCTAGGGCGTGTAAAACTCAAATTTTCCCTATAAATAGAGGGGCTCAGCTGAAGTATTTTTCATCCAAATTTTGAGTGCTTTGTAATGTTTTTCTGAGTTCTTTGAGTGAATGCGAGTTTTCTTTATGCAATTAAGTTATGTTCGTTTGTAATTTTCGCCTTTTAGAAATAAAATGTTGTTTTTCTCATTTGGATCATCTTCCTTTTTATTAATGTTAGCGTGTGTGCGTGTATGAGTTTAGCTTTATTGCTTTCATAATTTAGTTTTATTGCTTTTATAGTTAGGTTTATTGCTTTCATAATCTAGGTTTACTGTTTTCATAGCTTAGATTTACAAGCTTTCATAAAATAGTTTTATCGTTTTCTTTTTCGCTTTATGTTATCACTTTCATTTTAAACGCTTTCTTTTCAGTTTTTTTTGAGTGTGTGCGTGTATGAGATTACATTTTTCTTTTTATGTAACTTAGTTTTATTTCAGTTTTCATATAACTGCTATATACCACCCCCATCTTGAATTAGAGGCTAATTAACTTTAGCATTTATTTAAGTCGGTTGGGACGGATATTATTTCTGCACCTTTATAAGTCTTTTCATTTCTATACCACCCCCTTCTTGAATAAGAGGCTAAGAACTTTTTAGCGCTTGTTTAAGGTGGTTGGGACGGATACTATTACTGTTTTTTATATAAGTCTTTTCATTTCCTTTTTATCCGCTTATATCTGCTTTAATCGTTAAAAATGTATTTTTCAACCGACAATGCCGTCTCCATTCCGATGAGTGACTAATTTCCTTTAGCACACGACGTCGAAGAGCATTGAGACACAAAAATAGTTTTTCTATAAAATTAAAACATCTCTTTCTAAAATAATTAACGCTTAAGGTTTACCCGAGAATCACGTTGAGTGGAGCCACATAATTGATGTGTGGTTTTCATTTCCGTTTTCGTACCTAGTTAGCCGAGAGGCTCGTGCGTACGGATTGATCGCTCACGGGTAAAGAGAAGTTCGCTCTACCCTCGAGAGAGGACGAGGTAATTCTCCCGAATTGGAAATAAAACCCAATAGCGGGGTTCACAACATAAAGCGAGTATTAAGAACATTCGATTGTAGAACGAGAGTTCGGTCGAATATTCATAATCTCAGGTGGGCGTACCCTCGAGAGAGGAGCGTTCATAATTATGGAACCTCCACGGTCAAGCCATCTTAATATTTTGAAAAATCATCACTTTTAATTCTACGAAAAAAATCTATTTTCGTCTCAAGGTAATTCGACGTCGCGCGCTATATTTCTCATCGCTTAGAACTCTAGTTAATCGCTTATTATCGTCTTTCACATTTTATCACTTAGAATTTTTGTTAAACCAACTAAAAATATTATTCCGATAAAATAATAGTTCGTTCCTCAAAGTAGCATAATCAACACGACCCGCGGAAATATACGATCCCGATATTTTCAAAAAAAATATCATGTATTACTTGCGATAAGGTATACTTGCCTTTATCAAATGATTAATTTGGACTAAGAATTCAAATACAGCTTTCCAAACTCATTTAGTGCAAAACTCTCCTTTTCTACTTTTCAATTCAATAGAAATCGGCGTTGTAGCCGAGGCGTAATTGTCAATATTCCGAAAGAAGAAAAAGACCGTTACTTCTATCCTTCAATAGGATAACGGTTAATTTCTCAAAGTAGGAGTACTTGCAAGACTCTTCGAAAACATCCGCAAATTCTAAACTCTTAATACAAAGGTTATCTTTTATTTATAAAACAAAAGAAGCAGTCCAACCGAAATCACCAGAAACACTACCGCCGGCGCTATCGCTAGCGCCTGGCGCTAGCTCCCTGATTTCAGTTCATGCTCATTTTTGGTATTTTGGGTGCACATGCCATTTGGGGTCTTACAATTCTTTCCCCCTTAAATGAATTTCGTCCCGAAATTCTAATAGTGCAAATAATCAAAACGATACAAAATACAATTTGTACCTTAAAGGAACAGCTCGGGGAACTCTTCACGCATAGTTTGCTCGCGCTCCCATGTAAGTTCCTCAAGACCGCAGTTGTTCCAGCGGACTTTGACTATCTTGATCAATTTATTCCGTAGCTGTTTGATCTCAGTGTCTTCGATGTTAATAGGTATGACCTCTTCAACCCATCATCGACCGGCACCTAACTAGCCACAAACACTTGGCTAGGCTCTGGTACAGCTTTACGCAATACTGATATGTGGAATACATCGTGCAGACCACTCAACTCTGTCGAAAGAGCGAGTCGATAGGTAGCTTCGCCAACACGTTCCAGTATCTCAAACGGTCCAAGGTATCTTGGACTCAGCTTTTTCAAGCGCCGAATCCGGTACACACCCTTGAAAGGTTTGATCTTGAGATAAACCCAGTCGCCCACGGCGAACTCGACGTTTCTGTGCTTGCCATTGTAGTATTTCGCCTGCCTATCTTGCGCAATTAACAATCTCTCACGGATTGTTTGAATAGCCGCATTTGCCTCTTCGACTTCCTTTCGCTTAAACAGCTTCGTTTCACCTGTCTCCGCCCAAGATAAGGGAGTGCGGCAAGCTCTACCATAGAGGGCCTCAAAGGGTGCCATCTTTATACTTGCATGATAGCTGTTATTGTAAGCGAATTCGATCATGAATAGATGATCTTCCTACTTTTTACCGAAGTCCAGGACGCACATTCGGAGCATATCCTCCAGAGTTCTGTTCGTACGTTCAGTCTGTCCATCCGTCTGAGGGTGGAAGGCAGTGCTAAACTTCAGCTTTGTACCTAGCAACTGGTGGATTAGCCTCCAATCCTTCGAAGTGAAGCGCCCATCTCGGTCACTGACGATGCTACGGGGCACACCGTGCAATCGTACGATGTTATCAACATAAAGTTTTGCTAACTTTTCAACTAAATCGTCCTTCCGGTTTGGAATAAAGTGGGCTACCTTTGTCAAGCGATCCACGATCACCCATACGTCATCATTCCCACTCTGTGATCTCGGCAAACCGTGCACGAAATCCATCGAAATGTCATCAAATTTCCATTCCGGTATAGGCAACGACTTCAGAAAACCTCCAGGTTTCTGACATTCCGCCTTCACCAGTGCGCAAGTTTTGCAATTTGCCACGTACAAGGCGATGTCTTTATTTAATCCCGGCCACCAAAACAGCTTTTTCATGTCTTGGTACATTTTTGTGCTCCCTGGGTGAATTGAGTATTTGGTAAAATGTGCTTCGTACATTAATTCCTCCCGCAACTTACCCACATTTGGGACGCACAACCGACCGTCTTTCCACATCAGACCATCGTCCATCATAAACTCTGCAGCAGTCCCATCCCCAGACTCTGCCAAATAGCGTTGCATGCTCGAATCAAGCTCCAAGGCCTGTCGTATTCTGTCCACGAGGTCATACTGCACCTCCGTCCAGTTTAAGCACGCATTCGCACTAGAACTCCTCTCTACACAGGAGATCTCCAAGGCTTCCAAGTCCCTGATCAGACGTGGATCATACATCTGAATCCAGTTGGCCTGTGCATAAGCCCTTCGGCTCAAAGCATCTGCGACTACATTTCCCTTCCCGGGAGTATAGTGTATATCAAAAGTGTAGTCCCCCAGGAACTCCATCCACCTTCGCTGTCGCATGTTGAGCTCCTTCTGATTTAGCAAATACTTAAGGCTCTTATGGTCTGTAAAGATGTCAACCTTCACACCATATAAATAGTGTCGCCACAGCTTTAGAGCGAAAATCACGGCCGCCAATTCCAAGTCGTGGACCAGATAATTCCGCTCATGCACTTTCAACTGACGAGAGCCATAAGTTATTACTTGACCGTGCTGAAGAAGTACGCAGCCTAAGCCGCTCCCTGACGCATCACTGTAAATTTCATAACCCTCTGCACCAGATGGTAAACACAAAATTGGTGCTGTGGTCAGACGCCTCTTTAATTCCTCAAAAGCCCGTGCACACTCTGGTGACCAAACGAACTTCTGATCCTTCCTCGTCAAGGTGGTGAGAGGTAGAGCGATCCGTGAAAAGTTCTCCATGAAGCGCCGATAGTAGCCGGCAAGTCCAAGGAAACTCCTGACTTCCGCTACTGTCGCCAAAATAGGCCACTTCTGGATTGCATCAATCTTTGCCGGATCTACTGCGATACCCTCGCCACTAACAACATGACCAAGGAAAGCCACTGAGGCTAGCCAGAACTCGCACTTAGAGAATTTGGCATATAGTTGACTACGTCGCAGGATTTCCAAAACTTCACGCAAATGAATCGCGTGTTCTTCTTCAGACTGAGAGTACACCAAGATATCGTCAATGAAGACAATGACAAACCGATCAAGGCACGCTCGAAAGGTCCTATTCATCAGATCCATAAATACGGACGGTGCATTCATCAATCCAAACGGCATCACTGTAAACTCGTAGTGTCTGTAGCGAGTACTGAATGCTGTCTTAGAGATATCACAATCCCGAATTCGTAACTGGTAATAGCCGGACTTGAGATCCAACTTTGAATATACCGTTGATCGAATAAGTCATCGATTCGAGGAATCAGATACTTGTTCTTCTCGGTCAGCTTGTTCAATTCTCGGTAGTCAATGCATAGACGCGGGCTTCCGTCCTTCTTCTTCACAAAAAGGACCGGAGCACCCCAAGGTGAGGTACTTGGACGTATATAACCCTGCTCTAGCAACTCCTGTAATTGAACTTTCAATTCCGCCATCTCCTTTGGCGCAATTCGGTACGGAGAGCGTGAAACAGGTTTGGCACCTGGCACCAGCTCTATAGTGAAGTCAATCTCTCGCTGAGGTGGCACCCCAGGAAGATCTTTCGGAAACACATCTGGATACTCTGAAATCACAGGAACATCACTCAAACTGGGTTGAAGCTTTGCATCCCCCACTAGCACAACACATAACTCTGCACCTTGCCGAACCGCCTTGACCACTTGGACAGCAGACATCAGTGTCTTACTCGATCCACGCAAACCAGCAAACGTAGTTGTACGTTCGATATTCCGCCCCAGTGTGACCTCCTTAGACGTGCAATCAATGTAGGCCTGCTGCGCTGACAGCCAGTCCATACCAAAGATTACATCGAATTCCGAAAGCGGGAGTATCAGTGCTTCCAAATCAAAGTCTTGACTCCCTATTCGTACCTTTACTACACAACCTCGATCCGCGCGCATCGAACACCCATTGGGTAGCATCACATCTAATCGTTCCTGTCTAAACGCCGAAGGCACTCCAAGTTGCTGTATGAAGGCCTCTGATATAAAGGAATGTGAAGCACCCGTGTCAAATAGTGCTCTTGCCGGATAGTTAAAGATCAGGACAAAGCCTAGGACATCAATGGTTACCAAGTAATGTATAAGGTATGAAGTATAAAAAGCAACAAAAGCTATATACTATCGCATACCTGTCACCACATCGTTCTGTTTGATGGCCTCCTGTTGGCCAAGGTTGTAAACTCTAGGCTGGGCTGGAGCAGCGTGGGATGCGGTTGACTCTGGCGCCTTCCCTTTCTCTGCCGCATAGGTCGCAACTAGCTTCTTCCCACTACGACAGTCACGTGCTATATGTCCCGGCTTGCCGTAGTTGTAACAGATGATTGGGCCTCGCCCAGTCACTCCCGATGCTGAAGATTGAGCTGACCCAGACGGTCGCGCTCCTTTCTTCCATTTGCCTTGCCCCGACTTTGCCGAGCTCGATACTTTGAACTCTGGATTGACTACTGCTAGCTCCTTCCTACTATGGGACCGCTCCATGTCTTTCTCTAAAGAACGAGCTGAGTTGACCAGGGTCATAAACCCTTGCATCATTGGCCCCATCAGAAGAAACCGCAACTCCTCTCGCAAGCCTTCGTAAAACCGATTTGTCTTACGCGCTTCATCCGCAAATGCCACGCCTGCATAATGACCCAACCGTGTAAACTCATGCAGATAATCATCGATAGTACGATCACCCTGAGTCAGACGGTTGAACTGGTTTTCCATTTCTATCTGTTGGGCCTGAGGAAGATATTGCTCCAAGAACAGTTTGGAAAACTCATCAAAAGAGATATCGATCAGCTGCCTTCCCGCTAGCTGATGTATCTCCAACTCATCCCACCACAGCTGCGCCTCCCCATCTAGTAAGAAGGTTGCCAAAGTCACTTTTTTTCCTTCCTCCGTGTCCGTGGCCTTCAAGGTTTTGCGCACCTTTGACAGCCAATCTTCTGCTTGTGTCGGGGTTCCTGCCCCCGTGAACGTGGGAGGGTGGAAACTCAAAAAGTATTGCAGCTGTTGATCTGGAGCTCTTCGTGCCCTCAACGACACTGGCCTTTCCACCTCAGGTTCAGCTGTTGGAGCCTGCACTGGAGGTTCAGCTCCTGGAGCCTGCACTGGAGCCACTCCAGGGGTAGGAGGCTGTCCTAGGACATGCCCTCCTGGTTGCGCAGTGAACATTGCAAATACTGCCTCAGCAATCATCCTTACTGTTTCAGCTGAAGGGGGAGTCGGCACCGGAGTTGGTGCACTGCTTGCAGTCGAACGAGGGGGTCGAGAAGGCCCCGCTCCACTCCCAGTCGCCTATATATGTACCCAAAACATAATTAGCGACTACGAGATAGCATAACGCAATAAAGGAACACAGAAGTTCCATCTGAATGCTACACATATACATGTAATTCATTCCCAAAGTGGACAAAACTGGTTATTTATATGAGTTAAAGGCGACGCACACACGTGCTCACCACCCCTTAAAAGAATTCGACCACGAATTCAGACGGAAAGGGATCGAGACCCGTAGCTGATACCAATTTGTAACACCCTCCCTGTTACATAGCATATAACAGTAGGTCCGGCCGGGACCCCACGCCATATGAAACGAACAGAAGAGCGCGTTACGAGAATTAGTGTCTAAACAGTTACAAATATAACTATCTTAGCATCAGAGTCGCATAACAGAAGCATATTTATTTTTATTTAAAACCAGTTCATAACAAGTCCACTTTACAACTAGGAATGAAATAAAACAAGAGTTATTTACATTGTTTGTTTACATCAAAAAGGTGGCTTCCAGACATCGGCACGCAGGCCGACCACACATGGACAAAAGTAAACAAAAGCTTTGGCCTTCAAGGGCCAGCACAGCACAGCAGCAGGGGCTTCAGCCCGCTATCTCCCGCTAGTCTCACCGGGACCTGTATAAGCATATCCACCAATTGGTGGGAAAACAGGCAACCGTTCAGCTTTAGCTGACCAAGATTTATAATGACCCCGCCCCACATTCGGGGCGGCGGTGCTCCTTCCCTGCAAGTAAGAGTCAGCAGCATATATATATATCTGCAAACAACACCAACGGAGGCAAACCAAGCCACCCGCTTCGTGCTCTCAAGGCACACTTTGGCATACTCCCTGAGTTACGCCCTTACGCTAAGTCCTATTTCAACTTAGACAAGCAAATTGAGCTAGGCCGTACACACGAAGTTCCGGCACTCTTCCATAGTCCGGTGCACCGAGGGTCGACCTCTTCCCCACTACTATGGGCGGGTTCAGATCAGCTAGGCCTGTGCTCAATTATCGCGATTCAACTCTGCACGATACGTGTAAGCGTCACCTTGTGCACGACACTTAAAGCTGGGCTTTGCAAATTCCACAGCTTTATCTACTATATACCCAGTCCCCAGGACATTGGGTAACACTGAATCACACAAATTGCGTGCTAGGCGCTACCGCCGGCGCTAGCACTAGCGCCCGGCGCTAGCAACAGAACTTAGTTCTACCCGACACTGGTAACAAAAATCTGTACTGCCACCTCTGGGAAACCACCTCCAGACATCAACATTGGTAGCTCACCTGGAGCTACCGCCGGCGCTAGTGACAGAACTCAGTTCTGCCACCAAATTTCGGGTACAGCCTGGGAAACACCTCCAGGTCCTATTTTTGTACAAAACAATACTCATGACCCGCATCACAGCACGTACACGGAATTATTTCCGGCACTTTACACGCACTAAGCATCACCAATCCAGCTCGAACTGTCCGGATGGGCTTCACACAGCATGCCTATGTCCGTAATACCGTTTCGGACTCTATATGCAATTTGTGAGGAAATCACTTCAACCCACCGGAATAGCCGATCTACTAATTAGTAGAAGTATTCCAAAACGCATGCAAATCAAAGGACGTACATGTCCAAGGATTGGGGAGGAGATTCGTTACCCTTGTAGGCCGTTTCGGTGCCATAGAAGTGAGAGGGAGATGGCTGGAATCTGTGGAGGCACACGCACGCAGACGCTTCTTCACAACTCCCTCCTGGCACAACGAAAGCTCAACTCCAACGGATCTCCCTCCTTGCTCCCAAACCTCTGCCCTCAGCTCTCCTCTCAGCTCTCAGATCAGGAAAAGGCAGAGAAATGGGAAAAGAGTCGGCTTTTGGAGAATATATGATTTTCCCGCTACCGCCGGCGCTAGTGGCTAGCGCCTGGCGCTAGCCTGAGTCGGTACCGCTAAGAGACGCTACCGCCGGCGCTAGCGCTAGCGCCTGGCGTTAGCTCATCTATTTCAGCCTGCTCCATTTCTCGAGAGTTCTCGGAACCATTTCTCGGGATTTCTCGGGACCATTTCTCGGGAGTTCTCGAAACGCTACCGCCGGCGCTATCGCTAGCGCCTGGCGCTAGCTCCCTAATTTCAGTTCATGCTCATTTTTGGTATTTTTGGTGCACATGCCATTTGGGGTCTTACACAGTTCACCAAGATCCTTCATCTCAAACCGGATGGCTAGCTGCTGTCTCAGCGCCGCGACCTCTTCACTGTTGTTCCCAGTCACGATCATGTCGTCGACGTACATCAGCACCAACACGTGAAGATCTCCACTCTTCTTCACGAACATGCTAGAGTCTGAGTCTGAGGCATTGTAACCACAGAACTGCAGATACTCTGCAATCTTCCCATACCAGGCTCTCGGCGCCTGTTTCAACCCATAGAGGGCCTTCTTCAGCTTGCAGACATGACGTGGCTGAGACTTGGACACGTATCCAGGTGGTTGCACCATGAATATGTCCTTGTCTATTTCTCCGTATAGGAATGCGTTCTTCACATCCAGCTGCCACAACTTCCACCCTCTGCATGCTGCTAGGGCAATGAACATCCTCATCGACGTCATCTTTGCTACAGGACTGAAGGTCTCCTCATAGTCCTCTCCATAGGTTTGTGAGAAACCTCGAGCGACAAGCCTAGACTTGTACCGCTCCACTTCTCCATCAGCTCTCTTCTTCACCTTATTCACCCACTTGCAGGTGACAGGCTTGATGCCCTCCACCATGGGAACAAGGTCCCATGTCTCGTTCTTCTTCAGGGCCTCCATCTCCTCATCCATGGTCACGTCACACTCCTTGGTGCCAACAGCATCTTCAAAGCGGGCAGGTTCCCTCTCGTCGAGTGGTCCTGCGAAGAAGCAAGAGACCAAACTCACGAAGTTCCCCTCCTTATAGCGAGCAGGCGGGACGATGGTCTGCTTCGACCTCCTCAAGGCTTGGCCACTTTTTACCACTCCGGTAGACTCTTCCTCTCTAGCTCCTCCTTCAACGTCTCTTAAAGCAGTGCTCCCCCTGCTTCTAGAGCTTGAAGCTCCACTTGAGCCAGAAGCTCCCCCTGAGCCAGATGCTCCTCTTGAGCCAGATGGCGATGGGGCACTTGGAGATACCTCCAACTCCACCATAGAGTCCTCAGTGACTCTCTCTTCTTCTTCCCTGCTTGATTATCCACTCTCCGGCAACACCACAGAAGAGACTCCCTGATATGAGATCAGTTCATCAAACACCACGTCGCGCGAGATGACGAACTTGTGAGTCTGCGGGTTCATGCACTTCCATCCCTTCTTCCTCTGGTCGTAGCCGATGAAGACACACTTCCTCGCCTTCGGCTCCAACTTGGTTCTCTCAGCCTATGGAACGTGCACGAAGCAGGTAGAGCCAAACACCCTCATGTGACTCACATCTGGCTTCTTCCCGAACATGAGTTGGTGTGGAGACATCATCCTGTTGGGACTCAGAGGTAGTCGGTTGATCACATGGGTGACACATGTCATTCCCTCCGCCCATAAGGCCTTGGGAATGCTCTTGGCATGTAGCCAACTCCTGGTTGTCTCCACCAGATGGCGGATCTTCCTCTCTGCCACCCCATTTTGTTGAGGGGTGTGGGCGCAGGAGAGCTCTCGCCGGATGCCGAACTTCCTGCAAGAAGAGTTAAAAGCGTTAGAGGGTAAACTCCCCCCCCCCCCCATTATCACTTCTTAACTTCTTCACCCTCAGGTTCAGCCTCCCTTCCACTAGTTCCTTCCACTCCTGGAACTTCTCAAACACCTCCGCCTTCTCTCTCATGAAGTAAACCCACGTGTAGCGGGTGTAGTCATCCACCAGGACAAGCGCATACTTGTTTCCTCCATACGTCAGGGTGGCGCACGGCCTCATCACATCAGCGTGTACGCACTCAAGAGGTGCCCTACACCTGGTCTCTGACTTGTCAAATGGAAGTCGATGTGACTTTCCAAACTGACAGCCCTCACACACATGGTCGTCGCCGCAAGAGGAGAGATTGGGCAGGCCAGATACCAGACCCTTCGCTGCTATCATCTTCAACTTGTCCATCCCCACGTGACCTAGCCTCTCATGCCAGATCGATGTGTTGTCGTTGGTCTTTAGCTTGTCCACATAGGCACTTGCAGAAAGAACGTACAAGTCCTTCACCCTTCTCCCGATGAGCGTGACATCAGCATTAACTGAAGACAGGTTCTTCAGGAACTTCACCTCCTTCGGTCCGAACAACACGTGGTAACCTGCATCCACTGCATTCGCAACCGAGAAGAGATTCTTCTTCTTGCCCGGCATGTGATACACACTCTTCAGTGTTACGGGCTTCTCTTCACTTCCCAGGGATACCATCCCTTCCTTCTCAACTGGATGCACCATATCATCCGTCGTGATGATAGCATCAGTTCCACCATATGCCTTCAAGGAGGCAAACTTTGACACATCTCCAGTGAGATGGTGCCCGCAACCGGAGTCCACTACCCAGTCGTTCTCAAAGCTGACGGAGGCTAAGGCATCGACCGACGTTGCCGTCATCTCAGCCAAGAAGCAGTTGTCTCCGCCTTCACCACCCTGGTGACCTCCACCTCTTCCTCCACCTCTTCCTCCACCTCTCTGATGGTCTCCACCTCTCCGGTGGTCTCCCTCTCTCTCAGCAACATGACCGGCCTTGAGATTAGACCGACACTCCTTTGTCATGTGCCCGTACTTCTTGCAGGCAAAGCAGAGGGGTCTCCCCCTCTGGTCATATGGGGGGGAGGAAGTTCTCCCTAACTCCCTAAGAGGACGTTGAAGGTCCATCTCCGGAGTTCTTCTTCTTCTTGTCCCAAGGCTTCCTCTTGCCAGAGAACAACGCCTCGCTATCTCCCCCTGAGATAGACACTCCTGCCATCTGCTTTGCCAAGCTCTCCTGTGACGACAGTAGGTTCTCTAGCTCCAGTAAGGTGGGCTGAGTAGCCCATCCTTGCAAAGACGTGATAAATGGAACATACTCCTTCCGCAGACCTCGGAGTATGTGCCTCTTCAGCTTCGCCTCTGAGATCGGCTCGTCAGGATCCAAGGCCGAGATCTCAGCACACAGGTTCTTCACCTTCAGGAAGAAGGTGGATATCGATAACTCTCCTTGAGTGGACCGCGCGAACTCATTCTCCAGGAACTGTAGCCGCGCTACGTTCTTCTTGTTGAATAGCCCATCAAGGGAACTCCAGATCTCTGACGCTGACTTGCACCCCATGATGTGGTCGAACAAGTCAGGAGAGATAACTCTCTTCAAGGTGAACTCCGCTTTGGCGTTGGTATTCCTCCAAGCTCTCACAGCTAGACCATTGTCATCGATTGGAAAAACTTATGTCTGCTCTTCTTTTCCAACGACCTCCCATAGGTCCTCTCCAAGCAGGTAGATCTTCATGCATGACTTCCACTTCTTGTATTTGGTCTGGGTGAGCAGCTCAATGCCTAGTCCTCTCGCATAACCTCCTCCGACGTCCATCTTGGATGACAACCTTGAACCTCGATAGCACACACGCTCTTCACCAACCTACCTCTGATACCTGTTGGAGCATGCGTTCCGCACTCGTCCGGTTTGAGAATAACAAATCTCGAATGTATTTGATTCTATTTTTGATTAATGGTGTGCAGATAATAGGTGCAAAAATAACATGATTTCAATTGAAGCAAAATGACATTTTCTAGAAATTTGAGCTATCGGATTTCCGACAGTGCTATCGGATTTCCGACAGCGCATATATTTGATCTCTGCATAGTGGTTAGGATCTATCGGATTTCCGATATCGCTATCGGATGGCGATAGCCCACGATCTTCCGATAACGCCAGGACGTGCAGCAGTTACCACACAGCGGTTAGGATCTATCGGATTTCCGATATCGCTATCGGATGGCGACAGCCCACGATCTTCCTGTAACGCCAGAACGTGCAGCGGTTACCTTGGCTATCGGATATCCGACAGTACTATCGGATATCCGACAGCCCACGTCTCAACCACGACCTCAACACGACGCAGAAACTTTGTTTTAGTGGGACACGTGGCAGCCTCTGGAGATATCGGATTTCGGCGACAGCGGCTATCGGACGGCGACAGCTCCTTTTTATTAAAAGGGCTCGAAACTTCGTGGAATTCAGTTCTTGAGATTTCTAAGCCTCCTTCCTGAGTGTTATCGTCCAGAGAGCTCCAGAGAACGAAAATCCCCATCCTTGAAGGAGAAAAGAGAGAGCGAAGCCGAAGATTGTACACACATTCCAAGGAGACTGTCTCAAGGGATCTTCGTTGTTTTGGTCCAGAAATTCTAAAGGGGGTTTTTTTCATATTGTATTTTCATTCATTCACTTTTCATTTTGTAATCGTTGGAGAAATCGTCGTCTTGCGTGCGGCGTCTAAGTCCTTGCGCGGCTTAGGGGAAAATCGCTTCCTTGTGCGGAGCGTCCAAGTCCTTGCGTGGCTTGGTGGGAAATCGTGGCCTTGTGTGCTACGTCTAGATCTTGGGAAGATCTAGAGGATAGGCTTGGGCTTGGTCTTGGGAGAGACAAGTGATAGCCTTCCGATCCTTGGGAGAAGGATTGGTAAACCAAAATTGTAGATTTTTTTTTTATTAACATAATTGTGCCTTGACCTTAAGCATTGTTAAGATCATTTTTATTGTATGCAAATTTCATGATTAATATAATTATGTCTTTTTCTTTAATTACATATTTGGTGGCATAATCTTTATCTTAGAAATTTGTTTTTGAATTATTTAAAAAAAAACACAATCTTTGGAAATTGTTTAGAAGTAATTTTTAGAAAAGTAAAACTTGTTTAAAAATTCTTAAGGAAAAATTATATTTCAAACACACCCTTATTCACCCCCCCCCCCCCCTCTAAGGGCGTCATACGATCCAACAAGTGGTATCAGAGCCAGGTTACTCCAAAACGGTTTTACCACCGGGAGTAATGGCGCACAACGATCACGCGTTCGTTGAGGGGCAAGGAATTAGTAGGCCACCACTTTTCACGGGCACAGACTATAATTATTGGAAGACACGTATGCGATGTTTTCTAATTGCGCTAGATATAGAAGTCTGGAATATGGTAGAATCTAGTTACACTTCTCCAACATATGTTGTAGGAGAAGTAACTATGGATAAGCCCAAAGACAAGTGGGATGATAATGATAAATTAAAATGTAAGAACAATGCAAAAGCCATGAATGCTTTATTTTGCGCACTAGATCGCACTGAATTTAATAGAGTTTGTGCTTGTAATACTGCATTTGAAATTTGGAATTTATTAGAAATCACTCATGAAGGTACAAAGCTATTTCAACTGGAATCTGAATTTGAAAGGTTCAAAATGGAGGTAGATGAAGAGATTGATACGATGTACACACGATTTACAAAAATCGTGAACGACTCAAAGGTGCTAGGAAAGGTGTTCTCAAATGGAGATTTGGTAAGGAAAATCTTAAGATCACTTCCCCCGAAGTTCAATCCTAAAGTGACTGCAATTTCCGAGTCACATGATCTTAAGACCTTACAATTGGAGAGCCTCATTGGGAACTTGAAAACTCATGAAGTTGAATTGAAAATTCAACAACAAGAGTATATGGAGCCAAGGAAGAAGGGATTGGCTCTAAGATCAAAGAAGGAAGAAACTAGTGATTCTGAGGAGGATGAAGAAGATGAGGAAAGTCTATTTGTTAAAAAATTTAGAAAATTTATGAAAAATCCGGAGAGAAGGAATTCGTTTAAGAAGTATTTTAAGAAGGAGACCTTTAGGAATAAAAAAGGAAAGGAAGGCGATGAGGAGGAAGAGAGACCGCCACCGGAGTGCTATCACTGCAAGAAGTTAGGACACATTCGAAGCAAGTGTCCAAAGTACTTGAAAGAACTTAAAGAAAAGAAGCATAAAGGGTCAAAGAAGGTGTTGTAGGCGGAAACCTGGGATGATACTACTTCTGAGGATGCAAGCAGTTCCGACTCAAGTAAAGAAGAGGAGGCCAACATATGCTTAATGGGAAAGAGCGTCATATCTGACGACGAATGCAGTGTCCAAAGCGACACTGAGGTAACTCCTCCAACCTATGATGAATTGTTTTCTGAATTTTTAAAGACTTGCAAATTTTTTGAAAAAAGCTTAAAAGACAATGATTTTCTTAAATCTGAAAATGACATTTTACTTAAAGAAAACAAAAAATTGTTAAGGAAAATTAAGACTATTGGAAAACGAGATATCTCTTGCCAAGAGTGTGATCACTTTTTGGGAAGAATTAATGAACTTGAAGAATCTCTTTCCAAATCTCATTCTACAATAAAAATTCTTACTAACAAGAATGAGATTTTAGAGAGAGATCTGAAATCTTCAATCTCCAAAGTCCATGACGGAAAGAAATCTTTTGAACGTAGATGCGTAAATCTAGTATCCGAGAATACACAAATGAAAAACCAGATTCATGACTTAATATTAGCCATGAAAAAATTTGGAATGGGCCGAAGATCACTGGATATGATCTTAGGATACCAACGCCATGGATCTAGAAGGTTTGGACTCGGATACACGTCTGGAAGCTGTCGCCCGGCGACAACCACTGTCGCCAGCGACAGTGAAAAGTCCAGAAAATTTGTTTTAAAAAACTCTAAAATTAATGAATTATCAAATACTGCGTCCTCATCCAGTAAAAGTCCAGAAAAGTTATACTCTTCTAAATACATTACATGTGCCAAATGCAATAGATTTGGTCACACTACGGACTCTTGCTGGAAGGAAGGAAAAAGCAAAATTAAACAAATCTGGGTGCCTAAGGCTTCTACCTATACTATGGGTGGAACCACTTGGGTAACCAGATCTTTACTCACCTCTTCTTTCTAGGTGTGTTGGCAGGCTAAGGACAAAGAGGACGTGTGGTACTTGGACTCAGGTTGTTCAAAGCACATGACGGGCAATAAAGAGAAGTTCCTTAGCCTGGAGATGAAGAAAGGAGGAGTTGTGACATTCGGAGACAATGGAAAAGGAAAAATCATCGCCATCGGAGTTGTGGGTAACGAAAAATTTTCAATTTCAAATGTTTTATTTGCAGAAGGATTGAAGCATAATTTCATTTCTATTAGTCAATTATGTGATAAGGGTTTAAATGTTTTATTTGAATCTTCTACAAACTTGTGCAAAATTAGTAATTCCAAAACAAATGAAATTGTTTTTACCGCACCTAGATGTCACAATGTATATATGATCAAATTTCTAGATTTTTCAAATTCTACTTTGAAATGTTTTTTATCAAAAAATGATGAATTAGATTTATGGCATAGGCGACTTGGACATACTAGTGCCAAGTTAATTACAAAACTTTCAAAAGATAAATTAATTAAAGGTTTACCTTTGTTAAATGGAAATTTATCTTCTTCACTATGTGTGCCTTGCCAAAAAGGAAAATTTTCGAAATCATCTTTCAAAAGTAAAAACATTATTTCTACCACTAGGCCACTTCAATTAATACATATGGATTTATTTGGGCCAATTGGAATTTCTAGCTTAGGTGGTAAAAAATATACATTTGTATTGATTGATGATTATTCTCGTTTTTGTTGGACTTTATTTCTAACCTCCAAATCCGATGCATTTTCAGAATTTTCAAAATTATGTTTGCGTATCCAAAATGAATTTGAGTTAAAAATTAAACGCATACGATCGGATCATGGAGGAGAATTTGAAAATGAAAAGTTTATTTCTTTTTGTACGGAGTTAGGAATTAAACATGAATTTTCCGCTCCACGCACACCACGGCAAAATGGTGTAGTAGAGAGGAAAAATAGAACTCTTCAAGAGTTAGCTCGTACAATGTTATCTGAATTCAAATTACCAAAATCTTTTTCGGCTGAAGCGGTTAGCACGGCATGTTATGTAATTAATAGAGTAATGCTTCGCCCTATTTTAAAATTAACTCCTTTTGAATTAATTTTTAATAAACAACCAAATGTTTCTTATTTCAAAGTTTTTGGTTGTAAATATTTTATTTTGAATTCTAAAGATTCCTTAGGAAAATTTGATGAAAAATGTGATGGAGGTATCTTTATTGGGTATTCTTCAACTAGTAAAGCTTATAGAATTTTTAATAAAAGAACAAAAATAGTTGAAGAATCTATTCATGTTAGGTTTGATGAGTTTGCTTCATGTGTATAAAAGAAAATTACAGGAAAAGAAGATGAACTCCTTCCCACGGTGGAGAATGATGATGAAGAACTTGGAGAAAATGGAGAAGAAAAAGAAGAAGAAAGAGAAGGAGAAAGAGGAGAAGAAGATAGAGAAGAGGAAGAAAGAGAAGGATATGTGCCTCCAAGTGAATTGAGATTCTCAAAGGATCATCCAAAGGAGCTTATCATTGGAGATCCGCAAAAAGGGGTTAGTACTCGTTCATCGTTACATGTTTTATTTTCAAACCTTTGTTTTGTTTCTGAAATAGAACCAAAAGATGTTTCCACCGCTTTAAATGATGAATTTTGGTTTTTAGCTATGAATGAAGAACTTAATCAATTTGAACGTAATAAGGTTTGGAATCTTGTAGAACGACCCAAAAATCGTCCTGTAGTTGGTGTTAAGTGGATTTTCAAAAATAAAATGGATAATGAATCTAGAATTGTTAGAAATAAAGCCAGATACAACCTCACCTCCTTCTCCTTCATCAGCTTGGCGGTTAAACCAGAAGGAGAAAACAGGATCCTTGATAAGACCTTGATAAAGCATTCCATACCTGTTGGATCATAATATTGGTTTACTGTTGGTGGGAAATTTCTTCTACCATCACAAGTTATTAAGAAACATATGTTTAAGACCATGAACATCTGGTCTTGTATTGAAACGTGCCAGCTCGAGATCGAATGATAATGTGTATATACGTATGCATGAGTGCACAGGTAAATTCATTTGTATATACGTATGCAAGTGGTTGTTCCAGGTGGAGCGAAAATCAACTTTTGATCTAAGTGGCATTGTACGGTAAAATAGATTACCTGCATTCCATCCTGACCACTCGACTGATCAACGAAATAAGGTTTCTATGGTCTTTGTGAATCCTGCAGTGGTAGTTTCCCTCTGTTCTAATTCTATGAATTTATATAATCATGCAATGGATTATTTCCCTAGCTTGCAGTATGATTTTCTGCGATTGGGAGGCTAGTAGTGAGGAGACTACTTGTTTTCTTTTGGATTTTCAGTGGCCTTTTCACAGCCTGTAATGGGGAGAATTTTCCCTATTTCATTTGATTTTAATGTGATATTTTTGTTGCCATGCAGCAGATTTATTTAGTTAATTTTAGCCGGAATTTGGGTGATTTTTCAGTGTGCCTGCATTAAACTGTTTCCCAAATTTCAGTTCGAATTTTTGCGTGATTTTTATAGACATGCATTGGATTTGTTTCTCGGTTTTCACTTGGATTCTTTGTGGTCTTTTAGCAGTTAAGAGAGTATGCATAGCCAAAACTATATAACTGATGAAAAAATCCTAATCAATTTCCCCATTTGAAAGTAAAGCTGTTGGAGCTTGTTCACGACCATGATTTCATTCCACAACCACACGTCCACCAAGAGATCAGAGCTGTTGGAGCTTATTCACACTGATGTGTGCGGACCACTGAAGGTCTAGACCAGAGGAGGATCATCATACTTCGTCACTTTCATTGACGACCATTCGAGGAAGCTTTGGGTCTATGTCATCAAGACCAAAGATCAGGTTCTCGATACTTTCAGGAGATTCCACGCTGAGGTGGAGAGATAGTCTGGGAAGAGACTGAAGTGCATCAGGTCCGACAATGGGGGAGAGTACATTGGTCCCTTTGATGAGTACTGCAGGGACCATGGCATCAGACATGAGAAGACCCCGCCAAAGACGCCACAGCTGAATGACGTAGCTGAGAGGATGAACAGGACACTGATGAAGAGAGTTCGATGCATGCTTTCTGAGTCAAAGTTGCCAGGGATGTTTTGGGGCGAGGCTCTTCTTACTGCAGCGCATGTCAGCAACCTCTCGCCGAGTTCAGCATTGCAGGGGGATGTCCCAGATAGGGTTTGGTATGGGAAAGACCCCTCTTACAGTCATTTGTGGGTATTTGGCTGCAAAGCCTTTGTGCACGTCCCCAGAGACGAGAGATTGAAGTTGGATTTGAAGACCCGACAATGCATCTTCTTGGGGTACGGCTACAGTGGAGAGTTTGGGTACAGGTACTTTGATCCAGTTGAGAAGAAGCTTGTACGAGCCGTGATGCTGTTTTCTGTGAGGATCAGACTGCTGGTGATCCTGAGGGGACTGTTGAGTTTGAGGTTGACTCTCGCGCTGCTGCAGAGTCGCCTATGGTTGGAGATGATGACACTGAGGAGGCTACTGAGCCTGAGCCAGCACAGGGTACTGATACCCTTCCGGATCATGATATCACCACTGATGGTGAACCATGAGTCGCTGAGGACATTACTGATGATGTGCCTGCACTGGCCCCTGAGCCTTCCTTGCGGAGATCAGATCGTGCTAGGCACCCGTCCGCTAGATATTCTGCATCAGAGTTTATACTATTGACTGATGCGGGGGAGCCTGAGAGCTATGACGAGGCTGTGGAGAGTGCTGAGAAGCGCCAGTGGATGGCTGATATACAGGAGGAGATGCAGTCGCTGCAGAAGAACCACACGTATGACTTGGTGAGATTGCCTAAGGGCAAGAAGGCCTTGAAGAATCGTTGGATTTTCAGGGTGAAGCAGGGAGATTCCTCCACACCTCCCATATACAAGGCCAGGCTGGTGGTGAAGGGTTTTGGACAGCGACAGGGTGTTGACTTCGATGAGATCTTCTCACCAGTGGTGAAGATGTCATCTATTCGTGTTGTCATTAGCCTCGCTGCGAGGCTTGATTTGGAGATAGAGCAGATGGATGTCAAGACCGCCTTTCTGCATGGCGATCTTGAGGAGGATCTATACATGGAGCAGCCTGAGGGTTTCAGTGTAAGAGGTGTTGCGGGTCGCTTAGGGCTCTTGGTAGACTGGTTTACTTGAACCACCTTAGCTCGGGAGCGAACTAAGCGCGCAAACAGTCACAGAGAAATTCGTTGAGTACACTGGGACGTTTTAACGTGGAAAAACTCGGAAATGGTAAAAAAAACACGCGGCCGGGGCTGTGCCGACCAAACTTCACTATCTTCTGAGAGGTTACAATCCGGTGTTTAGAATTCGAACGCGACAGGCCGCCGCTCGTTACAATATTAGAGAGAGAGAGAGAGAGAGAGTGTTCCGAGGGTGACAGGCCACCTCTCGGAAGAAACTAAGTCTTTTCCTTCTAAGAACGGTAGAGAACGAAAGTGAGAATGCCTTGTCCGCTTTTGTGAAGACGAAAGTGAGAACGTTGTGTCCGCTTTCGTGAGAACGAAAGTGAGACTGCCGAGTCGCCTTTCGGGACGAAGGAAAACTTCAAGTCCACGAAGGAGATCTTCAAGCGCTGAAGGAGAAATCTGTGGAAATCTTCAAGGAGCTCTCTCTGGTCATCAAGGCAGGATCCTCTCAAATGAAGCCTAGGGGGTCCTTTTATAGCTTTGGTCGGGGGTAGCCCGGTAATTTTGTCGTTGTAACCACCATAACCACCTGGGAGGACGAATCATATTTTCCGGTTCAGAGCCCACGAATCACCATTTTTCGTAAATGACCATCTTGCCCTTCGAGGAAAGGCGACAAGCTGTTCCTGAAAAGTGAGAAACTGAAAAGACAAAAAGTTAGCGAGTCGAGTCAGAAAAGTGAGCGAGTCGGAAATGTGAGAAGTCAGAAAAGATAAAAAGTGAAATGAGCGCGCTCAGAAGCGCTCTGAGCGCGCAACGAATGGAGAAGCAATCTAGGCGACTGGGGAAGCGTTCTGAACGCACGTGAGCGCGGAGGCATTTTGAGCGCGCTCCGAAGCGTTTTGGGTGTGCGTGAGTGCGGAGGCGTTCTGAGTGTGCGGTGAGCGTGGAGGTGCTCGACGCGCGTCGTGCACTTGGGGCCACTCCGTGCGTGCCGTGAATGTGATGAGGGTATGACTGCGGGGGCGTCAAGAGGCGCCAAGAACGATGCCCGCAGAAAGGAAACAAGATAATAAAATGTCGCGCGTTTTATGTTGCGACTGTCATATGGCCTGCAAGGCGGCTACCGACACGGCATGCACAAATCCTCTCGCGTAGGAGGACTTCGGCTCCCCAATTGGGGAGCGCTACTTTGAGGTGCTGACTAAGTCATCCCCCCAAATAGGGGCTGACTTGGTCAGCCCCTGCTTGAAAAAGGGGGGGGGGGGGGGGGGTGCGGCAATGCCGCACCCCCTGGCCAACTTTCCCCAATTGGGGAGTACAAATGCACTCCCCAATTGGGGAGCGCCACCTAAGGGCGCTGACCAAGTCAGCGCCCAAAATGGGCGCTGACTTGGTCAGCGCCCTTTTGGGCTTTGGGGGGTGCGGCATTGCCGCACCAATTTGGTGTGGCATTGCCGCACCAATTTGGTGCGGCAAGTGCCGCACCTTTTGGGTGCGGAAAATGCTGCACCCTTTCGGGGCGGAGGCTGCCGGGTCGCTTTGGCGCGGCGAATGCCACGCCTTTTTCGCGCGGTGGATGCCGCACTTTTTTCGCGCGGCGGATGCCGCGCCTTTTTCGCACGGCGAATGCCGCGCCTTTTTGGCGTGACGAATGTCTCGCCCTCTTGGCGTTGTAATTGCCGCGCTTGTTAGAACGGCGATTGATATGTGACGCTTGCCACATGGCTCCTTTTGATTTTCATGCCACACGTGGCGCTTGCGCGCTCGGCGATATCCGTCCGGATATGTTTTGTGAGACCGCATCCCGTATCATCCTTACGGGTGCACATCAAGAGGGAAAGAAGGTCTAGTGTGCCGCTTGCAGAAGAGTCTATATGGCCTGAAGCAGGCCCCGCAGAAATGGTATAGGATGTTTGATTCTTTCATGGTGGAGATCGACTTCAGGAGGACCACCCTTGACCACTGCGTGTTCATCAAGCAGTATGCTCCAGAGGATTTCATCATTCTGCTGTTGTACGTAGACGACATGTTGTTCGTCGGGAGGAACACTGCTCGCATTGCTGAGTTGAAGCGGCAGTTGAGTTCCACCTTTGAGATGAAGGATCTGGGTGCTGCGAAGACTATTTTGGGGATGCACATTCGCAGAGACAGGGGAGCCAGATTACTCTGGTTATTACAGGAGCGGTACATCCGCAAGGTGTTGCAGAGATTTGATATGGATCAGGCGAAGAAGGTGAGCATGCCTCTTGCAGCTCACTTCAGGCTTACCGTTGATCAATGCCCCAGCACACCCGAGGAGATTGAGGCGATGCAGAAGATTCCGTATGCATTTGCAGTTGGGAGTCTCATGTACGCGATGGTGTGTACTCGTCCAGACATTGCGCATGTCGTTGGGACAGTCAGTAGATTTCTCTCCAATCCTGGGAGAGAGCATTGGAGCGCAGTGAAGTGGATACTGAGATACCTGCAGGGGACGTCTGACTTGACGCTGAGATTTGAGGACAGTGAGCTAGAGCTGTTGGGCTACACTGATGCAGACATGGCTGGAGATGTGGATTCCAGGAGGTCGACGTCCGGGTACATGATTCTGTTTGCAGGGGGAGCTGTCTCGTGGGCGTCGAGACTGCAGAAGTGCATTACACTGTCCACTACGAAGGCCGAGTTCATTGCGGTTACTGAGGCTGGGAAAGAGTTGCTTTGGATGAAGAGGTTCACAAAGAACTTGGATTCACTCAGGACCGATACACACTCCTGTGTGACAGTCAGAGCGCTATCCACCTGGGGAAAAACCCCACTTTTCACTCGAGATCCAAGCATATTGATACGCGGTATCATTGGACACGCGAAACTCTAGAGCAGAGAGAGCTGGATTTGTAGAAGGTGCACACGGATGAAAATGGAGCAGATATGCTTATGAAGACCGTGTCGAGGGGAAAGTTCGAGCATTGTGTGAGGATCGCTGGCATGGCGATCTCTTCTACATAAGAGCAAAAGGGATAAATTGTTGGGTACAGTTCCCATCCTTTGTGGAGAAAACTGTTGGATTTGAGCATTATTAACTCGAACTTGGTGGCGCTGGATCTATCGACATATGGAGAAGACATGAAGGTTTTACCAAATGAAGATTATTAGAAGGACACACTTTTCACTTAGTAGAAAAGGGGGAGATTTGATGATGTATTTTCTCCTAAGTGTGAAAAGAGGTTAGTCGTCTTTGACTATGAATTTAGCATATGTTCTTGAAGGAAGTTTCCTGAAAAGAGGGGAAGACAACATGTGCTCTTAAAGGAAGCTTCTAGGAAGGTGGCCAAAGGAAGCTTCATATTATTCGACATGTGTTCTTTGACTGAGGGAAGCTTCAAGGAAGCTTCCTCCACATGTTATCTACCACCATCTACCCATTGGTTTTAGCCTTATAAATAGGCATGAAGGAGGAGGGGTAAGGATCCACTCATCTCCCATTTCAAGCATTGAAAGAGTTCTTGCAGAGGCCTTTGTGGCAAGCGTCTTGGTTTGAGGAGAGCTTTCGGACATCTCTGCGACGTTGACGAGGAATACTTCGCAAACACGGATCGGATCTGGAGCAGACTTTGGCAAGTATTCGAAGAGGCATCTTGGAGAGGATTTGTGTAATCCGTCTCGTCCGCCACTGTCGGTAACTTGCAATTTTCTTGCTACTGTTTATTTTGTAATATTGTGTGGTGCGAAGTTGGTGAAGATCCAGTGTGGATCGAGGAGGGAAAGCCTTGTAATTGCCTATCTGTTTTACACATTTTTAGTGGCGGCTTTCCGGGTTGGACTCCGATCGTCCCGTGGTTTTCACCCTATTGGGTTTCCACGTTATATCTGTGTGTCACTTTTATTGTTGTTATTTTGTGTTGTGTTTTGGTTGTGTATCGGCATACCGCTAAGCGGTCGTGCAGGTACTTGCTCGAACTGATTTGCAGGTGCTCTGGTCGGGCTTGCGTGCTCTCTAGCCCAACATTCGCCACCTTCGCATAATATCTGATCTCAATCGCAATGAGTTGTAAAACTCTAATGGTTAAATCCACGGACTCGGTTTCCAACACCAAGCAGCATGATCCCCAACTTCAGGCAGCGCAACTCGTCTATAAAGTAGAACATCCCGCTCCTGCGCTGCTCAGCATCAAGCTCCTGCGATGCAGGGCACCTCACTCCCGTGTTGCAGAGCATCACACTCCGACTCTGCGGGGCACCTCGCTCCCGCGTTGCAGAGCATCACGCTCCCACACTGCAGGGCATCTCGCTCCTGCGTTATAGAGCATCATGCTCCCACGCTGTAGGGCATCGCGCTCCCGCATTGCAGAACATCACGCTCCCATGCAGCAGGGCAACATGCTCTCGCGCTGCTGAACATCAAGCTCCCCCCGCTCCTCGTAGGCCCAACCAAAGTCGCGGAGCCGCCTATTCTCCTGGACCCCTTACCGCGCGGTCTGGTGAACCCAAAAAGCAGGTTATACTGGCGGTCGCCTACCTCCTCTAAATCCTCCCCGGAGGGGAGAAGCGAGCTCACTGAGACCCTGTTCGCCGCAGGGTCCCATATCAGCAGGGGGTTACCTTTGGAGTCCTCGCTCCTCATCCCCAGCCCGAAGTTTATATGGGTTGAGGGGTCTGGAGGCGGGCTCACAGGAGGATGAGAGGTAGAGTCGCCCGTCTTTCGCTTTTTATGCCTCGGCTCGCTTGCCGAGGCAGCCTCAGGGTCGACCTAGCCCTTGCCCTTATCCACTGCCGGAGGCGTTCCGTTGTCCACCGTGACCATTGCCTATGTGAGGACTCCCTCAGGGTGGGGATCGCTTGACCGATGTCGTGATACGTCGCAAGGGGGGCGAGTAGGGACGAGGCGCTCACTTGTAGGCGAAGAGAAGATAATTAATGACAACTACCGAAGATAGGGAACACTCGTTGTGCGGCGGGTATTATCTGAGACTTACTCGCTCCAGGAGGCACGAAGGCGAGTCGATCCACGCCTCGCCGCAGAAAGACGACGTCCATGTCCTTATCCTTCATGAAGAGATAAAGCTCAAGCGCGTCGCCCTTCAAGCGAGGCGGCCTGAGCTCCGCCTCTGTCTTCTAGGCTGGGGCGAAGGAGCTACTCCCCAAGTCTCAAACATAATTAGACCGGTATCCGGGTTCCAACAATTAACAAATCCAATAAATATAGTCGTTCAGCTCGTAGGAGGCGCATAATGTAGAGGTAGGAATGTAAAAGACTAGAACTTTGAATAATGAACAGCTGCCACATTATAACAAGATGCGATCACTAATCCCATGTCCGGCATTGTCATCCATTTGTCCAGTGGAGATGGTACAGCATTACAATCCAATGATGATAGTTGTTATGCAGGTCTCATATTACCAAATAGGGTGTTGTACAAACACTCATAAATTTTTATTTCTTTTGCAACATCCTTTTGCACTTGTAACCAATTTTCACTCATATCAAGTGCTTGACTTACCACTTGATACCCAAAATGCTCATCACCAGTCACATTTATGGCATCAATTATGTGAGTCAATATATATGGAAGCATATCCTTACGAATGCACTCAACAAATTTGTTTTTTCCCACTCTTTTTCTTGTAGCTAGCTTCTTTACCCAACGTTGTGATTGTTGTTCCGCTATCAAAACATGCTCAAATAAAGAGAGATCTCTTTTTGTTGATATTTCCACATCTTAAAATTTGTTATAGCTTCCTGGTGGCCTCACTTTTAATCTTAAGGGCATTGATGGTTCTTTTGTTTGAGTGCTTGTGGGCTCCAATATTTCACATAATTTTCGTTTCATTTTATTCCTTTGAGAATCGGTAATACTATTGTATTTTTTTAGTATACCGTCTAACTCCATTTGTATGATTTTCACTGGTTCATCCTCCTCTTTAATGTTTGTAGGCTCAGTTGATGTTGGTTGTAAATTGATTTGACGCCAATGTTTCTGAATCATCCATAGAGGGTATGTCAAAGATTGGTTCATGTAAGTTACCAATTCATGAGCACACAGCAATCCCATTGTATTTCGCATTTTATAAACACATTCGGTTACCTCTGGATAACCACACTTAACCAATTCTTTTTCCATTTTAATTGCATCAAGAGCAGCAATTGAAACATAATCAAACAACTCTGTATATAATGATCCCCTAAAACCGGTATTAACTTGTATTGAATTTTGCCCAAAAGAATGTTTAATTTATGTATGTTGCAAAGTAAGCATTTGATCAAAGGTTTTCGACATGGATGTCAAGTTACAAACAGATACTTCCAAAATCCTTTTGAGATGACTATGCCCACTCTCCACTCGATTAGTGGTGGATTACCAAAATGCATTAATTTATCTATCCATGCCGAAACAAAATACTCATTATAAGGATCTATCAAAGTAGTCATCACATAAAGTAAAATAGCAGGATATTTTTCTGAATATTTGCTTAATAATGAGTTCAAACACATGATGTACTCATGAATTGTAGGCGAGTTTACCAATTTTTGCCATTCAAACAAAAAACCTTCACACTCTTTTTCATTTTTGAAATACTTTTTGCAATGGGCTAATATATTACGGCATATGTGAACTTGGCATAATATAACTCTTGCTTGAGGAAATACCACTTTTATAACATTCATCAATGCTAACTCCCTGTCAACTATCAATACACTTGGCAAATGGGTTGAATTTAACATACTTCTAAAACAATCCAAAGCCCATTTGTAGCTACCTTCAGTTTCACTTGATATAAACGCCAATGCAGCGATAAATGTCAAATTTGTAGATGTGAGACCAACTATGGATAACAAAGGTAATCTACAACGATTAGTTTTGTATGTGCAGTCCATGATAAAAAACAGCTGGAAACATATTGCTGAGCTAAATCGAAGTTAGATAAGCAAAAAATAAGTTGACCAATGCATAACTAACATGATCGACATGATTGTAACTTGTGTACTCTGCATCTCTAATGCACTTATACAAAAATTAGATAGGAGTGTTACCATTCAACTCTTTCTTGTAAAATCTCATCTTTTCATTAAAAATGGTTCTCATGATCGAAGTGTTGGAAGGATTCCTTTTCTTCAATGTGGATAATATTTTTCTCGGCCTCACACCAGATGCGTACAACTCTTCGACAGTTTTTTGTTCATTTTCATTTAATCTACACGCATAACTGTGTGCTTCTAGATGAACAAAAATATGGTTATGCATTTCACACTTAACTTCTAATTTCCATTCATCGTCACATGCATCTTTTTGACCCAATATAGAGAAGGGGCATCCACATCGTTTGGAGCTAGTTTTTCTTAAATTTTTGTTCACTCTATTAGAATGAACATGAGGGCATCATCCTCCGTCATAACCTAGAAAAACTCTCGGCTTAGGCCTACCATCAAGTTTATCAGCCCTTTGAACAATTACAACAAAAGCCAATCCTTTGACGACAAAGCGAGTCCATTCAATTAATTCCTCTTTACTATGGAATAGGGTATCAGTCATAAAATGCAATCTAACATCTAATTCACTGCCTTTAGATGAGTCACTCATTAACAATAATGTGTGTTCCTCTTTCATTTTAACATATACGAAATTGAAATAAAATACATCCATTTCACATTCAAACACACTAGTTATCATAAATAAAGAGTGCATAATCACTAACAAAAAAAGTAAACAATGATAAGATTTTACAAAAAATTAGGCAGAAACACAACCACTAAAAAGTATTGCTTTGAATGCCTTGAATGCAATCCAACATCTAAGATCAATCTGAAAAACCCTAATAACTGGAGTTACAAACTAAGCAACCTTTGGGGTAAATGCAGAAAAATAACCTTATTCGAATGGGAGAAAAAAAGCTCACTGTTAATGGTATGTCGCAGATCTGGAAGCTCACTTTTAATGGCGCGATGACTGGAAGCCGCAAATCAGGGATGGAATGGCAAGCCGCAGATCCCTGGAATGGAAAGCCGCAGATCGGGGATGGAATGGCAAGCCGCAGATCGGGGATGGACCGGCCTGCTGTCGATCGGAGTTGGAATGACAAGCCTAAAAAATGGAAATAAACGGAGAGAGGCGGCAGAGAGTTCGTCGAGAAAAGGAGCTGACGGGAACGCCGACCTGCTGTCGCGCGAGGGAGAACGCCGGCCTGCTGTCACGCGAGAGAGAACGCCTGCCTGGTGTTTCACGAGAGAGATCGGTTTGGATTAAGGGGGGCTTTCGTCGATCAAGAGGGGGATTACAAGGGATTTCATCGAGAAGGGGAGCGGACGGGATCGCATGCCTGGTGTCGCGCGAGGGAGTCGGGGTTTACTGTACTTAGCAGAAGACAGAATAGAAGGTGTACAACCCTCATTCTCCGAGGGTGGGCCCGTCCAAAGGCCACGTAGGCCGAAGTCAACGTCAATGGTTGAAACCGAAGATATCAGACAGCGCACCAGGATCAGGTAACCCTAGGGTGCGAGTAGGGACTTACTCGCCCCCAAGCACGAGAAGGTAGGCGTACCCAGAATTAACCAGCCAGCTGAGCGAGAAGGTCAGAGGCTTGAACATGCTCGCCGATAGGCGACTTTCATCAACCAACTCGCCATCCTGTACTGAGGCCCTCGCCAACTCGCTCGTTTATGCCTTCTCTCAATCATCTCAAAAGGGACCAGGGATAGTCGTCTGCCTCCCCTCCCCCCAAGATTTGTCTATAAATAGACCCCCAGGGGTACGAGGAATGTCATTTGTTAAAAATCAGAACTTCATCCCCCCTATAGGCGAGAATCCTCCCTATCTAGTGCCTTCCTAGTACTAAGCTCGGTCATTCGTTGGTTGTGGAGGAGAAGACTCCTTTGAGCTTCTGGGTACGTGGTGGGACCTCCCTGCCGCATCACATGGGGTTGTGTTTGTTATCCTTCTAGTCCTTTTGTCATCGCCAATCAAGTCATCTTGTCAGACCACTGAGCAAGTAGCATCCGGCTGCATTGGTCCAAATTTTGGAGTCAGGATTTTCTTGGCTTCAACACTTTGGTGCGGTGAGCGTGGATCGTAGCTAGAGGGAGAAAGTTTGGTGGAAAGGCGAGATGATTGTAGTTGGCGACCATGCAGAGGTAGTCGGGAACTCGGCCGGCGGCGGCGAGTTCACGATGTTGGCGGTCTTTGAGGAATTCATGCGGCGAATAGAGGGGTGCATGCGAGCAGCTCTCCAACCTCGCGTGGAAGGAACGACAACCTCGCCTCATCGTCTGAATCTTACTGAAGAAGGTGTTCCCCCTCGGCGAGCAGGGAAGGAGCATGAGGAGGAGCTGGAGCGGCCAAGGAGGTCGCAGTTCTACCCGCAGATCTCGTAGGGAGCATGCGGAATCCGACTCCGCGAGGAGGAGGAGAAAGCGAGGTACTTTGGTACTCGCCAATTCAGCGAGTAAGGAGGAGATACTCGCCAAGCAGAGGATCATCGCCAGTTTGGTGGGAGGAGCCCGAAGGGGTTCAGAGATCCCGTGATGAGTTACTACTCAGGGAGGGATGACCATATCCGACACATCTAGTGGTTCGAGGATGTAGCCTTCATCCGAACCATGTCTGATGCCTTCAAGTGTAGGCTATTTGTTATCACCTTCTGAGGGAAGGCAAGAGACTGGTTACACCAGTTGCCAGCAAGTTCAATATACTGCTTCGAGGACCTGTGCCGGGGGCTAACCATATAGTTCATCACGACCAAGAATATGAAGGAGGCTACGACCCTCTTCCATCTGGTGCAGGGAGTGAAGGAGACGTTGGGGCATTATATCGATCATTTCCAGGAGGAGGTGTTGGACATCCAGCAGGTGGATGGTCCCACCTTGCAGCTGGCCCTAACGTTCGGCCTTCGCGAAAGTCTCTTCAAGTTGGAGCTCGACAGGAATCCTCCTCATTCCTACGACAACCTCATCGAGAGGACCAACAAGTTTGTCCAGGGTGAGGCTTCCAACCGCGGCTTCCTAGCCAGGCTCACCCGGGTGACCAAGGAGGATGATGAGGAAGAAGAGGAGAAGACCCACGAGAGGAGGAAGAAGGAAGAGCCCAGGAGGGCAGAGAAGAGGAATCCGGAAGAAAGGAGAAGGGAAGAAAGGAAGAGGGAGGAGTGCAGGAAGGAGGGGCCAAGGAGAAATGTTGAGAGGAGGCTCATCGTGGCCCCGGAGCGTCGAGAGGAGGAAAGGCGCTACCAAGTCCCTGTCAACGGGCCACCTTGGAGGCCGACAAGAGGACCTCGACGTCAGGATCGGGAGAGGAGGTCCCCAGAGAGAAGACGCTTCAACCGGCCAGAGCCCCGTCAGGAAAGAAGAAGGGAGGAAGCAATAGTGGTTGCCCGGCGCGGCAATCGGCAAGGTCGGAAGAATCGACAAAAGAGGTCGCAGGCGGAAGAGAACTCCCTCTACTGTGATCTGCATCAGGTAGAGAGGAATGGGACGATGGCTTGCCCGGATTTGTGGGAAGCCAGGAGGAGGTTAGCAGCTGGAGAAGCAGGAGGGGAGCAGCGGGGGATAGAAGCCCATGTCGAGCCGCCGGTAGTACAAGCCGTTGGTCGAATGAGGAACGAAGATCGAGTCGACCACGGCGGTCGAGGAGACCTCGCCCAGGGAGGCAGAGGAGTATGGGTGATCCATGGGGGAGCAGGGTTGGGGGATTCCCGTAAGGGCAGTCTCCATCAAATCTATCGAAGGAGTGTCACTTCGACCTCGCAGGCACCGCCCCCGTTGGAGGAAATCACCTTCTCAGAGGAGGACATGCTGGGGAATGAGAACCCATTTCATGATGCCCTCGTAATCCAAGCGGCGGTAGAGGACTTCACCGTTGATAGAATTCTGATCGATAATGGTAGCTCCGTGAACGTCGTCTTCAAGGAGACGTTCGACGGGCTGGGTGTCGGAACAGAGAGAGTCCGAGCACCGGATGGTCCCCTCTTTGGCTTCTCATGAGAGAAGAAGGAGGTGGAAGGAGGAGTAGATCTCCTTGTAACTTTTGGTGGCACCCCTCTCTAGTGCCGATTCGTTATCGTCGACGCCCCGAGTTGCTACAAGGCCATCTTCGGAAGGCCGCTTCTCAATACCTTCAAGGTCGTTCCATCTTTCTACCATCAGTGCCTCAAGTACTGCCAGGGGGATGTTAAGGTGAGGATCAGGAGCAATCCTAGAGCCGCCCGCGAGTGCTACCTTAGCGCGGTCAGCACTATCAGCTGGATGGCTGACACGGAGGAGTTCGAGAGAGTGTTAGGAGGCACAGCCAAGTTGGAAGCGTCTGAAGAGTTGAAGAAATCGAGGTACTCACCGGGGCAGGAGTACCTGAGCTGCTGAAGATTGGAGGATCGCTGAAGGTCAGTGAGAAGATGGAGATGGCGACGTGTCTGCATGAGAACATCGACATCTTTGCCTGGAGTGCTGCTGAGATGTCAGGGATTGACGTGGAGGTTGTCTGTCATCGCCTCAATATCGACCCCGCGGTCAAGCCCGTCTGCCAAAAGAAGAGGTCCAGCGCCACCGTGTTTGCTGGACCAATCCGCGAGGAGGTGAAGAAGCTACTGGATGCAGGCTTTGTGTCAGAGATCCTGTACCCAGGCTGGGACTCGAATGTTGTAATGGTAAAGAAAGTTGGGGGCAGCTAGAGGATGTGTGTTGACTTTTCGTTATTGAATAAAAGCTGCTCGAAGGATTGTTATCCCTTGCCTCGAATCGATGCGCTGGTTGATTCAGCCATCGGTTTTTCTGTAATGAGCTTCCTTGATGCGTTTTCAGGATACCATCAGATCCGGATGTATCCCCCTGATTGTCATGATGTTTCTTTCATCACTGGTGATGGCTGCTACAGCTACAAGATGATGCCCTTCGGGCTAAAGAATGCAGGGGCGACCTACCAGTGGATGATGGACCTTGTCTTCAGAGAGCAAAAGGGGAGGAATCTGGAGGTATATGTGGACGACCTCTTGGTCAACAGCAAAAGCTTCCAGGAGCATATAGCTGATCTGGTGGAGACCTTCGCGACGCTAAGAAAGTTCAAAATGAGGCTCAACCAGGAAAAGTGTGTGTTCGGAGTCGGAAGGGGGAAGTTTCTGGGACATCTCATCACCCCGGAAGGGGTAGAGCCGAACCCTGACAAGGTTAAGGCAATTCTGGAGATGACCTCGCCCAAGACGATGAAAGAAGTCCAAAGGCTGACAGGAAGGTTGGTGGGTCTTAGCCGCTTTCTGTCAAAAGCAGGGGAGAAGTGCTCTCCATTTTTCAAGACACTCCAGAAGAGCGATGACTTTGCATGGTCCAACGATTGCGAGAAGACATTCGGTAGGCTGAAGGAGCAGTTGACTCAAACACCTCTCCTTCAGAGCCCGAAAGAAGGAGAAGACCTACTCATCTACCTGGGAGTAGGGGTGGAAGCAGTGAGTTCGGTACTGGTCCGAGAAGAAGGAAATAAGCCACTCCCCATCTATTATGTTAGCCAGGTGCTAAAGAAGGCGAAGTTAAAGTATCCAATCCTAGAGAAGCTTGTCTTCGCCTTGGTGGTGTCGGCGCGGAAGCTCCGGCCTTATTTTCAAGCTCACTCCGTCCCGGTCGTGACTGATCATCCTCCCTAAAGTATCTTAGAAGGAGTGGAGCATTCAAAAAGGCTGGCAAAATGGTCAGTAGAACTCAGCGAGTTCGACATTTCCTTCTCGCCCCGGGTGGCGATCAAAGCTCAGGCGGTAGCAGATTTCTTAGCCGACTTCTCAGTGGAGGAGGAGGCTTCAAATCTCATTCCTTGGAAGATGTTCGTAGACTGAGCTTCGGGCAAGAGCTCTGTGGGAGTATGCATCGTTCTTGTCAGCCCACGGGGAACTAGGATCGAGCAAACAGTCGAGATCCTCGTCCCCATCACGAACAACCAAGCAGAATACGAGTCCATAGTAGCAGTCTTGCGTCTCGCAAAGGAGCTAGCATCGAAGACATCAGGGCTTTCACTAATTCAATGGTGGCTGCGTCACAGATCCGGGGAGAGTTCGAAGTGCGCGACACCATTCTGCAAAGGTATCTTGTCAAGGTAAAAGGATTGATTGGAGACTTTTAATCCTTCTTCGTCGAGCATGTACCGAGAGAGGAGAACTCAACGACAGATCGTCTGGTCAAGTACGGGCCAAGGGCCGGAGGGACTATCACCGAATTGTTCCGACCATCCATCGAAGAAGGGGAGATGATGGAGATTGAGCAACACCCTTCCTGGGTGGATCCGTTCGTGACATTTTTGAATACCGGACAGCTCCCTGCGGATGATGAGGATCAAAGGAAGTTTCAATACAAGGTGGCGTACTACTTATTACAAGACGAGGAGCTATATCGCAAGACCATCTCGGGCCCTCTGGCCAGACGTGTCTCTGAAGATGAAGTACCTCGAATGTTGGAGGAGATCCACTCGGGAGAGTGCGAAAGACATTCCGGGACTCGCACTTTGGAGCAAAGAATCCTCAGGCAGGGCTACTTCTGGCCTACTATCCGCAAGGATGCAGAGGTCTTCTCAAAAAAGTGCCAGAAGTGCCAGTTATTCGCTCCCCTTCAGTTACAGCCTGCCCAGCAACTTCGCTCGATCACTGCCCCGTGGCCATTCGCTATCTGGGGAATGGATTTGATAGGTCTTTTTCCTTCTGCTAGTGGCCAGAGGAAGTTCGTTCTCGTCATGATCGACTACTTCTCCAAGTGGATCGAGGCCAAAGCTCTGGCCAAGACCACCTCTCAGGTCGTGAAGAACTTCATCTGGGGGGAGATTGTCTGCAGATTCGGGATCCCTCTCGACATCGTAACCGACAATGGTCCCCAATTCGCCAGCCTGGAGATGAAAGATTTTTGCTGGCAGCTCGGAACTGATCTCTGGTTCACGTCAGTACATCATCCAAGGAGCAATTGACAAGTGGAGGTCGCCAACAAACTGATCATCAACCTGCTAAAGAAGAAAGTCGAGAACCTAAGAGGTAATTGGGCGAAGCAGCTCCCTTCGGTGTTGTGGGCCTTGAGGACCACTCCTAGCTCAGCCACAGGGGAAACCCCATTCAAACTCTCTCACGGGGCCGAAGCTCTAATTCTAGTAGAGTTCGAGGTCAGAATTCCAAGGGTGATCGCAGGTGAAGACGGAGACGAAGAATGGCGGCTGGAGAATGATGAAGCTCAGAAGCTGTCTACATTGAGGGACTCCGAGACTTGGCCTCGGCTCGGCAAGAGGAGATCAAACGTCAAATGACAAGACACTTCGACAAGCACGTCCGTCTCAAACACTTTCAAGCAGGCGTTCTAATCCTAAAGAAAGTGGACGCAGCTGGAAGGTCAGCGGTCATTGGGAAGCTCAATCCAAATTGGGAGGGTCCCTTCATCGTCCACGAATCACTAGCCACGGGAGGATATCGCATGCAGAATCACGAAGGGGAGCTATTGGGGAATACCTGGAGCGGCGATGACCTGAAAAGGTTTTATCCCTGAGCAGGAACGTATACATCCCTCTCATGTAAATTTACTGTTCATAAATAAACTCCTTACCCCCCTAAAACATGGGAGGTGCTGTAACACCCCAAAGATCGTGGTTCAGCGAGGTAGGCGAAATGGTAGTGTTGCGCTCGGGATAGGCTCAAGATTCCAGATCAGGTCAATGCGCATGACCATTGTCCTCTTCGCGCACGACCTGTGATCGTGCGCAACCCACAAAGAATCGGAGTTCTGTCTCGGACAGTGCGCACGACCATTGTCCTCTTCGCGCACGACCAGTGATCGTGCGCCAGCGATCGTGCGTTAATTCAGAAGAGAATCGAGTTCTGTCTCGGACAGTGCGCACGACCATTTCCCTCTTCGCGCACGACCAGTGATCGTGCGCCAGCGATCGTGCGCCCTGTTTATTCTGTTCCGCGATTTTGAGCAGAGAAGAAGATCGGACCGTCCAAATCTTTTGGGATTTGATCCAACGGCTAGGGTTAGTTGCGGGAGACCTTTAGGGCTGATGAGAGGGGGTTAAACCTCATATTCTCTAAGTCATTCTCTCTCCAAACCCTAGAGAAAGAAGGAGGAGCCAAGGAAGAAGAAGGGAGATTCCGCCATTGACGGAGCTCCGGAGCTCCGTTTCGCGAACCGTTTCCAGATCTGGAGAGTGCAGCCCGGTGCGGTCATTTCCCTCCGTCTAGAATCTCGGATCCATGGCGAAAAAGAACGCTCCTAGGGTAACGATTTCTTCTCCCGTTGTTTGGACTTGTCTTTTGTCCTCTCCTTCGTTTCTCTATGCTTGCATGAGGGATCCCTTTCACCAAATGGGTGAAGTGTAGGATTCCCTCAAGTTCTCCGGAACTCCGGGTCGATTGTGTCCGTCCCCGGCATATTGCATGTAGAAAATCCGGTAGTCGTGCGGATTTAGGCATTTTGTGTGAAGCCTATTCGTGGCCGTGAGCCCGAATCGGTGATGCTTGGATTGCGACGTTGTATTTAGGTTAAGCCTAGAATGCGTGCCGGAGAATGACTCCGTGAAATCATCTATAGTAGCGCGGGATTTAAGTGTAGGCGTCTTGTGAAGATCCTAACGAAAGCCCCATGCTTTGAGATTGGATGAAGGCAAACCTTCACCGCGAAATTGATGCGGAGCGTATTATACCTCCCTTTTTTTGAGTATTTGTGAAGCCTAGATCCTTGTGAAGGGATTAGGTGCGTAGCTTATATTTGTGTAGCACTTGAAGGTGCTAAACCCTTACGGGCCGAGGCGAAGCCGTACCCACGTCGTGCGACAGATCGCGACGATTAGAGCTCGGGCAAAGCTAAACCGAACCCGTTTCCATGCAGATCGGTAAGAGGTCCCTACCTCATGTAGCCGTGTGATCATGGGAGAGGTCGTGGAAGGTGGTTTACCTAGACCGACCAAAAGCTCTTTTTTCCCACATAAGGCGATGGCCCTTATGGTGGAGTGTTTGTGGAATTGATGTTGTTAGCCTCATGCGGTTGTTTAGGCGGTTGCGGGGAACCTTCGGGTGAACCCAACCAACATCATGTGCATACCTAGGTTCCCTCCTTTTTGATGCTCAACCTAGAAGATTGAATGTGCTTGAAACCTCACCATATGTAGTTGCACTTTCTTTATTTTAGTACTTGTGCTAGTACGGCTTGTTTGCAGGGTAGAATCTCCGCCACCCCGGGAAAGGGGTGGGGTCGTTATAATTTGGTCAGCTGTGCTGACCGTTACCTTGTTTGCCACCGCTTGGTGGAATGTTCTTGCAGGTGCAGGTGACCCTAGCGGGAAATAGCGGGCGGTGGCCCCTTTTGCTGAGTTGGCCCTTGAAGGCCAGCCTCCTTTTTAGCTTTCTCATGTATTGCCGGCATGCGTGCCGATGTATGTTTTGGAGTTTTTGGTACATTTGCTAAATGTAAGGCCTTAAGGCCACAACTCTCTTTCTTGGTTTCATTCCTATGATAGTGGACAATTCTAATGGAAATGTTAAATCTTTATGCTTCCGCTAGTGTTTAGTGTACTCTGTTGTAGTTTCTTTCTGTTTATCACCTTTTAACTCCTAACTAATGTGGTTAGTATGGCGTGGGGTCCCGGCCGGACCTACTGTTATATTATTCGTACTGGCAGGGTGTTACAATTTGGTATCGGACTTAAGGCGTCGATCCGTAGTTTAGCGAATTCGGGACGAATTCCTTTTAAGGGGTGGTGCGCACGGGTTGTGCATTCACCTAAAACGACAAAAACTAATAAGAATGTCCACTTAGGAATGAAAAGAAAACATACTTGTTTGCGGAACCTGAGCATTCCATGATTGTTGTTTGATATGTTTTGGGTCACTAAATTGTGCTTTGCATGATTATAGGTGACTAGAAGTGCTGCGGGGCAGTCTCGACCCCGTAACACCGCTGAAAGTAGTGGGTCGGCTGAAGTGCCAGCGACCACTCCTTCTGCTGAAATGATCAAATTAGTCGCAGAAGCGGTCTTCGCGATGATCAACGCTCAACCCCAAAGGCTGGTCCAGCCTGCTACTCCTACTCCGGATGTGGCCCCTGAGGCTGTTGCTGCAGTGGAACCTGCGGTAGCGCCGAGGGTGGACCTCAAGTTGCGCAAGTAGTTGCGGGGTGAGCGCGTGACCAGCAATTAAAGCATTTCCTGAGCTTTAATCCTCCTACCTTCTCGGGATCTGAGTCCCCAACGGAGGCAGAAGACTGGTTGTCAAGAGTTAGAAGAACTCTGAGGGCGACAACGACGGACGAAGCCATGATGGTCACCTTAGCCACCTTCCTTCTTGATGGAGAGGCTGTGCTGTGGTGGGAAGAGCAGGAGCTGCATAAGTTCTGCGGTAGAGTTATTACTGAAATCACAATGGCTGAGTTTTCAAAGTCGTTCCTCCAAAGGTTTATCCCCTCTGCCCAGCGCATTGCGTTACAAAACCAGTTCTTGAGGTTGACACAAGGTGATCGCTCCGTTGACGATTACTTGCATGAGTTTACCAGACTGAGTCGCTATGCGGGGTCCTTGGTGGAGGATGAGGAGACAAAGACAAATAAGTTCTATGAAGGGCTTCGGGACGAGTTGAGGCTGCTCCTTGCAGGCCCTATGACGTTCGGCTTCCAAGTGATGGTGCAAACTGCCAGATCTTTGGAGTTGGACATGAAGAGGGTACAAGCAAAGGGTGTTGTAAAGAAACCTGAGTTTCATGCGCCGGCCTCTCAGTCCAAGTCGGTTTTCAGAAGGAACAAAAGGAAGTTCAAACAGGCGGAACCAGCTCCTTCAAATGTTTCGGGAGCCACGACCGCGCGGACTCCTATTACGTGTTTCACCTGCGGGAAGGTGGGACACAAAGCTGCGGTGTGTCGAAGTGGTCCCCCGAAGACTGGTAATCGAGCGGTGGATTATGCTCATACTGCGGAAAAGGGTAAAGCTGCGGAGTCTTCGGCTTCCCAGCACATTCCGACTCAGCCGAGAGTCTTTTCGCTTGGCCAACAAGAAGCTATACGACAAACTGATGTCGTCACAGGTACTAATTAGAAGTTAGCTTTTACAGCTATATATATAATTCATACTGTGGTACGACTTTATGCTTTATTTGTGTGCAATTAGGTTTCGTCCTAATTTTCAACTATCCGGCGAGAGCTTTATTTGATACGGGTGCATCGCACTCTTTTCTGTCTGAGGACTTCGTGGTGCGAATCGGAGTGCCATCTACCTTCGTAGAGGATAGATTAGAAGTAGTGCTACCCAATGGATCTCGCATGTCTGCGGATAGGAAGAGCCGTGTGAAGGTGCGGATCGGAAATCAAGATTTCGATTTGGAAGCATCGTTGTTGCCGTTAGCTGAATTCGATGTGATCTTCGGCATGGACTGGCTCTCGGAGCAGCGTGCATGCATAGATTGCAATTCTAAGGAGATCACTCTGGGAAGGAACGCCGATGGAGAAACCACGTTTGCTGGTATGCGAGGAGCGAGCAAGACGCTGATGTCTGCTCTCCAAGTGGTTAAGGCTGTGAGAAAAGGCGCCGAGTTGTTCTTCACCTTGTTGGAGGCTTCGGAGCCAAAGCCCAGGTTATGTGATGTCCCAGTTGTAGCAGAGTACGCCGACGTGTTTCCTAACGAACTCCCTGGGGCTCCGCCGCAGCGAGAGATCGATTTCTGTATCGAGTTGGTGCCAGGTGCCAAACCTGTGGCCCGCTCACCGTACCGGATAGCGCCAAAGGAATTGGCAGAGCTGAAGGTTCAGTTGCAAGAGCTGCTAGAGCAAGGCTACGTACGTCCAAGTTCTTCGCCTTGGAGTGCACCGGTCCTCTTTGTGAAAAAGAAGGACGGGAGCTTGCGTCTATGTATCGATTATCGAGAGCTAAATAAGTTGACCGAGAAGAACCGATATCCGATTCCAAGAATCGATGATCTCTTCGACCAGTTGGTTGGGTCGACGGTATACTCCAAACTGGACCTAAGGTCCGGCTATTACCAACTGCGGATAAGGGAATGTGACATTCCAAAAACAGCGTTTAGTACCCGCTTTGGGCACTACGAGTTCACGGTGATGCCGTTCGGTCTGTCCAATGCACCGTCGGTATTCATGGACTTAATGAATAGGACGTTCCGTGAGTATTTGGATCAATTCGTGATCGTCTTTATCGACGACATTTTGGTATACTCTCAATCAGAAGAGGAGCATGTAGGGCATCTGCACACCGTTCTGAGCACCTTGAGGAAGAGTCAGCTATATGCCAAGTTCCCCAAGTGCGAGTTTTGGCTACCGTCAGTAGCATTCCTTGGTCACGTCGTTAGTGGAGATGGAATTGCGGTAGATTGCTCGCCATGTGGTACGGAAGGCTACGAAATTTATAGCGACGCCTCAGGAAGTGGTTTGGGTTGTGTCCTAGTGCAGTTCGGTAAGGTAATTGCCTACGGCTCCCGTCAGTTGAAAGCTCATGAGAGGAATTACCCGGTCCATGATTTGGAGCTAGCGGCCGTGATATTTGCTCTTAAGCTTTGGAGGCATTATTTGTATGGCGTGAAGATCGACATCTTTACCGACCACAAGAGCCTCAAGTACTTGCTAGATCAAAGGGAGTTGAATATGCGACAGAGGAGGTGGTTGGAGTTCCTTGGGGACTACACCTTCGACATCAAATATACTCCTGGAAAGGGAAATGTAGTTGCGGACGCGTTGAGTCGTCGGGCTCCCGCTCAAGCAAATTGGATTTTGATGCACGATGAGCGTCTAATCCGTGAGCTGGAAGAAATGGAGATCATTTGCGTTGATCGAAGAGCGTCTACTTCAGCATGCTTGAACTGGACGGAGGTTCAATACCACCTTGCCGACCGAGTTCGACAGGCATTGGAGCTGGATGAGAGCATGAAACGCTACAAAGCGGGAACCGTTGACGGGTTGAACGCTGATTTCTCTTTCGAAGATGGCCTTATGTGGAAGAATGGCAGATTGTGCGTCCCAAACGTTGGTACTCTACGGGAGGAATTGATGTACGAGGCTCATCATACCAAGTACTCTATCCACCCGGGGAGCACGAAAATGTACATGGACATGAAGAAACTTTTCTGGTGGCCGGGTATGAAGAAGGACATTGCCCTCTACGTGGCCAAGTGCAACACTTGCGCGTTGGTGAAGGTGGAATGTCAACGTCCCGGTGGATTTTTGAAGTCCTTGCCGATCCCGGAATGGAAGTTTGACGATATTTCGATGGATTTCGTGCACGGATTGCCGAGATCGCAGCATGGAAACGACGCCATCTGGGTGATCGTGGACAGACTGACAAAAATATCGCATTTTATTCCGAACCGGAAGGATGATTCTGTAGAAAAGCTAGCGAAGCTCTATGTCGATAGTATTGTGCGGCTGCACGGTGTCCCTCGTAGCATCGTCAGCGATCGTGACGGGCGTTTCACATCGAAAGATTGGAGGCTTATCCATGAACTGTTGGGCACGAAATTGAAGTTCAGCACGGCCTTCCACCCGCAAACGGATGGACAGACCGAGAGAACCAACAGGACTATGGAGGATATGCTCTGAATGTGCGCTCTAGATTTTGGAAAGAAGTGGGAAGATCATCTCTATATGATCGAATTCGCCTACAATAATAGCTACCAAGCCAGTATAAAGATGGCTCCTTTCGAGGCCCTCTATGGTAAGAAGTGTCGTACGCCGTTGTCTTGGGCAGAAACGGGCGATACTAAGCTATTAAAGCGAAAGGATGTTGAGGAAACAACTTCGACGATCCGAACTATTCGGGAAAGGCTATTGATTGCCCAGGATAGGCAAGCAAAGTATTACAACGCCAAGCATAGGAACCTAGAGTTCGCCGTCGGTGACCGGGTTTACTTGAAGATCAAACCGTTCAAAGGGGTATCAAGGATCCGACGCTTGAAAAAGCTCAGTCCAAGGTACTTAGGACCGTTTGAGATTGTGGAACGTGTTGGTGATGCGGCTTATCGGCTTGCACTATCTGCAGAGCTGAGCGGTCTGCACGACGTGTTTCACATTTCAGTTCTGAGGAAGGCAGTGCAAGAGCCTACTCATATCGTTGCGGTCGGCAAAGTGTCGGTGGATAGTGGGTTGTCGACGAAAGTCAAACCCTTACGCAT
Source organism: Dactylorhiza incarnata (assembly GCA_033032865.1). Lineage (NCBI taxonomy): Eukaryota > Viridiplantae > Streptophyta > Magnoliopsida > Asparagales > Orchidaceae > Dactylorhiza > Dactylorhiza incarnata. Next base: position 2,901,877 of record JAWHQI010000284.1, on the reverse strand, counting down.
CGAGGATACCGAGGTAAAGCAGTTGCGGAACAAGTCCATTCGGATGGTAAAGGTCCGGTGGGATAATTGCGGCCGAGAGGAGCTAACTTGGGAGAGAGAGCAAGCGATGCTTGCGGAGTACCCCGAGCTATTTCCCTCAGGTAAATTTTCTTTAAAAACTATAATTTCCTGCTATTACTGTTTACGAAATTTCGGGACGAAATTCTTTTAAGGGGGGTGGAGTTGTAACACCCCAAAGATCGTGGTTCAGCGAGGTAGGCGAAATGGTAGTGTTGCGCTCGGGATAGGCTCAAGATTCCAGATCAGGTCAATGCGCACGACCATTGTCCTCTTCGTGCACGACCTGTGATCGTGCGCCAACGATCGTGCGCAACCCGCAAAGAATCGGAGTTCTGTCTCGGACAGTGCGCACGACCATTGTCCTCTTCGCGCACGACCAGTGATCGTGCGCCAGCGATCGTGCGTTAATTCAGAAGAGAATCGAGTTCTGTCTCGGACAGTGCGCACGACCATTTCCCTCTTCGCGCACGACCAGTGATCGTGCGCCAGCGATCGTGCGCCCTGTTTATTCTGTTCCGCGATTTTGAGCGGAGAAGAAGATCGGACCGTCCAAATATTTTGGGATTTGATCCAACGGCTAGGGTTAGTTGCGGGAGACCTTTAGGGCTGATGAGAGGGGGTTAAACCTCATATTCTCTAAGTCATTCTCTCTCCAAACCCTAGAGAAAGAAGGAGGAGCCAAGGAAGAAGAAGGGAGATTCCGCCATTGACGGAGCTCCGGAGCTCCGTTTCGCGAACCGTTTCCAGATCTGGAGAGTGCAGCCCGGTGCGGTCATTTCCCTCCGTCTAGAATCTCGGATCCATGGCGAAAAAGAACGCTCCTAGGGTAACGATTTCTTCTCCCGTTGTTTGGACTTGTCTTTTGTCCTCTCCTTCGTTTCTCTATGCTTGCATGAGGGATCCCTTTCACCAAATGGGTGAAGTGTAGGATTCCCTCAAGTTCTCCGGAACTCCGGGTCGATTGTGTCCGTCCCCGGCATATTACATGTAGAAAATCCGGTAGTCGTGCGGATTTAGGCATTTTGTGTGAAGCCTATTCGTGGCCGTGAGCCCGAATCGGTGATGCTTGGATTGCGACGTTGCATTTAGGTTAAGCCTAGAATGCGTGCCGGAGAATGACTCCGTGAAATCATCTATAGTAGTGCGGGATTTAAGTGTAGGCGTCTTGTGAAGATCCTAACGAAAGCCCCATGCTTTGAGATTGGATGAAGGCAAACCTTCACCGCGAAATTGATGCGGAGCGTATTATACCTCCCTTTTTTGAGTATTTGTGAAGCCTAGATCCTTGTGAAGGGATTAGGTGCGTAGCTTATATTTGTGTAGCACTTGAAGGTGCTAAACCCTTACGGGCCGAGGCGAAGCCGTACCCGCGTCGTGCGACAGATCGCGACGATTAGAGCTCGGGCAAAGCTAAACCGAACCCGTTTCCATGCAGATCGGTAAGAGGTCCCTACCTCATGTAGCCGTGTGATCATGGGAGAGGTCGTGGAAGGTGGTTTACCTAGACCGACCAAAAGCTCTTTTTTCCCACATAAGGCGATGGCCCTTATGGTGGAGTGTTTGTGGAATTGATGTTGTTAGCCTCATGCGGTTGTTTAGGCGGTTGCGGGGAACCTTCGGGTGAACCCAACCAACATCATGTGCATACCTAGGTTCCCTCCTTTTTGATGCTCAACCTAGAAGATTGAATGTGCTTGAAACCTCACCATGTGTAGTTGCACTTTCTTTATTTTAGTACTTGTGCTAGTACGGCTTGTTTGCAGGGTAGAATCTCCGCCACCCCGGGAAAGGGGTGGGGTCGTTATAATTTGGTCAGCTGTGCTGACCGTTACCTTGTTTGCCACCGCTTGGTGGAATGTTCTTGCAGGTGCAGGTGACCCTAGCGGGAAATAGCGGGCGGTGGCCCCTTTTGCTGAGTTGGCCCTTGAAGGCCAGCCTCCTTTTTAGCTTTCTCATGTATTGCCGGCCTGCGTGCCGATGTATGTTTTGGAGTTTTTGGTACATTTGCTAAATGTAAGGCCTTAATGCCACAACTCTCTTTCTTGGTTTCATTCCTATGATAGTGGACAATTCTAATGGAAATGTTAAATCTTTATGCTTCCGCTAGTGTTTAGTGTACTCTGTTGTAGTTTCTTTCTGTTTATCACCTTTTAACTCCTAACTAGTGTGGTTAGTATGGCGTGGGGTCCCGGCCGGACCTACTGTTATATTATTCGTACTGGCAGGGTGTTACAGGTGCCCTCCAGCTGAGTTGGAAAATTGACTTTTGGCGACGATTTTGGCCACGGCAAATTGACTTTTAGCCACGAAGCTGTGATAGAAAAATGACTTTTAGCCAGGGCAAATTACCGTGGATAAAAGTCCAAAATCGTGGCAAAAGACTTTTAGCCACGAACTGCCGTGGCAAATGGGCGTGGCCAATACGAGCGTGGCAAAAAAGTATTTGTCATGCTCTTTCTGTGGCAAATACCCTTTTTCTATGACTTTTAGCCACGATTTTAGACTTTTAGCCACGATAATTTGACTTTTGCCACGAAAAATGGTCGTGGGCAATACGAGCGTGGCTAAAAGTCAATTTTCTAGTAGTGACAAGAGATTCTTCTATCACAGCGACGAATCTTCGAAAGAAAAGAAGGAAAGCAGGTAAAGACGACCTCCACGTTGAGTTGGAAAATAGGCCTCCGACTTGATTCTCGTAAGATCCAGGATGGATGATGGGACGGTGCCTCGGTAGTGCGTTCTCCTAAGACCAAGCCTCTACATTGACGGTCGAGATCAGCTCCCCCTTGCACGTTGGTCGTAGTTCCCTCCGACTGCATCTCTCATCCGACTGAAGAGATTATCAGAAAGAAGTCTGGACGCCGACCTCCCAACTCGACGATGAGATGATCGACTTAACCTCTCAGAGGACCCTTAAATAAAGGTGTCACAAACCCTCAAGAGTTAAAAGCTCGTGGCATAACATTTTGTTTCTGATAACCCTATCCAATCATTTGAGTTGGTGTGTTTAATCCCCTCTGATTGTTGAGTAACAATGCAAAGACCCGCCAGGATCCAGGAATGAGGGAAGTAGGATGGAGACTATCGGGATATTGTGTCCCCTTGGACCCCCCCCCCCCCCCCCACCGTCCTTCCCTACCTAGCAACTTCCTCGGCATCCGGCAGCAGAGTAGAATGGAGACAATCGGGATTGTGTGTCACCTTGGAACCCCCCCCCCCCCCCCCGACCATCCTTCCCTACCCAACAGTTCTATCGGCGGCCAGCAGGCGAGTAGGACGATTACTCTCAAGATTAGCCGCGAGTGACCATATAGGCGAGCATCTACTATATGAATACATAACAACGAGGATCTAAGAAACGAGTAAGGTAAGATGGTCAGCCGACATCAACCTCTTCCAAAGTCGCCTAGATCAGAAAGGTAAGCAAACATAAACGAGCGAGCCTATGAGCCTAGCGATATCGTCACAACAGCACAAGACAAACGGAAGTTATCATCTATCAAAAATAAATATCATCATCAAAAAATGCTCTCTCTTAAAAAGCTATAATCACAGCTCCGCAAGAAGCATAAATAATGTTCAAAATGTCAATGTTTATCTAGACGAGGGAGCATAATCAGAAGAGTTTGAATCATTGCCTTCCTCGCCGTCCTGTTCTTCGTCCTCGCTCACATCGAAGATGTCCATAAGAAGCCCTTCTGTCGTCAGCTTCTCGGCTCCCGAAACCAGCAGACCCGCAACATGAAGTTTTGCAAAAACCAAGTTGCCAACATTGAGGGCTATCTCCCGCCGAAGTGACGACAATTCCTGCGAAGATAAGAACAACCCTTTCACCTGGCGAGAAGGTCCAGCTTCCGAGGATATATGGGCGGCCATCTTTGACTCTAACTCAGCATTACGAACTTGCGTCGCCTTTAGCAAGGTCTAGCTGGCCCGCAAGTCGCTCTCCAGCTTGGAGATTATTTCCGCCGCAACCAGATGCTCTTCCTACAAAGGCGAGAAGGAGAAGGTTAAAAAGGATAGAAGAAAAAGATAGTATCTCAATTAGAGCCCTCGTGAACTACCAATATCACATCGAAGCTTGTACTCGACTCTGCCTTATCCTCGGCTGCTTTGGCCCGTTTCAAGGCCTCTGCCTCGTGCTTCTCCGCATCTACGGTGAGCTTCCGATAAAGCGCGAGCTCCTCCTCGGCGCCGAGAAGGTTCCGAGCGGTCTGATGAGCAAGCTCCGCGGCCCGCAGCATCGCTCGCGACCCTTAATCGGCAAGGAAGCGAGGAGAAACATCTCACTGTACCTTCGCATCATCGCGCCCGTAGAGTCCGAATAGGACGCAGAAAGCGTCATTGTTAGGGACCTCGTCCTCGCTCCACGAAGGCAGGCGAGTGCTCAGACGGACCTCGCTGCGCTCCCTGCTCCAGGAGATGAGCGGCTCGCCATCCAAGCCCATGTTCCGCAAGCCCTGTCCAAAGTTGGGGTGATTCTCTGGGACACTGTCTTCCTCCTTGCGTGCCCGCGCCGCCGCTACCCGCCGAGCAACTTCCTTCCTCTTCCTCTTCTTCGACTCGGGCGGTTCGTTTGCATCCAGCCATCCGGCCGAGCAAAGGGTCTCGGTTGGGTCACCGAGCTCAGGAGGAATTCCCAAAAGAGGGGACTCCTCCTCGCCTTCCTCTTCCTCCCCCTGCCGCATCGTCGCTGAAGCCGCCGAAGGAGACGGAGGAGGTGGGGTCTGGCCCCTATAGGCAGAGGCATCGACGGCAAATGGAGACAACCTAGAAGAAAAATGTTGTACGAAAAATAAAGGTCGGGTCAAATCAAATTGCGACAAAGCAACGTTACCCTCGCCAGACTCCAATGCAAGTTGGTCGATGTTTCTGCGCCAGAAGACGATGTCGAATTGTTTATCCTTCATCGCAAGAAGAGGTCCTCGCGGCCACTGCGAAACGAGGGGGTGGCAAACGCTCCCACCGGTCTCTGCTGAGGGCGAACATGTATTTGAGAGAAGTCACCAGATACGAAGATGAACTTCTCGTTCCACCGATGAACCTTATTAGAGGTTCCCGACACCTTGCAGTGATGACTGCCGAAGTAGATCACCCCCTCCTTAGTCGCACCCATATAGAACACCTTCCAAAAACGTCAAGATCGAAGGCAATCTTCTTGCTCCGCAAAAAGCACAGGTATCCGATGATGATGGCTACACCGTTCGTATTGATCTGCGCGGGAACCCAGCCATAATACCTCAGGATCTGGCAGAATTCGGGTCAGAGAGGAAAGCGCAACCCAACCTCGAAGTGGGAGAGGGGAAATCGAGCTTCCCCTCCGAGAAGGTATTAATCCGCTCTCCGGGGGCAGGCAGACAAGCTCGGAATCCCCGAGCGATATAGTGATGAACCGAATCTCTCTAGATCGTCCGGGCGAGTAACGAATTTTTTGAACTTCTTTGCTATGAAGTTCTCGGCATAACTAAGGCGGCGAGCTTTGGCATCTACGGAAGGCGTCATCGAGAAGGAAAGAAACTGGCCGAGGTAGTCATATACTCGTAAGATTTCGGGAAAGCGCATCGACTTTGGGCCCATCCCCCCTATTTATAGAAATCCAAGGGGGGTGCGCGAGTTAATTGCGTGCGAGATACCTGACTACTCGCTCGATACGAAGTCGCATACCACCAATATAAGCGATAATCCCAGGAACCTTCTCGCGTCAAAGCGCGACAAGCAGCAACAAACATAAAAAAACTGCAGAAGATATAAGCAACACAAACGCGACTAACCAGCAAAGTTCGAAATTACAACGAGCAGTTCAAGATTATTACAAATGAGGTCCGAATAAAGTCCATAAGTTACAAGAAGGAGATAAAAATGCTAGTTCACAGAAGGATCACCGCGCCTGTCCGAGGTTGCACTATGTCGCCCGGTAAAGCCCAGTTGACGAGCGAAACCCATTTGCTCCTTAGCCCTCGCCATAAGTTCCTCGCTGAGCGAATATGTTCTTCAATGCGAGTAAGGGTCCCGAGAGACCCCATACTCGCTCGCATGCCGCGGAGATCCGTCTTCAGCAACTCGTAGCGATGCTCCACGTCCGTCATCCGCCGCTCCAACTCATTGATAAGATAGTGCTTTCCTTCCGCCATCTCCAACCGATACTCAAATCCCTCGATATTCGCAACGCGCCCCTCAATCAGAGACATTCGCCGATGAACCTCATATGCCATCAATCTTTCGACCTTCATCTCGAGGTCGAGATAGGCCGAGGTCATCTTCATTCTATATTCACGAGTAAAAAGGCCCAGCGCCTCGATAAAGGCCGATCCCGGAGACGTCGCACGAGCCGAAAAAATAACGAATTAGTAAAAGAGTCGCGAAAAGTCAGTTCGACGTATCAGTTATACCTGCTCGCACTGGCGCTGTCCTCGGTTGATGGCGAGGAGAAGGAGATCGTCGAGGAACATCCCGGCGAGGAGGCGAAGCTATCGGACGAGGCGACTGCGACCGCCGAGGACTAAGCCTCCGCCGAGGAGGAGGAGAATGGTGTGGCGAAGGTGAGCGACGAGGAGAGTTATGTAGGCCCCCTGAACGTCCACTCCGTCCATTATGCGACGACGACACCGTGTCGAGCCGTCGAGGAAGATGAGACGTAGGTGCTGCCGAAGAAGATCCTCCCCCTCCCCTTCCCCCAGAAACCTGAGTATTCGGTATTTCTTGGGCCGTAGTGCGAGGAACCCCAGACGAAGAAGACGGCTGCAAGATAGTGACTCTTGAGTCTTTTAGGGTTAAGCGGGTCCCGCCTGCCGCGCGCTCTGGTAAAGGGGGTGGTGGGCGAAGAGGTTCCTGTTGCGGGATAACACCCGCGGGAAGAACCGGTGCAGGCGGTAAATGCTCGGCACTCGCGCGCTCTCCCGCCGGAGACGTCTGCACGCTTGCTTGCGCGGGAAGTCTGCCTACAAAAAAGCGTCAGCATCAACGAAAAAGTAGCGTCACGATTTCAGTAAAGAGACTGATTACCTTCTCGGAGAGGGTCTGGACGGGCGCTTAGCCGTTCATCTTCGGCGTCCAGTCGAGGAGCTTCATCTCCCAAACCTTCATCATTCGGCCGAGTTAGGGTCGGCTCAGGTAAGGAGGCCGCAGGATCAACGCGATGTACCTCCTCGCCCGGTGGTTTAGGGCAAATATTGGAGGACCCCCTCTTCCTCTTGCGCGAATCAACACTCTTCATCTTCTTCATCAGCTTCCTAAGCAACTCGGTCTTCACAAATATTTCCTCGGTAGACAAAATCTCGCCGGGTATAAAAAATGGCGTGCCAGGGAAGGACCATCCCCTCTATTTATAGATTTCAGAGGACACCCCCTTGGCTTCCGAGTAAATTAGGTACTTGTAACGCCCCTGATTTTCGTTAATTATTTTGCGTAGCCGCTGTGACGTAATTTTGGCGTAAGGGCGTTACGTCAGCTCGTCAGGTTTAGTTTTGGGCCTTAGCTTAGTTAAAGTATGTAATTTAGATCGAGCGTGCAAAATTTCGCGACGTTTCGAGTTAAAGAGATTATTCTGGGTAGTTATCAAGATTTTAGCTTCGGGAAGCTTTATCCCGAGTTTGGCTCGTCGGAATTGAATTCTGACTTCGTCGTTGGATTCGTAGCACCATTTTTCTGTTAAGGTGCGAGTTTCGTGGAAATCCGAGGTGATCTAGTCGCTCTCACAGATTAAGTAAAATGGAAATTAGGGTTTATATAAATACATAAAATCCCCAACCCTATTCATCTTCTTCCCCATTCGTCCGACCAAGAGTTCTATTGGGCGAGAGGGCGAGAGCGGCGTGTCGTGGAGCGTCCGGCCGGCGTCCGAAGGCTGTAGTAGTCGGAATCGTGTTTGGAGAGAGGATTCGGAAAGCTCTCGGCGAGGTCTTCGTCCTAGTGTATTTCGTGCTCGAGTGTTTCCATAGCTGTAGGAGCAAGGAAATTCGAGTTTTTGGCATGGTTAAGGCAAGTGGCTATTTTCCTCCTTCCTTCTTGTTTGTTGAAGCACTCTTCTTTTCCTTGGTTATGAGTTATTGCAGTGTTTTTTGCTTGTACCTTGAGAGCATGTATGTTAGTTAATATCCCTAAACCCCCTTGGTCTTCCCCCCCCCCCCCCCCCCCCCAAACAAAAGAAAATATATATCTAGAATTTTCCCTGGACAACCTACGGTTGCCCTGAATTCTTTTTTCCCGCTGCCTTGGATTTCTCGAGAAATCAAGGTTCCTGCCTTGGATTTCTTGAGAAATCAAGGTTCCTGCCTTGGATTTCTCGAGAAATCAATGTCTTCTGCCCTTGGGATTTCTCGATAACTGCAATTCATGCCTTTGGGATTTCTCGAGAAATCAATGTCTCCTGCCCTTGGGATTTCTCGAGAACTGCAATTCCTGCCTTTGGGATTTCTCGAGAATTCTATTCTCTGCCTTTGATCTCTCGAGAACCCTTTGACCTTAGCCCTCGATTTCTCGAAAACTATAGGTTCTTAGCTTTTGATTCCTCAAGAAATGCCCATTTGTTTCTCAGTGTTTGAGCTATGCCTCCAATTTCTCCTCCTCCTTAAAATCTTGTGTCTTCTACAGGGTGCAGGTAGTTGCAGATATCTGTATTGTGCCCTTGATCATGAGCACCTTCTGCCTAAGTTCTTTCATTTGTTGTGATTACCCAATCTCTGAGTCTTCTCTTATGAATCTTCTTATGCAGTGTTTACCTCGTCTTTGACCCTAACTCCTAGGGTATCCTGGTGATTATTTCTCGGGCTGCGTTCCGTGCCTTAATAAAAGTTAATTAATATGAACTGTTGCCTTTAGCCTTGCTGTTAAGATTCTGTTACAATAGCTTGGCCTGTGATCCTGTGGGCCGTGTTTGGGGGCAGTAAGGACTTTGTTAAGCCTTGCACGATGGCCATTGTAGGGGTGGTCAGTAGGCTCGTTCTGAGGCTCCGTGGGCCGTGTTTGGGTGGTGGGGGGTAGAGAAACCCCCACCCGTTTTAGGCTTTGGGTGGCAGAGGATAAAAGATCGCCACCCGCTTAACTTGAGTTGATCGGTCTCTTTAAATAGAATTTACAAGATAAATGAACCATGCTTGTTCCTCTTTATGATATTTGGTGCACTCGGTGCTTTGCTTAGTTCTTTGCTTTGGAGTTCTCCCTTTTCTGTAAGTTTGGTCTGAGTTGGTACCCCTTATGTCTTATTTACTTCTTGTTTTTCTGCCTCTTGTAAATCCCTTGCTGAGGCGTTCTTGTTTTATTGAATGTCTCAGGTTCTGAGCCATATCGGCTATTGGTATAGCCCGGAGTCTTCGAAAGTTTTAGTTGCTGTTTTACCCCACTGTTGTGAGGTAGTTGTTGTTAGTTTTCTTTTGGTGTTCAGACATACTAGTTTGGAGCCAATGAGTTAGTGTCAGGTTGTTGACGCCCGTTGTGCCTCTTTTTGATACTTTATAGTTTACTTGCCAGCTGATGCTACTACTTTTAGATCTGAGGTATCTTGCTCTCTGGGAATGATTTATGTCTAGGTGCATCATAGTTATAAAAGAATTTTTCTTTCATCCTCATTGCATTCTTTTAACTGAAATCTTTAGTTTTAAAGTCACCTAAAGTTATTTTCTATACTTATACTACGCCTAGATATGTACATATCATTTACTTTATGTCCTGTCATCACGTGCATATAGGACCTTAAGTGAACAAAATCAAGTATTTTTCCGCTGCAAATTTCATATACTTTCCCGGTGGACCAGTTGATCCACGATCTAAGAGACACAGTTTTTACTCCAAACCCTAATAAATGATTTCAAATGACGAATTATCATGTAATCATGTTTAATTTAAATAAGTAATAGGTTCCCGCCTGAGCGTCTGCAGTTGTCTCCTGCATGACGTGACATCATGACGCTTATTTTCTCTTACTCTGATGCTCCTAAATTCGGAGAATGCGGGTTGTGACAGTACTCACCAGGAACAGCTCGTCGAATGAAGGTTTGATGATTCTTTCCAAGCAACTACGTTACTCGCAAAGAGCGGGGATTGTGTACAACCCACATTCTCCGAGGGTGGGCCCGTCTAAAGGTCACGTAGGCCGAATTCAAAGTCAATGGTCAAAACCGAAGATATCAGACAGCGCATCAGGATCAGGTAACCCTGAGGTGCGAGTAGGGACTTACTCGCCCCAAGCGCGAGAAGGCAGGCGTACCCGGAATTAACCAGACAGTCGAGCGAGAAGGTCAGAGGACTGGACATGCTCGCATATAGACAACTTTCATCAACCAACTCGCCAGTCTGTACCGAGGCCCTCGCCTACTCGCTCGCTTATGCCTTCGCTCAATCATCTCAAAAGGGACCAGCGATAGTCGTCTGCCTCCCCTCCCCCAAGATTTGTCTATAAATAAACCCACAGGGAATGACACTTGTTAAAAATCAAAACTTCATCCCCCTATAGGCGAGAATCCTCCCTAGCTTGTGCCTTCCTAGTACCAAACTCGACCATTCGTTGGTTGCGGAGGAGAAGACTCCTTTGAGCTTCTGGGTACGTGGTGAGACCTCCCTGCCGCGGCACCTGAGGTTGTGTTTGTTATCCTTCTAGTCATTTTGCCGTCGCCAATCAAGTCGTCTTGTCGGACCGCTGGGCAAGTAGCCTCCGGCTGCATTGATCCAAATTTTGGAGTCAAGATTTTCTTGGCTTCAACAGAAGGGATTTAGAATTTTTAGGGTGTGTCCATAACACCACTCTAAAATTTTAAGGTAAATAATTTGGTGCTCTTGCATTAATGTTGTACTAAAGTGGATTTTAATATTATTGTTGCGGATCACTCAAGGCTCCGGTAGACCAGACTAGATTGGACCGCCTTAGCCCGGGAGCGTTTGAGCACGCAATCAGTCACAGAAAAAGGGAAAGCTGACAAGGCAATTTTTTTAACGTGTAAAACTCGTCAACTGGGTGAAAAACCACGCGGCCGGGTCTGTGCCGACCGAAACCTCCACTATTTGTAGGTTGTTGTGCAGAGCTTTTTTGAAGAACTCGAGGGCGACAGACCGCCTCTCGTTACAATTATTGAGAGAGAGAGAGAGAAAGGTGCTCGTAGGATGACAGACCACCGCTCTTGGAGCTAAATCTTCCGCATGCTGTAGAGGGGAATGCTACGCTTTGAGGGCTCTGGAGACTTTGACTACTGCTTGAAGGTTGGATCGATGTGTTCTGTGCGACTTTGTTTCTGCGGCTTGCCTCTTGTTGCGCGGGAGGAGTCTGGAGTGATGATCTTGAGTGCGCGGAGTGCTTGGATCGGTCTTGAGAGCGAAGCGCACGTAGGCGCGCTTGGAGCGGTCTTGAGAGCAGAGCGCACGGAGGCACGCTTGGAGCGGTCTTGAGAGCGGAGAGCACGGAGGCGCGCTTGGACCGGTCTTGAGAGCGCAGCGCACGGAGGCGCGCTTGGAATGGTCTTGAGAGCGGAGCGCACGGAGGCGCGCTTGGAGCGGTCTTGGGAGCGGAGCGCACGGAGGCGCGCTTGGAGCGGTCTTGGGAGCGGAGCGCACCGAGGCGCGCTTGGAGCGGTCTTGGGAGCGCATCACACGGAGGCGCGCTTGGAGCGGTCTTGCGAGCGGAGCGCACGGAGGCGCGCTTGGAGCGGTCTTGAGAGCGGAGCGCACGGAGGCGCGCTTGGAGCGGTCTTGAGAGCGGAGCGCACGGAGGCGCGCTTGGACCGGTCTTGAGAGCGGAGCGCACGGAGGCGCGCTTGGAGCGGTCTTGAGAGCGGAGCGCACGGAGGCGCGCTTGGAGCGGACTTGAGAGCGGAGCGCACGGAGGCGCGCTTGGAGCGGTCTTGAGAGCGGAGCGCACGGAGGCGCGCTTGGAGCGGTCTTGAGAGCGGAGCGCACGGAGGCGCGCTTGGAGCGGTCTTGAGAGCGGAGCGCACGGAGGCGCGCTTGGAGCGGTCTTGAGAGCGGAGCGCACGGAGGCGCGCTTGGAGCGGTCTGGAGAGCAGAGCGCACGGAGGCGCGCTTGGAGCGGTCTTGGGAGCGCAGCGCACGGAGGCGCGCTTGGAGCGGTCTTGCGAGCGGAGCGCACGGAGGCGCGCTTGGAGCGGTCTTGTGAGCGCATCGCACGGAGGCGCGCTTGGAGCGGTCTTGCGAGCGGAGCGCACGGAGGCGCGCTTGGAGCGGTCTTGAGAGCGGAGCGCACGGAGGCGCGCTTGGAGCGGTCTTGAGAGCGGAGCGCACGGAGGCGCGCTTGGAGCGGTCTTGAGAGCGGAGCGCAAGGAGGCACGCTTGGAGCTGTCTTGGGAGCGCAGCGCACGGAGGCGCGCTTGGAGCGGTCTTGCGAGCGGAGCGCACGGAGGCGTGCTTAGAGCGGTCTTGAGAGCGGAGCGCACGGAGGCGTGCTTAGAGCGGTCTTGAGAGCGGAGCGCACGGAGGCGCGCAAGGAGGAGGCGCGCTGGGGAGCGCGCAAGGAGGAGGCGCGCTTGGAGCGCGCAAGGAAGAGGGAGAGAGAAAATCCGTAGGAGGATTTCTCCGGGAGAGAAGAGGATCCCCCCAAAAAAGAGAAGCCTTGGGGTTCTATTTATAGTTTTTGAGGGTGACACTTTCGTAATTAAATGAGTGGTTAGGGTAGTTATGGTGGTTATGCGGCTACCCGCACACCATAACCAATTTATGTGTTATACGCACACTTATCATGAATATAGCTACGCGCACACCAATTTGTATAGTTTTGCGGTGATATGTATTCATATGACGGATATGGTTATGCGCACACCATAACCATATTATTTGTTATACGCAGACCGTATTGAAGGATTTTACTATTTGCACCCCCATGTTGGAGGATTTTACTATTTACACCCACATGTTGAAGGATTTTACTATTTACACTCACATGTTGAAGGATTTTACTATTTGCACCCCATAATGAGGGATTTTACTATTTTCACCTCATGATGTGAGATTTTACTATTTGCACCTCCATGTTGGAGGATTTTACTATTTTCACCCCATGATGCAGAATTTTACTATTTACACCCCATAATGAGGGATTTTACTACTTGCACCTCATGATGTGAGATTTTACTATTTGCATCCCCATGTTGGAGGATTTTACTATTTGCACTCCATGATGGAGGAATTTATTATTTGCACCCATGTTGGAGGATTTTACTATTTGCACCCCATGATGCAGAATTTTACTATTTGCACCCCCATGTTGAAGGATTTTACTATTTGCACCCACATGTTGGATGGTTACGGGATAGTAGGATTTCTTTGGATAACCGCACACCCATGAATGAGATGCGGTTAGCGCCTTCAAAGAAACCCTATCAATTATTAAATGACATATGATTTCAAATGAATATGCAGTATTTACTCTGTTTGATTTTGTTTAATTTCCTTATATTTTTTTATGGTTAAATTTTTTTGCGGTTAAAATTTACTCTAGAAATAATTCCTGGTTAACAAAAATTTATTTATGACTAGCTAAAAATACATGGCTGAATATGAAGATCCAGAAAAAAATGACTTTCATATTCACCGTCCATCTATTGTAACAGAATCTTAACAGCAAATAGAAGGCAGAGATAGGCGAAACACAACGCCTAACTACAGCAAGCGTTACACAGGCTCTCTATACACGACGTAAGCGATGACGTAAAACACATTAAGACGGACCATACGTTCCATATAATAATCAAAATTCTAGCAAATAATGAGCTGGCGACAACTTCTCGAATGTACTCTTGTTCGCATCCCATCCGTTTAAACCCCAACACGAAACGGCAACGGCTGATCTTTCACCAAGCTATCTTTAAATACCCACCCACCCCGACATTTGTTTCCCGGGTTTCCTAGGGTTTCTTCAATTATCTTAATTCAGCTTTCACCGTCCTTGCTGGTTGTTTGGTATGATCTTCCTTAGGTCGCATGGAGCTCTTCATCTGATTCTGGAGGCTTCAACCTTTTACCAGGATCTATTGTTATAGTTTTCATTTGAGAGTTCTATTTAATTTTTTCTTCTGATCGTGGATCTATATATCTCACAGTCGATCGTATTGACTTTTTGTAGTGTATCGTGTTCGATGCATCTATAGGGAACCCTTTCATCTCTCGAGACGATAACTTCATCCTCTTTTCTGGGTTTCTTATTTTCTTTTGACATTTCTATCATTTCTCCATCGGATCGTGGATCCGATCAACTTACTGTGGATCATATTGATGTTTTGTAGTGCGGCGAGTTCTGATGCATTTTACTGGGTCCTCTCCATCTCTTGACGTTCTAACTTCAACCTCTTCTCAGGATCTGTTATTTAAATTTTCTGTTGACATTTCTATTGTTTTTTTCTTTGGATCGTGGATTCATTCAACTTACTGTGGTTCGTATTTGCTCTTTTGTAGTGCAGCGTGTACTGATGCATTTATAACGGATCCTTTTCATCCCTTGAGGCTATATCTTCAACCTTTTTTCAGGATCTGCTGTCAAATTTCTCTTTAACAATTCTATTGTTTTTTCATTTGATCGTGGTTCCAATCAATTTACTTTGTTCTTCATATTGGTCTTTTGTAGTGCAGCGTGGTCTGATACATGTACAGTGGACCTTTTTCGTCTCTCGAGGCTATACTTCAACCTCTTTTCACTATCTGTTATAATATATTTTTTTGTCGACATTTCTTTTACTTTTTCATCAGATCGTGGATCCGTTCAACTTACTGTGGATCATATTGGTCTTTTGTAGTTCGGCGAGTTCAGATGCATTTGTAGTGGATCCTGTTCATCTCTTGATTCTACAACTTCAACCTCCTTCCAGGATCTGCTATTAAAATCTCTTTAGACATTTCTATTGTTTTCTTCTTCTTCGTATCGTGGATTCATTAAACTTACTGTGGATAGTATTGGCTCTTTTGTAGTGCAGCGAGTCTGATGCGATTATTGGCGACCCTCTTCATCTCCGGAGGCTATATCTTCAACCTCAGTTTTTGGATCTGCTATTAAATTTTTCTTTAACAGTTATACTGTTTTTTACTTGGATCGTGGATCCAATCAACTTACTTTGTTGATTATATTGATCTTTTGTAGTGCAGTGAGGTCTGATGCATCTATAGTGGACTCTCTTCAACTATTGAGGCTATGTTATCTTCAACCCCTCTTCAGGAATTGTTATTATATTTTCTCTCGATATTTCTATTACTTCATCGGATCGTGCATCCGTTCAACTTACTGTGGATCATACTGATCTTTTGTAGTGCGGCTAGTTCTGATGCATTTGTAGTGGATCCTCTTCATCTCTCGATGCTATAACTTCAATCTCTTTCCAGGATCCGCTGTTAACTTTCTTTCGACATTTCTATTGTTTTTCCTCAGATCGTGGATTAATTCAGCTGACTGTGGATCGTATTGGGTTTTTTGTATTGCAGCGTGTACGGATGCATTTGTAGTGGACCCTCTTCATCTCTTGAGGCTATATCTTCAACCTTTTTTTCAGGATCTGCTACGTAATTTTCCTTGAGAATTATATTTTTTTTCATAGGATCGTGGTTCCAATCAACTTATTTTTTGTGATCATATTGATGGTTTGTAGTGCAGTGTGGTGTGATGATGCGCATCCATAGTGGATCCTCTTCATCTTTAACTTCTTTTTCAGGATCTGCCTCTTTTCAACAATTCAATATATCTAAATCGGAACGTTAATGGATCCAATCAACTTGTTGTGGATATTATTGATCTTTTGTATTGCAGCTTGTTTTGATGCATTCTACACTGGATCGCCTTCTTCTCTCGAGGCAATTTAGTCAACCTCCTTCCAAGATTGTTTATTAGGTTTATTTCGACATTTTTCATATAAACTCGATCCATTCAGCTTACCCAGCATCATAGTGAACATATGGAAGTGTCCCGTGTTCTGAAGCACCTGCACTGGACACCATTCTCTCGAGGCCACTTCTTCAACTATAGTAATTAATTTTTTTTAAAAAATTTATTGTTCGATAGATTGTTTGCTAATTTCATTGGCTCGACATTTTTCTGTGCCGTCATCACAGACTCCGACTACTACGGGATATGATCCTTTCTCAATAGTATGGCTTCTAGCTTCAGCTCATCGGACTGGTGATTATCTTCTCGACTTCAGCCTTTATCTGATGTGATCGGAGGATCTTGAAGCATGACGGCTCACGGAATAAGTTACCAAGCAATCCATCAATCAATTCTCTGATTTTATTATGTTCAGTCTGCTGTACTAGTGATGTAGAAATAGTACTTATCTGAAGGTGCGAGTGGAGGCGATCTTGTTTGCAAGTAGGTAAGTTGAATATTAGGGTTGCTTGTTTTTCCGGCCTTTGCCATGTTGGGTGCGCTCACATGGCAGGTCACAAAGTCATTAATAAAATACTTCAATTTTTGTTGTTTTGGGGGAGAGATCGTACGGGGTGGTTCTTTATCCCGGGTTCTCTCCTCAGCGAAGTTTCCTTCCTCTGCTGCACTTTGAAGCAATCAAACCTACTCCATTAGCATCTTCCTCGTATGGCAAATTAGTTAACCTTCCCTTAACGAGGTACATCGTTAAGCACCCTTTTGCTCCGTATCTTGATCAATGCTCATTTAGTTTTGATGTAACCAATACACTTTTTGTGGAGCGGTTTCAGAATTGTTGTGGCTGTGCATATGGTTATGGAAAATTCATACAATGGTTGGTGAAGAAGGGAAACAGAAGCTCCAGCAAGAATTCTCCCGTGGTGTTGAACGCATGGATCCAAAAACCTTAATTTGTTGAAGAATTCTGAATTTTTTGATGGCAGGTAAATCACGACCCCTGTTGTTTCCTGATAATTACACCTGGACCGAAGAACCTCTCAAACAACATAATAATCTCAACCCCAACCTAAATTTCCATTCTTTATTTGTTAATTTTTTGACGCAGCATCCTTTCTTCACTACATCTCTTGTCAAGTCATTTGGAATTTACAATGTTGCTACTTTTGAGAATAAGTGCTTGTAATGAAGGCAATAGGCATAATTGATGTTTTTACTTTGCATTCTTATGTTTGTGTTTGGGATAAAAAGTCATGTATTTATTTTATTGAATTTTCAATCTTAGATCAAGCTTTAGTTTTTTTTAGGATCAGTTTCATATCTTGTTAATTTTTATTTATCAAAGTTTTACCTTTAATTTGTGTTTGTTTGAAATAATCCTCCATGTTTAATTCAAGCTTTTTCTTTATTGTAATCCTTGAAACTGGTTGAATAGAATTTTAAGCTCCAAGGGAGAGTGGTGAATCTATGGTGTTTTGACATCTTTCCATTTTATGTTCAAATCTATTTTTTTTCTTGGTGGCAGTTATAAGAGATGTCATGCCTAACATGACAACGAGAGTAGGCAATCTTATACTCTTTGTAAACCTGTTATTCTGCCTTCTAGGAGTATATTTTCAACTTATGAGATGGTTAAGTAGTGCCCAATTTGCATCTCTCTTGTGAAATTGTCCCTTCTATTCTCAAATTTGTAATGTTGAGGGTGGAGAATTTCACTCACCGTGCAAAAAATAAAGGGCTTACCAGCTGGAGCAATAGCTTTGCCGAGCCTGGTTGGTAATATAGTTATACCACTCATTGTGGTTTTGTAAAATGGTGGAAAGTGGATTTGAAACTCTTGAATAATGATGCTTATTGGAGTTTTAGGGTTTTGGGATGGGCACCATTATATGCTAACACATGTACTCAATTTCATTCAAATCTAATAATTTCACACTAAATTACCAAATAATTTTACATGCAAATTGATAGACGAGCACGTCGAGGAAACACCATGGCGAGTTTACACACGCATGCTCTCCTCTTGTCGGTTTCCTCCCCTAATTCTTAATATTTGGTCTGACTTGCCGCTTTGCTCGCAGCCCCCACTGCTCGCCTCCACTGTTATGTGCGCACTCTTCATTTGACCCGCATAAGCGTTGTGCGAGCGATCTCGCTGTTGAACGATCGGCGCGCTCTGCCTCCAACTTTGTCCTGCGTGCGCTCTGCTGCTGTTGGACGTCTTTGCTCGGTGAAGCCCAGGAATTGGGCCTTCTTCGGCCTTCTGCTCACCCGCGCAGCCCCCCGCCAGTCTCCAACCACCTCTCCGCAATTCCCGTGCAACCTCAAGCCACCTCTTCGCCATTCCCGGGCAACATGCCGCTGAGTCTTCGACCTGCCGGCGAATCTAGCCTCCGAAGCCCTCCAACACCGTCTCGAAGCGCAAGATCAACTTATCGCCTCCATGGAAGCATACATTCTTGCCCTCCACTCGAAGATTGACTCCCTCCATATGCCGTTCACTCCCTCCAACGTTGGTTTCGCCGTCGATGGCGACTCTATCCTTGGCGCCACTCTGGCGTGACTCTTCGAACAATCGGCCCCTAAGGCCCCCACTTGGCCCGCCCTCTCCCTCGACCTTTCGTCCTTTGTCGGTGTTGACTCGATGGGCTGGCGGAACAATATTTTGACCTCCACTTCACTTCGGAACAAGACAAGGTGTCCACCATTCTTGTGGGGTTGAACGGTTCCGCCCTTCATTGGGCTCGGTGGCTTTGTCAGTCCAACCCCATTCTCTCCTAGGCTGAGCTCCAACAGGAGATGATTCGCCGCTACGACCATGCCCATTGCCACATCTTCTCCAGAGACCCCCCCTCCAATCCAGCAGACCTTCAAGGGCTCCTCATCGAGCTTGTCGACCTCTTCGAGGCCCCGATCAGCCTCCCTCCAGCCCGGCTGACCGATGACGTCATTCCCCTGCAGCCCGGCATCGCAGCTGTTTCAGTACGGCCTTATCACTATGACCATGCCCAAAAGGACGAGATGAAGCGATTGGTTCATGAGTTGTTGATGGAGCCCTCATCCGCCCTTTCTCCAGCCCGATCCTCCTTGTTCAGAATGACGGTAGCTGGCGGTTCTGTGTGGACTTTTGGGAGCCAAACAAGGCCACCGTCCCCGACACAAGTACCTGATTTTGGTTATTCAGGAGCTCCTGGACGAGCTTCATGGGGTAGTCTTCTTCACCAAACTGGATCTGCGAGCTGGCTATCACTAGATTCGGGTGAGACCGGAGGATGTGGCCAAGTCGGCCTTCCGCACTCACGACGGCCACTATGAGTTCTTGATCATGTCCTTTGGGCTGACTAATGCTTCTACTACCTTCCAGGTCACGATGAATGACATCTTCAGGGCAGTCCTCTGCCGCCACGTTCTTGTTTTTATGATATTTTGGTGTATAACTCTTTTTGGCAGGATCACCTATGATCCTACAACATGTGCGCCTCACTCTGTCCACTCTTCGGCACCACCAGCTCGAGCTCCATCCGAAGAAGTGCTCCTTTGGCGTCGTCGAGGTGAGCTACCAAGGCCACACGATCTCGGCGCAGGGGGTCGCGATGGATGAGGAGAAGATTGCGGCAGTCCTTCGCTGGCCGACTTCGTCTTCACTACGGTATGTCCTCGGGTTCCACGGCTTGACCGGCTACTACCGTCGTTTCATCCAGGGGTACGACGCGTTGGCCAGATCGCTCACACAGTTTCTAAAGAAGTCAGAGGAGGGCCCAGTCCAGTGGACTCCAGCAGGCCTTCGCCGCTCTCCAGCAGGCCCTCGTGCGTGGGCCGGTACTAGCCATGCCCGATTTCTCACGGCCCTTTCTGGTCAAGTGCGATGCGTCCGGCTTCGGCGTGGGCGTGGTGCTCATGCAGGCCGACCGACCGGTCGCCTACTTCAGCCGGGCCTTTTCAGACACCATTCGCAGTCGATCCACTTATGAGAATGAGCTCATGCGACTCGTCCTCGCGGTTCGACATTGGCGGCCGTATCTTTCGGGCCGCCTGTTCGTGGTCTGCACCGACCATCACAGCCTTCGCTACCTCTTGCAACAGAAGATAACCACTCCTGCCAAACTCTTGGGCTATGTCTTCACCATTGAGTTTTGCTTCGGGAAGACGAACTGAGCGGCTGATGCCCTCTCCCGCAAGAGTCAAACTCCAGAACCCGTGACCATCTCTTGCCCGATATCGGAAGACACAACGACCATCTAGCGAGAAGTGGAGGCCAACCGCTTCTTGAGTGGGATCCGGACGACACTCCTCGCCGACCCCACCGCCCACCTGCCATATGCCCTCATTGTTGTCCGTCTGCTCTTCAAGGACGCCTCGTTCTCGCGCCGTCGTCAACGAGCATTCCATGCTTCCTTGTCGAGTTCCATGCCTCCCCAACAGGCGGCCACTCAGGGGCGTTCTACACATTGCCGCTTGGCGGCTTCGCTATATTGGCCCCACATATTTCGGCAGGTCAAGGCTTACGTGTCCGCTTGCCTGACCTGCCAGAAGCCTAAATATGAGGCGACTTTTCCCGGGGGCCTCCTGCAGCCCCTTCTCATTCCGGAGCATGTACTCGCTTGCCGCGCTCGCAGGGGTACGATTGCATACTGGTCGTGGTAGACCGCCTATCCAAGTACATACACTTTATTCCCTGCGCCTCCGTCGTTGAGAGTTTCATCAGCGGCATTGTCCGATTCCACGGTTTCCCGCGGTCGATCGTGAGCGACCGGGACCCCTTGTTCTTGAGTACCTTCTGGACAACTCTTTTTCGACTCCAAGGCACACACCTCCGTATGAGTACAACATATCACCCGCAGACGGTCGGCCAGTTCGAGGTCCTCAACCGCTATCTAGAGACATACCTTTGCTGCTTCGTGGGGGAGCAACCCCGCAGTTGGGCAAAATGGTTAAGTTGGGCAGAGTATTCGTACAACACGGCTTACCACAGCGCGGCGGGAACCACCCCATTTGAGGTCTATGGCCGCCCACCACCTTTGATCATTCGTCATCTTCCGGGGGAATGCCAAGTAGAAAGTTTAGCCACCGCCTTACAGGACCATATTGGATCTTCTGAAGGATCATCTCAGTCGGGCCCAACTGAAGATGACAGCCTTTGCCAACCGAAAGTGGCGAGACCTCTCTTTCCGGGTAGGGGAAAAGGTTTTCATCAAGCTCCACCCACACCGACAGTTGTCTGTGGCCCACCGACCATGCCCGAAGCTCGCTCCCAGGTTTTTTGGCCCCTTCGAGATTTTGGCTTCGCATCGGCGCCGTTGCCTACCGTCTCCGTCTTCCCACCGGCAGTCGCATACACTCGGTCTTCCATGTCTCCCAGCTGCGCTGTGTGGTTGGCGACCACGCCACAACCGACCACATCCCCGCCAATGTTGATCTCTCCGGCGAGGCACCTTATTACCCGACGAAGATGCTCGAGAGGCGTAGCCTCGTGCCGGGAGACCCATCCTCTGACGAGATCCTGGTCGCGCGGACCAATCATCCAGACTCTGATGCCACCTGGCTCCCTCGGGAGGATTTCTGTCGTCAGTTCGTCGATTACTGCCTTGAGGACAAGACAAATTTTCCGACGACATTGATACAGACGAGCACGTCGATGAAACACCATGATGAGTTTACACACGCAGAAGGACGGCGTAGCCGGCGGATGCTTGATGGACGGACATCGGTCGTCCACTTATGCTTTGTTTATATTCATGTTTTATTGTTGTCCTTTATGTCTTGTTGCAGACTGGTTATTCGCACCCCTTATGTTATGAAAGGGCGTTGCTTGGTCTATGTTTATCTTTGGATCTATGAATTTTAGGGTTGCTCCCTAAGAGTTTCCTCTCATCCTCCTCCCCTCTTCGTCTCCCCTCTGTCTCCTCTTGCCGGGTTTCCTCCCCTAGTTCATAATACAAACATAATTTCACACATGCATAACACAATCACCCAACACAACACTTGAGCCTTTATCCAACCATAGACAACCATATACATATTCATCAACACATGTTTTACACAAGCATGCATAGGAAAATGAAGAATTCAAAATCGGGTTAGAGTAAAAAAAAATACCTGCGTGATCAACATTGGAGGACGGGAAACATGGTGTTGTCGTCGGAGAAGTAGCACCGAAGAAAATAGACGACGTCTCATTGGAGGAGGTGAGCAGTTCTTTTTGTCGTGCAGGAGAAGTAACACCAGAAGAATTGGGGCGACTTCATGTCGGAGGAGGTGAGCCGTCTTCTTCCTCGCGCGAGGAGGAAGACACATGGAATTGTCAAGTCAGTTCTCGGGATTACGGAAAGACTCTTTTGAAAGTGAGATCACCACCTGAGAGTGAAAGAATCCTGTTCTCTTATCCCCTGCTGTCTCTGAAAGATGCCGAGAAGAAGCTTTTGTCTCTTGCTTGTTATTTTTGCCCTTATGAAGTCGTGAACTCTGCTTTTGTGGGTACTCTGTTAAGCTGAGATTTGCTTATTGACTCTATATAGTAGCCGTATTAAATACTCGAAAATGTGGAATCTAGGAATAACAATTATTTGTTGGGGCTTTGTAATATTCAAACTAGTTTAAGACATAAATATTGCATTATTTTTCACCTATTTGTGCTCTCAAATTTGCGCTCGGAAACTCCTTTTAGGATCAACACTTTTGTGGTATTTTGGGAGCACTTTCGTAGCACCTCAGAAGGCTCTATTGGTGCCATGTAAGTATCGTACCAAAAATTGACTCGGGCTCTAGAATTTTTTTTGAAAGTTCAACTGTTATCCGTGATACTCTCTCCTTTTCTTCTCTTTAGATTTTTCAGGTCAGTTAGTGTTAAGGTCTGTTAGGAGAGGTTCTCTTATCAAGGAGGTCTGGGGTTCGAGCCCCAGCATCAACAACCCGCCGCGCTGAGAACAGGCGCGAAGATGAGTTGGGGTGCTTGGACTGCAGTCCTTTTGGCAGGCGTGCTTGGCCGTGGTTCGCTAGTTGGTGTGATGCCACGTAATGCGGTCGGGGCCCTGGCGTCCGCCATCAAAGATTGGAATTTATAAGAGTTTTTCAATGCCACTGAAATCGCCTAAATCTAAGTGTACTTCCTAGAAATTCAAAAAAATAGGAGGGAATTCAATTTTAAACTCCTTTACTCTATTGGTGCCATGTGGCCTATACGGACGCCACGTGGTGCCCATCCGTGCTTCCGCGTGAAGCACCTTCTGCACATCGACACTGTTGGAAGTGCACTTAGATCTTTGATATGAGATTATCCCTTAGTGGATCGTAGATCGTAAGGAGAAGCAACCTAGGAAGCAACCTAGGAACTCTTGGAGAGGACGGTCTACATAGGAAGCAACCTAGGAACTCAAAAAGAACTAAAATAACAAATTTTGGGGATGAAATTTTTGTAAGAGGGGAGATTATAATATCTTGTACATGTGTAATCAAAAGTAGTAATAAATAATATTGATTATGAATAAATAAAAGTGATTATCTCAAAAAGATGTAAAATTTAGGTTCTGGCGCTAAAATTTTCAATTGAAGTTGAATTTTAAAATATGGAGTCCACAGTTAGGCTTGTATGGTTAAAAAAACTTAAGAATCAATATTATTTGTTAAAACCCTAAACCCTAAAAACACATTTTGGGGTAATCATCTTGAATTTTGAGAAATTGTGTTCGCTAATAGATTCAAAACGTCAAAATATATGAAGGGATAAACGTCAAAAAACATAAGAGTGTTTTTTCTAATATTTTGGGCCCTCAAAAAGCCCAAAAAAGATGAGTCGGCCGCCGACCTTGTTGTGCATGTGCATAACATGCTTAACTTTAAAGCATGGGGTGATCACCACGTGGCATTCGTAGAAGCTACGTGGCACCATCCGAGTAGAGGGGGAGTTTAAAATTGAACTCCCTTCAATTTTTTTGAAATTTTTGGGTGCCCTTCGCCTCAAATTTAGATGATTCCAGTGGCATAGGAAAGTTCTTATAAATACCCATCTAATGGGACTCTACTCTCATTCCATCTTCGGTCCAATTGTTAGGAAATCTCGAAGGTGAGAGGAGAATGAAAGTTTTGGTTTTCTGCTGAATTTTCGGGGAATTTGTGAGAGGAGCTCGAGAGTCAGTTTTTGGACTTATCTTGCATTAAAGACTTATCAGTACTTCGGAAGCGAAGCCAAAATAGTATTTTTTGCCTGCGCGCAACTAATTCCTGTCAAATCTTCAAAGTACTACCATTGCACCATCGAAATACCCACTGAAGTATCGATCTTTTGCTAAAAGGAGGTTTGTTTGTAGCTCAAATTTGATAGCACTAATATCGAGGTTGGTGAAAAATAATGCAAAATTTATGTCTTATGCTAGCTAGTTTGCAAATTGTGATGTCTCTATTAATAATTCTTCTTAGGTGTCTAAAGACTAGCTTGATAAAGGGGTTTGATGAGATTGACCTAATATATGACTTTGATCAATAAATGGTGATAATTCAAGATGCTCTAATAAGACATGCACGATATGATGTAAAATAGTAAAAATACTATTGTGTATTATTGTGCGATGGTGTGTACTATTATATTAGCCTAGTATTCAGATCCCTTTTCCTTCTGGCGGACTTGCTATCCACAAATCTAGATTGTATAGGCAAAGAGCCCTCCGGTTTGGCCCATCGAAGTATTGTAAGTGCTAACTAGCAAATAAATTATTTTTTATATAAATAAGAATTTTTACAAAAGGATAAAACTTATGATAATGGGCTACTGTTTACCGTCTTCATTGTATGTTTCATTTAAAATTGTGAATTGCATATGACATATATATATATTATTCTTTCAGGGTGTGCGAAGATACCTATTAATATGTTTTTTGTACCGACGAGGATATGGCCGCCAACGATCAGTTAGGGAGACTAATATGTATTATGCATAAAAAAATGATGTATTATCCGACTATGTACTTGCAAAAGTTTGAAATATAAATAAAATTTATTGTTTTTTTTCTTGAATCATCGTTAATGTTCTCGTTTCGTTAACTCGAGCTTATTGGGTTAGTGTGACATAATAGTATGTAGCAACAGCTTATACAGTCAAAAAGGTACAGCCATATCAATTAAATGACACCCACACACGTGTATCTAGGATGTGTACTCACTCATAATCACGGCCCTTCTTTCAGTTTTTCTCCGCACCTCCACTGCCTTTCTTTTTGAATTCCTTCGCGTTTTACCCTCCGACATTACTCCGTTCACTCCTTTTTTTTCAATACTCTTCATGATATATTGACAACCTGGCCAACAAATGTGATTTCCACCATGATTGTTGATTTCTTTGTGAGAAATTCTGAAGAGTTGATTGAGCTGTCTTGGAAGAGATAAGACAAACCCCAACTATTCGACAACTATTTACTACTCTGGAGTGGGCCTCAAATTTTGCAATTTCTTAACCAATACCAGCCATAAAAAATTTAGGGCGTTGTTAATAGCAAACCGAGATTCGCTATTAGCAAAAAAAAAATTGGGTTTAAGTCAATTTAGTCTATTTTTTTCAATTCTAAAAGACCTCTATTAGCAAACCATTATTTAGGTTTTCGGAACTCCAACTCCCGATCCGCGCTGCGCTGCCTTCCTCATTCTCGAAAACCCTATTCCGCTCCCTCGTGCGATCCCGTTCCCGCCGTCGCCGCCGCCCACGCCCTCGTTCCCGTCGACGCCGCCGCCCTTCGTCCTCGTGTCCGACGCCCTTCGTCCTCGTGTCCGACGCCCTTCGTTCCCGTTCAGGTACTGATCTGCAATGGATGATTGAGCTTTCATCGTTTCCATTTCGTTAATAAAAGATATAAAATGCATAGCCTATGGATTTTTTAGCAGCTAAACCTCGGATGGATCGCGTGCGTGCCTACTGATTAGATCTGTATTAGACCAGTATTAGCAAAATATTATCATTAGTTTCTCATTAGCTTCGTATTAGATCTGTAGCAGCAAGGGGTTTGTGCAATGTGTTTGTGCAATGTGTTTGTAGCAGCAATGTGTTTGAAGCAGCAATGTGTTTGTGCAATGTGCATGTGCAATGTGTTTGTAGCAGCAATGGTATTCAAACTTGTTGTTCCCTTTTTCTGTGTGATTTGTTGATCAAGCTAGCATCATGGAGGATGAGGCAGAATGCGCAAATTCTACCTTATTAAGGTATAATTGTTTTTTATTTTTAAAAAATATCTTTGCTTAGATGGTCTCTAAGTAGGTATTGCACGTGATATTAGTTTACAGGTAAATTTTGGAGTTTACTTTCAAACTGAAACTATTTTTTCATCTCGTGATGAGTTAGTTGATAGTGAAGAACAAAAAATAGTCCAAGATATGTATGCTTCTAATGTTGTCTACTCTTAAAAAGAGAAATGTTGGAAACAAAACGGTCATGAGAACTATATTCAATGAGAGTTTCAAATTTCACAAGAAGGAATTACAAGGTGGTACACCCATACAATTTCTATATAATTGTATAACTGAAAATGGATATGTTAGTTTCAGTAGGGTGAATGATGAGAAGCACATGCTGGAGAGTTTGTTTTTTGCACATCCGACATCGATTAAAATATGCAAAATGTTTACCAATGTCTTCTTGCTTGATTGCACATACAAAACGAATAGATATAAAATGCCGCTATTATCTATTGTTGGGATGACATCAACTTAACAATCATTTTTCTCAGCCTTTGTGTTCTTGTCAAATGAAACTGAGGACAGTTATAAGTGGGCACTTGAGCAATTGACATCCATATTAGATCAAAATGCATTACCACTTGTGCTTGTAACTGATAGAGAATTGGCATTGTTGAATGCCATAAAATATGTCTTTCCTACTTCGAAGCATATCTTATGTTAAGTGCACGTGCATAGAAATGTTTTGGCAAATTGTAAGAAGTATTTCAAAGAAGGCAAAGAATGTGAAAAATTTCTTGGGGTATGACAACGGTTGGTAGATGCTAGAACAGAAAATGAATTCCATTTGCGCTACAATGCTATTATATCATCATATTCAGCAAATTATCTCAAAGTTGTGGCATATGTTAGTGGTACATGGGTGGAACCTTATAAGGAGTACTTTGTGTCAACATGGATTGACAAATACCTTCATTTAGGGAACTCCACAACAAATCGTGTAGAGGGTGGACACAATCACTTGAAAAAATTTCTTAAAGTATCTATTGGCAGCTTGAGCATAGTTTGGAGGGCTTTTGATCAGATGATTACACTGCAACATACAAAAATTAGAAGGGCATTTGGTCATAGTTCAATACAGTTGAGTAATGAGTTCAAGAGTATATTATATTCAAATCTTGTGGGCATGTCTCACTAAATGCATTGTTTATTGTGAAGCAAGAAGAAAAAAAAATTAACTAGCAATGAGTATCCGCGTGAAGAACAATGCATACATAACCCATAACACATTAGGATTACCTTGTGCTCATGAGTTAAGTGTTTATATCACTCAAAAGAAGGCATATTCCTTATGAATAAGACATGAAAGATGAGTTTAAACAAGCAAAGCAACATGAAAATAGCGAGAAATGTGACTTAGACATTGAGGGTATCATAAGGTATCAAAACACCTCTCAACATCAACAATTGGAGATGAGAAAATTACGCGAAATTATGGATCCGGGCTCAAGTCTCACATTAGAGCCATACATGCCGAGCAAGTCAAAGGGAAGACCAAAAAGAAGTACAAAGAAGTTTAAAGAAGATTTAAAGAGTACAAAACGTGAGCCTTCACACTTTGAACATGTTTTGTTGGATGCTCCATATATGTTGAAAAATTTGAAGAAGTCATCTAGGTGTCAAACAACACAAACAAATAAATTCTATGACCGGGTACGCCGCCAACTACCACCACAAATAGCAACTAATGTGGTAGATGTTTTCAATGCGGCCTTCGATGGACATTGCGGATATCATGTTATTGCGGAAGCTTTGAACATTTCGGAAGGATGGATTAAAGTAAGAAGAGACATTTCTAATGAGATTATTACAAAAGAACCTCTTTATGGTCAGATTTTGGGCAACTCAAGTCAAGGTGCAAAGAATTACTCTATATTCCCTAGATTGTGTTACTGTACCCGCACCGTTAGAAAAGTGGATATCCATGCCGGACATGGGTTTGATTATATCATCATGCTACAATGTTGGAGTTGTTCTAGTATCAAAGGGTCAAACTATAACTTTTTTCCCATTGGATTCACCGGTACCTCCAACACATATGGTAATTTTCATTGGATTTATTAATAACAATCACTTTGTGGGGTTAAGCATGAAAGATGGATGTCTACTACCACAAATCTACCATCCTTGGAGTAGGTATCATCATCTAATTTCAAGTTCATGGGAGAGCATCTATGCTTCACGCTTCCAATGCTAAAGCACAAAGGTGAGTCATATGCTAATATTTGAAATGATTTTTCAATTTTTTACTTCATTTTGATAATATTTGGAATGATTTTTATGCAGGATATCCAACACTTTTTTTTGGAATGGAGAAGGGTTTTGATGTTTGGATTATGGAGAATGTATTTTTTGGACAATGAAAAGCAAGAAATGTTGACTATTTTTGACACTTTTTTTGGAATGGAGAAGGGTTGTGATGTTGGCTATATTTTTTTTAAATTTATTGATGGTTTGCTAATAACAAAATTGTTTGCTAATAGCCATTTTCAAAATTTATGGTTTGCTAATAACCATGGTTTGCTAATAGCGTAACCAAATTTGCTAATAACAATGTCCAAAAATTATCGAATTTTTATTATCATTGGGTGGGAAAAGGCAACATGTTAGTTTAGGGTAGGAGTTTGGGAATATTGCGTTACTTTGCGTCAATTCAATAGAGGTTTAAAAATATGATTATGATTTGGGAGCATATTTCTTGAGCAATTAGAGGTTTTAAAATAATATTTGTATTTTATATGAACGTCAAGGCCCATGGCCAGCGGCCGGTCGCCCACGGCGTGCGGTCGTCTCGCCGCTCGGCCGGGGTAGGCCATGTGCCACGGGCGCATGGCCACTGCCACGAGGCCAACCCGGTCGTCCGCCCGAGTCCGCCCTTCCTCCAGGCCGCCCGAGGCCGTCCTTCCTCCTGGCCGCCCGAGGCCAGCCTTCCTCCCAGCCGGGCGCCCTTCCTCGCCGGTCTGTCTCCTCGTCGGGGGACCTTTCCCACCAGCCTGGCTTTCCGTCGTGACCATACGATCGTTCCACGATCTCTCCACCCTCCAATTGGCGAGTAACCACCCGCGTAACCGCCAGCATAACCACCCGACGGGTGTCGATATCCAAAATAATCTTGGTTTGCGTATAGAGAAATATTTAATTAATACGCATCGTAATCCTTATAAAATTGTTCTGCGTTTAGTATTTTTGGTGGTTACGGTCTGCGACTATCCACAGTAACCACCCCTTAGACTTATAAATAGAACCTCAAGGCTTCACATCTGCCCATTTTTTTCCTCCTTTCTCCTAAGTTCAAGAGAGGAAAAACTCTTTTGAAGATTTCCCTCTTCTTCGAAGCCACCCTTGAAGGAATCTTCGAGCACTTCTCTGATATTAGACTTAGTTTGCTGGGATCTCCCTCTTCCAACTTGAGGTTAGTTTGCTCCCCTGATATTAGGCTTTTCAATATTATAATCAAGGTTATTTAGTCGGTCCTCCCCTCAAAGTTTGCGTAATTATAGTTTGCACTAGTCTGATATTTGAAATTACATTTACCCCCTTCAATATTTACATTTCATAGCATTCATGCACAAAAAGACCCTCTGAAGATTTACTCCAAGGGAGTACTTTTGTGCATGGATATTATGAAATGTAAACATTAAGAGGAGGTTTTTGTAATTTCTATAGTTAGAGAGGTGCAAGTTGTAATTATGCAAAATTAGAGGGGATGTCCCGATAGATAACCTTTCTAATAATTGGTTATCACAAGCGTATAGTTTTTGTATTGTGATCTTTCTTGAAGATGTATTTAATTAAATGATTATATACTTAAAAGAAATATGCAACTGAAATTTCATATATCTAATGAGAAAATAGAGGCAGCTAATTGTCATAATTTGTACTGAGAGACTTCCTCTATAACCCTCAATATACTAATTGTGAACATATTAAGATCCCATATGATTTTTTCCAAAATAAATAATAATGTAATCAGAACTCTTCATGATTATTTTGATCTACTACATTGGGCATAAACTTTTTCTTTTCTTGTATACATTTCCTTCGTATCATCTTCCTATTTCCTTATTGAAAACTTCACTCCGCATAAAGGATTTCATCTTTGACAATGAAATGGACCCTTTAAATGATCTATTTGGTTAGTGTGCTTGCGGATTCTCAGAGAAGGAACCAAGACTATAATCTTTTTGGCTACCAACTTAAGCAAACTCCAAGATCTTAACTTTGGTCTGAGGAAGTCCGTGCCTTTGGATGTTTTTCTGTCGCTGTTCTAGAAGAAGGCTTTACAAGGTATCCTTCCCGTCGATCGACGATCCGAGTCTTTCCTCGTCATGTGCCTT
Organism: Dactylorhiza incarnata; assembly: GCA_033032865.1. Classification (NCBI taxonomy): domain Eukaryota; kingdom Viridiplantae; phylum Streptophyta; class Magnoliopsida; order Asparagales; family Orchidaceae; genus Dactylorhiza; species Dactylorhiza incarnata. Next base: position 2,871,466 of record JAWHQI010000284.1, on the reverse strand, counting down.
CCCGCCGATCGACAAGACGCGGTCTTCCTGTCGATCGACGAGGCGAGCTCTTCCCTGCTCTTCCCGCCGATTTTCTCATTTGCTTTCTGTCTGGAGGAGCAAAGTCTAAGTTCTCATCCACCAAAGTAAGTTTTCTGGATTGGATCCGAAGATTTCCTCGTCTCTATGCGCTTCAAGTGATCTCTTTCTAGTTTTCTACTCGTGATTTAGTTTTGCTAGTAGAACTACACTGTTTGGAAAAAGACACGATGTCGAAAGACAATTCTCCCGTGTCGATTATCAAGATGGAGAAATTCTCCAACTCAGAGTTTAGTGCTTGGAAGAGGAACACGCAGTTCGGCATGAAGTACCCGAACGTGTTCTACACTGTTCAGACTGTTCGCGCTGAAGTTATTGGGATTGACGGCGTGGCCCAGTGGGTTGAGGATGAGGATTTCTGCCGCGACTACCTGTTGAACTGTCTCTCCAACAGGCTTGCCGGGATGTACAGCAAGTTGAAGACAACAAAGGAAATCTGGGACGCTCTGGAGGAGCAGTTCAAGGAAGAGGAGAAAATGTCCAAGACGCATCTGGTGGATAAGTTCATGACTTTCATCTTCACCGAGGAAAGATAAATCCTTCCACAGGTAGCTGATTTTGAAAATCTGGGGGACAAACTGAACAGTGAGAACATCCCACTGCCAGATGGGTTCGTTGCAGGAGCCATCAGTTTTAAGCTCCCGTCGGCGTGGTTTTCTTCCAAGACTGAAATTTATCGGAAGAAAGCGCATGTCAGTCTAAAAGACCGCAAACGCTTCATTTGTATTGAGGATGAGAACCAGACTAGACATGCTATGGAGATAGTTAGCAAGCAGTCCTCTGCTGCCAACATGGTTTCACATCCTAAGTGTAAGTTTAATCCTGGAAAGACTAGACCGTCGCCCAGTGCACCCGCAATTGTGGCCACCAGCAAAAAGGCTAAGAAATTTAAAGACAAGTCTACAACTATAACAAGTGGGGTCACTGCGCTTCCGAGTGTAAGTAACCCAAGAAAGGTGACTCTAGCACACCAAAGACTGATAACGGGGCCAATATGGTCCATCAGACTACGCCTGCCAACTTTGTTTTCATGGTTGGTAAAGGAAAGACCAGTACCGAGTGGTGGCTAGACGCAGGTGCAACATGTCACGTCTACAACAACTCTGTGCTTCTGGAGGATGTCACTGCAGTCAGAGAGACTGTCACTATTGCAGATGGAGTAGCTGATGTGCTGAAGGTCGGGAATGTTACCTTGATGCTCTCCTTAGGTAAAACTCTTACTCTTAAAGATGTTAAATATATACCTTCATTAGTTGCTAATTAAGTTTCAGTTAGCTTGTTATGCAATGTTGGTATGTCATTTACCATTAGTGGTGGTGGGGTAACTTTGATGGTTTAACTCTCATTATTTTGGTTGCGCTTGTTAAAATTTTTGAGATGGATCGAAGACAACAGCAGAAAACTTCAATTCAATTTAAACCAGTTAACCAGTGACAATGAAGGACAAGAAAGTCTCAATTGACTATTATCTTATTACAATGCATTGCATACATGACGAGACATGATTTATAAGAGAACACTTAGATGAGAAGAACAAGCAACACAACAAGTATCTGGTGAACAGAAAACTGAGACCACCCAGACTACTCGAACTCAACAAGATTGTCTGCTTCCATGAGACCGCGCGAACAGGAAAGGTCGCTGACCTTCAAACTGCCAGACCGCCTGTAACATCCCGATTCGAGCTAGACCCCTTGTGCGCGTTTTTGAGTCGAGCGAGGTGACTCGAGCTCGGGGTGTATTGAGGGCCCGGCTTGCACCTGAGCCGGAGAAGTGCACTCGACGAACGCGGCGAGTACCATTTCTATTCCTTGTCTCGATGGTTGCTCTATCGGGATCCGAGCCGTCCGGAGAGCATGACTTGAACGATAAAACTCGAAGGAGGCGTACCGCCTTGAAGGAATTATAGTGCGTACGTTAGCTCAAATGACACGGTCTGCGAATAGCGTATTTATTCAAAAGGCGGTATGCAGCAGACGGTCTCAGAATTCACCTTAGTCAGTTTTGTTAGACTCGTGAAGCCTATACGAGGCCAACGAAACTGTCCGCGCTCGATTCTGATAAGAATCGGCGAAATTATAACGTGATTTGCAAATAGCTCATTTACCCAAAAATGTGCAATCGAACAAACAACCTCGAAATGGACCCCAGTCAATTTTGTTGGACTCGTAATGATGATACGAGTCCAACCGAGTCGTCCGTCTGAAACTCCGACGTCGTTCGATGAATTTTAATGCGGCGTAAAATTAGGCCGTAAGCGCTCCGGCGAGCGTAAAATGAGCAAACGAACTCGGATTTGATCGTGGACTGTTCCGATAGATGCGTATCGGCGAGACGGTCGTAACGAGCCCGTCCGGGACAAATTACGAGTCCTATAGAGCGATATACGAGCGTTTGAATGCTAAACTTTTACTATTATTATTATTATTATTACATTGTAAGTTATAATCTTTATGGATATATATAAAAACGTAAATGTCAGGTTAGATTTCTATTTTTTACCCGAGCCCCTCTCCTCCCAGTTGCGCCGCACGCCTCTCCCTCTCTCCCTCTCTCTCTCTCTACAACCTCCATGGCTGGCGCTTCCCGTGAGCATCCTTCGGCGAGCTTATTCCAAGCCGCAGCCCCTCCTCACGACGAACTCTACTCCGACGCTCCTCACGGCAAGCTCGACTCCGGCTGGAACTCTTTCGGTGAAGCTCCTCCACCTCTAACTCTCTCGGATCCACAGATCTCTCTTTCTCAGGCGAGAGCATTCATCTCCTCCGACGAGCTCGCCCCTCTCCACTCCGGCGAAGCTCCGAGCAGACCGAACTCCTCCACCTCCATATCTCACAGATCTCTCTATCTCCCAGATCTTTCTCTCTCTACCTCTCTGTTTTTTTTTTTTTATAATACAGAACTCACAACTCCATCTCTCTCACTCTCACTCACATTTTTCTTTCTCTCACAAACATCTAGCATAACAACCACCATCTCATCTCCACCACCTCCCTCAACTGATTTCCGGCGGTGGAACTCCAAAACAACTAGATCTCCTCCGGCGAAGTTTCAAAAACAGCGAGCTCTCGTCCGCAAGATCCGGATCGACGAGATCCGACCATGACCGGAGAGCAACGGACAAATGTCGCGTAAGCGGCTATTAGGTAGCATGCACGGAAATCAGGTGACTTCCTCCCCTCTCCCTTGGTGCTAGTTTTCTTAGATCCATTAGGTGAGGCATCGACTCAATTGAGTCGATTTGGGAGCGAAATGAAGTTCCGTAGGTTGAGGCCGCGTTAGGGTTTTTCGCCGTAGGGCGTCGATCGCCGCGAAAATACCCTCATTCAACTCCTCGCTTCAATACGAACGTGGGACATTGGTTTCGTGAGACGTGGTGGCCTCGTGAGGGTGCATGGGAGGAGAGAAGGTGGCTGCCTAAATTAATGCTTGATCAATTAATTCAATTAATGCTTGATTATTAGGATTGTTAATTATGTGGAGGAGAGAAAGGTGGCTGCCTAAATCCATTTGGGGTTTTAATTTTGTTCCCTGTTAGGGGAATTCAATATATATATATATATGTACATATATATATATGATTATTTAATGCTTGAGATTTGAAGAGATAGTTTCCTGTTATAGAATTTGTTAATTATAACTTGCATAAATGTGATGAATAATCCTCTGATTATTAGGATTGATAATTATATGTGATAAATGTATTCATAACTTGCACTTGGTTATTAAGGAAATTGTGCGCAGCTGGGTTCGAGCCAGTTTTTAGGCTTGACCCCGCTGGAATTAGACTTCGGGCTCAACAAGGAAGTTGTAGCCCTCGGAAAGAGATTTCCAACGATAGGATACCCGTTTCCTGAAGTGACCTGTAGCTCCCTAAAGGTCCAGTCGAGTGGACTGTCCAGAAAGCGGAAAATTGGTTAAGTGCGTGCTGTTTTTGCTGTCCAGGTTCTGCAGTTGACTTTGGAGTAGATTTTAGGTAGGATCCACTTGGATCTGGGTTTAGGACTCAACATGAATGTTGTAGCCCTTGGAGAGAGAGCTTTCCAAAATGGGGTGGCACATAATTTGGGGTGGAGTAGAACTCCCAGAATCCCAGTTTTGTTAATCAGCGTCGTTGTAGTTTGAATTGCGATAATCTTTGGGGATATCTTTTATAATACTTGTCCGACGCTCTTAATAGTGGTAGAAATCGAATTGATGATATTGTGCTGACCCTTGTTGAATTTCATGAGTTGTGGGGGGGTACTTGTTGTGATTTCACCAACCGTAGTTCGTTCTCGCTTCGCTCTGGGAATAATAATTAGGAATGCCGACGTGGCTATTGTTTGGAGAGAAATCTATATTCTCCAATTTAATGAGGAAATGAGTGCCCGGATTTACGTGTCAATTGGGCGGAGCATGGGCGAATGGCATGATGTATGGAATGTGTATGATTGGAAATGCGCACTAGTAGTCCCGTAGAATCATGATAAAGAATTACCATGTATGAACACGCTATCGCCCTACTTTTGTTGGAACGTTGTTGAACGTTATGTGCAGGCCGGTGGTGCCTTGAATTGTTTATGCGCGGCCGGTGGTGCTTTGAAATGTTTATGCTAAGGCCAGGGATGCCTTGAGATGTTTTGCGAGGCATGATAAGAATGGACTAAGTTGATGTCCAAGGGTGCTTGATAGCACAAGGTAATTACATGGTATTGCTTGGGTGAGTTGATGTTCATGATTGCATACGGTGGGATTACTAGTGGCCGGTTTCTCAGTTCTTGGAGCGAACATGAAAGTTGTAGCTATCAGAGAGACCTTTCCAAAATGGGGCGACACGATATTTTCGGAGGAGTGTAGCTCCCCGAAATCCAATTCTCGAGGGCTGTCCTGTTTGGGTACATCATTCTGAAATTGTGATTTATTAATAAAATGTTAGCGGACAGATCATAGATTTAACACTTCGCGGATGATGATCGAATGTGCACCTCGATGATGCGATAACAAATTAAAGTATTGTTATAATGCTTAATCCTTAGGATCGCAAGAAATATAGTTGAACCGATGCGGTGATAATCATTGAAGGTATTTGTCACTAGTGATGATTGTTTATGATTACAATAAATTTAGTGGGTATTCTCGTACGGATTTAAGGTGATTTATCATCCGTAATTGAATAAGAAGACGTCGGTAATGATTGTAGTATATCGAAGGGATCACGTGCAAGATCCTCGGAATCATGTGTGAGATTAGGATGAATGCACAAGCAGTCATGTGCGGAGTTGAGGTTATGAGTTCCCTAAACGAGTAGGCATCGTACTCAAATGTGATATAACAAGTAATATGATTGATAAACATGCAAGGTAAGTAGTGAAATCCCAAGGTTGGATGAGAAACAACCCTTGAGTAAAAGCCGAGCTTAGTCTTATAATATCATGATAGTCTTCTGGTAATAATCTAGAGTCAATTGGATGAATATTAGTAGTACCTCCCTTTATGTGGTTCATATAACTCATTTGGTCTGCGAATAGTAGAACGGTAGAATGAAGATAACTTGTAGACCATTAGGTGGGAATGGGGAGGTAGTTGGTGTACCTGATTTGGATGAAGAGGTTGAGGTCACCAAAAAGGAGTTTAGATGATGAGAGTGTTTGATAATCTTATGGGTAGATACCAATAATACTAAGTGCCTTGAGAAAGGGAACTTTGGGGTGTCATCCCATTGTAGTTCCTAGTACCGTAGCGAGCCCCTTACAGGGTAACCCTCGGGAAGTCCAAGATTAACCCTAAATTGCAATAACATTTAAAGTAGACAAGAGTAGCCATAGTGGGGTAAGATTGGATTTATGTATCTCCTCCCAGTGTGGGAGTGACAGGTGTGTGGTATACTGGGTTGGACGAGCTGGAGGCTCGAGGGGAGGATAGCCCCGTTAGTTCTTGGATAATTGTGGCAGGTCTTCGGTACTAGGCAGGTCGTCACACCGACCGCGGTACGTGGACTTAGCGGGTGTGTTGGGGTCTGAGGGGCCAGCTTGTCTGCGTGTCGGGACGACAATTCCTCGAAGACACCTTCCACTTAGCTCAAAGCCTGGTGGACTCCAGCAAAGAGTACGCAGAGCTCCGCGGTTGTTTAGCGTCGAGGCGTACGTGCGGTCTAGGCCTGGTAGTGTGCATACCCGCCTAGGAGTGGACAGCCCGGTCCGCTACCACCGTGTGTCATAGCGGTTGGTACCCGAGAGGTTGGCTTCCTCTCAAACAGAGGGAACTACAAAGGTCTGTGTGCATAGAGTCGTGTGAGTGAGTTCATTGCATAATCATTCATGGCATAGCATAGCATACGCACTTGCAGATCCTCATCATATAAATTAGTATGGGCTCTTTTATATGATGAGTTATAATTCCTGGAAATCCTAACTTATAAGTTTGTATGGGCATTCATATAAGTTAGGGTACGAGATTGATTACTTGTCGCTACTGTTCTTACTGCCTTGCTTTACCTGCTTTACTTACTGTTTATTTACTGCTGCACACTTTTATTATACTCCTGCTTATACATGATTAGATTAGCCCCTTTTACACTTGTGTAGCTTAGAATTTGTGTATATACTAGTTTACTTTCCCCGTAACCTGCTTTGTATATATTACTGTTATATTGCAGCTTTTCTTCCTTTCCTTCCGCCCGGTGCCTTGGAGTCGCCGGGGGGAGCGGATGGGAAGCCACTTAGTCTTTATGACTAACGGTTGCTACCTCCCTCTTTTTAGGAGCACATTCAGATGTGTAGCAGCGTTCAGCACCGGAGGCCAGCCGGGTCAGGTGTGCAGGGCTGGGGTTTAGGGTACCTTAGCTGCCGTTAGTGACAGAGGCGGGTGAGTGTTTTGAGATGTAGCCCTTGGGGCATTTAGCTGATTACTCTGATGATTTGCAGGAGCTTGTGTAGCTTTCTGTCTTTCTTATACTCTGATTTGGACATTATTACTTATTGTGAATCTTTGATTTTTAATACTTTCTTTCATTGATGGGTTGGCGCTGTGTAGTTGGTTTAGCCGGCAGGATAGGCGTCTTGTGGGGGAGGCTAGCTCGTGTGCTAGCGCTTCCGCAAGGCGGCTGTCCTGGGCATAAGACTCCCCTCGACCGTGTTTTGTGTTCCGGGAGGGGGATCTTACACCGCCAATCACAGACCGCACGGATTGATATTTATTGCAATTGCTAAAACAAACCCTATCCGCACTTTTTGATCACCCAGGCCGCACGGTCTCAGGATCACAGAAGTAACCCGCGAACACAAGAAGAAGAACTGCTCACTGCTGCAAGGCCGCAACTCAAAACCGCCTGACCACTGAAGGTCGTCTGGTCAACTGAGTCTGTTGCAAAGCAGATCAAGAACTACAAATCGCAGACCGCCCATACGAGACCGCTGGCGAGCTGGTTATTCAAAGCTGCAAAGATAGGAAGAATGCTGATGGAACCTGCTGGCCGCCTAACCTGCGAACACAACAAACGATCAACAACCTTCAGACTGCGCGACCTCAAAAATGAGATCGACACAATCAATCTGAACTTTAGTTCTTACAGTTCTTGCATACGAATGGCTGGCCCTGCACCCCTATTTATAGGCAAACGAACGGATGTCGTCACCGCCCACGAGGGATACAATCACCTTCCTTATTGAAACGCGCGGTCTCCAGAACCAGACCGCGCGGTCTTCATAAGACCTTATTACACTTAAGCAAAACTATCCAAGTAAAGACAGTTTGCCAAGAACAACCCAGCAGACCGAAGTACCAGACCGCCGAAGCGACCTCCAGTACCAGACCGCCCGGTCTCAACCAGAACAGGAACATTTGGGCACAACCGGCAAAATACAACAGTTCGCTGATACCAGAGACACACGATCTCTTAGCCAGATCGACATACCAGAGCTCGCGCGGTCTCTGCGGTCTCCATAGTCAGACCGTCCGGACACTCCACTTCCACTTCAAAAATTTAACACTCTCCCTTGAAGTGGGAAGTGGAAGTCAGCCCAAGTAGACTCCTCAACCGATTAAACGGTCCATTCGACAACGGCTTCGTAAAGATGTCTGCGACTTTATCCTTGCCCTGCATATGCTCAACCATAAGAGATCCCTCCAACACCTCCCAAATGGAATGATGTTGAATCTCTATGTGTTTGGTTCGCGCATGACAAACTGGATTGTTCACCAGTTTGAGGGCACTCTCATTGTCACCCCGAATCAGAGTAGGACCTCGCACCTCCCCATGAATGTCCTCCACAAGCCTCCTAAGCCAGATGACTTCCTGAGCTGCCATAGCCAAAGCTTTGTATTCCGCTTCTGTTGTAGAAACAAACACAGAATCCTGCTTCTTACTGCACCATGATATAGCTGTAGAGCCCGTCATAAAGACATATCCAGAAGTCGATCTCCGATCATCTGAATCTCCTCCATAATCAGCATCCATGTATCCATGCAAGTAAAAGCCCGAGTCCTTCCTATAGAAGAGACCCAAATCAGAGGTGGACTTTACGTACTTCAGAATGCTCTTTGCCGTCGTAAGATGAGGTTTCTGAGGCTATGCCATAAACCGACTCACTCGGCCAACTGCATAAGAGATATCTGGCCTTGTGATCGTCAAGTATATTAGACTTCCGACCAAATCCCGGAACACCAAAGGATGAGAAAGAACCTTCCCCTCATCACGTCGAAGTATCATACCAACCTTTAGTGGAGTAGAGCTTCTCTTCCCACCTTCCATGCCGAATCGCTTCACAATTCGTTTTGCATAGCCTTTCTGGGATACAAGCATACCACCCTCTTTCCTCTCCACTCCGAGTCCAAGGAAATGGTGGAGTTCACCCAAGTCCTTCATCTCAAATTGGATAGCTAACTCAGCTCGAAGTCTAGCTACCTACATCTCAGAATTTCCCGTGACGATCATATCGTCAGCATATATCAACACCAAGACCTGAAGCTCCCCCGTCTTCTTTACGAACAAACTTGAATCAGAATCAGAATCAGAGTATCAGCAGAACTGGAGGTATTCTGCTATCTTGTCATACCACGCCCGAGATGCTTGCTTCAAGCCGTAAAGAGCCTTCTTGAGCTTGCACACATGTCTTGGGTAGACTTCAGAAACATAGCCAGGTGACTGATCCATGAAAATGTCCTTGTCAATCTCGCCGTAAAGGAAAGCATTCTTCACGTCGAGTTGCCAAATTTTCCACCCTTGGCAAGTTGCCAATGCAATCACCACCCGAACTGAAGTCATCTTAGCAACATGGCTGGAGGTTTCTTCATAATCCTTCACATACTTCTGAGAGAATCCTCGAGCTACAAGGCGAGCCTTGTATCGCTCAATGCTACCATCCGTCTTCTTCTTCAACTTGAAACCCACTTGCAAGTCACCAGAGTAACACCCTCGACCTTCAGCACCAATTCCCAAGTCTTATTCTTCTTGAGGGCAGCTATCTCTTCATCCATAGCCTCTTCCCACTCCTTGACTCCAATGATATTTTCAAATCAAGATGACTCTCTCTCATCCAGGGGACCTGCGAAGAAACATGAGACGAAGCTAACCAAATTCCCCCCTGTATACTGATCTGGTGGAATGATAGTCCTTTTGGACCTCCTTAGAGCTTTACTCTGAACCTCCTCTTCATCTACCTGTTCTGGACTAACTCTTCTTTCAGGCAAACTCGGAGCGTCGCTCCCCCTGCTTCCAGAACCTGAAGCACCTGACCCAGAGCTAGAAGAAACTAGAGCACCTGGAAAAACAGGCAACTCCATCAGAACCTCCTTAGTAGCTTCTTCAAGTCCACCATCCAACCTGCTATCTTGTAACTCAACAGAAGAGCTACCCTGGTATGATGTCAATTCATCAAATACCACAACCCTAGAGACCACAGCTCTCTGTGTCTCTGGATTCATGCATCTCCAACCCTTCTTCCGGTCATCATAATCGACGAAGACTAGCTTCCTTGCTTTCGCATCTAGCTTCGTTTTAAGGGCATCAGGAACATGCACATAACAGGTAGAACCGTAGGCTTTATCTTGAACATCAATGTTGGAGCCTATGTTCCGCATCTCTTGGTTTGAGAATAACAAATACCGTGTTGTATTTGATCTAGTCTTTTGTGTGTTTATAGTGTCCAGGTTGTACAGGTTCAATGAGGAGACAAGTCATCGTTCATGGGCATGATCCGAGAGTGTGTACACATTAGAAAAAGCAAAAGGATGAGTTTTGTGTGCTGATCTTAAAATGGCCATAACTTTCAATCAAGGAAGAGTTACAGAACGTGCCACCCCATTTCGGAGATGAGAACGATTCAATCTACAGTCCGGAGAAGTTTCGGACGGCAAAAATGAAGAGGAGATGTCGCCCAGGCGACATCGATGTCGCCCAGGTGACAGCTCAGAATTTACAGCAACTGCCCGCACGACAGCACGACGAGCAGCAATTTTGCGCTGTCGGAATTCCGACAGTGATGTCGCCCAGGCGACAGTGAAAATCTATAAAATGGTTCTTTCTGTTCGTGCATTGCAAGTTTGGAGAATTCTAAGTTCCTTCCTGATGGCATACGAACCAGAGAGCTCCAGAACTTCATGAACTCCCATTTGTGCTGAGAAGGTTTGAAATTGAAGACGAGATCGAACGCGCTTCTACATCAACGATCATCTCGAGGCTTCAACCTTCCTTTCAGAGATCTGAATTTCTAGGGAGTTCATCATTTCATTTTGTATTTTCATTTATATACATTTCATTTTGTATTGGTAGGGAAATCGTCTCCTTGTGCGTGACGTCTAAGTCCTTGCGTGGCTTAGGGGAAAATCGCTTCCTTGTGTGGAGCGTCCAAGTCCTTGCGTGGCTTGGTAGGAAATCGTGGCCTTGTGTGCTACGTCTAGATCTTGGGAAGATCTAGAGGATAGGCTTGGGCTTGGTCTATGGAGAGACAAGTGATAGTCTTCCGATCCTTGGGAGAAGGATTGGTAAACACAAATTGTTAAAAGTTTATTTTTATTATAGCCTTGATTTTAAGCTTTATTAAGATCGACAATTCTTTGTATTCATCACTTGTGGAAATAAATTTGATTTCCAATTTCTTATGATTTTCTAAGTGTTTATTTGGGTTGTCTAAAAATCTACTTGTTTATCCGTTAAAATTATCATAATATATTAGAAAAATTTCAAAGTAAATTTTAGCCCTTATTCACCCCCCCTCTAAGGGCGTCGCAAGATCCAACACGTGGTATCAGAGCTAGGTTATTCCAATACGGCTTCACAACCAGGAATAATGGCGCTTCATGATCTCGCATCTTCTAGAGGGGATAATTTTTATGAAAATGAAAAATCATTATGTCCACCATTATTTATGGGTGAAAATTATAATGGGTGGAAAATATTAATGAAAAATTTTCTTAATGCCTTAGATGAAAAAGTTTGGAATATTACTATTAAAAAGCCATCAAGCGTACTAACTAGAAACGAAATTATTTTAAATACAAAATCTATGAATAATATATTTTGTGCGTTAGACCAAAATATTTTCAAACTTATTTATACTTTACCTTCCGCATATGAAATTTGGAGTTTTCTTGAAAGAACTTATGATTCTCCTTCTACAGGTACGAAATATTCACAAGAACCGGAGAATATGCAAGTCTATGCAAATATTCAAGAAAGCTACATAAAGGATGGATCCATAGAATGCTCATCAAGCGGAAAGGATGATGGAAACTCTTGTTTGGAAGAGGAAGATGAAGAAGACAAAGGAACACTATGTTCAAATCTTGCCTCATCCACAAGCGCTGTAAGGAAATCAAAATCTCTTATTTTTTGTACATCTATTTCTACACTACAATTGGTACAAAATACTAAACGTAAGATTACGAAACTAAAAATGGCTAATGCAAAACTACGTTTAGAAAATAAAACTTTGAAAGCAAATGTGAATGTAGAATCCAAAAATGAAATGTTTGTATCTCCTGCATTCTCTTCATTTGAAAACTCTATATCTTGTTTTGATTGCAATTTATTAAAAGAACAATTCAAGGAAATTGAAAAAGGGCTATTAGTTTCTAAAAAGCATAATGAAAAATTGATATTTGAAAATGATGCTTTAACTTGTAAGTTAATACAACTAAAATCTTTTGTTGAAAAATTTCAAAGTTCATGTAATGAATTTCATCATAAGATTTTGAATAACAAGGATAAATTAACTTACAAAATCATTTCTAAAAAGGACCATTTTCACACACTAAATCAAAAGGAGTTTAGTTTCAAAAATAATTATGATCCTCATAAAATTCTTAAGAGTCACTATTATAGGTCTCAATATATTTTCAATCATGACTCAAATTTAAAAACTCCTTTTCATGAAAATCAAAATTTAAAATATTATCTTTCATATTAGAAGAGTATGTCTATAAGAAAGAGTGGAAATGAAAATCATCAAAATAATAATCAATCTTTTAAAACATATTGTAACCCACTCTTTCAACAATCACTTCTAAAGAAAGACAATCACTCTTATAAACTTTCAAAGAATCCATGTAATAAAATTCATTATGATTATCAACATCAATCTATTTTGAAAAATAATTTGAATAAACTTAAATCACAAATGAATTATTTTTCAAACAAATATAATCATATAAAGATGTCACATAATCATAATATGAATTTAAAATATAAACCACCAAGGTATGAATGGAGACCTTTAAAGAAAAATGATACATCAACTTTAATTGAAAAGGCCCATTTACCCTTGTATCCTAAAAAATCATCATGTCATATTTGGGTGCCCAAAGGAACCATTACACATGGTCAACTTTGGATACCTAAATCTCTTATCATTTAGTATCTTTCAAATGCATGAAGTAGAAACTATTAAGAAAATGAAAAATCATTACTCTACTTCATGATATGCTTATTGTCACTTTTCTTTTGTTTATTTTTATTTTTTGAACAAACATGCTATGATCACTTTATATATCATGAAATATGACTTTCATATATTAAGCCTAATATTTATCAAATCAAATTTGAATTAAAATTGAACATTAAGTCATGTATATTTTTCAAAGTGATCTATCTCTCATCTTTGATTGTACTTTATCCTTTTAAATCCTTTGCCCTTAATTGTCTTGAATATAATTAGAAATTGAATTTTGAAATTATTATCAAGACTATTGAAACTATTTTAAAGATTGGATTTAAATGGTTTATTAAAGGGCCTAAACTAAAAATTAAAATGCGCAACATTTATTTTGATTCTATATTTGTTTGCTGCATATGATAACCCTTATAATGAAGAACATTATCTAGAAAAATTGAAAACAAAAATTCATCTAAACGCATGTTTAATCTTTCAAAAATGCGAGTTTTCGATCAAAACTTCAAACATCCATATCTTTTGATCTGCTCGCCTGATTTTCGCGTTTAATATATTTTCGGAAAGAGCACAAAAATCTCCATCCAACGGCAAACTAGACTTGCTCATTTGAGTTTTTTTGGTGCTGTCAACTTGCCCAATTTCAACTTCATTTTAAAAGCTATCTTAGTTTGCTTGATTTGGAAATTTCTGTGTTTATGGATCTTTCATCACATGCTATCCTTATTATAATTATTTCATATATTAATTTAGATATTATGTGTGTGATGTGTGTCACCAATGTTTGCATGTAATTTAGACCTTAGAATCATCTTGTATCATTAAGATCAAATCAAAATGTTGAAACCGACTACTCTGTCTCCGTGGAGTTCGGGGTCCCAAAAAAGGGGTGGTCTCACACCTACTTCTCTCGAGCCAACTCTCTAGGTAAGAGCACTTGGACTTGGAAACGAACCCTAGGCTACAGCGAGGAGGTCCCACCTCACACCCGGAAGACCTGAGAGATCTTCCCCTCCCTAGCCAATGCTGAACCAGAAGCACCAAAGGAGAGCTCTAAGGGAAGGAGAAGATCCGAAATTTGGAAATCTAGAAATCCTCCCTCCTTTGGTGCCCCTTAGGGTCTATTTATAGGTTTTCCAAGTTGGGCTGCAAATAGCCAAAAACTGATCTGCTAGATTACCAAAATACCCCCGGATCTGGACTGCGAATAGCCAAAACTGGACTGCAAATAGCCAAATCCCGCTGTTCTGGGATACTAAACGCAGACCAACCCCCCCTCCTCTGGAACTGGGTGAGAGGGTTTACCTCGCGGAGCTCGGCGAGCCTCCTTGCTGGGGTGGGGCGAGACCAAGGATCTTCCCCCTTACCAGGGTAGAGGGCGAGAGAGGGGGTCGCCGCCCCTCCTCCACTCGCCCATAGCTGGGCGCGAGCGAGAGGGGGGGCACCCGCCCCTCCCCTCTCGCCCCTAGCTGGGCGAGGGCGAGAGGGGGGGCACCCGCCCCTCCCCTCTCGCCACTAGCTGGGCGCGGGCGAGAGGGGGGGGGGGGCACCCGCCCCTCCACTCTCGCCCCTACCTGGGCGCGGGCGAGAGGGGGGGCACCCGCCCCTCCCCTCTCGCCCCTACCTGGGCGCGGGCGAGAGGGGGGGCACCCGCCCCTCCCCTCTCGCCCCTACTTGGGCGCGGGCGAGAGGGGGGGCACCCGCCCCTCCCCTCTCGCCCCTACCTGGGCGCGGGCGAGAGGGGGGGCACCCGCCCCTCCCCTCTCGCCCCTACCTGGGCGCCGGCGAGAGGGGGGGCACCCTCCCCTCCCCTCTCGCCCCTACTTGGGCGCGGGCGAGAGGGGGCACCCGCCCCTCCCCTCTCGCCCCTACTTGGGCGCGGGCGAGAGGGGGGGCACCCGCCCCTCCCCTCTCGCCCCTACGTGGGCGCGGGCGAGAGGGGGGGCACCCGCCCCTCCCCTCTCGCCCCTACTTGGGTGCGGGCGAGAGGTGGGGCACCCGCCCCTCCCCTCTCGCCACTACCTGGGCGCGGGCGAGAGGGGGGGGGGGGGGGCACCCGCCCCTCCCCTCTCGCCTCTTACTCTTCTTCTGGTGAGAGCTACGGGGGTTCGCCGGGCGATACCCAAAGGTCTTAAGACCCTTTGGGTCTAGTCGACACGTCTCGGCGGCCCTCCACGCTGGGCCTCACTCGATGGATATGGGGGTTGTACACAATCCCCGCTCTTTGCGAGGTTGGCACAACCTCGGAAAGAAAAGTCCAATCCCAAATATCCATCGAGGGGGGGCAGAACCTCGCTCCCGAGGATCATTCGACCCACCCAGCTAGTGAGAGCCTGGAGTGAGGAGGACATCTCGGCGTTGAACTTACCCATCCGAGGATCATTCGACCCACCCAGCTAGTGAGAGCCTGGAGTGAGGAGGACATCTCGATGGCAAGCTCTTCCTTCCGAGGATCATTCGACCCACCCAGCTAGTGAGAGCCTGTAGTGAGGAGGACATCTCGGCGTTGAACTTACCCATCCGAGGATCATTCGACCCACCCAGCTAGTGAGAGCCTGGAGTGAGGAGGACATCTCGATGGCAAGCTCTTCCTTCCGAGGATCATTCGACCCATCCAGCTAGTGAGAGCCTGGAGTGAGGAGGACATCTCAGCGTTGAACTTACCCATCCGAGGATCATTCGACCCACCCAGCTAGTGAGAGCCTGGAGTGAGGAGGACATCTCGATGGCAAGCTCTTCCTTCCGAGGATCATTCGACCCACCCAGCTAGTGAGAGCCTGGAGTGAGGCGGACATCTCGGCGTTGAACTTACCCATCCGAGGATCATTCGGCCCACCCAGCTAGTGAGAGCCTGGAGTGAGGAGGACATCTCGATGGCAAGCTTTTCCTTCCGAGGATCATTCGACCCACCCAGCTAGTGAGAGCCTGGAGTGAGGAGGACATCTCGACGTTGAACTTACCCATCCGAGGATCATTCGACCCACCCAGCTAGTGAGAGCCTGGAGTGAGGAGGACATCTCGATGCCAAGCTCTTCCTTCCGAGGATCATTCGACCCACCCAGCTAGTGAGAGCCTGTAGTGAGGAGGACATCTCGGCGTTGAACTTACCCATCCGAGGATCATTCGACCCACCCAGCTAGTGAGAGCCTGGAGTGAGGAGGACATCTCGGCGTTGAACTTACCCATCCGAGGATCATTCGACCCACCCAGCTAGTGAGAGCCTGGAGTGAGGAGGACATCTCGGCGTTGAACTTACCCATCCGAGGATCATTCGACCCACCCAGCTAGTGAGAGCCTAGAGTGAGGAGGACATCTCGATGGCAAGCTCTTCCTTCCGAGGATCATTCAACCCACCCAGCTAGTGAGAGCCTGTAGTGAGGAGGACATCTCGGCGTTGAACTTACCCATCCGAGGATCATTCGACCCACCCAGCTAGTGAGAGCCTGGAGTGAGGAGGACATCTCGATGACAAGCTTTTCCTTCCGAGGATCATTCGACCCACCCAGCTAGTGAGAGCCTGGAGTGAGGAGGACATCTCGGCGTTGAACTTACCCATCCGAGGATCATTCGACCCACCCAGCTAGTGAGAGCCTTGAGTGAGGAGGACATCTCGATGGCAAGCTTTTCCTTCTGAGGATCATTCGACCCACCCAGCTAGTGAGAGCCTGGAGTGAGGAGTACATCTCGGCGTTGAACTTACCCATCCGAGGATCATTCGACCCACCCAGCTAGTGAGAGCCTGGAGTGAGGAGGACATCTCGATGGCAAGCTCTTCCTTCCGAGGATCATTCGACCCACCCAGCTAGTGAGAGCCTGTAGTGAGGAGGACATCTCGATGGCAAGCTCTTCCTTCCGAGGATCATTCGACCCACCCAGCTAGTGAGAGTCTGTAGTGAGGAGGACATCTCGGCGTTGAACTTACCCATCCGAGGATCATTCGACCCACCCAGCTAGTGAGAGCCTGGAGTGAGGAGGACATCTCGGCGTTGAACTTACCCATCCGAGGATCATTCGACCCACCCAGCTAGTGAGAGCCTGGAGTGAGGAGGACATCTCGGCGTTGAACTTACCCATCCGAGGATCATTCGACCCACCCAGCTAGTGAGAGCCTGGAGTGAGGAGGACATCTCGATGGCAAGCTCTTCCTTCCGAGGATCATTCGACCCACCCAGCTAGTGAGAGCCTGTAGTGAGGACATCTCGGCGTTGAACTTACCCATCAGAGGATCATTCGGCCCACCCAGCTAGTGAGAGCCTGGAGTGAGGAGGACATCTCGTTGGCAAGCTTTTCCTTTCGAGGATCATTCGACCCACCCAGTTAGTGAGAGCCTGGAGTGAGGAGGACATCTCGGCGTTGAACTTACCCATCCGAGGATCATTCGACCCACCCAGCTAGTGAGAGCCTGGAGTGAGGAGGACATCTCGATGGCAAGCTTTTCCTTCCGAGGATCATTCGACCCACCCAGCTAGTGAGAGCCTGGAGTGAGGAGGACATCTCGGCGTTGAACTTACCCATCCGAGGATCATTCGACCCACCCAGCTTGTGAGAGCCTGAAGTGAGGAGGACATCTCGACGTTGAACTTACCCATCCGAGGATTATTCGACCCACCCAGCTAGTGAGAGCCTGGAGTGAGGAGGACATCTCGATGGCAAGCTCTTCCTTCCGAGGATCATTCGACCCACCTAGCTAGTGAGAGTCTGGAGTGAGGAGGACATCTCGGCGTTGAACTTACCCATCCGAGGATCATTCGACCCACCCAGCTAGTGAGAGCCTGGAGTGAGGAGGACATCTCGATGGCAAGCTCTTCCTTCCGAGGATCATTCGACTCACCCAGCTAGTGAGAGCCTGTAGTGAGGAGGACATCTCGTCGTTGAACTTACCCATCCGAGGATCATTCGACCCACCCAGCTAGTGAGAGCCTGGAGTGAGGAGGACATCTCGACGTTGAATTTACCCATCCGAGGATCATTCGACCCACCCAGCTAGTGAGAGCCTGGAGTGAGGAGGACATCTCGGCGT
Source organism: Dactylorhiza incarnata (assembly GCA_033032865.1). Taxonomy (NCBI): domain Eukaryota; kingdom Viridiplantae; phylum Streptophyta; class Magnoliopsida; order Asparagales; family Orchidaceae; genus Dactylorhiza; species Dactylorhiza incarnata. Next base: position 2,853,502 of record JAWHQI010000284.1, on the reverse strand, counting down.
TGAACTTACCCATCCGAGGATCATTCGACCCACCCAGCTAGTGAGAGCCTGGAGTGAGGAGGACATCTCGTTGGCAAGCTGTTCCTTCCTCCTTCCTTCCTGCTGCCTGAGGCCACCTTGCTCTCTTGGCTCGGCCTCCACCAACTTTGCCAATTTCTTTGCCAGCCCCGGGTTCGCCGCCTCGGTGGCTATCTCCTTTGCAGCTTTTTCCATCAGGTCCTCAAAGGACAAGGGAGGCTTCCTAGTTAGGCGTATCTTGAAGAGGCTCTCTCGTAGCCCTACGGTGAAAGCCCTCTGGAGGGCATACCCTGGCACCTCCTGGATGTTCAAGATCTCCTCCTGGAATCTGTCCATGTACTGGGCCAGTGTCTCCTCGTGCCTCTGCTTGATCAGGAAAATGGACTCAGCATTCTTCTTCCTCTTCTTGGATGTGGAGAAGCGTAGCTGGAAGCTTCGGCCTAAGTCCTCGAAGCTGTAAATGGAGCCAACCGGGAGCTGGTGGAACCAGTCCCTAGCTTTGTCTCTCAGGGTGGTGGCGAAGAGACGACACTTGAACGCGTCCGTCATGGGCCTGATGGAGACGGTATCCTCGAACCATTGTAGGTGCTGGACGGGATCATCCTTCCCGGTATAAAAAGTCATGTTGGGCTCCTTGAAGCCTTCCGGGATGGGAGCCGAGATGATCAGCTCGCTAAAGGGTGACCCCCCACTCGCTGGCTTCGCGAGCTCCACTTGCGTGATTCCTGCTTCGAGCGAGACCCCACTCACCGGGCTAGGAAAAAGCACTCGCCCGGCGAGGTCCCGCTCGCCACTCTCAGTCACCGGTTCCTTGCCTGGCCGACCCCCTGGGGCAACCTCTCCTGACCCCCCCTGGGCGAGCACTCCTTGCGACCCAGAAGGCGGTGTCTGGGGGGAGGGAGCCGAGCAGTCACCTCCCCTGGTGATGCCTTGGAGCAGCTCCATGATACCCTTGATGGCCGCCATGAACTCTCCCCTTCCTACCACCTCACTTGGGATGTGAGACCCCTCATCGTCTCCTCCTCCGAGGTCTCCTGCCATGAGATTTGGTTCAAGAACTTCTGTGCTGACCACTCTCCACGCTCACCGCACCAAAAATGTTGAAACCGACTACTCGGTCTCCGTGGAGTTCGGGGTCCCAAAAAAGGGGTGGTCTCACACCTTTTTCTCTCGAGCCAACTCTCTAGGCAAGAGCACTTGGACTTGGAAACGAACCCTAGGCTACAGCGAGGAGGTCCCACCTCACACCCGGAAGACCTGAGAGATCTTCCCCTCCCTAGCCAATGCTGAACCAGAAGCACCAAAGGAGAGCTCTAAGGGAAGGAGAAGATCCGAAATTTGGAAATCTAGAAATCCTCCCTCCTTTGGTGCCCCTTAGGGTCTATTTATAGGTTTTCCAAGTTGGGCTGCAAATAGCCAAAAACTGATCTGCCAGATTACCAAAATACCCCCGGATCTGGACTGTGAATAGCCAAAATTGGACTGCAAATAGCCAAATCCCGCTGTTCTGGGATACTAAACGCAGACCAACCCCCCCTCCTCTGGAACTGGGCGAGAGGGTTTACCTCGCGGAGCTCGGCGAGCCTCCTTGCTGGGGTGGGGCGAGACCAAGGATCTTCCCCCTTACCAGGGTAGAGGGCGAGAGAGGGGGTCGCCGCCCCTCCTCCACTCGCCCCTAGCTGGGCGCGGGCGAGAGGGGGGCACCCTCCCCTCCCCTCTCGCCCCTAGCTGGGCGAGGGAGAGAGGGGGGGCACCCGCCCCTCCCCTCTCGCCCCTAGCTGGGCGCGGGCGAGAGGGGGGGCACCCGCCCCTCCCCTCTCGCCCCTACTTGGGCGCGGGCGAGAGGGGGGGCACCCGCCCCTCCCCTCTCGCCCCTACCTGGGCGCGGGCGAGAGGGGGGCACCCGCCCCTCCTCACTCGCCCCTACTTGGGCGCGGGCGAGAGGGGGGCACCCGCCCCTCCCCTCTCGCCCCTACTTGGGCGCGGGCGAGAGGGTGGGCACCCGCCCCTCCCCTCTCGCCCCTACCTGGGCGCGGGCGAGAGGGGGGGCACCCGCCCCTCCCCTCTCGCCCCTACTTGGGCGCGGGCGAGAGGGGGGGCACTCGCCTATCCCCTCTTGCCCCTACTTGGGCGCGGGCGAGAGGGGGGCACCCGCCCCTCCCCTCTCGCCCCTACCTGGGCGCGGGCGAGAGGGGGGGCACCCGCCCCTCCCCTCTCGCCCCTACTTGGGCGCGGGCGAGAGGGGGGGCACCCGCCCCTCCCCTCTCGCCCCTACTTGGGCGCGGGCGAGAGGGGGGGGCACCCGCCCCTCCCCTCTCGCCCCTACTTGGGCGCGGGCGAGAGGGGGGGGGGGCACCCGCCCCTCCCCTCTCGCCCCTACCTAGGCGCGGGCGAGAGGGGGGGCACCCTCCCCTCCCCTCTCGCCCCTACTTGGGCGTCGGCAAGAGGGGGGCACCCGCCCCTCCCCTCTCGCCCCTACCTGGGCGCGGGCGAGAGGGGGGCACCCGCCCCTCCCCTCTCGCCTCTTACTCTTCTTCTGGTGAGAGCTACGGGGGTTCGTCGGGCGATACCCAAAGGTCTTAAGACCCCTTGGGTTTAGTCGACACGTCTCGGCGGCCCTCCACGCTGGGCCTCACTCGATGGATATGGGGGTTGTACACAAAAGTTTAATCATTTCATTCTAGGTCTAAAGTAAATTAATTTAAAAACTTCTCATATTACATGCAACATAATCTCCATTAATCCTATGTAATAACATTGCATTCAAACTTATCATCCTAGCATCACTTCTTGGTTTATGCTTAAATTTATATGCTAGGTATAACATTTACAATGTTATTAAAATATCATGATAACTATGTGATTTAAAATTATATAGAATACTAAAATTCCAACAAACACATAGTTTATGAATTAATCATTATAATATATATGAATATTGTATCATAAATCATATATTTTCATGCAAAACCAAAGATCAATAGATTCAATTATTGAATGCAAGTTTTATTATAAATTTCAAAACATTATATATGTGATCTTTGTCTTTAATATGATTACATGATTATCATTTTCTAGACTTAAAAAATCAAACATGCTTATTCAAAAGAAAAATCACCAAATCATATTGTCATAAGTCTAGAAAGAATAGAAATCACATACATCATGATGATCTAACATATATTCTATGCAAAATTCTCTATAATCATAAATCATAATTCATGTTCTATCAAGAAATATCTCAAATCAATAATAAGAATTATGAATCTTATGATAAAATATGAATATTGCTTTCTTTACATTAGTTGGTGTATGGATATGCTTTGATATTGATTGCATGTATCTCACATATATATAGATTCTAGAACCAACCTAAGAATAATAAAAATACATCAAACTTAATCATCACTCTATTCTAGATCTATAATTTAAAATTCTATTTTGGAATACATGCAATATTAATATTAATCTTATGACATGACATTAAACCCAAAACTCATCATACGAGCTTTATCACTTATTGAATATTAGTAATTGTGCTAGTTATCACATATCGTTATCTCAAAAAAGTAGAAAAACTATGCGGCTTTATAACTCATCATATTAAACAAAACTCATAGTTTATAAATCAACCCATAGTTTAAAAAGCTTAGGTTGTCCAAAGATTATTCACATTTGACTTCATATCTCACAATAACGGGGGCGTAGAGTTGTATGCATTAGAGACCTAACCTCTAAGTCATGTCTTGTCCTTAACCGGGGAGGGTTCCAGTGGGGCCTTGCGAGGCACTGGGGGGAAAGAGTGCTAGGTTGAGTGTTCTTTAGTGTGTGCATATGGGACTAACACCTCAACCTACGGCATGTGTGCAGCTCCTCATGCCCATCCGTCACTTAGTACGGGGCTAGGGTGTAGACATTTAGTCGGGGTAGTCTTTAATCTTAGGACATACTTATTTTACTCTTTGCATGATCATTTTATTTACTTATCACTTAAATCATGCATATTTTGGTTTATTTAATAAAAGCAAAAATGTCCTCTTGTGTTTGCATAATCTATCTTTTTGAGCTTAAATGTTTTTGTAAAACACATGTATTTGAAAAAGCTATAGTTTTATGCAAATTTGAGCAATCAAGACATCTCCATAAATTACGAAATTTTTGCATAAGACTACTCTAAGGACACTTAATAAATTTCAAAAATCAGATTTTTGAAATTCTAAAAAATCAAGTACTGTTTCCAGCGCTAGCGTTAGCGCCTGCGCTAGTGTGAGTGTTTGATTTTTCTGATTTTTAAAATTTCTAAAAATCTATAAAAATATTTTAGTTCATATGTACTACTTAGTTTTTGTGTTTCTGACTTTTTGTTATTTTGTTTTTATTCAGATTATGAAAAATCAAATAAAAAATTCAAATTCAAAAATTACAAAAAATAAATTTTTTTGTGATTTTCTATTTTTTAATTGATTTAAAATTTATAAAACAAAAAAAAAACTGTATGATCTTTATTGCCAATATCAAGCATAAATGAATTCTATTATTTAGAATTTTTTTTTAATGTTAAAATTTATTCCTTCAAATTACTATGAACATTGTTTTGTTTATCATGCTTTAATATATCTATTTAAAGTGCATAAATTGTATTGAAAAATATGTGTAGAACCAAGCTTAGCATGCCTCTAAGTATGAGTAATGTATTATGATTGATAATGATACCTTTCACTCACTTATTTTGGTAATCAACATGTATGTTTAAATCTAAAAATGCTTGCTTGTGTATTGTATTTGTACAATGAATTAAATCTTGCATAAGTTTATTGCCTACACTACATTTGAATTGCACTTGTGAAATTTAGAAAAGTGGTTAAGTTAAAAATTTTTGGGTTTGCAAAACAAGTGTATTCGGAGAATGTTGTCTCACAAATGTTAAAAAAAAATTTATATATGTAGACAAATATAACTCCACCAAGCACTACTTGAACCTCCTGATAAGTCTTCATAAGCATTGTGAGGTTGAGCACCTTGGAAAGAATAGTAAAGTGTCTTGTGCAACCCTTGATTAGTACACCACTTTTTATAAAATAGTGTGCATTAAAGTGTGTGAAAGTAAATATACTTGTGTTTAATTGTGCACTTTACTCTACATATGTCTTGTATTTTGTGTTTTAAATAAATTGTTAACATTGCCCAAAATACACTAATGTGCACATCATTATCTTTCATAACACTTCTTCTCATGAGTATTGGATTCTAATGCTTTATCTATACTACTCTTTATATAAGAAATGCACTAGATAATCTAGCATGATCTCTACAATGTTTTGGTATTTCTTGAACTTAAAATTAAGTAACATTGTAGTATATTTTCTTTTTGATGTGTTCATTTCATGCTTGGTATATTTATAAAAAAAAACTTGAGATTTCAAAAAGGTTAAAACATCTTTTCATTTTGCACTTAAACTCATATTTATAACACTGATTTTCATGCTTACAAAAAGATGTTTCTTATAATCTTCTGCTTGCGTACAACTCTTTTTTTTTGTGAAATCTCTTATATACTATGCTTAAAATCTTTATCATTATCTATATTACAAAAGCTCGATCATGCTTTATCATTTATAAGAAATGCCTCCTTACTACCCTCACCTAAACCCTCTTTTGATTCTACCAAAAGGGGAGATTAAATTGCATAAATCTAATATTTAGGGGGAGTGCATTATAATGATATTAAACTCAAAAATGGGTATATTTGTAGGGGGAGTAATCATATAGGAGGTGCATACACTATCATATGCTCGATCATGAAAATCTTTCAATAAATGGTTCCTTACCTATCTTAAAAGATATACACCTACCCACTTTTGTTAATAACAAAGGGGGAGAAGAAATTGAGAAATCTAGTAAAATAGATATTTAGGGGGAGTAGTTTATAAGAGACACTAATGTAGGGGGAGGACTTGATATAGAAAGAGTAGGCATTATCGCTTTCAATTCTATCACGCTCTTAATATGTTATTCATGCATATCTTATTACCGCACTTATCTATAAACACAAATTGTCTTAATCTCACTAATTTCTCATACGGGTATTTGTTATTATCAAAATGGGGAGATTGTTGGAGCCTATGCTCCGCATCTCTTGGTTTGAGAATAACAAATACCGTGTTGTATTTGATCTAGTCTTTTGTGTGTTTATAGTGTCCAGGTTGTACAGGTTCAATGAGGAGACAAGTCCTCGTTCATGGGCATGATCCGAGAGTGTGTACACATTAGAAAAAGCAAAAGGATGAGTTTTGTGTGCTGATCTTAAAATGGCCATAACTTTCAATCCAGGAAGAGTTACAGAACGTGCCACCCCATTTCGGAGATGAGAACGACTCAATCTACAGTCTGGAGAAGTTTCGGACGGCAAAAATGAAGAGGAGATGTCGCCCAGGCGACATCGATGTCGCCCAGGCGATAGCTCAGAAGTTACAGCAACTGCCCGCACGACAGCACGACGAGCAGCAATTTTGCGCTGTCGGAATTCCAACAGTGATGTCGCCCAGGCGACAGTGAAAATCTATAAAATGGTTCTTTCTGTTCGTGCATTGCAAGTTTGGAGAATTCTAAGTTCCTTCCTGATGGCATACGAACCAGAGAGCTCCAGAACTTCATGAACTCCCATTTGTGCTGAGAAGGTTTGAAATTGAAGACGAGATCGGACGCGCTTCTACATCAACGATCATCTCGAGGCTTCAACCTTCCTTTCAGAGATCTGAATTTCTAGGGAGTTCATCATTTCATTTTGTATTTTCATTTATATACATTTCATTTTGTATTGGTAGGGAAATTGTCTCCTCGTGCGTGACGTCTAAGTCCTTGCGTGGCTTAGGGGAAAATCGCTTCCTTGTGTGGAGCGTCCAAGTCCTTGCGTGGCTTGGTAGGAAATCGTGGCCTTATGTGCTACGTCTAGATCTTGGGAAGATCTAGAGGATAGACTTGGGCTTGGTCTATGGAGAGACAAGTGATAGTCTTCCGATCCTTGGGAGAAGGATTGGTAAACACAAATTGTTAAAAGTTTATTTTTATTATAGCCTTGATTTTAAGCTTTATTAAGATCGACAATCCTTTGTATTCATCACTTGTGGAAATAAATTTGATTTTCAATTTCTTATGATTTTCTAAGTGTTTATTTGAGTTGTCTAAAAATCTACTTGTTTATCCGTTAAAATTATCATAATATATTAGAAAAATTTCAAAGTAAATTTTAGCCCTTATTCACCCCCCCCCCCCCTCTAAGGGCGCCGCAAGATCCAACAATCAACTCATGATGGGTCTTCATGTTGATTGGACTAAGAGGCATCCGATTGATGACATAAGTTGCACAAGACATTCCCTCTGCCCAGAAGGACTTTGGAATACTCTTGGCATGAAGCCAACATTTGCAGGTCTTCGTCAGATGACAGATCTTCCGCTCTTCAACTCCGTTCTATTGTGGATTGTGAGCACAATAGAGCTCTCTCCGGATGTCATGCTTCTTGCAGAAGTTAAAGAACACATTTGAGGTGAACTCCCCTCTATTGTCGGTTCTGAACTTCTTGATTTGCAGGTTAAACCGACCTTCCACTAGCTCCTTGAACTCCACAAACTTTTCAAAGGCTTCTCACTTCTCCTTCAGAAAATATACTCAAGTATATCTAGTGAAGTCATCAATAAAGATCAACATATACCTGCTGCCTCCAAGACTTGTTAAGTATATCTAGTGAATTATTGCAAGATTTAAGACATGAAAGAAGTTAAGTAAAACAAAAAGAGAGACAAGCTTTATTAATGATAAATAAGTTTTACAAAACTTGATCTCGATGACGCTAGAGATCGGAGGCGAATAATAAAAAGGCTCTTTTTGTTTTCTATCCCGACTCGCTTCCCCACGAACCGGTGGCCCTAGCCTTATCCTCCCCGGATTCGGCCTCAAGCCGCTCTAGCCAATCCTTCCCCGGATGTGGCCCCGAGCACCCCCTAGAACTAGCCTAGATCTAGTCGCCAACACGAGGCGAATTTCAGCCCTAAGTCTACCCCAGACCTAGTCGCCAACACGAGGCGATTTCACTACCGTTTACAATGAAGAAAGAGAAATAAAATAACAAAACCTCCCTTAAGATGAACTTCTGAAGTCGGAGACGAAGATCCACTATAGAATCAGCGTTTGTCGAAGCGGACTTCGTTTGGATTCGGCGTGATGGAATTCTCCTTCAGAAATTGGCAGAGCTTCGTCGTGTCGTCAAAGTTCGGCCAAGAAGAGCCTCTGGAATTCTAGCACTCTCTCTCTGAGATGTATGCAATAGGTGTACGAAAACAAGAGGAGAGGGGGTCCTTTTATAGCCAAAGCGCTACCGCCGGCGCTAGCGCAACCGCCGGCGCTAGCCCGAATTAGGAAAGATTTTGCGCGTCAGGATCTTCAATCTGTGGCAACATTTTGCTCTATGCCTCTTGTGCGCCATGCTACCGCCAACGCTAGTAGCTACTGCCGGGCGCTAGCTCTTTCTAAAAACACTGCCGGAATCACGCTAATCATCGCTAGCGCCGGGCGCTATCGCTACCGCCGGCGCTAGTGGTCATGTTTGAATTCTGGCCTCAATTTTGGGGACAACCATCCTTGAGTCATGTGGACTTTGATTTCCTGCACACTTAAACACACAAGATCAAATACACATAGGATTTGTTATTCTCAAACCTAGGAGATGCGGAAGACCACGTTCCAACAAACTCCCCCTTTTGATAATAACAAATCCATTAATGATAAATCAAAGCATTAATAGATAAGCATGATGAGACTATACTTGTGTGTGTGTGTGAGAGTGATGACTTTAGGATAATTATTGATTTTAGCATTTAGAATTACTCCCCCTAAGTGATTGCTCCCCTAATATGTAAGCTATCAACTTAATTTGTCATGTTGGGTTTTTGATAGTGGGTTATATTTATCATGTTAGTTCTCCCCCTTTGTTATTAGCAAAAGTGGGTAGGGAAACAAAGCACTAAAAAATGTGGAAATAAAAGAGAAGGCGTGATCGAGCTTTTTAAGTAAATGATAAGGAGTTTTAGAATTGTTTTTCATCAAAATAGATCAGAGGTATGAGCATTACAAAATTTTCAGAGTTTTGAGCATAAAAGATTTTTATGTTTGAAGTAACCAATAACAAGTGTTCCAAGTAAATCTATCACTTAATGAAAGATAGGAATTTTTAAGAATAAGTGATGATGCAAAGAATACAAGATATTAAGTAAGCATGAAAGCGCAAGGTAAAACACTTATATGGTTATGATGCGGAAGACTTATAGCAATACAAAAACATCAAATAGTAATGATAATCTAAAAAAATATGAGTTAAAGTTCACAAAAAATGATGTTTTTGTAAACCATTTTGCAGTTAGATCTTTAAATTTTATAATAACCAAGCATGAAATAATGTTTATCAAAAAGAGATTACCACAATGTTACTTTAATTTATAATTTCAAAAACATACAAAACATTGTAGAGCACATGCTAGGTTATCTAGTGCATTTCATAAATAAAAAGTAATATAGAATTAGCATTAGGATCCAATACTCATGAGAAGAAGTGTTATGGAAGATAATGATGTGCACAAAAGTGTATTTTTGAGTAATGTAAACAAATATTTTAATCAAAAATACAAGATATATGTAAAGTACGAGCACAATAAAACACAAATAAGATTACTTCCACACACTTTAATGCATAATAAAAAGTACAACTACCAAGGTGCTCTACACACACAATGCTCATCAAGACTTATCAGGGTGCAAAGTAGTGCTTGGGGATCACATATTGAAATTTAAGATTGAAAATAGTGATCCGGTGTACTTAAGAGTAAGTGATTTTTCTTATTTTTGAAAGAAGGATTTGATTTGCACAAGACACTTTACTATTCTTTCCAAGGTGCTCAACCTCACATGCTTATTAAGACTTATCAGGAGGTTCAAGTAGTGCTTGGTGGAGTTATCTTTGTCATTTATTTTATAATTTTGTTTTGTACAAAGTTCTCTGAATACACTTGTTTTGCAAATCAATAGATTTTATGAAAAACATAACCACTTTTCTTAATTTTTAAGAGTGCAAAATAAGGAGTGTAGGTAAAACACTTGTGCAATTTTAATCCATTGTACTAATACAAAACATACACAAGCATTCTTTAGATTAAATACATATGTAGACAATGCCAAAAAAAGTGAGTGAATAAATATCATTATCAAACATAAAATATTTCTCATACTTAGAGGCATGTTAAGCTTGATCATACACAACTTTTAAACTATAATTGATGCACATTGAAATAAATATATCAAAGCATGAAGAAAGACAATGTCCAAAGTAGTTTGAAGAGATAAATTGCAATATTGTAGAATTTCTAAATAGTATATTAAATCATGCTTGATTTTTCACAAAAAAATCATACAGTTTTTTTTGATAGTTTTATATTTTTTTTATTTGATTTTAGCAAATAAAAGCATATTTTTGTAATTTTTGCTTTTGTAATTTTTATATTTGATTTTTGCATAAAGATGAACTTTAAACAAAGGAAACAACACAAGCGAAAAAGAAAAACATATTTTTTTGTAATTTGGTTTTTGTAGTTTTGTATTTGATTTTTCAAAAAATATAGAAACACAGAAGTGCAAAACTAAGTAGAAAATATAGATTTATATATTTTAAGGGATTTTTAGAAATTTAAAAAATACAGAAAAATGAACATGGACGCTAGCGCCTGCGGTAGCGCTAGCGCGGGAGACAGTGAACGATTTTTTAGGATTTTGGAAATTTTGATTGGTGGTCTTGATTAGGTGTCCCATTAGGAGTTTCATGCTGAAATTGCAAAATTTAAGGAGATGTTTTTGATGGTTAAACACTAAAAAAATTGCATTTTTGAATTTGTGTTAATTTGAAAGATCTAGGACACCTAACACAAGTTAAAATAAACGAAATCTTGCATCACCAACTAGTACATATAGTAGAGAATAAATTTAGGTATTTAATAGAATTTTGTTATATTAAAAACTCAAAAGGGTCCGATACCGCTAGCGTTGGCGCTATCGAGGCTTTTGTTAAATGCGAGTTCTTCTTTCAGATCCGCCATTTCCTTGCTTTTCCTCCCGAGAAACCTACAAGAAGACGCGTTCCTCCACCCAGATCTGAGGTAATTCTTCATCTTTTCTCATGATTTTTGTTTTAAAGCTTGATTGTGATGTTAGAGATGAAGATATTTGCAGTTTTTAGGTAGATTTAGGAACTAGATCTACACCGTTTAGATTTTCTCCAAGGTTTGTGGTTTTGATGAGGTTTTTGGTTTTGAATATGAGAACATTAATTTTTAGATCTAACTTGATTTTGATTTTGAGAGTATCATGTGAAATATTTTTGGATCTAACTTGCTTAGTTTAAATGACAATATTATATTTATTTCTAACTTGATTTTTTATGTTAATTTCTTAGATCTACCAAGATGGAGAATATCTTAATTTTAAGGAGATATAAAATTTTTGTTTTTAGATGAAAATGTTGTCATTCTTGTTTTAATAAATTTTTTTTGTAGCAGATGGCTCCTAAGGGAAAGAAGAGCACAGAGTTGGCCGTGGAAGCAGTTGTAGTAGTGTTCCATATGTCGTGGAGTTCGACTTGCCACGCCACCGTCATATCATGCAGTTATTTGCTACTTTCGAGGTGTCGAATTTATTTAGTTCTGATGGATTTTCTTCGGAGTTAGTGCGGGATTTTTATACACACTTGGAAGACCCATCACAGACCAGGCTGGATGGAGGAGTGCAGTCACAGGTGCAAGGACAAGTGGTGACCATAACTCATGAACTACTGAGGCTCGTGTTTGGATTGTCCCAGCATTCTAATCGGTTGGAGAGTGTGGAGAGGTTCAGGGTGGACAGAGATTGGACTCAGGAACATGGTGCTATATAATAGGGAATGCAAAAGTCTGATCTCGTCTGTGTCGACGCTCACCGTGGATGCCCTAGTTGTTCAGGATGTATTACGTCACACAATTATGCTGAAGTTGGGTGACACAGCAAAGGTCACAGCCCAGCTCAGTTATGTTACTTATTTTATTTTGGAGGAGGAGAAGTTCGACGTGGCTGACTTATTACTTTCTCTGATTCGTTATTCCTACAAGTTGCGGCAACCATCTCGTCATAGATACAACAACTTGCCCCTGGGTGGCATCATACAGCGGGTGATTCAGATGATGTATCCTTCTATTGAATTGGGTTTCTACTTGATAGATTGCTATCCTCCTATTTATAGTACCTCGCATTTGCGAGCATCCTTCGTCTCGGATGAGCCATCCTCATCAACTCAACCACCACTCCGGCGAGGAGCGTCTTCTCGAGGGGCTCGAGATGCTCCATATGGGTCCTTTCGAGAGGAGATGGGTGAGCGGATGACACGGGTGGAGGAGGATGTTTCTGTGATAAAGAAGGATGTCTCAGGGATCAAAAAGATGATGAAGTTTATGATGAAAGATTTAAAGTTAAACCCATCTACACCAGAGCGGAGGGAGTGGGAGAGTCCAGTTTTAGATCCGCCCCGCCACTCGATCCGGAGGATTCGCAGGAGACGCTCCCCGAGTCCTAGTGTGGAGGACATAGATGAGGAGGAGTGGTTGTGAGAGGAACAATTTTTATGTAATAATTCAGGAATTTGAACCTGTCTTGGATGTTGTTGTTCTTTGAATTATGTTTATTTTGTTATCTTTTGGATGTTTGACTAGAATGTTTCATTTATAATTTGATGTTATGAAGTGGTGATATTTAGGAAAAAAATTTATGTGGTATACCTTTTTGAAATCTTAAATATTTTACTACCACATAAAAGATTTTGAATTTAATTGTTGATAAATATATGTATAATGAATATATGAATAATAAGTAGGTCATCTTAATAAGATTTTGAGTTTTGATTAATGTTATAGGCTCATTAAATTTTTTGATCATGTTTCCTATACCAGATGACCATAACATGATAATTTCAAAGAAATAAGAAAACAAAGAAAATTGAAAGACATTAAAGCACATCATGAAGTAGAAAAATTGTATATTTCCCTTTTGAAAATATTCTACTTCATGCATTTGGTGGTACCTAATGAAAGAGAGATTTAGGTATCCAAAGAGGACCGAGTATGATGGTTCCTTTGGGTACCCAAATACAACGTATTTGCTTTTGGGGAGATGGAAATGAATGGGCCCTTTTTTGTGGTGTTTGTGTTTCATCATTGGTTTTGGGCCTCCATTCAAACTGTGGTTTAATATTATTATTATGAGTCAAATTTCTATTGTGATAATCTTTATCTTTAGGATTATAATTGTAGTGATTATAGAAAGCATTTTTCATAGGAAATTTGTGAAGTTTTATTTTGGGAGAAGTTTGATGATAATAATAATTGTACTTTGGAATTTCATTTTTAATTTGTTGATGTCTTTTATTTCCATTGTTTGATTTATTAATATTTTGAGAATTTATATTTAACTTGCTTTTAGATATATCTTGGTATTGTGAATGAGTGTTTTTCTTTATGATTTCCTTGAGCAAGTTGATTTTAGCATTTAATTCATCATTCTTAGTTTGTAAATTGTGCCTGGCTTTATTGTAAGCGATTGTGCTATTTTTAAGAGTGGTAGCAATTGATTCAATATGTTTTTCATATTCATCCCTATATTCATCAAATGTTTCGTCCATTTCATTAATTTCAATCTCGTAGTCTTTACATTTAGCACAATCATTCTTCGACGATGAATTTTCTAAACATAATTTTTCATTATGTTCTTTCACACAAATAATTTCTTTTTCAAGTTCTTTGACTTTTTCTTTAATATTATTACAATCAAAACAAGAATTTGTATTTTCAAGTAAAAAACAAGATGATGAAGACACATCACAATTTGATTCATTAGCCTTTAGCCTCTTATTTTCTAAACGTAAATTTTTATTAGCAATTTTCAATTTTTTGATCTTTCGTTTAGCTATTTTTAATATGTTGAAACTAGAGATAGAGATTATTACACAAGACGAAGATTTAGTCTTTCTTACAACACTTTTGGAGGAGGCAAAATATGAGCATGAAGTTTCTTCGTCATCTTTTAGTCCTTCCTTGATCATAGATGAGTTTTCATCTTCTTTTGATGTATTGTTCTCTTTCTCTATTTCAATATTCTCCATGGCTTTGCTCCGAGAGAGATCTTCTTGAATGATAATGGATGCTTGTGCGTTCTTTTCCTCCTGTGTTTGTTCCACACCTGCGAGAGGAAGATCATACATTTCTTCAAGAAAGTGTCATATTTTGTATGCACTAGAAAAACAATATATGAATTTGAAAATTTCATTAGATAGTGCACAAAATAGATAGTGTTTGGCTTTGGCATTTAGCTGACGTTCTTTTTTATTTGATTCATCCGCAAGTCTTATAATTGCTAAGTTCCATACTTCGATGTCTAAAGTTTTAATAAAATTTTCAATTAAGATTTTTCATCCTTTATAATTTGTTCCTTCAAACAAGGGTGGTTTATGTGATATTTCATCTTTACAGAAATTTGCCCCACTAGTTGAAGCGAGATCATGAGACGCCATTATTCCCGGTTGTTAAGCCGATTGGAATAAAACCCCTCTGATACCACTTGTTGGATCGGTCGGTGCCTTTAGGGGGGGGGGGGTGAATAAGGGTTTTAAAAAAACTTTAGATTATATTTAAAAACTTTGAAATATTGCAAGATTTAAGACATGAAAGAAGTTAAGTAAAACAAAAAGAGAGACAAGCTTTATTAATGATAAATAAGTTTTACAAAACTTGATCTCGATGACGCTAGAGATCGGAGGCGAATAATAAAAAGGCTCTTTTTGTTTTCTATCCCGACTCGCTTCCCCATGAACCGGTGGCCCTAGTCTTATCCTCCCCGGATTCGGCCTCAAGACGCTCTAGCCAATCCTTCCCCGGATGTGGCCTCGAGCACCCCCTAGAACTAGCCTAGATCTAGTCGCCAACACGAGGCGAATTTCAGCCCTAAGCCTACCCCAGACCTAGTCGCCAACACGAGGCGATTTCACTACCGTTTACAATGAAGAAAGAGAAATAAAATAACAAAACCTCCCTTTAGATGAACTTCTGAAGTCGGAGACGAAGATCCGCTGTAGAATCAGCGTTTGTCGAAGCGGACTTCGTTTGGATTCGGCGTGATGGAATTCTCCTTCAGAAATTGGCAGAGCTTCGGCGTGTCGTCAAATTTCGGCCAAGAAGAGCCTCTGGAATTCTAGCACTCTCTCTCTGAGGTGTATGCAATAGGTGTACGAAAACAAGAGGAGAGGGGGTCCTTTTATAGCCAAAGCGCTGCCGCTGGCACTAGCGCTACCGCCGGCGCTAGCCCGGATTAGGAAAGATTTTGCGCGTCAGGATCTTCAATCCGTGGCAACATTTTGCTCTATGCCTCTTGTGTGCCATGCTACCGCCAGCGCTAGTAGCTACCGCCGGGCGCTAGCTATTTCTAAAAACACTGCCGGAATCGCGCTAATCATCGCTACCGCCGGGCGCTATCGCTACCGCCGGCGCTAGTGGTCATGTTTGAATTCTGGCCTCAATTTTGGGGACAACCATCCTTGAGTCATGTGGACTTTGATTTCCTGCACATTTAAACACACAAGATCAAATACACATAGGATTTGTTATTCTCAAACCTAGGAGATGCGGAAGACCATGTTCCAACAAGACTGACAGTTGCGGTAGGTCCAAACAGATCACCATGAATACACTCCAATGGTGCTTTGCATCTACTTCGTGATTTGTCGGATGGAAGGCGACGAGCCTTACCATATTGACAACCTGCACAAACATGACCTTCACCGAAAGATGACAAGCTAGGCAGACCTCTCACAAGGCCTCTTCCCGCCATAACTTTCAACTTATCCATCCCAACATGTCCAAGTCTTTCATGTCAGATAACAACGCTATCATTAGTCCTCATCTTATCAACATAGGAACTTGTAGATAACACAAACAAGTCCTTCACCCGTCTTCCAACATGAGTGACTTCAGTCTTCACCGCTGACACATTCCGAAGAAACTTCACTTCTGTTGGACCAAACAGAACGTGATAGCCAGCATCAACAGCGTTGGTCACCGAGAAGAGGTTTTTCTTCATCCCCGGAACATGATAAACACTCTTCAACGTCAGTGGGCCTCTATCTCCGTTTAAAGAAACACCCTCCTTCTCAACTGCATGTATAGTATCATCAACAGTAATGATATCATCATTACATGAGTATGCCTGCAAAGAAGAGAACTTCGACTCGTCTCCGGTTAGGTGATGACCACAACCCGAGTCCACAATCCAATCATCTTGATAGTTGATAGAAGCCAAAGCCCGAACACAAGTGACCGTCATAAAAGCTCCATCACCCCACATATCTCCTGCATTGGAAGCAACCTCTTCTTTCCCTACAGCATGTCATGGCTGAAGATTGACTCTACAGTCCCTCTTGAAGTGACCAAGTTGATTGCACTTGTAGCACCTTGGTCCTTCCTTCTTCTTTCCATCACGCTTAGGAGTATTACTCCTCTCTTGCTGATATGAAATTGAAGGTCCATCGCTAACGTATGAATTCTTCTTCTTGTCTCATCTTTTCTTCTTGCCTGATTATAGAACCTTGTTTTCTCCTCCAGAGATACCCCAGCCATTTGCTTTGCCAAGCTCTCTTGCGAAGCCAGAAAGTTCTCTAGCTCTAGCAACGATGGCTGATTTGCCCAACCTTGAACAGAAGTGATAAATGCCACATACTCCCTCCGCAAGCCGCAAATTACGTGTCTCTTCAACCTCGTTTCTGAAATAGGTTCATCCGGGTCCAAAGCTGATATCTCCGCGCATAGGTTCTTCATCTTCAAGAAGAAAGTTGAAATGGACAAATCTCCCTGAGTTGCTTTCGCCAACTCATTTTCAATAAACTATAGCTGAGCTACGTTCTTCTTGTTGAACAAGCCATCCAAGGCTGTCCAAATCTCAGCAGCTGACCTACAATCAATTATGTGGTCAAACAGCTCCGAAATGATAGCACGCTTTAAAGTGAACTCTGCCTTAGCATTTGTTCTCTTTCAAGCTTTCACCTGCTCAGCATTCCCTTCAGACCGCTTCTTTATCATCTCCTCCGACTACCTCCCATAAATCTTCGCCAAGAAGATAACTCTACATGCACGACTTCCACTTCTTGAAGTTACTCTGCGTAAGGAGCTCAATTCCGAGACCTCTTGTATAACCTCCTTCCATTGTTATCACATTGGTTAACAAACTTTTAGAGACTGAAGCAAGATTCTGTGTCTGATCACTGCTTTGAACCTACCTCTGATACCATGTTAAAATTTTGGAGATGAATCGAAAACAACAACGGAAGACTTCAATTCAATTCAAACCAGTTAACCAGTGACAATGAAGGACAAGAAAGTCTCAATTGACTACTATCCTATTACAATGCGTTGCATACATGACGAGACATGATTTATAAGAGAACACTTAGATGAGAAGAACAAGCAACACAACAAGCATCTGGTGAACAGAAAACTGAGACCACCTAGACTGCTCGAACTCAGCAAGATCGCCGGCTTCCCTAAGACCGCGCGAACAGGAAAGGTTGTTGACCTTCAAACTGCCAGACCGTCAATCACAGACCACACAAATTGCTACTTATTGCAACTGCTGAAACAAACCCTGTCTGCACTTCTTGATCACCCAAATTGCACGGTCTCAAGATCACAAAAATAACCCGCGAACACAAGAAGAAGAACTTCTCACTACTGCAAAGCCGCAACTCATGACCGCCTGACCACTGAAGGTCGTCTGATCATCTGAGTCCGTTGCAAAGCAGATCAAGAATTACAAACCACAGACCGCCCAGACGAGACCGCTGGCGAGCTGGTTATTCAAAGCTGGAAAGATAGGAAGAATGATGATGGAACCTGCTGGCCGCCTAACCTGCGAACACAACAAACGGTCAACAACCTTCAGACCGCGCGACCTCAAAAATGAGACCGGCACAATCAATCCGAACTTTAGTTCTTACAGTTCTTGCATACAAATGGCTGGCCCTGCATCCCTATTTATAGGCAAACAAATGGATGCCGTCACCGCCCATGAGGGATACAATCACCTTTCTTATTGAAACGCGTGGTTTCCAGAACAGACCGCACGGTCTTCATAAGACCTTATTACACTTAAGAAAAATTGTCCAAGTAAGACAGCTTGCCAAGAACAACCCAGCAGACCGAAGTACCAGACCGTCGAAGCGACCTCCAATACCAGACCGCCCGGTCTCAACCAGAACAGGAACATTTGGGCACAACCGACAAAACACAACAGTTCGCCGATACTAGAGGCACGCGATCTCTAAGCCAGATCGCCATACCAGAGCTCGCGCGGTCTCTGCGGTCTCCATAGTCAGACAGTCTGGACACTCCACTTTCACATCAAAAATTTAAGAGCGCTTATGTCTTAAATGGAATGTATAGACTGAGTCTAGCAAATGAAGTAGTACACGCAGTTAGTTCAAACATGATAGACCCTAAGACTTTATATGCAAGACTAGGACATGTGAACTATAGAAAACTACTTCTGCTAGCTAAAACTCACGACATTCCTTTAGACACAACAACCAAATTCGACAAATGTGAAATTTGTGCTCAAACTAAGATCACTAGAACACCTTTTAGTCAGGTTTCTAGGAGCACACAATTGCTAGAGTTAATACATTCTGACATATGTGACTACAAAAGTTTTGTTACAAGAGGAGGTCGGAAGTATCTGATAATTTTTATCGATGACTACTCTAGATTTAGTCACATTTATCTCCTTAAAACCAAAGATGAAGTGTTTGAAAAATTTTGTATATTCAAAAATAGGCTTGAGAATCAACTTGACATGAAAATTAAAAGGCTAAGGAGTGATAGAGGAGGAGAATACGTCTCGGGGGAGTTCAGAGATTTCCTTGCCAGCAATGACATAATCCATGAAACCATTGCCCCTTATCCCCCCCCCCCCATCCAACGGTATCACTGAAAGAAAAAATAGAACTTTAATAAAGATGTTGAATTCTATGTTATTGACTACTGACATGCCTGCAGACTATTGGGGTGAAGCTATCCTCACGTCAAATCACATTCTTAATAAAGTTCCTCATGCAAAGTTGACTAAGACACCCTATGAGCTTTGGTTTTAAGAGACCTCCTAGATTTGATAATCTTAAGACCTAAGACTGTATCGCTTATGTTAGGTGTCTATCTTGGATGTGCAGAGGAAAGTGTTGCAGATAGATTTCTAGATCTCTCAACCAACACTGTCATAGAATATAGAGATGTTATTTTCTTTGAGAATAAGTTCCTTAAGGACAAGAACCTGACTCTTCTAGGTCTGCCAGCCCCCAGTACTGAAAATTTAGTTCATACTGAACCACGAATCTCTGACACTGAGCTGATAAACACTAGGGTTTTAGAGCCCACAAGGTTATCTAACAGATAAAAAGTGCCCAAAAGCTTCGGTACAGACTTTGTGACTTACCAAGTTGAAGTTGATCCATCTATCTATAAGGAAGCGATGTGATCTAGGGATTCTCTATTATGGAAAGAAACCATAGATGAAGAGATAAACTCTCTCGTGCAGAACAATACGTGAACATTGGTTGACTTTCCCAAAGTGGCTAAGACCATTGGAAACAAGTGGGTTCTGAAGAAGAAGCTTAATTCTGATGGAAGTATTGCTAAATACAAAACACGTCTAGTTGCAAAAGGCTTCACTCAAGTGAGTGATATGGACTACTTTGATATATACTCACCTGTTTTTCACTATGCGGCGATTAGGATACTTCTCACGATAACATCTATTGAACACTTTACAGTTCATCAGATGGATGTCAAGACTGCATTTCTAAATGGAGATCTGACTGAGGAGATCTACATGCACCAACCTGAAGGGTTTGTCATAGAAGGTCTAGAAAATAAGGTATGTAAGTTGATTAAGTCACTATACGGATAGAAGCAAACACCTAAATTGTGGCACGAAAAATTTGACACTTGTGTTAAAGCCATGAGTTTCAAATCCAGCTTATCAGATAAATGTCTGTACGTAAGAACAAGTTCAAATAAAGTTGCAATTATATACTTGTACATTAATGACATGCTAATTCTGGGCTCTGATTCGTCTGAGGTGGAAGATGTGAAAGTTGCCTTGACGACACAATTCAACATGACTGACTTAGGTGTGGTAAAAACCATCCTAGGAATGGAAGTGAACTTCACTAAAAGGGTATTACACTGAGTCAGAGTCACTACATTAGAAATCTACTAGAAAAGTGGGGTTACGTTAATAGCAAAAAGATTGAGACTCCATACGATTATAATAATAGACTGCAACTGAATGAAGGTTCATCTGTTAGACAGTTGGATTAATCCAAACTTATAGGAAGTCTCATGTATGCTACTACCTGCACTAGACTAGACATAGCCTTTACAGTCGGCATGTTGAGTAGATTCATGAGTAACCCTGGGAAGGACCACTGGAATGCCTTGGAAAGGCTAATGCGATAATTAAAGTCTACTGAGAAGTATGCTTTATGTTACAGTTGACATCCTCCTGTGCTTGAGATGTATTCTGACGTCTCCTGGTGCTCAGAAATTGCTGATAGTAGATTCACTAGCGGTTTTGTGTTTACCCTAGGAGGAGCTGTAGTAGCTTGGAAGTCAAAGAGACAGACCTGTATTGCATTATCGTCTATGGAATCGGAACACTATGCTCTCACTTCAGTAGGAGAAGAAGCAGAAAGGATAAGAGATCTGATAATGGACATTCCAATGACGAGTCTGAAAATGCACTATATTTCGTTATATTGTGACAATCAAGCCACAAAGACCATTGCAACAAATATGTTGTTCAATGGAAAGCGAAGGCAACTAAAGATGAAACATGCCTGGTTGACCTAACTCACTAGTCATGGGATAATCTCCTTATTATACGTGAGATCAAAAGATAACGTAGCAGATGTTCTTACAAAGGGCTTATGTATGGTTCTAACATCTAAAATATCGGGGGAAATGAGATTAACGTCCATTTAGTAAGGACTTAATACCTTGCTTATGCTTTAAATTTTAAGAACCAAAGCTTGTTTACATTCAAGCATCTAGAGTGAGCACACTGAAGTATTTTAGATTTTATCTGATGAAAGTCAGAGATGAATAGTTGTCAGTCATTCCAAACTTGATGACTTACGCAATTATTTTATTCAAATGCTGATATGGGTATCATTCCAAAAAGGAATACTGAAGTTGCTGATATGTGTCCTGATATTATGAGTATTATTTATATCATTTCAAACTTGATGATATATTGGTCATAGCTTGTTATATCATTCCAAATTTGATGGTATAACACAACTGTGAAACGTTTAGTAATAATCTTAATAATCGAGGGAATATGGTTTGATTCTATGAAATCAATTGTCTAATTTTATGTAAATTGGATAGAGATGCTGATATGTGATTCTTTCCTCCTGCTTAGAGTATTACGTTCTCTCATTGCTAGAACTAATAACTTTAATTCCCTGATTAGCAAATGTTAGAATTCATATAGATTTGTCTCATGACATTCTTATTATGTTTGTTTGCAGATTATATGGAGACTAGAGGAGAGAAAGTAAATTTCGACCCAGATAAAGATGATCTGTTGTTTGAATAGATCAATATTTCAGTTTGAGTTTTCAGTATTCTTATTTTATGTTTGGGACTATGTGTTTGGGTTTAGATATTATGTGTTCTAAAACTCATATTTATGTTCTCTGAAAAACTCATTGGTCGTCATAAACTCTTGCTTAAGTAATTTGTAATGTGACCCCGTTATATACAATATATGAGGAGATTGTTGAGGTATATTGATATAACGAGTTAACGGATACTTTGTGGTTTGGTTAGGATCCGATAGGAATCCACTTACCCACCGGGATTTAGAGTTCGCCTATAAATACCCTGCTAGGGGCAACGAGTAGGCTGTTCCAAACTTGACAGTCACGCGGATGCTTCGAGCACACTAACATAGATAACTAGCACAATGATGCCCAAGTAGTTAAGTACTCCAAGAACATACTCTCTTTTTAAAATATATATATATATAATATGTAAATAGTTCTCCCCAATAATATATAAATATATTTTAAAATAATATACCTCATCCACCTAAAACGTAGATAGAATCATGAACATAAAGATAGATCCAACAGCAGAGAAGACTTGAAGTCCACGACAAACACAAAGGCGGCGACTGTGGGTGGGTCTCCGTAAAGTTATCCATGAGTGGCTGGAAGGAAATAGGGAAGCTGCAAAGAGGAAGTAGTTGGGACGCTGAAGTTGGTGAAATATTTGCGTCCGGGACTCGGACCGTCCGAGACCAACGACATTGTGCCATGTGTAAATGTAGATGTATCTTAGATAAAGGAGTTGCATCCGGAATAAAAGTTGAAAAAAATATTTCGCCTAAAGTTGAAAAAAATGCAGTGTTGAAGGGTGATGGTCCCACTTGGCAGGGGAGAGATTATTGCATGCCTTGAGCATATATAAAAGACTATAAAATCATGGAAGTATATCCTAATAACAAGAGAAGTAATTGTATATAAAACAAATGCCGCTGAAGAATGTTTTTATTTAGAGATGTCCATTTTTCTTATTTACATACAATATATAATAGAGGAAGCATATAACATTGGCTGTGGGAAGCAAATGAATGTCAACATCAGATAATGATGACGACGACGACGAAGATGCTAATAAAATAGTGTACGTTAATGACGGGAGAAAGATGGACCGTTCAAAAATTACATTCTCTGATCGTGGAATCCTCTTCAACGGTTTTATCTCCACATCGGCGATCTTTCTAAAGGGTTGCACCCTACTTTATCAGTGAGGAGGGGGAGCCGAGCAGGAGCGGCGGAAGCTGGGAGCCCAGTCAGCAGCGGGACGTCTCTAGTCGATCGGTGTTCCTGCATATAATTATTAATAACGAATTATTACTTTTATTGCTAACAAGCTAGGGCTATTTATTAGGACTTCTCCTCTGAATTTTCTAAATTACAGGTTGCACCCCTCTTAGTTTTGAGATTACAAAAATCTGACCGAAGTTTACATTTCATAAGATCCATGCACAAAAATACCCACACTTGAAAATTTACTCCGAGGGGGGATTTTTATGCATGAATGTTATGAAATGTGAACTTCAGGGGAGATTTTTGTAATTTCAAAAGGAAGAGGGGTGCAGCTTTTAATTATGCTAACTTTTTTGTAATTTCAAAAAGGGGCTCCAATCGTCCGTCCGACGATCTAAAAATGTCGATAATGGAAATCGCTCAAATGAAGCGTGATCGATCTCCATCAGGTTACCTCCACAACCTTCAACTCATTGCTGGAATAGAGAACGATTGACAGCACCATCAATTGCAGTTGTGAAGATCGGTCTAGTCATAATAAAAGTAATCACAAAGGCCTAAATGAATGAACGACGACAATTCTTGACTGCAAGCGAGGACGTCAACTCATTGTGACGATAATGAGAAAGATAGATGAGCGGCCTTCAATGGAAGTGCGGAAACACCTTCTCAATCGCAAGAGACGACAATCGCGTGCGGGCGCGCACGCGCACCCGCACGTATTTATGTACACAAAAGACTGAGCACATGCAAGCCAAGACTTTATATGCACTTCTGCCTATAAAATTAGATATTTTTTTAAGAAATGCACTTAGTTACTAATTGCATTGTGGATTTGTATGTGGACAAGAAATTTGTTTTTAAAAAATGCTACATTCTGTTGAATTGGGTGAGAAAAACAAACACAAACCTGGCGAAACGGGAAGTCGTCCCCTTCAAGCATGTGGGCTATTTGTCCCATCTTCGGTCGCTTCTGCGCATCCAAATCTACACAGCGGAGACAGACGAGCAAAATCCTCTTCAAAGCTCTTGGAGATGGCTGAACTTCAATAGATGGATCTAAAACATCTTCAACATGTTTGCTGCCAACCATTCCTCTAAACCATTCTACCAAATTGACCTGCATTTTCAAATTTGGACAATAACAATGAGAGGCAGATCATGACCAGCCGAATATATTGTTTCTTCACTCTCCTCACCTCTCCAGTTGGTCTTCTATAGTCAACAGGGCTTCTTCCAGATATTATTTCCATAAGTAGAACTCCAAAACTATAGATATCGCTGCTCTCATTAAGCAAGCCTGTTGATGCATATTCAGGAGCTACGTACCTGCAATGCATAACAAGTGATAATAGCACAGTCACATATAATATAGATCAAAATTAAACAAAATAAAGATGCTGCTGAATCATTTTGATTAATGATGTTTATGGGGAGAAGGTTGAACTCACCCAAAGGTTCCCATTACTCTAGTGCTAACAAAGTTTGAACCAGGGCCGAGAAGCTTGGCGAGCCCAAAGTCTGATACCTTGGGATTCCATTGCTTGTCTAGAAGAATATTACTGGACTTGATGTCTCTATGTACAACTTTTGGCTCCAATCCTTCATGCAAATGTGCTAATCTGCAAACAAAATCACCAATCCAAACACATAAAAATAGTGCAATTATAATGAAAAGGGGTATCCTCAACCAGGCATCAAAATTTACAAATAATATGGGTACACAATTAATGACTTTGAGACGTGTGAGAATTAAATATTATTATTTCAAAATCACTAACAATTACATAGGAACTCACCTATATATATAGAGTGTAGGAGAAGGAGATATATACACTCGAGATGTGGGAATAAATATAACAAAGGTAAAAATGTACAATGAGCTCCATTTATGGTTTTTTACAAATGCGTTTCAACATTTCCCGTCAATCTTGAGCTTTTATATCGATCATTCCCATCTTGACACAAATATCAGAAAAATATGAAATTAATTTGGTGAAAAATATCAGCAAACTCTTAATTTGAAGTAACAAAAGGAGTGCACATTCACTTATTGATAACTTCCTCTCTAATGAAGTAGCAATCAACTTCTATATGCTTTGTTCTTTCATTAAACACTAGATTTTTAGATATGTAGATACAGTTTTATTATCACCCAGAACATCAATAGAGAATAATTGTAAGTTTGGCCAAAATCGTTTAAAAGTGCTCTCAATCATTTTCTCACAAGCAATCTGAGTCATACTAATGTACTCGGTTTCTGCACTTGACTTGAACACTACTATTTGTTTCTTGCTTCTTCAAGTAACAAATTTTCATCTGACATTCGTGCAATATCCAGAAGTGGATTTACGATTACCTTTCTCATCTGCATAGCTTGCATTTGAATATGCTTTAATGCGTAAATAATTGTTTCTTCGAAACAGTAGACCTCTGCCAATTTATGTTGATAACAACAGAGGAGAGCGCCCCAATAGTACCGATACGGGCAACTTGAGAGAATGTGACAAAGAAATCATCATATTATATGTTTGGGTGAACCCCATGGCAACCAAACGAACCTTGTATCTATCCAGAGTGCTGTCAGAGAGAATCACGCAGGATAAATGTAGCGAGTGAGTGTGTGCCCTAAGGAGAACACTAATGATTTGGTGTTAGTGAAGTGTCGTGAAGATCTAAGGATGATGCAATGCACAAGCAAAATATTCCGACGAACAATAACGTAAGTGCTTGTTGGGAAAATACGTTCCCGGACCTAACTACACGTGAGGATGCGAGTTGAGAAACCTGCAAAATCGTCAGCGAAAATTGCAACAAGAAAAACAATCACAATCAGACACACAGGTGTATACGTGGAAAACCCCCAAAGCAGGGTAAAAACCACGGGACGATCGGAGTCCAACCCGGAAAGCCTCCACTATATAATATTCAACAATACAATGACTTCCCCCGCGATCCTCAGATGGATCCTACAGCTAGCACAAATATAAAGACAAAGAGAAAGATACAGGTATACCGACAAAGACGACCAAGTTTGAGTCAGAGTGACTCGCTCCAAACTGGTTCTCTGAAGCCTCTGCAGTCTTCCAAGATTTTTCAATATTGTGCCAAGTTGTCCGCCTACGTCAACACACGATGTCACCGGCGACTCCGATCAGTCCGCAACCCGTCAGTAGGTTGCCCCGTTCGAGGCCCAGATGCCTCGCCACCAACGTCCACTTGAGGCTAAGATGCCTCCTTGCGCTAAACGCCACTAGCCGCAGATGCGGCCCAATATACTCGTCTGAGTAAAATACGGCGGTTGCAAACCGCCGTCCTCTGCGCCAAGATGCGCACTCTGCACCACTGCACCACCACGACCGTGGTCCGACAACACCGTCGATGCTCCAACAGTCCTTGCTCTCCCAAGCCCAAATGGCGGTCGCCAAACACCGCCTATGCCGCTCCGGCTCCGCCGAAATCAGCCTCCGCTCACGCGGCCGCTCCCCCGCACACGTGCACCACAGCCCCGCTGCACAACCACGGCGCCACCTCCACAATAACCTCGCACGAAGAGTCCTCGGCGCCTCCGCCCTTGCAACAATCGCCGCCGTCAAATCTCACACCGGACTCCAAGCCCGCGGTCTCAAGGCCTCCGACCACCGCTGCTTGCTCCGGCTCCGGCATCGTCCAAGGTCGCCGGCGAGAAAACCTCGATCCGAAAGAGGAAGAAGAGGTGGGGAGGCGGTGAACAGGAGGCGGCTTGTTTTCTTCCACGGGAGAGCGCTACAGGGGTCCGCCTCCATTAGGTTTTTATTTCTTTTTATATAGGACTGTTCACGTGGCTGCCACATTAGGAATAGAAATAATGTCTATTTACAGCCTTCCAAAACTGAATAGACGTGTCCCATCAATCAGAAATTTGACAGTTACGAATCAGAAATTCGGAACTGAAATTCGCAGATGTGTTGCAACACCCGAATTTTGTGTTGCAACACCTAGCTGTCCAGGAAATTCAGAGAGTAGCAGGTTGCAACACCCTGTTTTGGTGTTGCAACACCTTTGCCCAAAAATTCAGCAAACTGCATATCAAAGCATCTCGAACCTCTCGACGTTCGTCGCCGCGGGCTTTATTCACCTAGGAGGGAACCCGAACCCAACAATCTCCCCCTTCACGACTAGGAGGAAAAATTCGCCAAACTGGCGATCAATCCGAGAGAACCATCACTGCAACTCTGCATCTTTCTCTCACAAATCGTCGAACTCGATGAAGGATCGTGACAATCAAAAGTCACCCGACGCCGCTGGCCAGCAATAATATGAGAACCGCTCTCCTGTCCTATCACCGTCGACTTTGAGACATGATGTCTCACTTGCCTGTAGCATTTCTTCCCACTGAAGAATCCGCGCTGCCCACACCACACATTGACGGCTCTGTCACCTCCGACCTTGTGCTCCCCGCACCTACAACTCTCGCCTCCAAACTATAAAGGCCGGACATCATGCTACCACGGCCTATGACCAAAGAACCTTTGGTCAGTCGCCATCGTCCATCACCAAAAATATTGGCATAACCATCTGCATCCAATCGACTAACAGACAACAAATTAAATCGAATGTCAGGAACATGACGGACGTCCTTGAGCACTAATATAGAACCCGTGCTCGTCTTCAGGTGCACATCACCGACACCAACAGCTTTACAAGCTCCCTCATTGCCCATCTTCAATACCCTATATTTACTTGGGGTGTAAGTGGCAAATTGTGCTCTATCACTTGAAACATATGCTGAAGCTCCCGAGTCCACTAGCCATGAACCATCTCTACAAGCGAGGTCAGACGCCACCTCATCACTTGCAAAGATTACGTCATCTTCAAATGTCGTTACTATCGATGCTGTGACCTCATCTTGCTTTGTTGATTCTTGTATCTGCAATTTCTTCCAAGCATTGCATTTCCTCTTTATGTGACCCTTCTTGCCACAATGAAAGCACTCAATATCTTTTCGCGGCCTGGAATTACTTCTATTGGATCTTCTGTCATCTCTGTTCTTATTTCTCCCCCTAGAATCAGAGTAGAAAATATCTGAATAGGAAGAAGAGGCGGTCGCATATGACATGCCTTGCGATTTTCTTCTCACCTCCTCATTCAAAATTCCACTATTTTCAACCTCCATAGTCAAAGCACCTCCAGGAAACGAGTTAATTAGTGAAACTCGAACCATCTCCCAAGAGGCAGGGAGAGACTTCAGTAACCATAGAGCATTGACCTCATCATCAAAAGTCACCTTCATGGCGGTCAACTGATCCAACACTCCTTGGAACTCATTCACATGATCAAGTATAGGAGTGCCCTCCTGATACTTGCACTCACTAATCTTCGTCAGCAACAAAAGTTTGTTCAGACCCGTGCTCTTCGCATACAAAGACTCCAACGTCTTCCATAACACCTTGGCATCAGTGATACTCGCCACGTGATTGTAAACATTGCGCTCCACAAATCGCCTAACAAAACCACACACCTTGCGGTGTTCAATCGCCCATTTTGCAGGATCCGTATCCTTAGGCATCTCCCCAAAGATAGGCGAATGCCAACCCTTGACGTAAATCAAGTCCTCCATCATCATATGCCATTCATGATAGTTGGCCCCGTTCAATTTCATGGACATCTCAAAAGTCGAATCCATCTGCACTCAGTCAACTGTCAACACTGACCACTGATCTTGGAGCCGACTATTTCAAAGAATGTGACTAGAGAGGATAGGGAGCGGAACAATGGTCGTCACCTATCGCACCTATTCACAAACCCAAAATATCCAATCGGCTCGACTGAACCTCCCTCTGATACCACTTGTTGGGAAAATACGTTCCCGGATCTAAGTGCACGTGAGGATGCGAATTGAGAAACCTGCAAAATCGTCAGCGAAAAATGCAACAAGAAAAACAATCACAATCAGACACACAGGTGTATACGTGGAAAACCCCCAAAGCAGGGTAAAAACCACGGGACGATCGGAGTCCAACCCGGAAAGCCTCCACTATATAATATTCAACAATACAATGGCTTCCCCCGCGATCCTCAGATGGATCCTACAGCTAGCACAAATATAAAGACAAAGAGAAAGATACAGGTATACCGACAAAGACGACCAAGTTTGAGTCAGAGTGACTCGCTCCAAACTGGTTCTCTGAAGCCTCTGCAGTCTTCCAAGATCTTCCAATATTGTGTCAAGCTGTCCGCCTACGTCAACACACGACGTCACCGACGACTCCGATCAGTCCGCAACCCGTCAGTAGGTTGCCCCGTTCGAGGCCCAGATGCCTCGCCACCAACGTCCACTTGAGGCTAAGATGCCTCCTTGCGCTGAACGCCACTAGCCGCAGATGCGGCCCAATATACTCGTCCGAGTAAAATACGGCGGTTGCAAACCGCCGTCCTCTGCACCAAGATGCGCACTCTGCACCACTGCACCACCACGACCGTGGTCCGACAATACCGTCGATGTTCCAACAGTCCTTGCTTTCCCGAGCCCAAATGGCGGTCGCCAAACACCGCCTATGCCGCTTCGGCTCCGCCGAAATCAGCCTCCGCTCACGCGGCCGCTCCCCCGCACACGTGCACCACAACCCCGCTGCACAACCACGGCGCCACCTCCGCAATAACCTCGCACGAAGAGTCCTCGGCGCCTCCGCCCTTGCGACAATCGCCGCCGTCAAATCTCACACCGGACTCCACGCCCGCGGTCTCAAGGCCTCCGACCACCGCTGCTTGCTCCGGCTCCGGCACCGTCCAAGGTCGCCGACGAGAAAACCTCGATCCGAAAGAGGAAGAAGAGGTGGGGAGGCGGTGAACAGGAGGCGGCTTGTTTTCTTCCACGGGAGAGCGCTACAGGGGTCCGCCTCCATTAGGTTTTTATTTCTTTTTATATAGGACTGTTCACGTGGCTGCCACATTAGGAATAGAAATAATGCATATTTACAGCTTTCCAAAACTGAATAGACGTGCCCCATCAATCAGAAATTTGACAGTTACGAATCAGAAATTCGGAACTGAAATTCGCAGATGTGTTGCAACACCCGAATTTTGTGTTGCGACACCTAGCTGTCCAGGAAATTCATAGAGTAGCAGGTTGCAACACCCTGTTTTGGTGTTGCAACACCTTTGCCCAAAAATTCAGCAAACTGCATATCAAAGCATCTCGAACCTCTCGACGTTCGTCGCCGCTGGTTTTATTCACCTAGGAGGGAACCCGAACCCAACAGTGCTGAAGTTATTGATAGTGTCCATAATCATTCACGTTAGAGATTAGTGGTATAAACACAAGAAGGATCTAATTAAAATTAAAGTAAAGAGAGCTTCAATTAAATGATAGGAGAATAAACCTTGCAAGTAGCATAATTGATAAGCAAATTAATACGAATTAGTATATCCCAAATAATATGTTCATCCACCAAATATTCAATAATAAGTAGCAAAAATTTCATACAAGAACTTACACAAGTAATAGGAGCCTGAAAAATCAGATGTTGGCTGATTGGGGGCTGGATATAAATTGATTCAGCACAGGTTCCGGCTGCCGAATGGAATTCTGTTGCAGTTATGGGTTCGGGTGACAGGTTTAAGGCTGGGGTGGTGAAGGAGGAGTGGTGGGGTTATTGAGAAGCGGATTGGAAGTTGTGAGCAGCAATTATAGGCAGTTTGGGTAGGCTTTAGTGGTTGGCGGGGCTGGTGAAGAGTTGACTGGGAGGTTGAATTTGAAGGGGGATGAAGGCGTGGAGATGTTTAGAGGGTTCCTAGGAAGGGGATATGGAAGGAGACGGTTCAACCTAATTGGGCAATTGCAGCACTAGTTTGGGTGGTTGTTGGAAGTCAC
The DNA here is from genome assembly GCA_033032865.1 of Dactylorhiza incarnata. Taxonomy (NCBI): domain Eukaryota; kingdom Viridiplantae; phylum Streptophyta; class Magnoliopsida; order Asparagales; family Orchidaceae; genus Dactylorhiza; species Dactylorhiza incarnata. Next base: position 2,822,635 of record JAWHQI010000284.1, on the reverse strand, counting down.
GTGAGATTGCAGAGTTAATTTAATGGAGGAATGGTAGTTATGTGAAGGGTGGAGCTGGGCTGGCCGGCGGTTAGATGGGTGGTTACGAACGGCTAGATGGGGTGGTAGCGGTTAGTATCGGTTAAGACAATAAATGGTAGCGGTTAGTGTCGGTTGCGGGTAAAATAAGCAATGATGGCACACTCTCATTCATAGAGGTCCAACATTATCATAAGGTGAAAGATCATATGAAAGATATCTCATGAAGGCAAAAATCAAATTCATAATATCATCCACCAACTATCCAAATACATGTAGAAACTACTATTTATATGCTAATGCTAGGTTGCCGAAGGGTTACAGAAGGGGGATAACTAAGTGTCCAAATATGGCATATACGAGTTCACGTATAATTAGGGATTTATCTAATAGGTATTTATTTTAAGGGTTTATTTTGTGATTTATTTAAGAATTTATATAGGGGTTTGTTTATGGATTTATTTAAGAATATATTTAATAATATTATCAGGTTTATCTAGAGTTTAATTAAGGATTTCAACCAGGGATATATCTTGGAATTTATCAAGAAATTTATTTAAGGGTTTATCTTGTGATTTCTTAAGGATATATCAAGTGATTTATCTTGAGATTTTTCTCAAGATTTATCAAGAGATTCAATTTATGTTTATATAAAGATTAATCCATGATCGATCAAGTAGAGGAAGACTTGGGTCCAAAAGGTCTTATCCGTATCAACACTCCAAGTGACCAAAGTCATGGTCGTCGTCCTTAGCTCCTCCATGCGCATGCCTTTATGAGGGTAGATGTGGGTGGGTAAGGTTGTTGGCAGCGAAAGCAAAGGTCCTTGTGGCGAAGCGGCCGGTGAAATAGGCGCTGGGGTGGCCGGAGATCCGGTGGAGATGGATCTGGCAGAACTGCCAGCGGCGGGGGCCCAAGTTGAGTTAGGTGGTCCAAGCGGGGGAGAGATGATAGAGATTTCGTCGGTGGCAGCGACCGCCTGAGTTGTTGGGACGAAGAGGACGGCTGGGCTGTGTAGAGTTTCTCATCGAGGCAACGAGTTTGTTCCATGGCGCGGGAGAGAGTAGTCGGGTTATGGATCCGAAGGCGCACTCAGAGGTGAGGCTGCAGACCTGCAAGAAAGTACCCCAGATAATGGTCTATGGATAGTCTGGGTACGTGCGTGGGTACCTCAATGAACTCGTCGATGCAAGTAGTCACTGTGTCGGATTGGAGCACAGAGCTAAGGTGCTCATAGGTATTAGCCGCCTGGCGGGTGTCATAATTGTGGAGTTCCTCCTTCAGTGTGGACCAGGAGAGATCAGAGACCTGTTTGTGCGTCCAACACACCCAATGAAGCGTCGAACCCTCCATATAGATAATGTTCAGGGAAACCTTCTGGTTGGCGGGGTGGACTGAAGGTCGAAGAACTGTTCGGCGCGGGCGATCCAACCAAGGGTGTCAGTGTTGTTGAACACAAGAATCTTTATCCGGCATAGATGGGTCGGGTGGATGTCTGTAGCGGGGTGGAGAAACCACATGTAGTCAGGGACAGGCCGAGGGGGTTGCAGCGGTGGTGTAGAAGAGGTCGGTGGGTGGTTGACTGTCGTGGTCCTGAACTCTCAACGGAGGAGAGTGATATCTTCAAGTTGAGTTTCGAGCAGATCCAAACAAGAGGATTCAGTAGAGGCTGAAGCGAAAGGGTCCTAATCAACGAGGAGAGCCATGGAGGGCGTCCGGGTCATGTAACCAAGCCACGAAATTGCGGTCGGGAGGGAAGCACGGTCGTGGCCGGTGGGCGACGATGAAGCGCAGGAAATGCGCAGAGGCTGCTGAAATTGAAGGCGTTAGGCGAGGCAATGCTAGATGCGAGGTTGGACATATCGAAGGGTGGACACTAGCTGTTGGAAGGAGGAGTAGGGGTTGGAGGAGGAGATGGATGCGAAGGTGATGCGAGGAGGAGGAGGACCGGAGAAGGTGACTCGCAAGAAGCGGTCGTTGTAGGGGTCGAGACCGTCGAGCGGCTAGCGTCAGGCAGAAGACGACATATGTGATTGACGCGCAGGAGGCTCACACGACGCTGCAGTCGCCCAGTGTCGATCGACGTCAAATGTGAACAACCGCGAGGCGAGGGAGTGGGTCCGGAGGTCGAGCCGGTGAAGGGGGGGGGGGGGGGGGGGGGGGGCGACTGGGAATATGCCAAAATGAGCAGCAGACGAGGGAAGGATCTGCTGGACCGAAATCGCGGTGGATCGTAAGGTTCACGAGGAAACCCTATGAGAGCGATAGGTCGGACCAATTGATAGACGCACGCTATCGTCAAGCCCGAAATTGCATGATTGATCACAAAATAAGAGTACAAATATCGAGACAAACTCGATCCAAACTCTTGAGGGTTGGTTCCCTCTAAGAGTCTTCTCTCTAAAGAGAGCCTAAGACTAAAGAAGATCTCAAAGATAAGAAATAAAGATGAATTAACACTCTCTTATATAGTAGAGTTGAACATACAAATTACGATAATGCTCTTATGCTACATAGGCAAAGGGAGACGTATGTCCAGGAGGTCCTATACGTATTGACACATAAGGGAGGCTAACATATATAAAGCTCCATACAAAAATAAATTTATTCAATAATAGTAAAATCACATAGGACTAATAAATTTTAAACTATTATGCTCCTACATAAAGCTTCCCAACAGAAAGAATTATGTTGGGAGGGTCTTTACAATTAAATAAAAACTATGATAGCACAGTCCAGTATATATAAACCCCACATTAAAAATAAAAGATTCACCTTTGCTCTGGTTGCAAAACTAAGTTTGTAGGGTACTACTTTACAGAAGAAAGCAATTTGTTAAAATTATGAAGTGAGCTACCGCAGGCCTTAGCGTTACCGCCAGACGCTAGCTCCGCTTCTAGAAAGTCTCTCCTCCTATAAATAGGGGGTCCATTCCCCTTCTAAGAGACACAGCACCTCGGGAGCGAGATACACATAGAAGGTCGCCAACGAGCAGTTGAACTTGGAGCGAGTTCGGCAAGCGACCTAGGGCAGGTTACTTGAGTGAGGGTGATCGCGAGGTAGCGCCGGCGGTAGGAGGTAGCGCCGGCGAAAGTGCTTCAGCGGTCTGGAGGTCTGCGAGCAGCGAGCAGCGACTAGCGACCTTAGTGCGCGAGCAGCGAGCAGCGACTAGCGACCTTAGTGCGCGAGCAGCTTGCTCGCGAGCTAGCGCCAGCGGTAGCGAGAAGCACTTGGCGTGGTGTGCTGTGGAGGAGAAGCGGACACTGTCCGCGACAAGTTTCTTTTCTTCTATTCTGGCTGTTGTAAATTGAGTTGTATGCAACTTGTATTCAGCCTTGTTTACTTGTAACTATTTTCCAAGCAATTAAGAGTGGAGCTTTTTGTTCATCCTTGATGTCCTTATTCCGGTGTTGGTTGTCATGTTCCTTCGACCGCGAATATTTCACATGGTATCAGAGGAAGGTTGGAACAAGGACTGAGTAATCAAGATGGACGGCGGAGTAGGTTATGCAAGAGGACTTGGCATTGAGTTACTCACTTAGACCAACTACAAGAAGTGGAAGTCTTCTGTGGAGAGTTACTTACTTGGAGAGGACCTATGAGAGGTTGTTGGTGGAGATAAATAGGAGGAAGTCAAGACGACCGAAGATAATGGTCAAGCAGTGAGGGCTTGGAGGAAGACTAACGTCAAGACAGAGTTCACTCTAAAGAGAGCTATTTCACCTGACTTGTTCGACCACATCAAGGGTTGCAAGTCAGCATATGAGATCTGGAGAGCCCTCGCTGGGCTATTCAACAAGAAGAATGTAGCACGACTACAATTTCTGGAGAATGAGTTGGCGTGAATCACTCAAAAAGAGATGTTGATATCCACCTTCTTCCTGAAGGTGAAGAACCTGTGTGCAGAGATCTCGGCTATGAATCCCGATGAGCCGATCTCTGAGGCGAAGTTGAAGAGGCACATACTCCAAGGCCTGCGGAAGGAGTATGTTCCATTTGTTACTTTTGTGCAAGGATGAGCTACTCAGCCTTCCTTACTGGAGCTAGAGAACCTGCTGTCGTCACAGGAGAGCTTGACGAAGCAGATGGCTGGAGTATCTATCTCAGGGGGAGATAACGAGGTTTTGTTCTCAGGTAAGAAGAAGTCCTGGGACAAGAGGAAGAAGAACTCCAGAGATGGGCCTTCAACATCCTCTCAAGGAGATGGGAGGAAGTTCCTCCCTGCGCGTGACGACAAGGGGAGAATTTTATGTTTTGCTTGTAAGAAGTACGGGCATATGACAAAGGACTGCCGGACCAATTTGAAGGTCGATCATGTTGATGAAAAGGAGGGAGGCCACTGGAGAGGTGGGGAGAGAGGTGGAGGTCACCAGGGTGGTGAGAGCGGAGACAACTGTTTCCTGGCAGAGATGACGACGACGTCAGTCAATGTCTTAGCCTCTATCAACTTCGAGAATGACTGGATTGTGGATTCCGATTGCGGACACCATCTCGTTAAGATGTGTCTAAGTTTGCCTCCTTGAAGGCATATGAAGGGACGAATGTCATCAACACTACGGATGATACGATGCATCCAGTAGAGCAAGAAGGGATGGCATCCCTTGGGAGTGAAGAGAAGCCCGTGACACTGAAGAATTTGTATCATGTGTCGGGCATGAAGAAGAATCTGTTCTCGGTTGCTAACGCAGTGGATGCTGGATACCACGTACCGTTTGGACCAAAGGAGGTGAAGTTCCTGAAGAACCTGTCGTCAGTCGATGATGATATCACACTCACCGGGAGGAGGGTGAGGGATTTGTATGTGTTGTCTGCAAATGCTTATATGTACAAGCTGAAGACAAACGCCAGCGTTGTGGTCTGACATGAGAGGCTAGGCCATGTGGGGATGGATAAGCTGAAGATGATGGCTGTGAAGGGCCTAGTGTGTGGCCTGCTTAATCTCTCTTCCTACGACGGCAACCATGTGTGTGAGGGCTGTCAATATGGAAAGTCACATCGACTTCAATTTGACAAGTCGGAGACCAGGTTTAAGACACCTCTTGAGTGTGTACATGCTGATGTTATGAGGCCGTGCGCCACCCTTACCTATGGAGGCAATAGGTATGCATTGGTTCTGGTGGACGATTACACCCGCTATACGTGGGTATACTTTTTGAGGGAGAAGTCAAAAGTATTCGAGAAGTTCTAGGAGTGAAGGAACTTGTGGAGGGGAGGCTGAACCTGAGTGTGAAGAAGCTAAGGAGTGACAATGTGGGGAGTTTACCTCTAATAAATTTGCTTCTTTCTGCAGAAGGTTCGGCATTCGGCATGAACTCTCTTGCGATCACACCCCTCAACAAAATGGGGTCGCAGAGAGGAAGATCCGCCATCTGGTGGAGACAACCAGAAGCTGGTTACATGCCAAAGGGGATTCCCAAGGCCTTATGGGCGGAGGGAATGACATGTGCGACTCATGTGATTAACAGACTACCACTGAGTCCCAACAGGATGGTGTCTCAACATCAGCTTATGTTCGGGGAGAAGCCAAACGTGGCTCACATAAGGGTGTTTGGTTCAACCTGCTTCATACGCATCCCAGATGCTCAGAGAACTAAGCTGGAGCCGAAAGCAGGAGAGTGCGTCTTCATCGGCTACGATGAGCGGAAGAAGAGGTGGAAGTGAATGGATCTGCAGACCCATAAGTTCGTCATCTCGCACGACGTGGTTTTTGACGAACTGATCTCGTATCAGGGAGTCTCTTTTGTGGTGCTGCCAGATAGTAAAGATTCAACCAGGAGAGAAGAGAGTCACTAAGGACTCTACTGGGGAGTTGAAGTTATCTTCAGTGCCCCGTCGCCATCTGGCTCAAGGAGAGCTTCGAGCTCTGGATGCTGGGGGAGCGCTGCTTCAAGATATGTTGAGGGAAGAGCTGAAGCGGAGTCTACTGGAGTGGTAGAAAGTGGCCAAGCCTTGAGGAGGTCGAAGCGGACCATCGTCCTACCTTCTCGCTATAAGGAGGGGAACTTCGTGAGTATGGTCTCTTGCTTCTTTGCAGGACCACTTCACGAGAGGGAACATGCCCGCTTTGAAGATGTTGTGGGCATTAAGGAGTGAAGCGCGGCAATGAATGAAGAGATGGAGGCCCTGGAGAAAAATGAGACCTGAGATTTTGTTCCCATGATTGAGGGCATTAAACCTGTCACCTGCAAGTGGGTGTACAAAGTAAAGAAGAGAGCTGATGGAGGAGTAGAGCGGTACAAGGCGAGGTTTGTCGCTCGGGGTTTCTCGCAAACCTATGGAGAGGACTACGAGGAGACGTTTAGTCCTGTGGCGAAGATGACGTCGGTGAGGACTGTCATTGCTCTGGCCGCGTGCCGAGGTTGGAAGTTGTTGCAGCTTGATGTGAAGAATGCATTCCTTTATGGAGAGATTGGCAAAGACATATTCCTGGTGCAACCACCTGGATACGTGTCCAAGTCACTACCACATCATGTGTGCAAGCTGAAGAAGGCCCTCTACAGGTTGAAATAGGCGCCGAGAGCCTGGTACAGGAAGATTGCGGAGTACTTGCAGTTCTGTGGTTATAATGTCTCAGACTCAGACTCTAGTATGTTCGTGAAGAAGAGCCTGGACCGTTCAAGAGGCTTCGCTTGCTGCTTAGAGTTGTTCCCAGAGCTCACTTCAAGGGGGAGTGTTAAAATTATGAAGTGAGCTACCGCAGGTGTTAGCGCTACCGCCAGGTGCTAGCTCCGATTCTAGAAGGTCTCTCCTCCTCCTATAAATAGGGGGTCCATTCCCCTTCTAAGAGACACAGCACATCGGGAGCGAGATATATACTGAAGGTCGCCAGCGAGCAGTTAAACTTGGAGCGAGTTCGGCAAGCAACCTAGAGCAGGTTACTTGAGTGAGGGTGATCGCGAGGTAGCGCCAGCGGTAGGAGGTAGCACCAGCGGCAGGAGGTAGCGCCGGCGAAAATGATTCAGCGGTCTGGAGGTCTGCGAGCAGCGAGCAACGACTAGTGACCTGAGTGCGCGAGCTCGCGAGCTAGCGCAGAGCGGTAGTGCTAGCGCCAGCGGTAGTGCTAGCGCCAGCGGTAGTGCTAGCGCCAGCGGTAGCGAGAAGCACTTGGTGTTGTGTGTTGTGGAGGAGAAGCGGACACTGTCCGTGACAAGTTTCTTTTCTACTCTGGCTGTTGTAAATCGAGTTGTATGCAACTTGTATTCAGCCATGTTTACTTGTAACTATTTTCCAAGCAATTAAGAGTGAAGCTTTTTGTTCATCCTTGGTGTCCTTATTCCGATGTTGGTTGTCATGTTCCTTCGACCGCGAATATTTCACAGTACGCGAAGGGTATCTCTAAGGACAAACAGATAAAGTCCATTTTTAAATCGCGAAAAAGAACGGGAAAGTAGTTAATAATTTTGCATGTTAATGATATAAGAGAAACATGTGATGGCTCGAGGAGGAGATTGAGTAGCTAAAAAATCTTCTATAGAGAGAATTTGATACCAAAGATCTTAGCAAACTAAGATATATTTTTTTAAATAGAAATTGCCCAAGGCAAGAAAGGAATCCTCATCTCCCAAGGAAAAAATCTCGTATTGATCTATCGAAACAAGCTCGAATGGTTGGCTGCAAACTAGTTAATACTTCCGCATAATTAAATGTAAGGATTTAAAAGGATGCAAGATGAATGCATGCAAATAGGATGACATATCAGAGGCTTGTAGAGAAACTCATTTATAGTAGATCTGACATTATAAATGCAATCAGTACCATGGGTAGATACATGTATTATCCTCAGTTCCTCATGAACTTCATTTGAATGGTGTATCGAATTGAGAAGTTAGGTATGATGAATATCTGCTCTCCGGCTTGAGAAGAAGAGTTGTAAGTTGTAACATACATAGAACTTTATTATCATAATTTATTTCCATTACGATTGATGTTATATTTTGAGGTATTTTATGAGCCAGAAATTACTTGAACATAAATTTTATCTTTTACTATCATTTTAGTTAGTCATCTTGTAACTCTATGCAGTCATGTTTGATTAATAAAGAAATTATCACTACTGATCACATTCTATTTTGTTTATTTCATTTGATGATGCAACAGAGAAAACCGTCTAAAAAACAATTAGAAACAAACGATACCATGTACTAACTTTAGGCTTCGTTTGGCGCGGTGGTGGCGGTCGTGAACGCGGTGGTCATGAACCGTCGTTCGTGAACGCCCAACCTCACCTAACAAAATTCATTCATTTTATGCTCAAAACTAGTTTACTTTCTTGATAGCGGTCATAAAATTTGTCTTGCCAAACATACATTCTATGATAATGGGGTTTTTGACCAAACTCACAGGAGCAAATAAGCCGCGCCAAACGAAGCCTAAGAGTGCTAGATTCAATGAAGAAGCGGAAAAGACTCCAGATTTGAAAAAAAAAAGAGGACCAACTCAAGGATACTTGCCCTTTTGCTGTCCCAATGGCAATTTTCATTCTGACTTCCCAGGTCAATCGGCTAGCAGGACCAATTTCTCCATGAAGCCACTGTTCCAGATTCCCATTATCCATATACTCGTACACTAGCATCCTGGAATCAAAAGCGCGGTGCCAAAAAAATAGTCAAAACGCAAAGAATATATGAATTTGCAGTTTGTATGCACAACTGTTAGTAATCAAAAACGTGCCTTTTAGGACCTTCTGCACAATAGCCCGCAAGACCCACGAGATTCTTATGCCTTACTCTTCCGATGGCCTCCACCTCCACCTTGAACTCCTTCTCTGCTTGACCCCTAATTATAAGGAATTTTAAACTTTTAAATCAACAGTTTCCATACAGAAAACGCGGTTCCAAAACCGCAACAAGAAAGAAAAAAAGCTCAAGCAAACAGAACCTATAAAGAGTTGTTCCAAGGCTGAAATTGCAGAGAAGAAAGCTACAGTACTTGGTGATCATGCAGAAATAAGATCAGGAATGTTAATTAGAATTACAAAAAACACCCCTTTATAAATGGAATGAACGGTGGGGATGACTCCCTGGCGGACACCCTAGCTGCTCTCATCCGTTGGCTCTCATAAGCAGTTGAAGTGTGTAGAAGAAAGTTAAATTACGTTTACTATTTTAAGTTCTGAAGAAGCATATGTCAACTATATAAATTCCTTTTTAAAAGAGAGGAGTGAGGATGAAGAACTGTTTGATCGCAGATTTGATAGAGTAAAATATAGCTTCATAAGTAAATGTGTAATAAAAGCAAAACAGTCAATCAATCTCACCGCAAGCATTAATGGAATTGAAACTTACTTTTTATTCAATAGGTTCTTGACGGCGACGACGGTGAGATCAGGGAGAACGCCTCTGTAGACGACGCCGTACCCACCCTCGCCGATCACATTCCACTGGACGAATCCATCGGTCGCCGCCTCCAGCTCCGCCAAACTGTACCACCTCCCCCACCCGATATGCCCCATCATCTCCGCACCTGACTTTGAGCTGGATCCTTCTCCCGCCCCCTTCCTCACTTCCTTCTTCGTTCCCATGACCGCTTCCGGCAGCTTCTTCTCACTCCCTTTAAATCCTTTCCCCCCTCCGTATTTACCTCCGTCCAACGCCTTGTCGCCGATCTCCATCGAGAAAGTCGGGATCAAGCCCGCAGAGCGCTTCAATCGCGTCGGCCTGCGCCTGCAGCTCGATCGGAAGAAAATGAGCAGCGCCATCAGACCTCCGGCGAGGAGAGCGGCTGCGGCGATCCCGAGTAGAACGTACAACCTGAGACCGAGCACTGCCGTCTTCTCCGTCAGAATGCCGCCGGAATTATGGCCTTCGGTGCCCATTCCGGTCAAATCGAGTCAATCAAGGCCAGTCTGAACGATAAGCTCTTCTAGTGAGAGAGGAAAATAGAGAGAGAAAGGGAGGCTCCTCTCTGGGAGCGTTGGCGAGAGGAGATCAGGGGAGTGGGGAAGATTCATTGCCGGGAAAGCGACGTTATTTTCATGGCGAGCCTATTTGTTGATCGTGACGGGGACTTGTAATTTTATTTATTTATTTATTTATTAGAAAGTATTGGTGGCTGAATTACAATTAAAAAAGAGTTTCTTTTTAACTGTAATTACGAAATTGCCTCTGCGTTTCAAAAACTTCAGTAGCGCCATGATAGATCAGAGATGGTGAATTGACCGTAATGGCCCCCGGGTTGATGGCTGTCGGTAATTCTTTGCCGTAGCGTGACCGCGCGGGTGATAGAAATAGGCCCCAGCCGCGAAAGAAAATCTCCGGATCGTCCGTTTACGAGTACGCACGACGCCACGCGGTGACTTTCACTATTCTCAGGAGTGGTAACCAGACCACTTCAAAATATTCCGGAGATACCTAAACCTGCAGAGAATAATGCCCTCTTCCGGATAATTGGGGCTCCATTTGGTTTAGGTTATGTTTGATTTTGCTGTAGCGGTTGAAGAAGCAGTGATCTATTCCTTGAATGAAATACCTTGCTGATAATCGGAAAACCCCTGGAACGAGAATGGGAAAACACTGATCTAAACTGGAAAAGGATCAAGCGATAGATTAATACAAAAGCTGGAATGACGGGAAAAAAATCACTAGATCGATCGGACGCCTATCTCACATGGACTGGACGAGAGGTCGAGAGGAGAAGGCCATCGGAACGAGCAGCAGTTGAATGCGGTTTAAGAGGAGTTCGACGACGAGATTTGGGAGCTACGGGCAGCGTCGTTGACGGAAGGGGAGAATTGCGCGGCTTCGGGAATCGCAGAGCCCGCAACGCGATTTGGAGTCGTGAAGTATTTTCAAGACCCATGAGCGGTGACATTTCACAATGGAGATGGCATGATAGGTGTTTGGCGGGACAATGTGAAAAGCAGCGACATGCAGCCCACAAAACGCTCTACCAAACAGAACCTTAGGCTTTTTTGTGTGTGTTTTAGAAAACGTGAATACTACTTATTTATTAACGGTTTGAACTACCTCTGTTTGGAAAAACTAATACTATCGTTGAAATCATTCCATCTCCTTGATCTTACGCCCGATCCCACCAAGATTCCTTCACAACCCAATCCTCCCAATTACAAATCTCTCGACATTTGTCGTCGTTGGTTTTATCCTCATAGGATGTGAACCGCCCCAACATTGATATGTTTTACATATGAAATTTTTTCGTGTATTCATATCTCTCAAATAAAATAACAGCGCTAGCGAATTACATGAGTCCTCTATGAAATCATCTCATCATCTATATAACAATAATATTATGTGAAATATCTCGGCATCATAGATTGTAAATCGAACACTTTAAGAAAAAAATGTTTCTAATTTATTTAGGGCAAAGTTACAAGTAGTCCTATCATGGCTAAACGCAGTGTTAGTTCTATTTATAATAATATGCCCGCGCGTGTCAGGACCGACTCGGAACGACCTAATGGATTCCGTGTCACTAGGGAATTGCTCTACGCTGGAGATACTATAAATACTCATTCCACATGTTGATGAGGTATTGTGGACTATCTTGAGCGGAGCCCCAACATTCTCAAGATACGTTTAGGTTTTCCACTCAAGTTTTCCTCTCCCGTCGGCGCTCTCCCCCCTTCCGGTTTTCGCGATTTTTCTGCGTCGTTTCCTGTCGCCGATCCAGGAGGAGAGCCATCGTTTGAGGCGTGGTTTTTTGCTGTGCCGTTCTCTGTCATTGCAGATCAAGAAGAGGCGCCTCTGCGGCTGTTCGGGGAAAGCCTGAAGCCACTCCCGTAGAGGAAGTTTCCAGATCGCGCGAAGGATCGCGACTACTGTTCTTCTTCATCTTCCGCGATTTAGTTGCAATTTCCTGTTTCGTGAACGAAGAAGAGGGTTGGGATCGCGATAAAGAGGAACCGACCTAGAAGAAGATCTCTGCTTTCGCCGATCTCCAGTTGGTCGCTGAACATCTCCTTCGTTGATCACGATTTCGCCGATCTAAGAGATCGCATATCTTGGATCCAGATCATGAATCACGAGGCTGTCTTCGTTTGAGAAGATCGAAACTCCCAGATCTTGTTCAGATCTTGCCGATCTCAGCAAGGAGGTTTTGCAGACTTTCTTTTTCCCAGATCTTGCTGCTTCTAGCAAATCTTGGATCCAGTGCTATTCCAGATCTGGAAGATCAGCGTCTCATCATTTTGGAGTGCAGTGCAAATCCAGATCGAACTTTCTTTTGTTCCAATTGTGTGTTCCTGCGACTTGGAATTTCTTCACTGCCGATCCAGATCCGAGGCTTTCTGGTTTCTCGCATATCCTGGAGCCCTGCGACTCCTGTTCTAGATCTGTTTGGAGTGTTCCTCTTGTCGATTGCGATCTCTGTGATCAAGGAAAATCCAGGATATTCTCAGATCTTACCGAAAAGAAAACTGAACATCAAGACTTTGACGATTATTTTTCAGCCGGAGGAGGAGCAAACTACAATTTTTACTGGATTGGATCTGAAGTCTCACGGTCGTCTTCGCACGCATCAGGTGATTTGTTTCAGTTTTCTGGTTTTTAAATTTCTGCTGCGATGTCGAAGAAGAGTGCTCTCGACGTCACCAAATTGCAATCGTTCGACGCGTCCGATTTCCTCAGTTGGAAAATTCAAGTCCAACTCGGAATGAAGGAACGCGGCATCTTTTACACTGTCCAGAGCGATTTTGCGTTTTCTAACGAGGGTGTAGACGAATATCAGTGGACCAAGGATGAGGATTTCTGCAGGGACTACCTGTTGAATTCCCTCAATCCTCGGCTCGCACTGACCTACCACGCTTACAAGACTGCAAAAGAGATCTGAGATCGTCTCAACGCGCATTTCCAGAAGGAGGAGGTGTTGTCCAAATCGCTCATTGGGGAGAAGTTTTTCAACTTCCGCCTCAAAGCGAATCTGCCGATCACCTCCCAAATCATAGAGCTAGAAAATCTGCGCAACAAGCTGGAGGACGATCAATCGAAGATGGATGATAATCTGTTCGTGTACTTGATTCTGAGCAAGCTACCTGCGGAGTGGCTAACTTTCAAGACGGAGATGCACAGGCGGAAGGAGAAAATTACTCTGGATGAACTCAAAAGGTTCATTCACATCGAGGACCAGAACATCGCTGGAAAGAGCGCGGAGCAGGTTGCTCAGCCCCTACAGGCTGTCAACTTCGTTTCTCGACCTAATAAGCCTCCTCGGAAGCCCCCGACACCTAAAGTTGACACTCCTGCCCCGTTGGCTGTCAAGAAGCCTTCTCTCAAAAGGAAGAAGGGTAAATGCAACAACTGCGGCAAGTGGGGTCACTGGGCTGCTGACTGTAGGGGTCCAAAGAAGCAAAAGGATGAAGCTCCACCTCAGGCGGCACACATGGTGGTCGATACTTCTGGTCCCAAGTCCTTTGTGGCTATGATCGGGAGCAATCACCGCAGTGCGCCCTCTGAGTGGTGGCTGGACAGCGGTGCTACCTGTCACGTCACAAATGACAGAGGTCTTCTCTCAGACGTCAGAGCAGTTCGAGACAGAGTAGAGAATTGCAATGGAGGAGCGACAGTCGTCACTCATGCTGGGACGGCAAAACTCGTCCTCTCTTCAGGTAAAATTTTAATTTTGCAAAATGTTAAATTAGTTCCTAATTTAATCAAAATTTTAATTTCTATGAGCCTGTTAGATAAGTCCGGAATGTCCTTCACAACCATTAGCGGTAGAATAACACTGTCTGTTAATTCACATTATTTTGATTGCGCTTACTTAATCAATGGAATGTATAGACTTAGCCTAGAAAACGAGTGCATAAATCAAGTGAGTTCGTCTCTGTTAGATCCAAAGCTACTTCACAATAGACTTGGACACGTTCACTACAAGAAAATGCGCGACCTAGCTAAGAGTCACAACATTCCGTTAGATTTCTCTATTCGGTTTGATAGGTGCGAGGTTTTCCCAGACTAAAATAACTAGAAACCCTTTCAAAACCGTTTCTAGGAGCACACAACTTTTGGAATTGATTCATTCCGACTTTTGGCTTTTGAAAACGGTTTTAAATGCTTATGAAAGTTTTGATAATCGCCCCGTCCCGTGATGTACAACCCCGATGTTCGCCACTCGCGCTCAAGGAGGCGAGCCCAGAGGGGCGAACCCTGATCTCCGGCGAGGTAGGTCAAGGAAGGGCAAGAGACTGCGCAGGCGAGCGAGCCCAGCGGAGGGGAGTTAACCAGCTTCCTTGAAGCTCGCCGAGGTGGCGCAGGCTCGCGAGCTCCACTCGCGAGGAAGGCCATTTTGGGGTACAGTTAGCCATTTTGGGGTGCGGATAGCCATTCTGGGATTCGCCGAGGTGGCGCAGGCTCGCGAGCTCCACTCGCGAGGAAGGCCATTTTGGGGTACAGTTAGCCATTTTGGGGTGCGGATAGCCATTCTGGGATTCGCCGAGGTGGCGCAGGCTCGCAAGCTCCACTCGCGAGGAAGGCCATTTTGGGGTACAGTTAGCCATTTTGGGGTGCGGATAGCCATTCTGGGATTCGCCGAGGTGGCGCAGGCTCGCGAGCTCCACTCGCGAGGAAGGCCATTTTGGGGTACAGTTAGCCATTTTGGGGTGCGGATAGCCATTCTGGGATGCGCCGAGGTGGTGCGGGCGAGCGAGCCAGGCAATGTGGCGATAGTAATTCGGGGGCTCGCTGGCCCAGAGGCTTGCGAGCTCCTCTCGCGAGGAAGGCCTCGGGGCAGGCCGGTTCGCCCAGTAAAAGTCCGGGAAGGGATTTTTACCAAGAGGCCCCTAGTGGTCTGCGGTTAGCTTCCTCAAACAGCGGAGTTTGGCTGTTAGCAGACCAATCCGGTGTGCGGATAGTGAGAATGGACAGCGGGATTTGGTTATTGACAGACCACAAAACTAAAATCTATAAATAGACCTCAAAGGGCACCTTGGAAGAGGACGGTTCATTATCTGAGCTCTTCTCTCCCTAGGTCGCTTTGGTTTGGGCTCTCTAGCTCTCCAAGGTGCCCAAGTCTTAGCTTTGGCTTGGGAGGGGAAGCGCTCAACGATCTTCCGGGTTAGTGGAGGGACCTCCTCGCTGAGACTAGGGTCTTCGTTCTTTGCTCGAGTCGTCAACCTTACCTCTCCCGAGGGACCGGTAAGGGCTAGCTGCCCCTCATCTCGGTGAGGGCCCCGAACTCCACAAGAGACCGAGAAATCGGTTTCAACATTTTGGTGCGGTGAGCGTGGAGCGCGGCTGGTTCAAGAAAGTCCCAGAGAAGAGTTATGGCTGGAGATGAAGAGCAGGGCGAGGAGTTCGGCGAGACCCCTCAAGAGGCAATGGCTAGGATGTTCGCGGACTTCAGGAAGGAGGTGCTCGACACCTTGGGGTTCACGGTCACGGCTCTGCGGAGTGAGTTCGCGACCCCGGCACCTCAGGCGACCACTCCCCCAACAGCAGTCGGCGAGAGGGCACCAGGAGGAAGGGCTGGAAAAGAAGTTGCCATTGAACCAGGACATGACAGGGAAGGGCGAGTGTTGTTCGCCAGTCCGGCGAGCCCGGTGTTAGCGAGCTCCGCGCCGGCGAATTCGGTGCCGACGAGCTCTGCCCCAGCGAGCACGACACAGGCGAGCGCACGCCAGGAAAACGCGACGACAGCCGGGGTGGTTCAGGCGAGCGTCGCCCTCGCGAGTGCGATCCCAAGCTTGGCGAGCGAGCTGGGTCCGCGAGCCGAGCGAGAGAAGATGGTAGGAGGGGGAAGCCCCTTCTACGAATTAGTGTTGTCTGCGCCCGTTCCGGCGGGATTCGGAGAATGGGATAGAGTGTACTACAATGGCAGAGATGACCCAGTTCAGCATCTGCAGTCTTTCGAGGACTCGGTCTCCATCAGGCCGATGTCCGATGCCTTCAAGTGTCGGCTCTTCACCGTCACTCTCAAGGAGAAGGCCAGGGACTGGTTTCATTCGCTTCCGGCAGGCTCCATCTACGCGTTCGAGGACCTGCGCCGTAGTTTCTTGTTGAGATTTTCAACTTCAAAGAGGAGGAAGAAGGACGCTGATTCCCTCTTCGCGGTGAAGCAGGAGTCCAGGGAGACGTTGGCTCAGTACGCGGATCGGTTCCAGGAGGAAGTGCAGCTCACTCAGGAGGTGCCCGGGTTTGCACTTCAACTCGCCTTCACGGTCGGGTTGAAGGAAAGCTTCTTCAAGATGGCATTGAAAAGAAAGGCCCCCGTCTCCTATGAGGAGCTGATGGAGAGGGTGGCGGAGGAAGTAGCAAGCGAAGAAGCCAACCCAGAGCTCACCAAGAGGCTGGCCAAGCTCGGTGAGCCGGAGGTGAGGCAGCAAGAGGTCAGAAGAAGAGAAGAGCCCCGGGCCCCGGAGGGGGGATGGAGGCCGCAGGGTGGAGGAGTGCAGGGGCAAGGAAGGGGTTATGGCCCAGGAAGGGGTAACCGTTTCGAGGGACAATGGAGACCCCCCCAGTTGGGGTGGAGGCAAGGCCCGATGCAGTTGCCTCCCCCACCTCAACAGGCCATGGCAATTGGCCGGGGAAGAGGAAGGGGAAGAGGAGAAGCGGAGGCGGCGGCCGCTAGGAGAAGAAGGAACAGGATAGCAGAGACCGGGGCAAGGGAAGCGGCGGTGCCCTATTGCATCTTCCACGATGTGGAAGGCCACTCCACGGACACCTGTCCGGAGTTCCTGGAGGTGAAGAGGGGCCGAGCACCCGCACCACCACCGCAGCAGCCATTAAGGATCGTGGAGGTGGAACCTCGGGAGGAGGATGAAAGATGTGAGGATAGAGCAGATCTGGGGAACAGGGGAGGGATCGGAGTGATCCACGGGGGGGTAGGGGTGGAGGCGACCCGCAAGGCTAGTCTCCATACCATCTACCGCCGGAGCGTGGCGTCAACATCCACCGCTCCACCCCCAACCGAGAAAATTATTTTCACCCAAAAGGACATGCCGAGCTACGAAGACCCGTTCTGCGACGCGCTGGTCATCCAGACGGCGATCGAGAACTTCACCGTCTCCCGGATCCTAGTGGACAATGGGAGTTCGGTCAATGTCATCTTCAAGAAGGCATTCGACAAGATGGAGGTGGAGCCCAGAAGGGTGTTGGCCTCGGATGGCCCTCTGTTCGGATTTTCGGGAGAGAGGAAGGAAGTAGAAGGAGGGGTAGGGCTCCATGTGACCCTGGGTGGGCAGTCTCGGAACTGTCGCTTTGTCATAGTGGACGCCCCGAGCAGTTACAGCGCCATCTTCGGACGGCCACTCATCAGCGCGTTCCGTTGCGTCCCCTCCACTTTTCATCAGTGCCTCAAATTCAACGACGGAGGGGTCCAGGTGCGGGTCAGGGGGGATCCCAAGGTAGCAAGACAGTGCTACGTGACGGCCGTCAACACCATCTCCTGGATGGGAGAAGCCGAGGAGTGGGATAAGGTGATGGAGGAGGTAGCCGAAGCCGGAGGTCTGGAGGTGGCTGAAGAGAAGAAGGGAGGTGAAGTTCATGTCCAGGAAGGGGTAGCTGAGGTACCCCGGGCGGAGAGAAAGGGAGAAGAGAAGAAGGCCCAAGAGAGAAGGACGTAAGAGCTGATGGTGGTAGGGAAGGAAGTCAAGGAAGAGACTCAAGCTCCCGCTTGTGCCGAGGAAGAGAAGGCTTGGGGGGAGCAGTCCCGGTTGGAGGCCGTGGACGAGGTCGTGGAGCTCGAGGTCGTCACCCGGCTGGGGGTGGTGGAAAAAGTCCGGGTCAGCGGAGGACTCAGCCCAGGAGATCAAGCGGAGATTCTAGCTTGCGTGCAACAGATCGTGGACGTCTTCGCTTGGAGCGCCGCCGAAATGCCCGGGATCGATGCAGATGTGGCGTGCCATCGCCTCAACCTCGACCCCGGTGCCCGTCCCATCCGCCAGAAGAGGAGAGCCGTCGCAGACAAGCTAGAAGGGCCCATCCGCGAGGAGGTGGGCAAACTCCTGCAGGCCGGATTTGTATCGGAGATCCAGTATCCAGGCTGGGTCTCCAACGTCGTTATGGTAAAGAAGGGTGGAGGTAAGTGGCGTATGTGTATCGATTTTTCACTTCTTAATAAAGCATGCCCGAAAGATTGCTACCCCTTGCCTAGAATCGACGCGCTGGTTGACTCAGCCGTCGGTTTTACTGTAATGTCCTTCTTAGATGCTTTTTCAGGTTACCATCAAATCCGCATGCATCCCCCGGACATTAAGGACGTTTCCTTCATCACGGGGGATGGATGTTATTGTTATAAGATGATGCCCTTCGGGCTCAAGAACGCAGGGGCAACATACCAAAGGATGATGGATAGGGTCTTCCGCGAACAGAAAGGAAGAAATTTAGAGGTCTATGTCGACGACCTCATGGTTAAGAGCCGAGACCTCGGGACCCACCTCCGAGACCTCGAAGAGACATTCGGGACCCTGCGGCGGTACAAGATGAAGCTCAATCCCTTGAAGTGTGTCTTCGGGGCAAGCCGAGGGAAGTTCCTGGGCCATTTGCTCACCCCCACGGGAGTGGAGCCCAACCCGGACAAAGTTAAAGCGGTGATGGAGTTAGAGTCACCGAGGAACCCGAAGGAGGTCCAGAGCCTCACAGGGAAATTGGCTGGGCTCAGTAGATTCCTCTCCAAGGCGGGAGAAAAATGTGCACCTTTTTTCAAAGTACTGCGGGGAAACAAGAAGTTCGAATGGACCCCGGAGTGCGAGAGGGCCTTCCAAGCCCTGAAAGAACAGCTCACTCAAACCCCTCTACTCCAGGGACCGAGACCAGGAGAGGACCTATCTCTATACCTAGGGGTAGGATCCGAGGCAGTAAGTTCCGTGCTAATCCGAGAGGAGGGGAAGAAACAGTTCCCAATCTACTATGTTAGTCGAGTGCTGAAGAAGGCGGAACTCCGATACCCAATCCTAGAAAAGTTAGCCTTCGCCTTGGTGGTATCGGCCCGGAGGCTCCGACCTTACTTTCAAGCCCATTCAATTAAAGTAGTGACCGACCATCCGCTCCGCAAAATCATGGAAGGGGTGGAACACTCAGGAAGGTTGGCAAAGTGGTCCGTGGAATTAAGCGAGTTCAATATCACCTTCGTACCCAGGACATCCATCAGGGCTCAAGCAGTGGCAGACTTCATGGCCGACTACGCGGCCGAAGTGGAGGAGCACGAGCCACCTTCCCCGGAAGCATGGAAGATGTTGGTGGACGGAGCGTCGGGAAAACACTCCTTCGGGGGGGGGGGGGGGGGGGAATAGTCCTAGTGAGTCCTCAGGGGACTCGGATTGAGCAAGCCTTAAACATCCATTTCCCAATTACCAACAACCAGGCGGAGTACGAAGCAGTGATAGCGGGCCTTCGGCTGGCCCGGGAACTGGGTGTGCAGGACGTGGAGGTCTCCACAGACTCCATGGTGGTGGCATGCCAGATCAAAGGCGAGTTTGAAGCAAAGGATCCAACCCTCCTACTATACCTGGAGAAGGTTAAGGGAGTCATCGGGCAGTTCCGCACCTTCTCAATCAAACATGTGCCGAGGGAGGAGAGCACCCAGGCGGACCTCCTAGCCAAGTTCGGTCCTCGAGCGGGGGGAACAACTTCGGAACTCTTCCGGCCCTCCATCGAGGAGGGAGAGTCGATGGAAGTGGATCAGCAGGCCTCGTGGATGGATCCATTCATCACCTTCCTATCCTCCGGACAGTTCCCTGGAGAGGATGTGGACAAGAGGCGCTTCAGGTATAAGTCCGCCTATTACTCTTTGCATGCAGGGGGGCTATATAGAAAGACTCTCTCAGGACTTCTGGCTCGTTGTGTCTCCGAGGAAGAGGTCCCGAGGGTCCTGGAAGAAATTCACTCCGGGGAGTGCGGCAGTCACTCCGGGAGTCGGACCCTGGAAGGGAGGGTGTTGAGACAAGGCTACTTCTGGCCCACTCTCAGCAAGGATGCAGCAGAGTTCACAAGAAAGTGTCAGAAGTGCCAACTCTATGCTCCGCTCCAGCTCCTCCCCGCTCAGAGGCTCCGGTCCATCACGGCTCCCTGGCCTTTCGCCATATGGGGGTTAGACCTGGTCGGCCCCTTTCCCCAAGCCAGCGGTCAGAGGAAGTTCCTGCTAGTCATGATCGACTACTTCTCCAAGTGGGTAGAGGCGAAGGCGCTAGCTAAGGTGACCTCTCAGGTTGTAAGGAATTTTGTGTGGGGGGAAATAATCTGCAGACATGGACTCCCTCTAGCCATAGTGACGGACAATGGGCCACAGTTCGCGAGTGAAGAGTTCGTCGGCTTTTGCACTCAGCTCGGCATTGACCTCAGGTTTGCCTCAGTCCACCACCCGAGGAGCAATGGTCAAGTGGAGGCGGCAAATAAGATAATCGTCAACCTGCTAAAAAAGAAAGTGGAAAACCTACGAGGAAGTTGGGTGGAACAACTACCCTCCGTCCTCTGGGCCATGAGGACTACTCCGAACACCGCCACCGGGGAGACTCCATTCAAGCTCTCCCACGGGTCCGAGGCCGTTCTCCCCATAGAGTTCGAGGTGAAGACCCCCCGGGCGACCGCTGCATGCGAGGGGGATGAAGAGTGGCTAGAGGGTAACAGTGCCGAGCAGAGGCTATCCCTGGACCTGGTGGAAGAACTCCGAGACTTGGCCACCATCAGGCAGGAAGAGGTCAAGAGGCGGATGGCTCGATATTTTGACAAACATATCCGGGTCAAACACTTTCAGAAGGGGGACCTAGTCCTGAAGAAGGTCGATGCGGCCGGCAGAGGGGCCACAGTGGGTAAGCTTAACCCCAACTAGGAAGGCCCATATATCGTAAGCGAGGTGCTCAAGTCGGGGGGGTATCACCTCCGGGATGTGGAAGGGATACCCCTTGACCGAGCTCGAAGTGGGGATGATTTGAAACGATTCTACCCTTAAAAACTTTATTATGTCATTCAATCAATATCTTACTTTCGTTTGTTGTGTTTTTGACTGCTGCGGTGGCAAGGTTGGATATGTTGGTGCTGGAGTGCCCCAGATCGATTCCGCTCCCGGGCTTTCACCTTGACGGGTGGTTCTGGTTGATCTCTGGAGAGGCTGGCAAGGTTGGATATGTTGGTGCTGGACTGCCCCAGATCGATTCCGCTCCCGGGCTTTCACCTAGACGGGGGGTTCTGGTTGATCTCTGGAGAGGCTGGCAAGGTTGGATATGTTGGTGCTGGAATGCCCCAGATCGATTCCGCTCCCGGGCTTTCACCTAGACGGGGGGTTCTGGTTGATCTCTGGAGAGGCTGGCAAGGTTGGATATGTTGGTGCTGGAGTGCCCCAGATCGATTCCGCTCCCGGGCTTTCACCTAGACGGGGGGTTCTGGTTGATCTCTGGAGAGGCTGGCAAGGTTGGATATGTTGGTGCTGGACTGCCCCAGATCGATTCCGCTCCCGGGCTTTCACCTAGACGGGGGGTTCTGGTTGATCTCTGGAGAGGCTGGCAAGGTTGGATATGTTGGTGCTGGAATGCCCCAGATCGATTCCGCTCCCGGGCTTTCACCTAGACGGGGGGTTCTGGTTGATCTCTGGAGAGGCTGGCAAGGTTGGATATGTTGGTGCTGGACTGCCCCAGATCGATTCCGCTCCCGGGCTTTCACCTAGACGGGGGGTTCTGGTTGATCTCTGGAGAGGCTGGCAAGGTTGGATATGTTGGTGCTGGAATGCCCCAGATCGATTCCGCTCCCGGGCTTTCACCTAGACGGGGGGTTCTGGTTGATCTCTGGAGAGGCTGGCAAGGTTGGATATGTTGGTGCTGGACTGCCCCAGATCGATTCCGCTCCCGGGCTTTCACCTAGACGGGGGGTTCTGGTTGATCTCTGGAGAGGCTGGCAAGGTTGGATATGTTGGTGCTGGAATGCCCCAGATCGATTCCGCTCCCGGGCTTTCACCTAGACGGGGGGTTCTGGTTGATCTCTGGAGAGGCTGGCAAGGTTGGATATGTTGGTGCTGGACTGCCCCAGATTGATTCCGCTCCCGGGCTTTCACCTAGACGGGGGGTTCTGGTTGATCTCTGGAGAGGCTGGCAAGGTTGGATATGTTGGTGCTGGAATGCCCCAGATCGATTCCGCTCCCGGGCTTTCACCTAGACGGGGGGTTCTGGTTGATCTCTGGAGAGGCTGGCAAGGGTGGATATGTTGGTGCTGGAATGCCACAGATCGATTCCGCTCCCGGGCTTTCACCTAGACGGGGGGTTCTGGTTGATCTCTGGAGAGGCTGGCAAGGTTGGATATGTTGGTGCTGGACTGCCCCAGGTCGATTCCGCTCCCGGGCTTTCACCTAGACGGGGGGTTCTGGTTAACCCCTGGAAAGGCTGGCAAGGCTAGCAATAAGGGTCAAGGACTAAGATAACAGGTTGGAATACTAGTCAGGGAATCTCAGCTCACGGGATGACTATCCATACTCACCAAAGTTAGGCTCGCCGGGCAGTGCTCGCGGGCGGTGATAACCCGGGCTCGCGAGACCCATTGAAAAGAAAACCTCGGCGAGGCGAGCCCAGGCGCGCGCGCTCGCGAACTCTCCGGGAGCATCACCACGTGACGATTAGTTATGAGGTTGGAAAAGAAATCCACGAGAAGAAATAAACACAAGCATGATCGTAAAGGTTAACAAAAAGTTATAACTATATGTTCGGCAGCAATCTCGCCAGCCCAAAAATGATATACATTTGCGAAAAGGGGGAAAGAAGAAAAGAATTCATCCTAGAGGGCCCTCGCCGTCTTTGCGAGTCCCCAACCAGGGCGCCATGGCGAAGAGGTCCGGACAGACGTCTTCCGCTGTGAACTCCATCGCGTCCTCGGCTAGCAGGCTTGCATCCTTAAGGGTAGTGAAAACAAGGTTGGCGACCTCCTGTGCATCCCGCCGCCTCTGCTCCTCACTTTCGGCAGCCCTCTGTTGAGAGCCGACTCGCCCAGGAGAGGGAGGTAGCACGCCGCGAACCAGCTCATCCACTCGAGCCTTCAACATGATATTCTCCAACTCCAGCTCGCCGTTGCGAGCGAGGAGCTTGGTGGCCACGTCGGCATCCTGAGCACCAAACGGGTTAGGGGAAGGCCAGAGATCGTAAACAGCAAAGAAAAGAAACCCGGGGGTCGCGTACCATCTTGCCCTGCATCCCGGCGAGAAGGGTTTCCGTCGCTTCTTCTTTCTCCTTGAGGCCCTTGATTTCCTCGCGAGCCTTCTTCAGCTCTTCCCTGTACGCGCGGATGTCCCTGTCCGCCTGCAGATATCGACGCCCCGCCATATGTGCGAGCTCCGTCGAGCGGAATTGGGCTCGCATTTCCTCATAGACCAACTGTCTGGGCCCCATCTCTTTGTAGGCGGCGGCGTCCTCGCGGCCATATAAGCCGAAGGAGATGGAGAACGCCTCCTCCCCGGCCTTACCGAGCTCCACCCAGGAAGGGTGAAGGGTGGAGCAGGAAATTCGGTTGGCATTGGGGTCCCAGGCGAGCAGGGGCTCGCCAAGGAGGTCGGAAACTTTCTCGCCTAGACCAAAGTTCCTGTGACCTTTGGGTTGAGGGGTCACGGAGGAACTCCCAGCACCCTGGTTCACCGGGGGGTCAAGCTTTTCCGCAGGGGAAGGAGGCGAGCCGTCGGTCTCGCTCAGGTAGACGACTGCGCTCCTATCCTTAACAGCGGAGGTCTTTCCTTTCAGCTTCTTGGAGGATCGCGAACTCGGCTGACTCGCAGAAGGGGGCCGCTTCTTGCCGGACCCGACGGCGGGAAGGTCGCGGCAAGCCTCTGCCGCCGCGGTCGCGAGAGTATCCACCGTGAGGGTGATGCCCTGCGCGTGCGGGGGATTGACGGGGACCTCGCGCTCACCTGTAAAGTAAGCGTTATACGATGAAGAAAGGGAAAAGAAAGTGAGGCGCGAGCGAACCCTACCTTCCCCTTGAGGAACGGAGAGTAACGAATCGACGCTGCGCCGCAGATAGGCGACTTCGAAGTTCTTGCCGGAGAGGTATTGGAGGAGTTTGGCGTCGGCGCCGCCCAGCGAGCTCGGAGGGCGGTAAGTGGCGTCATCCCGCTGGATGGGGGTGAAGTGGAGGTTGCCGAAGGGTCCTTTCACTAGGAGGAACTTCTGGGTCCAATAGTGGCTCTTGTTCACCGTCTCGCAGACGGTGACGTGCTGGCTCGCGAAATAGGTAGTCCCATCTCGGAAGGCGCGGAAAGAAAATACCTTGCGGAAGACGAGGAGGCTGAACTCGATCCTCTCTTCCCGCAGATAACAGGCGAACGCGATAATGTCCGCAATCGCATTTGGGGTCAACTGGCTCGGCAACACCCCATAATATCGCAACACCTACAAAGAACGATGAGAAAGTTGCGATAGCGAACACGAGGCAGCGAGAAGGTCAGGCGAAATACCTGACGGATTTCAGGCCACAGAGGGAGTCGCAACCCATTCTCAAAATGCGCGATGGGGATCGCGAGCTCGTCAGCCTCGGTCTCGTTTAAGGTGGAGTTCTCGCTTGGACAGCGAGCCGAGTAACCCTCCGGGAGATAGCGGTCCACCGCGAGCTTATACTCCTCGGCTGTGATGTTCGCGCAGTAGAACTCGTGGGCTTGAAACGCTGAGGCGCATTTTGACCGCCCCTCGCTCTCGCCATCCGCTCCCACTTGCTGATTCGTCCGCATCGAGTCAGGAAAAGACGGCCTACGAGCAGCGAATGCGAACACGATCTTGCGAGAACGGAGATGAGCGTAGGCGCGAGAAGACGGGAGAAATAAATGCGACGGGTAGAGGATTGAATCCAAACTATTTATAGAGGGCTCTGATGGGCACGGGAATCGAAGCGTCAGGAGTGCGGATAACGGAAACAAAGTAAAATCCTACCCGATAGTACAGTAGTCTTGCGAACCCAAGCTCGCCGCGGCCAGCCTGCGAGGAAAAAGGGTCTATGCCTAGCGTTGCATAAAAACTCGCAAACGCTCCACGAGGGCGAACGTATCAAACACAGCGAACGGACTAAACAAGCCACAGGCACACCGCCGAAACAAATAGAATAATAAAAGAAAAACGATAAAAGGCGAGTCACGATAGACTCGCGAGTATTACCACACCAAATATTGTTCATACAGACGTCATAAAAGAAGCAAAAACAGCGGGATAGTAGCATTCAACCCGCGGCGGTCTCAGGGGTAAGGAAGCCACTTCCAGCGACCCCGGCCTCGCTTCCCCGCACGCGGCGGCACTCTCGGATAATGGTAGTCGCGAAGCGCTTTAAACTCGCGCAGGATCAGGTGCGCTTGATCCTCGCCCCGCGAGATGTGCACGCCGGGTGAGGTAACATCGGCGCGAGGCACCGGCTCCGCCTCGGCGATCAAGCGCGCATTCGCGTCCTCCAACACGACGAATCTCTCGTCAAAGGCAGCCCGATCCGCGTCATACCGCTCTTCCAACTCGCGTAACATCATGCCGTGCTTCTGAAGCACCTCGGACACCCGACTCTTCATCCGCACGGGGTCGCCAGGGTCACCCAAGAAATCTTCAATCTGGCTGGGCGAAGGCGGTGGTGACATCTCCATCCTCCCGTGCTCTGACTCAGGGGTGGCCCCTGGGATTTCAGCGGAGAGAGTTAGTAGGATCTGAAGGCAAGCAAGAGATGGGAACTCGCGAAAACATGCCAACCTGGCGAGGAGGGGGACTCGCGATGGGGCTTGCACGAGGACTCCGGCCGACCCCGGAAGTTTTCGCGGAATCCCGAGACGTGGGGTTTCCCCAGACCAGGAGGGTATACCACTCTCTCCGCGACTTTGACACCGTCGAGAAGCGAGCCACCTGGACTTCGCTTCCCCATCAGACCGAAGCCAGGGGTCACCACGCTAACCTTAGGCGGGACCGGCGAGTTCGCCGGTGTAGAGCCTTTCTCCTTGGGGCTCGGCGATGGGGTACCTACATGGACCACAAACGCGTAGATACCGCCTGGACTTATGCAGGAATAATGGAGGAGGCGAGCGACTTACGAGGTTGCGAGAGAGGCGCTTGTTGGGACGAGGTCCCGACCCCAGCATCTAGCGATCCCAGCTTCGCGGGGGACGAAGCATGGGAAGTCGTCAGCGCGAGGCTCGCCATGCGGTCCTCGGGTGGAAAATTCTGCGAAAAGGAAGAGAATGAGCAAGGAGTCGATGAAAAGGCTTTAGGCAAAAGATACCTGTTGTGCAAGCTCGGTATTCGGCGGAGGGGACGAGTCAAGTGGCGATGTCGCGTCCTCCTCCGGCGACCTCCTAACCGACTTAGCTTTCTTAGTCTGGGGGAAGAAGAGGCGGCAGGGTTGAATATCCAGGCGTTGTGCTCGGCGGCCCGAGCTTTCGCCATCTCCCTGGAAGCCTTCAGCCGTTCCAACGCGCTCTGCTTGGAAGACATCCTAAAGGAAGAAGGATTTCGGCGAGGAGGAAGGGGAAGGAAAGGCTCGATCACTAGCCACGGTGGACGGTATTTATAGTTTCAGGCATGGGGCCCACCGGAAAGATTCCCGCCACGTCAGCAGAATCAGCGAACATCATGGGTTGGATGTATCTTCGCGAGCTTAGAACAACCTCGCGAAGAGCGGGGATTGTGTACAACCCCGATGTTCGCCACTCGCGCTCAAGGAGGCGAGCCCAGAGGGGCGAACCCTGATCTCCGGCGAGGTAGGTCAAGGAAGGGCAAGAGACTGCGCAGGCGAGCGAGCCCAGCGGAGGGGAGTTAACCAGCTTCCTTGAAGCTCGCCGAGGTGGCGCAGGCTCGCGAGCTCCACTCGCGAGGAAGGCCATTTTGGGGTACAGTTAGCCATTTTGGGGTGCGGATAGCCATTCTGGGATTCGCCGAGGTGGCGCAGGCTCGCGAGCTCCACTCGCGAGGAAGGCCATTTTGGGGTACAGTTAGCCATTTTGGGGTGCGGATAGCCATTCTGGGATTCGCCGAGGTGGCGCAGGCTCGCGAGCTCCACTCGCGAGGAAGGCCATTTTGGGGTACAGTTAGCCATTTTGGGGTGCGGATAGCCATTCTGGGATTCGCCGAGGTGGCGCAGGCTCGCGAGCTCCACTCGCGAGGAAGGCCATTTTGGGGTACAGTTAGCCATTTTGGGGTGCGGATAGCCATTCTGGGATGCGCCGAGGTGGTGCGGGCGAGCGAGCCAGGCAATGTGGCGATAGTAATTCGGGGGCTCGCTGGCCCAGAGGCTTGCGAGCTCCTCTCGCGAGGAAGGCCTCGGGGCAGGCCGGTTCGCCCAGTAAAAGTCCGGGAAGGGATTTTTACCAAGAGGCCCCTAGTGGTCTGCGGTTAGCTTCCTCAAACAGCGGAGTTTGGCTGTTAGCAGACCAATCCGGTGTGCGGATAGTGAGAATGGACAGCGGGATTTGGTTATTGACAGACCACAAAACTAAAATCTATAAATAGACCTCAAAGGGCACCTTGGAAGAGGACGGTTCATTATCTGAGCTCTTCTCTCCCTAGGTCGCTTTGGTTTGGGCTCTCTAGCTCTCCAAGGTGCCCGAGTCTTAGCTTTGGCTTGGGAGGGGAAGCGCTCAACGATCTTCCGGGTTAGTGGAGGGACCTCCTCGCTGAGACTAGGGTCTTCGTTCTTTGCTCGAGTCGTCAACCTTACCTCTCCCGAGGGACCGGTAAGGGCTAGCTGCCCCTCATCTCGGTGAGGGCCCCGAACTCCACAAGAGACCGAGAAATCGGTTTCAACACGTGAAAATGGCCTTTTTGAATGGAGAGCTAAATGAAGAGATCTACATGGCACAACCTGAAGGTTATGTCCATGCAGATCTAAAGGACAAAGTGTGCAAACTCGATAAATCCATCCATGGGCTTAAACAAGCACCTAAGATGTGGCACATGAAGTTTGACCAAGTGGTAAAGAGCTTTGGATTTCAGTCCAGTCTTTCAGATAAGTGTCTCTATTACCGCTCAATGTCGAACCAAACTGTCATTATATGCCTTTATGTGGATGACATGTTGATCCTGGGGTCAGACCTAGCTGTCGTGAGGGATATTATGTCCGCTCTCGCCAAAGCGTTTGATATGAAGGACCTTGGTCCCGTTGATACCCTACTAGGTATGAAAGTAAGAATAGACAAGGGATGTGTCACTCTGAGTCAAGCTCACTACATAGAGCAGATTCTTAATACCTGGGGTTATAAAGATTGTAGGCCTGCTGAAACACCCACTGATCTGAATGTCAAGCTGAGTCCGAATGAAGGAACAAGCGTTGACCAAGTCAAGTACTCAAAGATCATTGGAAGTCTCATGTACGCCACAAGCTGCACTAGACCTGACATTGCTTTCTCCGTAAGCATGCTAAGTCGCTTTACCAGTAGTCCAGGCAAAGAGCATTGGGATGCCCTAGATAGGCTGATGAAGTATCTCAAAGGTACTAAAGACCACGCTCTGTGCTACACTGGTCACCCCCTACTTTGGAAAGGTACTCTGATGCCTCCTGGTGTTCAGAAGTTTCGAACAGCAAGTTCACAAGTGGATTTATATTCGCATTGGGTGGCGCTGCAGTTACTTGAAAGTACAAGAGACAGACATGCATAGCTTTGTCGTCCATGGAAGCTGAGTTATTTGCCTTAGCTTCAGCTGGTGAAGAGGCAGACTGGATCAGGAATTTGATCTTAGACATTCCCTTGTCTAGAGTTCAAATCAATTCTCTAAGCCTGTTCTGTGATAATCAGGCAGCAGTCCAAGTTGTAAAGAATGTCCTCTTTAACACTAAGAGACGACATGTACGACTGAGGCACGCCCTATTGAATTATCTTAAAGAACAAGGTGTTATTACTTTGGTCGACGTGCGATCGAAGGATAATCTAGCTGATCCACTGACAAAAGGAATGCCCCGAGACCGTTCAATCAAAACAGTGGGGGAAATGGGACTCAAAGCGGTTTGAAACCAGCCTAAGTCCGAATGTTTTGATTCCTTTGTCAAATTTAGCATATTGTGCTCCGTTGGTATTTTGGTTGCTGAGTACGAACCTCTGGTTGGCTGTTTCATTCCACATTTGATGATAACAACCTCATCCAGAATCGTCTTCCTTAACTTGGAGGAGAGTGTTATTCCACATTTGATAACACTATCTAACTTGTTTTGGACTTTCTCCTGTTGATTGGTTTCATTCCACATTTGATGAGTTCCAATTAACCCTAGAAGAACAGTAACCAGGATATCACACATAGGAACACAGATATAGCTGCGTTTGTCCAGAAGTCTGATATCGTTTCGTTTGGAAATAGTTAATGGATTCTGCGGTTAAAACTGAAATACTCCACAAAATATCCTCTTAAGCATAATTAAGTACTACGTTCTTATAAACAGAACTAGATACATGTACATTTTCCATATCTGAATTCATTCTGAATGAAATTCTCTGTTGGAAATTACAGGAGCTGCTGCTGCAGGAGGAGCACATGCAGACTGGGATCCTGAGAAGGATGACCTGCTGGATGATGACTAGTAGAGTATCTGCTTGGTTTACTTTCTTTGGCCTAGAGCATTGTTTAGCTCTTTTCTTTTACTTGTTTTGTTTGGACTATTTATGCTCTTTTGTTAGTCACGAGACATTAGGTCTTCTGGTACCTATTTCTCTGATTGTACTCTTGACTTTTATGTGATGCTGCCTGGTTTATGCTTTATACTTATGCGTGCATACATACTACTGTTTTCTTTCAGTCCAATATATTATAACAGGTACTTATGGACACGGTTGTGTAATGAGTCAAACTGGTTGAACATTACACACACCAATCCTTTTCCAACGTCGGTATACCGCGGACATAGGAGGAGATTGTTAGTTCTATTTATAATAATATGTCCGCGCGTGTCAGGACAGACTCGGAACGACCTAATGGGATCCGTGTCACTAGGGAATTGCTCTACGCTGGAGATACTATAAATACCCATTCCACATGTTGATGAGGTATTGTGGACTATCTTGAGCGGAGCCCCAACACGCAGTTCATTGATATTCACAATCCAATGAATTTAAGTATTTTTAGGACTACGAATAGCTATTTTAGGTACTTTTAGGACTATGAATAGCCACCGTAGAACTGCTAATAACATCGCCCTTTATTTATTAAAGACATAAGACAGAGTAAACTTGTATATTCACCCTCCCATAATTACTGCAAAGAGTAATAAAATATCAAAATAATTACTTTATTATGCTCCAAATATTATATTCATCAATTGCATTGTTTTCTCTATTTAGTTAAATTATTATGATGGAATAATTCATCTTATAAAAATGAAGGATAATATTCTTATTAGGTATGACAACAATCCATTTAAATATTAATATGGTGAGAATTACCATTTTATTTTATTAAAATCAAATTATTTATTTATTTAAAATATTGGAACATCACAAACTTACAAAAAAGATGTTCTTAACCTACTTCAAATTATTGAGAAGTGGTTGTATGACCACTATTTGACAAATTGGGCAAACTATCCGACACGGCTGTGAACACAGATCCAAAGGCCCTTAATCGAGCTACACCATTTTGCAGGTGCATGAGATCCTTAACCTATGAAGGTATTAATTTAAGGTTGTATTTATACTTAGAGGAACAGGCATGCGAAGGTGTGCGTTTCCGCTTCCCTTGTGATCAGTATTGAAATTTCGTCGTTGTTGGACCCAGCTAAGCAACTTTTCCACCACAATGCACTTGAGTGTGCATTGCTATTGGTCCATGATGGGTTGTCATCTATTATGTAGAGAAATCTAGGTTGCGATTAGACAAAAACACAACTCCTCCACTAAGATAATAGGGTCATGGGTGAGAACGTGGGTTTAACCGAAAGAGAGACAAACCCACTATCTCCGCAAGTAACCACGCACGCGCAACCGAACGCGCATGACCGCGCACATGACCGCATCGCGGTCGCGCGCAACCACACGCGCGCTGCCGCGCGCGCTACCACCCGCGGTACCGCGCGCGATACCGTCAACCGCGCGCACACACGCGGCCTGCGCAATAGCGCGCGCGGCCTGCGCGCTAGCGCACGCGGCCTGCGCGCTAGCGTGTGCGCGGCCCCCGCGCGCGCGTGCGCGGCCTGCACGGGCGCTACCGCGCGCGCAAGCGGCACCGCACGACATGCGCGGTGCCGACCGACCTACCTTCTCCGTCGGGCTCGCTCGCCGCCCCCTAGCGTCGTCCTCGCACGGCTCCGACCGCGCCTTTGCGGCACTCCCGCTTCACGCTCGGCGCTCGCTTGACGCCGTTAAGTCCATATCATGCCTTTGGTCCGCGCGCACTTGAACGCTTCAAAGTTCATAGTGCGCGTCGTTGCTAACTCTACTTTCCTTCTTGAGATTGCAGGGTTTAGACATTGCAATCGGAAATTGCCAAGGAAGCTGCCCGAAGTGCCGAATTGACCGGGGGCAAAATCGTCATATTCGGAAAATGGTGATCCGTGTGCTCTCGATCGACGGCCAAGATCGGCCCGTCAGGTGGTTACGGTGGTTACAACGGCAAAATTACCGGGACGCCCCCGACCAAGTCTATAAAAGGGACCCTGGATCCTCATTTGAAGGGATCTGACATTTGACATCTGAGAGAGCTCCTTGAAGAATTCTCCCGAAGATCTCCTTCGCGGTTCGAAGATCTCCTTCGCGGATTCGAAGATTTCCTTCGTCACTTGAAGATCTTCTTCGGACTTTGAAGACCTCCTGCAACACCAAGGCACTTTGTTTTTCTGAGAGGTGGCCTATCACCCTCGGAGAATTCTCTTTAACTGCAATTGTAACGAGAAGCGGCCCGTCGCTCTCTGTTCTTGTAACTTCGCTTGTAACACTCTGACACTTAGTGAAACTTGACTGGCACAGATCCGGCCACGTGGTTTTTCACCCTTTCCGGGTTTTCCATGCTAAAAACGTTCTCTTGCCACCTGTTTGTTCTCTCTGTGACTGTTTGCGCATTCGGCCCACTCTCGGGCTAAGGCGGTTCAATTCGCCCGATCTGAAAGAGCGTCGAGTGACCCGCAACAGTCTCAAACATCAGCTGGTGCCTGAGACCCGTACACAAAAAATGCTCCTGGAAAACATAGGAGTTGCTTAAAAAGAAAATATGAAGTCTTGCTGGTATACTTCCCAAAATTAAATTATTAAATTACAATTGTTAAAAAGTTAGATAAAACTACAATTAAATTAATCTCGATTAATTTAAATATTAAAAAACTATTTTAAATTTGATTAAAACTCATAAATTCATTCCCGGAAAAAGTAGGTATGGGTAGCACACCGTGATCTATCGTGTAAGTGAAATTTAAGTCGTAAGATCAGTGATCATACGGTGTAGATTATTCGTGAAAATATGGGTGAATTTTTTAATTTCAATTATTGATGGATTTTCGATCTATCACGGCTAAGAAATCATGCTTGCAGAAAATAAACGACTTGAATTTCACCCACACGATAGATCACAGTGTGATACACGTGTGAGAAAATTAATAGTGGCGAGGGGGAACCACCGGTATGGTGTTATTTATCGAATTTTATCCGGTGGATATGGATTATAAAATTTTATGCTTCATTTATTGATCCTAATAATTTTATTTATTTATTTATTACATAAATTATTATTTGGACCGTTGGACGTCGGCGGGATATTTAGGAAATAAATTCAGCAAATTCGATAATACAAAAATATACTAGTTTAACGCTGGGACAATTTTTTGAAGTCAAATATTTGAAACGCTACGGCGATTTGGGTGGATTTATGTTCCTTGGCACGAGGATAATATTGTCAGCTTCAGAAATTAATTAATTAATTATATATATCTATATTATATAAAGTAAAATATTCAGGTCCATCTGAAGCTTAAAATTGTCCATTCATCGATTAATAACCGTGCGATCAAATCACATACTTTCTTCTCCACCGTCAGATCATAACGAGCACAATCACGCTATTAAAGACCCCAAAAGCCACGACGCCCAAACCCTCACGCACTCCCCCTTCTCGCGAGGGGAACTCCCGCTTCGTTCCCCCATTACCCACTCGCCGACGATTTTCGGAGCCCTATTCCTCATGCGAGAACCCTTCTCGCGATACACTCCCGCTCCTCCATTACCCAGTTATCGACGCCTCCCGGAGCCCTAATCCAAAGTAAGGATTTCCCCTTCTCGCGATACACGTACGCGACGTTCCCCCATTAACCAGACGTCGCTCCTATGCATCCCCCCAAAACATTCCAAAACCCCACTCCAGTCATCGAACGCCACTCCAGTCATCGAACGCCACTCCTCTGGCAACATTCTGTTATAGATCTTAAGGAATTCCTGCGGATCTCAACCAGTCCACTGCAGATTTCAACAGCGCTCTGACAAACAATGAGTTCTTCTCCCTTCAAAATGTTGCATAGTGAGGTTCGTCCAAAATATTGCAGCATTCCATTACAGATCTGCGGATTTCCTCAAGATTTTCTTGCAAATTTCTTACAAATTTCTTGCAACTCTTAACCGTAATCGTTCGCCATTTAATACCACTTCTACAGTTTTTTCTGTTGTTTGATTTGTTGACTTTCTCACAGATTTCTTAAGATCTACAAAGGAATGTTTGAGGTCTTAAGAAATGGAGGAACTATAACGGATTTCTTCCACAGATCTCTTTAACGGAATTTTCACAGATTTCATTATAGCTCATAGATTTCTTCCAAATACTTTCCGCGAATTGTTTCCACAGAAATTTCCACAGATTTTTTCACAGTTTTACTCCAGATTTTTTAACAGATTTTCTTAAGGATTTTCTAACAGAATTTTAACCCTTTTTTTACAGGTTTTTTCATACTTCAGATTTCAGATTTTCTGTTTTACAAGTCCAAGCAGTTATTCCGGATACCAATACTCTAAAGTCTCAACAATCCAACATACCCGACCCAAAAATTCGGTACAAACTACTCAATCTCTTTCGTTCCTTCATTGCCATGTGTTTCACAATGTTTGTAACCTCATTTCTTTTTTATTAGTAGTTAGTGTTAATTTTAGAGTTAAGGGTTTAGGGATTTTTCACAAAGTTTACCACCAAACATTCTCCCATTCATGATCGGTTAGACGGGATTAATTGGGAATAAATTACCTTGATCGTTAGACATGTTAAATTGCAAGTGACCCCATTTTTTTGGTTAGAACACAATGCCTGACCGCCACATGATTAATTGCAAGTGACCCCATTTCTCCTTTATGAATTGAGAGTTGCGTTGCAACGCCATTTCTTTTTTATTAGTAGTTATTATTAATTTTTGTGTTAATTTTAGTTAGAACCCAATACCTGACCAAGCTTTATAAAGAATTTTTGTGTGTGTGTGTGTGTGTGTGGGGGGGGGGGGGGGGGGGGGGGGGGGGGGCGGCGACATCGGTCGTGTGCGGCAACATTGGTTGTTGGGGGTCGTATTT
The DNA here is from genome assembly GCA_033032865.1 of Dactylorhiza incarnata. Taxonomy (NCBI): domain Eukaryota; kingdom Viridiplantae; phylum Streptophyta; class Magnoliopsida; order Asparagales; family Orchidaceae; genus Dactylorhiza; species Dactylorhiza incarnata. The sequence goes on along the minus strand of JAWHQI010000284.1, from coordinate 2,788,288 downwards.
TTATCATGTTTGTTGGTAACATAAATGAAAATTCAAACCCAATCTTTCAATCTGTCAAAAGAAATAAGATAGAAAATATGATTGTTATCTTGTGAACCAAGTTAATTTGTTATCAAAATGTATTTTCCAATTTCTGTAGCTTAAAAGCCAGCAACATTTTTGTAAATTATACCAATATAGACATAAAAATTAAGCAAATAAATTACCTATGACTGTGCTCCTCGTAAGCGTTCAAACTGATTAGAGAAATCAACCAAAAATCACATAAACTATAGCTATACAAATCACATATCTACTCATTTATTCCAGCCAACATTCATTCTTGTTAACTACCATTAGGGTGAAATTAACCTTCCATATCTCCTCATTTATTCTTAATTTCTGAACTAAAAATGGAGCCCAGTTGACTGTCCCTCATTGAAAATAACCAAATGGACATTAGAAATGAGAAGGAGAGCTGGTAGCTGGTTGTCTAACATTTATTCCTGTTAACCCATTTAACACTTAAATTTCTATATGAACAATAGAAATAGCTGTACAATTTTTGAAAAATTTTCAAGAGAGTAAATTCTGTCCTAAAAATATAGTGAACTGCTATTGAGTTATAGTGGAGAGCATGATTCAACAACCATTAAAATAGTTCATCAAGAAGAAAGTTACCGGAAATCGGCATTAAAAAACAAACCAACAGCCCTGTGAATGTGAGAAACAGATTACTTGGATGGATTGCTCTAGGTGTTGCATAATAAGAAAGATTTGATATAAATGGAGATTTACACAGAAAGAGAAGACTCATCAAAATCATTCCCTAAGAATAAACTTAGGACTGTTGTACTTGCACACCAATTCTTCTCATATTGAGTTATAGTGGAGAGCATACTTATCACAAAATAATTAACTCAAAATTTTCACAATTGCCAATTAAACCGCAACAGAGATTTGGGCTAAAAAAATCTGGGCAACTTATTGAATAGCGGGGGTCCAATTAGTTTTATTGAATTAGGAAAACAACAACTTTTATTTTGGATGGAGAAGTTTTCTTTCTTGGGGGAAGAAACAAAGTCATGTAACATCTCTTCTCCAAATTTATAAAGCCGAAAAGAAGTTTCATGTTTTAAAAGGATTCGGAAAAGTGCTTCCTCAAGTTTTGAGTTCACACTCTTTGATGCAGTCAAACACTGACCAATGGTGTTAGCTTTGCTTATCTATTGGATAGGAGGAAACAAATTTGAGTTCCAGCATAACACTCAGTACTGAAGGCTAAAATAAGATAATAGCTCAAGAAAATATACAAAATCCATTTGCTTTGATGAAAAACCAAGAGCTAAATGTGTTGCCATTGCTAAATGTGCATACGCACATACAAATCCAAGGCATGTGCAGTGCACATCCAATAATTAACTGTTGATGGGTCACATTCGCAGAAAGATTAAAGTCATATTCTAGACATATAAATTCACCTAATCAAACAGAACTGGGAGGTAGCATTCTTCAGGCAAACAGAAGGAGTGCAGTGGTGCAGAGAAGATTATTTTGCTACAAAGGAAATATAAAAAGCAGAGTTTTAGTATCTAAAAAAATCAGACTGAAATTCAAATGATGTCTGATTTAACAAATCCATAAACGATGCTAGGTAACTCTTATCATCTAAAAACAAAAATATAATATTTCCGCTGTTGTATTCTCATTGGGCACTGTCCATTTTATGTTGGTCTAACATTTTTTTGGTCAACAGTCAGAACATTCGAATTAGATGGTTACTTCCATGTATTAATCGTTTAATTGTAAGTGAACAAAGATTATCATTGGCTTCTCATCCTTGCAGGGAAAATCATCAGTCAGATTCTTCTTCACTCAATTAACTAATCCATTTTGCAGCATCTTAACCTGTCAAGAAAATTAAACCATCTAGTAAATACTACCGGGCTGAGAAAAGATAAAGCTTAAAATAGAAATTTCATATAATGCAGGGGAAAAATTCATTTATAAATGATGCTAAAAATAGCTTCTAGTAAATAAAAGGTTTTGAGTAGCAGTAGAAAAATCCTTGGAAAAAAGGGCAGACAACAACGTAAATACATAATTCAGGTGTAATCCCAGACCTGCAACGAAAAGTTGTCCTAAAATGATCATATCCTAATTCAGAAGTTTTCAGATTTTGTGGCTAATATGTTTATGAAAATAACATAATTCACAATAATAGAGATGATCCTTCTTGCTACGATCCCAATAGCAATTACTATTATAATGAAATATAGCGCTTTAAATAGAAAGAAGACAGACAATATTGACATCAGTTGAGGGAAAACCTTGGACATAGGAGTTTGAGAGCCCTCAAGGAAGGTCGGCTCTCCGTGCGATTCAAAGTCGTAGGAAGGCGACCACTGCCGTGGCGACTGGAGGAAGCGAATCTTCAATGGTCGGACGCCGAATGGTAACGATGAATGGAAGAAAGTGAAGCCCCAAACGAAGCTTGCCTATTGTGCGTTGCAATAAGGGAGGCAGGGAGAACCCTAGCTTGATATTATAGGAGGAGAAGAACCTGCCGGGGCCGATCTTCTGCCAGCGGAAGCCGTGTTGAGGAGGAGAAGAACCTATAGGCAGAGGGGAAGAGAAGCCCCTCTTCACGAAAGCTCGGGGAGGAGAGGGTTGCGAAGAGGCGTGTAATTAAAATGACGTGAGGAAGCTTTAATAAATAGAAACCATGTATTATATGAACATTGAATGAATGATTTGCGAGAGGAAGAAGCAGTGCAAGCAAGGGCTGCCATCGCAAAAAATGATGGGATGGAAACACCGGCCTGCTGGATGTAGGATACGCCCGATGAAGCTTTGGATCTGTAGAATGGATGGATGGTCCCCTTTGCACAACCCTTCTGAGGAAGATAACATCGAGTGGACAGGTCAAGGAGAGCAGCAAGCCGCGAGGGGTTCGGGAGGGGCATATGGCGCTGGAGTTCGATTTTAGGAATATCGCCGGAGAAGGCGTGTGCAGGAGCGGGAGAGGCGAGCGAGCAGGGTGCGATCGTGCGTAGGCGGAGTGATGCGTTTTAGGGCAGAGGAATGTCGAGGGGTTACAACGGTTGTATAGCGTGTTGTGCAGGACGATCCCCAATAATTGAACCATATTTGACGGTATAGATTTTTTATATGAATTTTTTTTTCACGCTAATCGTAGACCGCAGTATTTCTTTTTAGAATAGTATAGATATATATTTATCTTTAACTATTATATACAAAGTTGCCTTTGGTGCAACATTCAAAATTGTCAAATATAACATCATTCTTTTACTTCAATAACTTAATATGTATGAGAAAAAAATAAAAATTCATAAAATATAAAATTGTTATTTGTGTAATTACACTGTATCCCCTATAATAAAAATAATGACGGAAATTCATAAAATCTAAAAAATGTTTTTAGTAGATCTTCAACACCTACTATGATAGGTAATCATTAGACCTCTTAGACTTACTTTAAAATGATTTTTTTGTTAAAATATAAATGTTTTAAAATTTTTTTTTATAAAATATTAATTAAAATTTTTGTGTGGTCATTTTGAGTACTCATATGTATATGTTGTGGGCGCAACCGACTTGATGCGTGCGCAATCCGGAGCGTCATGGGCGTTGCCCATCGGGGGCGGGCGAAGCCCGCCGTCGCGGGCCGAGTACTATCGCGCTTGGTCAGGGACGGACGAAGCCCGTCGGGGGACGGGCGAAACCCGCCGTCGCCGGCTGGTACTGTCGCGCTTGATAGTAGGGGCATGATGAAAGAGAGAGGGAAAGAGAGGAGAGAGGGAGGGGAGAGAGGGGGGGGGGGGCTTCAATGCGGGCGGGAGAGAGAGAGGAGAGAGGGAGGGGAGAGGAGAGAGGGGGAGAGAGAGAGTGCGAGAGAGAGAGAGAGGGAGGGGGAGAGAGAACGTTATAATAACTTACTAAATTTTTTATAAAACGTTATTATATAAACTTTTATTTATAAAACCCCCCGCGCAACTGTACCCCTGCCTCGGCCGTGTCCCAACGTGATGGCGCTGCTGCAGCTCGCACACCCCCGTGCGCGACTGTACCCCGACCGCAATAGTACCCTGACTGCGACAGTCGCGCACTGGGGTTTGCGAGCTGCAGGAGCGCCGTCGCGTCGGGACACTGCCGATGCGGGGGTACAGTCGCGCGGGGCGTGGGGGCTCCATGTGCACTGTCAGTTGATCGAGTGTTCGAGAGAGGGCGACTTTGGGCGGAGGTACCGTCGCTGTTGAGGTGTTGTCGCTGCGGAGAGCATCGAGCACGGACGGTAGCCCGTGCGAAGATGCTCATATATATCTTTATTATATAAAGCAATATATCATTCTTCACGCTCTTATCGTACTTTCAATAAGAGCCATAGAATATTTTGCTCCGAAGAATCTAGATCGTCCATTCCTCTCGAAATCCCTCCACTCTCCCGCATGACCATGTTTCTCAAAACAAAAGCCTCGATAACTTACGAGCCTCTCCCCTATTCTAAAATTTCTTTTCTTTTCTTTCGTATCAAAAGTCTCTCCACCTGTACCCCTTCCGCAACCAAAGCGATGTTTCTATCCCTCTGTCGCCGACACTGAAGGTTACTACCGATGAAAAAGCCTGCAGCCGACGATGATGCCTAAACTCCACTTTGAGACCGATGCCTAACCTCGACTCCAATGCCGAAGCATGCATGTGCTTCGTCGAAACATTTGGTCCATCATAAACCCACATTGTCACTACCCCCTCCCCTGAATACTCGACAAAGCCCTCGGCTGAATCCATTGCCGGCGCTGTCTTCCTCGCCTGAATCCATCGTCGTCTTTGTCTTCCTCGCCTAAAGCTATCATCCTCTCCCCTCACCCAAAGTCCTCCTACTCTCCTAAAATGGTGGACGGTTCGGTTTGTTGCATTTTCAATGATTCTTCACTTAAGGTTGCAATTAAGGTTCTAGGTACTAAGATTCATGGATTTATAATGTTCTTCTCTCTAAGGTTTTTATTCGATCTGCATTGTTGGCTTCGGGCATTCCTTTAGAAATCTGTGATTTAGATAAGGGCTGCAAATCACACTACAATGCATCTTTTTTCAATTTATTCAAGAAGATGCAAGGTAACTGTTTGATTAAATGCTTGAGAGAGACTCCATTATTTCTTGAATGAAGTGTTTGCTTCAAAAGTTTATTTTTAATCAACTTTGATGAATTTAATGATAACCACGGTGATGCTACTTCTCCAGTTCGCAGGCTTCTCCAGCGCTATGGCCGCCGGCGCTGTCGCCGGAATCGAACAAGATAGTAACTTTCTCCCCTCCTCTCATAAAGTCATCTCCTTTACTTTAAATTCAGTGGAGTTGTAGAGACATGGTAGGTGTTGCAAAAACTAAATCCACAGTGATGCTACTTCTCCTGTTCACAGGCTTCTCCGGCGTTATGGCCACTGGCGCTGGCGCCGGAATCGAACAAGATAGTAACTTTCTCCCGTCCTCTCATAAAGTCATCTCCTTTACTTTAAATCCAGTGGAGTTGTAGAGCCATGGTAGGTGTTCAAAAACTAAATCCAGTGGAGTGGCAAAAACTTACTGTTCGCCTTGATCTCATCCTTCCACAACACGAACTCGAACAAACTTTGATATTTCAAACTTACTGATCAATTTCCTTATTCTTTGTGAAATCAGGATACTCATAGGAATATTTTTGCAAGTAGTGTTGTGGATATAAAAGACTCACCTGAGTGGTCACAACTAACTTTTGTTTCATGTGCTCATAATAGATTTGTTCTAATGGACAAGACATTGCAGCTACTTCCTTCAAATGAAACTTTGGATTTAAGTCGGAGCCAGTTTTCAAAGGTGGATAATCTTCACAGGAGCACAAAATTGTAGCATCTGGATCTAAGGTTCAATCACCTCCGATCCATCGCATGTTTTAGTGAAGTAAATCTCTCTCCCTGTTCCATTACAAGTTCATAATAAATGCAGATGCTATCTTTTCATTGCATGCTCATAATAGAATGGAAATGCTATCTTTCCATTGCTACATAATACATTTTTGTTATGGGTTATTGTTCTGTTTTTTCAAACTTCTTTGTCAAGTGATTGTTGATTCAAAATTGTACTTTTAAGTTTGATCATTTTTAAATATCAAGAATTCTATGTGATTACTGCTTGAGATGTAGTGATGATTGTGAAATTTTCTAGATCGATGGAACACTGAGACAAGCACACAAAGGATGAACAAAAAACACTTCTTTATTGCTTGACAAATTAGTTACAACAATTACAACAGAAGCAGGCTGAATACAAGTCACATACAACTTGATTCACAACAGACGAGAATAAGAAAAAAACAACTGGTCGCAGACAGAGTCCGTTTCTCTTCAGCTCGCTAACGCCCCGCGTTGTCGCTAACGCCGGCGTTGACTCAGACCGCACGAGCTCGCTGCGAGCACACCCTCTTGACAAGACCGCAGATGCAGACCGCCACCTCACACAGGTCGCTAACGCCCCGCGTTGTCACTAACGTCGGGGTTGACTCGCGATCTTGCACAGCTCGCAACTCTTGCTCCAGGTCGCCCAGAACTCACTCCGAGTTCACTCCCACTTGAGACCGCCCGTTGAGACCGCCCAAGCTCTCCTCCGAACTCACTCCAAGTTCGCTCTCACTTGAGATCGCCAATAGAGACCGCCCAAGTTGACCACACTTTCTGATATTATCTGTGGGGGGATTGCCCCCATATTTATAGATTCCGGAGCTGCCACCAAAGGCGGGGGCTAACGTCGGCGTTAGCGCTAATGCCGGGCGTTATGTCACGACTTGGGGTTAGTCTCTGGAGACTTCTAGAGAAATCTAGGATCTTGGAGAATATTCTTGTACATAGAATTCTAAAGATTAGTCTAGAAGATTCTTGAAAGATGTAGATACAAGAAAGAGGTAGAGTGTTGAAACCTGCAACAGGTCTCTTGAGTTCGGACCCACTGGGGTTGCAGCCGATGCTTACTTCTCCCTCACTAGACTCTCTTGACGGTGGATGTGAGAATAAGGAAAGACCCAAGGCTGAAGCGAGGAGGTCCCGCCACACACCCGAAAGATCTTAGAGAGCTTCCCCTCCCAAACCAGAGCTCAACCGGGCACCTTGGAGGGCACTAGCAGCCGACCAAAAATTAGCCTGGAGGAGAGGATTCTCTAAAATCGGATCTCCTCCAAGGTGCCCTTAAGGGTCTATTTATAGATTTTTCTAGGCTGGTCTGCAAATAGCATGAATCCGCCTTTTAGTTTTACTAACCGCACCCCAAATTGGTCTGCTAATAGCCTAACTCCGCTGTTCTGAAGGGCTATTTGCAGCCCACAAGGGGTATTGTGGTCATTTCCCCCTTAAATCCTTTTGGGCGAGTGGTCCGTGAGGGCACCACTCGCTGGGCACCCGCTTAGCTGAGCGAATGCCCACGCTTCCGGGCGAGTGGTCCGCGAGGGCACCACTCGCCTAGCTCCTTCTCTTCCGCAGCTTACCCCCACCAACCCGGGGGTACTTCCACCTCCTAGCCGGGGCGAATGACCTGGCTGACCCAGGTCTCGCTAGTTGGCTTGAGGGACCCACTCGGCGAATACGGGTTGTACACAATCCCCGCTCTTTGCGAGCGGTTACTACGCTCGGAAAGAACAGTCCAACCCTGTATTCGGTGAGTGCTTGCTGACTGGACCCACAAGATTCTGTGGGTCCCACCGTTGCCTTATATATATCTCTTCATGTCAGATTTTCCTGGAGCGCTGTCAACCCTCGATTCGGAGCCTCTTCGATCCCTTAGCCCTTCGCCGATGTCAATGTCCTCCCACAAGCCTTCCGCGAGACCCCTCTCGCGGGAGATGATCGAGCGTCTGGCTGCGGCCCAAGCTGTAACTGCCCCCAAGGCAGCCAAATTTGCTCCCTGGCTTTTGTCTAGACGAGATCCGAGCGCCCCCTACGTCTCGCGTCGAGCCAAGGCGATTCGGCTGAATCGTCAGAGAGGCGAGACTGCCTCGGAATCTCCTGCGTATACTCCACCGGCGAACACTCCGCCGACGGATACTCTTCCGGCGAGGAAGCTTCCGGACCCTGGGATGCAGGTATGAGGATTCCTCTCGTCCTTCTGTTTAGTTCCTCCCCTTACCCTGCATTTGCTCTGACCATTCGCAGGGGATTTCGATGCCCGAGACCGGCCACGGGGCCGTCTCGAGCAGTGTCGCGGTGCAACCTCCCCCGGATGAGAGGCCTCCAGATCTGGACCTCGCTCCTCCGCCCCCTCCGGGCGAGACTATACTTCAATCCTGTAAGTTGTGAACCCTCTCGATTTTCCTTTCATGTTGCTTGTGACTGACCATTACCTTTTCGCAGCCCTCAACCCTGACGTCCCGCTGCGGGACTCCATTCTTCAAAGTTCCCCTGCCCAGCAGAACCCCTCTGTTACCGCGAATGAACGGAGGGTCTCCCCTGAGCGGGAACTGGGTCAGCACCTCCGTGCTGATGATCGTGCGAATGCTTCGGCTCCTCCTCCTCCGCTTTACCGCCCCGGGAAAGGGAAGGTCCTACCACCTTCCGCAGGCTTGTCTGGGGTCCTCCCCCATTCATCTCGCCCTTTAGGTCATAAGGACCCCACCCCAGGTCAGTTCACTCACCTGTCCCTATCGTACTCGCATATTTGACCGCTACTGACCTAGTTGTGATTTCGCAGGCTATCGGGAAGCCTCCCCCTTTGATTCCTACAACGAGGGGGAAGAGGGGATGCTCTCGCCTCTCCCTTCCCCTGGGGATCTCGCTGACTTTCTGGGCGACTCTTCAGATCATGTGACCCTGAAGGAGCGGATCACGGAGGTCTTGGGGAAGCTCATCCACATCCAGCGGAACGTCGCTAGCCAGGTGGATGACGTGCGGCTGGGAGTCGCGCGTGAGTTAAAGGACCTTCGGCGGGACTACTCGCGCATTCTCGCGACGGTGGAGCGCCTGGGGGGTGATGGAGGGGAGTTGTCTCCCGAAAGGCACGCCGCGCGAGCCCGGGACCAACTCCAACTGGCTTCCCATGCGATCACCAACATGCTCGCATATTACCGCCCGCGAATGCCCCTGGAAGCTGGGTCGCGAAAGCGAGGTCGGTGGGTCTGGGAGGAGTATTGAGCTAGTCTTCCTTCGCCCTTCTTGTAATTCTTCTGTTTTCTGTACCGCGGATGCTGAACTTTTATTTCTGTTTGTAATAATCTTAAGCCCTGTGTTTTGCGAATGCTCTATTCCTTGTTTCTTATTTCCTATATCTTGCTTGGGTATTACCGAATGCTTTGCTATTGCCGAATGCTTTCTTAACCTCTTTCGCGTAGTCGATGAGTGAATAGCCACAGGGCGTTTGTCATTAATGGGCGAGAGGGATCGGCCCGGGTTCCGAGGCGTCGAGAAGGCGCGACTGCTATCCGCACACCCGTTACCTCGAAAGCCCAAACGCCGTTTAGCCCCTCTATAAATAGGCCTTTCAACCACCGTATTAAATACCTTACCATCCGCTCCCTCTCTTTCCTTGCGCTGGCACTCGCGTTTTTCTCTTCTCTGCTGCTCCCTTATCCTTCGGTATTCGCAAAATGGGTGGTGATGCGGAAGGTAGGGCCAAGTGTGCCAGCGCATTCGTCAACCATACTTTCGATTCATGCGACCTCTCCGAAGAGGCTTACTTGACTGCGGTCGCGGATTACATTCCGCCAGGGTTCGAGGCGCGAAAGCCCAGGCCGGACGAGCGCCTAAACTCCATTTCGCCATGTGCTCTCGCGATCCCGCTAGAGCACTTCGAGGTGGGGTTTCGCCTCCCCATCTGGCCGGAACTCCGCCAGACCTTCAGGTACTATGGGGTCGTGCCCGGCCAGCTCAACCCCAACTCCATCGCCATGCTAGTCGGGTATGCGAGCTACCTGCGAGAAGAGGGAATCGAGTTCTCGCTGCCCGTCTTCCGTAAACTCTATACCTTCCGCTGCACCAACGACATCTCCTTCTTCTCGGGTTTAAACCCACTCAAGCACTACGGGCTACCGAATAAGAACCACGATTGGGTTCGGCGCTTCCTCTTCGTCAGCGGGAACCTGGGAAACACACTTCTCGCCCCAGTGCAGGAGGAGGAGTCAACCTTCCGCCCCCCGACCCTAGGGGGGCACGAGGCCAAACTCCACCAATACATCTTGGAGCACGGGATGGACCTCGTCTATCTCCGGCGAAACGTCAACTCGCTCCCGCTCATTCCGCAGGGCGAGGGTAAGTTTTTGGGACTTCGTTCGTTTCGGCCTTATGATTCTTACACCATTCGCTAAACCATTCGCAATATTATGCAGGCGTGCGTAGCCTCCCCCTTCATCCGCCGCGTCCCTCTGGGACTTCCGTGTCCTTTGCACAGGCCGCCGCGGATGCCTGTCGGGAGGAACCCTCCTCCTCCTCCAAGCCTAGCGGAAAGAAGCGAAAACCCGGGGCGCTGACTTCCTCTTCCTCCAAGAAATCAAAAAATCCCCCCTCCGCCAAGGGGAAGGGGGTCCTGGACGAGACCCTAGGGGCGAGTGCTCAGACTCAAACCCCAGGGGTGGATGCGCCAGGTGAGACTACCCCTCGCGCGGGATCGTCGTTGCCGCCGCCTCCATTGCCCAGGGACCACCGGAACTTCCCAAGCGGCGAGAAGTACGTGGACCCCTCAGGGGTTCCCTTGGTAAAGTGGGACAGGAATGTCAACAGGGTCTCGCTCTCCACCCTCCATCCGTCGTGGATAGAGAGCGACCTCGCCAGTGGTGAGGCTTATGCCATCGCGTATGCCCTCTACGGCCGGGAAGATGCTGAAGTCTACGATGCCGAGACGACTCAGGTTCTCGCCCATGAGAGCGCCAGGGCCATGCTGCGGGCGCTCGAGCTCGCGCATATGTCTTCGCGCCGGAGCATCAAACTGGCGCGGAGCTTGGCGGAGGTTGAGGAGTCCAGGACCATCGTTTCTGCCGAGGCGCAGGAACTCAGGACGAAGCTGGCAGCTGCGGAAACCCTTCTCGCCAGCCGCCCCGTTGCGGAGGTATATATTTTCTCCCTCCCCGTGAGTGACCTGTTGCCGATTGATGTACTTTTCTTCTTACCACCTTTATTATTATTTTTAGGACACCACAGTTGCCGAGATGCTTCGTGCTCGGGTGTTCGGCCTTGAGGAAGAAGTCCGGTTGGTTAGGGCCGAGGCCCAGCGGTCGCGAGAAGCCGAGGTCTCGGCACTCGCCTTGGGGAGTGGGGGGCACTTCTACCCCCGCCACGAACTGGAGCAGTTGATGCAGGAGAACGCCCAGAGCGCCGTGAAGCACGCGCTGCAGGTGTTGCGGCAGGCTGGGTACCTGAAGGAGGAGGCTGAATGCCTCTCTGCCCGACAGGTCGTCCCCGAGCTCTTCATTCCGATCCCCTTCCCGGAAGATGAGGACGGCGAGCCGCGAGAAGACGCCCTCCTACCGGATTTGGGCGAGAGCGATGGATCTTCTGGCGAGAAGCCTGCCGACCCATGAGATGGGCCCTGTGTTTTTTGCTGTCTTTTACTTGAATGTAATCACGAACTGGGCGAGTGCCCTTGAAAGATATGTATATTGATCACAATTTTTGTGCTATCTCCATTTTTGTGCTATCTCCACTTTTTTTATCATTTGCTGCTATGTCTCGTTAGGCTCGCTAGGACGTTAATTCTTTCTCATTCGCCGCTATATCTCGCTAGGCTCATTAGGACGTTAAGTCGTAGTGCGACTGTCCCGGCCATCCAGCGAATGCTCGAAGATGACCTAGGCGTGTCTCCCCTCTTCGCCCTCCCGCTGCCTGCCTCACTCGCACCTCCTTACCATTCGCCCAAATCGGGGTTTCGCTTAGGTAGTCATAAAAGTGAAGTGAGGTCACCTCTCCGGCGCGTGGTCTATGCGAGTGCTCTTGAGGTCACCCTTTGAGAATTTTGAACCTGCCACCGAGTGAGCCTTCGGACCTGCCAGCTAGATGAGAGCCTGGACAGCGGGTCTGCTCGGGGCCACTCTCTCAACACCTTGGAACCTGCCACCGAGTGAGCCTTCGGACCTGCCAGCTAGATGAGAGCCTGGACAGCGGGTCTGCTCGGGGCCACTCTCTCAACACCTTGGAACCTGCCACCGAGTGAGCCTTCGGACCTGCCAGCTAGATGAGAGCCTGGACAGCGGGTCTGCTCGGGGCCACTCTCTCAACACCTTGGAACCTGCCACCGAGTGAGCCTTCGGACCTGCCAGCTAGATGAGAGCCTGGACAGCGGGTCTGCTCGGGGCCACTCTCTCAACACCTTGGAACCTGCCACCGAGTGAGCCTTCGGACCTGCCAGCTAGATGAGAGCCTGGACAGCGGGTCTGCTCGGGGCCACTCTCTCAACACCTTGGAACCTGCCACCGAGTGAGACTTCGGACCTGCTAGCTAGATGAGAGCCTGGACAGCGGGTCTGCTCGGGGCCACTCTCTCAACACCTTGGAACCTGCCACCGAGTGAGCCTTCGGACCTGCCAGCTAGATGAGAGCCTGGACAGCGGGTCTACTCGGGGCCACTCTCTCAACACCTTGGAACCTGCCACCGAGTGAGCCTTCGGACCTGCCAGCTAGATGAGAGCCTGGACAGCGGGTCTGCTCGGGGTCATTTTTGGAGCTTTCGGGGTTTTTCCTACAAGCTGCAGTATCAATCTCAAACACATACGTTAAACAAAATATTCTTATTTCAAAACATTTTCATTACATAGTTTCAGGGATAGAAACGTTTAAGATCGTCACCACTCCATGTGTGGCTGAGAGGTTGGCCCTCCACATTCTGAAGGCGATACCCCCCCAAACCTTAGTGCCTCTTCCACGACGTAGGGGCCTTCCCAATTGGGGTTAAGTTTTCCCACTGCGGCGGACCTTCCAGCAGCGTCGACCTTCTTGAGCACCAGATCTCCCTTCTCGAACTGCTTGACCCTGACGTGCTTGTCGAAATACCTGGCCATCCGCCGCTTGACCTCTTCTTGGCGAATGGCTGCCAGGTCCCGAGCTTCTTCGATGAGGTCGAGGGAGAGCCGCAACTCCTCCTCGTTCTCGGCTCTCCAATCTTCCTCTCCACTTGCGGCGGCCTTTACCCGTGGTGTCATAACCTCGAACTCTATGGGGATGACGGCCTCGCAGCCGTGAGAGAGCTTGAAAGGGGTCTCTCCCGTGGCGGTGTTGGGGGTAGTTCTTAGGGCCCACAAGACCGATGGAAGCTGTTCCACCCAATTGCCCTTCAGATTTTCCACCTTCTTCTTGAGCAGGTTCACGATGACCTTGTTTGCCGCCTCCACCTGCCCGTTGCTCCTGGGATGGTGAACGGATGCAAACCTGAGGTCTATACCCAGCTGGCCACAGAAGCTGATGAATTCCTCGCTTGCGAACTGCAGACCATTGTCCGTGACTATGGCCTGTGGAAGTCCATGTCGACAAATGATCTCCCCCCATACGAAGTTGCGGATTACCTGGGAGGTGACCTTAGCCAACGCCTTGACCTCCAACCACTTTGAGAAGTAGTCAATCATGACTAGGAGAAACCTCCTCTGCCCACTAGCCTGGGGGAAGGGTCCTACCAGGTCCATCCCCCATATGGCGAATGGCCAGGGCGCCGTGATACTCTTTAGCCTCTGAGCTGGCATGAGCTGGAGCGGGGCGAACATTTGGCACTTCTGACATCTCTTGGCGAAGGCTGCCGCATTTTTACTTAGGGTTGGCCAGAAGTACCCCTGCCTCATTATTCTTGCCTCCAACATCCTGCTCCCCGAGTGGCTGCCGCACTCGCCGGAGTGAACTTCTTCCAAGATCCTTGGGACCTCCTCCTCCGAAATGTATCGGGCCAGGAGGCCCGAGAGGGTCTTCCAATATAAGTCCCCCTCATGGAACACGTAGTAGGCGGACTTATATCGGAAGCGCCTCTGGTCCGGAACCTCCTCCGGAAACTTTCCCGTTGCAAGGAAGGTGACGAAGGGATCCTTCCAGGAGGGTCGCTGCTCTACTTCCATGAGTTCTCCCTCCTCGATCGAAGGGAAGAATAGGTCTGTCAGGGTACCCCCGGCTCGAGGACCGGATTTGGCCAACCGATCCGCCGGGGTGCTCTCCTCCCGAGGGACGTGCCGGATGGAGAAAGTTTTGAACGTTCCCACGAGACCTCTCACTTTGGTCAAGTACCTTATGAGTGCAAGCTCCCTCGTCTCGAACTCTCCCCTGATCTGGGAGGCTATTACCATCGAGTCGGTGAGGACCTCACGTCATGGACCCCGAGCTCCTGGGCCAACCATAGACCGGCGATCACCGCCTCATACTCCGCCTGGTTGTTGGTGATTGGGAAGTGTATCACTAGTCTCTGCTCGATCTTTACTCCGTGGGGATTCTCTAACACCACCCCTCCTCCGAGAGAATTCTTGCCCGAAGCCCCGTCCACCAGCAGCTTCCACGGAACATGACGAGGGGCTCCATCTTCCTTCATCTCGGCCATATAATCTGCCATGAAATCAGCCACCACCTGCGCCTTCATGGATAGTCGAGGGACGAAGGTAATGTTGAATTCACTTAGCTCTATCGACCATTTTGCGAGCCTCCCCGAGTGCTCCACTCCTTCGAAGATCTGGCGGAGTGGGTGGTTCGTCACTATTTGAATTGAATGGGCCTGGAAATATGGCCTGAGCTTCCTCGCTGCGACGACCAGAGCAAAGGCCAACTTCTCCAAAATCGGGTATCTGAGCTCTGCTTCCCTCAGGACCCTGCTCACGTAGTAGACGGGTAGCTGCTTCTTGCCTTCCTCCTGAACCAGGACGGAGCTTACGGCCTCTGCCCCGACCCCGAGATATAGATATAGATCCTCCCCCTCTTTGGGACCTTGGAGCAGTGGGGCCTTGGTGAGTTGGCTCTTCAAGGCCTGGAAGGCCTCCTCGCATTCTTTTGTCCACTCAAACTTCTGGTTACCTCGTAATGTTTTGAAAAAGGGGGAGCATTTCTCCCCGGCTCGGGAGAGAAACCTGCTCAGCCCCGCGAGTCTTCTGGTCAAGCTCTGAACTTCCTTGGCGTTCCGCGGCGACCCCAGCTCCATTATGGCCTTAACCTTGTCTGGGTTAGGTTCTACCCCCCAAGGGTTGAGAAGATGCCCCAGGAATTTCCCCTTACTGGCCCCGAACACACACTTCAGGGGGTTCAGGCGCATCTTGTACTTGCGTAGGGTGGCGAAGGTCTCCTCGAGGTCCCGGATGTGAGAGTTCACGCACTTGCTCTTCACCATAAGGTCATCCACGTAGACCTCCAGGTTCCTTCCCCTTTGCTCTCTGAATATCCGGTCCATCATCCTCTGGTAGGTTGCTCCTGCATTTTTCAGCCCGAAGGGCATCATCTTATAGCAGTAGCATCCCTCCCTGGTGATGAATGAGACGTCTTTGACGTCCGGGGGGTGCATTCTGATCTGGTGATAACCTGAAAAAGCATCCAAAAAACTCATCACAGAAAAACCGACGGCTGAGTCAACCAGCGCGTCGATCCGAGGCAGGGGATAACAATCCTTAGGGCAGGCCTTATTTAACAATGAAAAATTCACACACATACGCCAGCGGCCATCGGCCTTTTTTACCATTACGACGTTGGAGACCCAGCCTGGGTACTGGATCTCCGATACAAAACCTGCTTCGAGGAGTTTTGCCACCTCCTCGCGGATGGGTCCTTCGAGCTTGCTGGCGAAGGTCCTTCTCTTCTGCCGGATGGGACGGGCTTCTGGATCGAGGTTGAGACGATGGCAAGCCACGTCGGCCTCGATGCCTGGCATATCAGCTGCGCTCCATGCGAAGACATCCACGTTCTTCTGGATGCACTCCAGCATCTTCACCCTGTCCTCCGGGCCGAGACCCCCGCTGATCCGCACCTCTTTCACCCTTCCTTCCTGGGTGAGGACCTCCATCTCCACCACATCTTCTGCCGCCTCGAGCCGGGCTGGCTCTTCCCATTGGCCCTTTGCTTTTCGCCCTTCTACCCGGGCCTCTTCCTCCGCGACTCCTTCCGCCTCCACCGGCTCGACCTCCTGCTCCTCCTGAGCGACCTCCATATTCTCCTCTCGGGCATCGCCCTCTCCCCCTACTTCTCTCTTCTCCACTTCTTCTCCTGGCCCCTCCGGCCTCGCCATCTCCTCATCCATCTTCTTAGCATCCGCCATCCAAGAGATGGTGTTGACGACAGTCACATAGCACTGCCTCGCCACCTTAGCATCTCCTCGGACGCGGACCTGGACTCCTCCACTATGGAGCTTTAAGCACTGATGGTACGATGAGGGCACGCACCGGAAGGCACTGATGAGGGGGCGTCCGAAAATGGCGTTATAGCTGCTCGGAGCGTCCACAATGACGAAGCGGCAGTTTCTTGGGACTCCTCCTAGCGTCACCTGGAGACCAACACCTCCCTCGACCTCCTTCCGCTCTCCTGAGAAACCAAACAGCGGTCCGTCGGAGGCCCGCACCCTCTTCTTTTCCACCTCCATTGCGTCGAAGGCCTTCTTGAAGATCACGTTCACTGAGCTCCCGTTATCCACCAGGATCCGGGAGACCGTGAAATTTTCAATCGCCGTCTGAATCACCAGAGCGTCGCAGAATGGATCCTCATAATCTGGCATGTCTTCCGAGGAGAAGGTGAGCTTCTCCGAGGGGGGTGGGGTCTGGGAAGTCGACGCGACGTCCCTTCGGAACATCGCCTGGAAGCTCCTCTTGCGAGAGGCCTCTATCCCAACCCCTCCATGAATCACCCCGATTCCCCCTGGTTCCTGTATCCTCCCTGTCCTCGCATCGGTCTTCTTCCGCATCCGGGAGCATTTCCTCGATCCTGACCTGCTGCCGCTGTGGCTGACCTCTCTCTCTCATCTCCAAGAATTCTGGGCAGGTGGCGGTCGCGTGACCTTCTTCCTGGTGAAAGTCACAATAAGGCAACGCCACCCTGCCCCCTCTTCCTGCTCTTCCTCTTCCCCCTCTTGCTCCTCTACCTCCTCTTCCTCGACCTACTGCCATAGCTTGCTCTCTTGGGGGGTGAGGGGGTCTGGGACCTTGCCTCCACCCCGGATTCATTCCTCCCGCCTCTCTTCCTTGGTACCCCTCTTCCTGACCTCTCGCCGGTCCTTCCTAGTGCCTCCAGCCCAACCTGTTGTTGGGCTCTTGATTCCTCCAATTCCGAGGCGGTCTTTCGAACCCCTGACCCCTGGGTTCATCTCGCCTTCTTCCTTCTTGCTGCCTCACCTCGGGCTCGCTCATCTTCGCCAACCTCCTGTAGAATTCCGGGTTGGCCGCCTCCCCTTCAATCTCCTCTGCTGCTCGCTCCATCAATTCCTCAAAGGATGAAGGAGGCCTCCTTTTCAGGTCCATCTTGAAGAACCCGTCTCGCAACCCTACGATGAACGCCATCTTGAGGGCGAATCCTGGCACCTCCTGCACAAGGTGTATCTCCTCCTGGAACCTATCCACGTAATGTGCCAGGGATTCCCCCTCCCTCTGCCTGATCTTGAAGAGAGCCTCCACATCCTTCTTCCTCTTTTTTGACGTCGAGAAGCGCAGCCGAAAGCCTCGGCGCAGATCATCGAATGTGTAGATGGAACCCGCGGAAAGCTGGTGGAACCAGTCCCTTGCTTTCTCCTTCAGGGTGGTTGCGAAGAGTCGGCATTGAAAAGCATCCGACATGGGAAGGATTGATGTCATGTCCTCAAACCACTGCAGGTGCACGACTGGATCCTCCTTGCCGGTGTAGTAGGACATCTCCGGAAGACGAAACCCCTCTGGCACTGGGGCCGAGAGGATCATCTCGCAAAAGGGGCTCCCTTCCCCTGCTCGGCGAATGGTCTTCTCGCGTGGACCCAACTCGCACACCTCAGCACTCGCCGGACTGCTGAACAGTTGCCGCCCCGGGAGATCTCGCGCACTTCCTTCTGCTGGCACCTCCTTCCCCGGCCGCTGTCCTGGTGCGTTCTCGCCGATCTGCAGGGGCGGAACCACGGGGACCGCCGGGGTCTCGCACTCGCTCCTTGCTGCGAGAACTGTCTGCATGACTTCTCGCTTGAACTTCTCAAACATCTCCAGCCACTCCCCTGTCGCGGGTGGCTGCGAGTGGCTTGAGTCAGAACCATTCCCCCATCTCCTGTCATCGAACCTAATTCGAGATTTTCCTTCACCGGCTACGGTCCACGCTCACCGCACCAAAAATGTTGAAACCTGCAACAGGTCTCTTGAGTTTGGACCCACTGGGGTTGCAGCCGATGCTTACTTCTCCCTCACTAGACTCTCTTGACGGTGGATGTGAGAATAAGGAAAGACCCAAGGCTGAAGCGAGGAGGTCCCGCCACACACCCGGAAGATCTTAGAGAGCTTCCCCTCCCAAACCAGAGCTCAACCGGGCACCTTGGAGGGCACTAGCAGCCGACCAAAAACTAGCCTGGAGGAGAGGATTCTCTAAAATCGGATCTCCTCCAAGGTGCCCTTAAGGGTCTATTTATAGATTTTTCTAGGCTGGTCTGCAAATAGCATGAATCCGCCTTTTAGTTTTACTAACCGCACCCCAAATTAGTCTGCTAATAGCCTAACTCCGCTGTTCTGAAGGGCTATTTGCAGCCCACAAGGGGTATTGTGGTCATTTCCCCCTTAAATCCTTTTGGGCGAGTGGTCTGTGAGGGCACCACTCGCTGGGCACCCGCTTAGCTGAGCGAATGCCCACGCTTCCGGGCGAGTGGTCCGCGAGAGCACCACTCGCCTAGCTCCTTCTCTTCCGCAGCTTACCCCCACCAACCCGGGGGTACTTCCACCTCCTAGCCGGGGCGAATGACCTGGCTGACCCAGGTCTCGCTAGTTGGCTTGAGGGACCCACTCGACGAATACGAGTTGTACATAGAGAATTCTAGATTCTTCCATCTTTTGGAGGGAAATCCCTTGGGGGGCCTATATAAGGGGGAGATCCCCTCATTTGTAAATCATCCAAGAATTCAAGCAATACAAGTTCTTTGCTCTCTCAATCTCTCTTGCTCTCTCTTACAAAGTACTCTCTTACTCATCTCACCGCCACGATTAATATTGGAGAAGGTTGACTTAGCTAACTGCGAAGGGCGCGGAAAGGAGCTAAGGCCGCACGCAACTTTGTCAAGGGGACAAGTCCGTGACAGTTGGTATCAGAGCTAGGTTGACCTAGGTTGACCCAGGTTCGACTTGAGTTCGTGGTTCGTGCAAGGAGTAAGATGGCTTTGGAAGGGAACAACAACTCAAGCGTTATTGATGAGCGCGGCATGGCAGCCAAGGAGAAAAGAGATAGAAGGAACAAGAGGGACCAAAGCAAGGGTCGCGATGGTTCCAGCTCGGAGCAAAATATGGTTGATCCAGCTGAATTTGAAGCTCTACGGGAGGCGCATCTTACCCTTCATCGGAAAGTGGATCAAATATGTAAGTACTTTGACACTTTTCATGTTGAGCAAGAGAAGTTGCAGGCGGATCTTGACCATCTCAAGGAGCAAACTATGGGCAAGTCGAATGCGCTTTTGATACCATCATAAGCGACTTGGAAGAGCGCCTCACAAGTCTTGAAACTGAAGTGGATGACTTGCGTAGGCGAGGTGTTACCAATGGTGGAAATGGTGGGAATGGTGCATGTACAACCCCCATATCCATCGAGTGAGGCCCAGCGTGGAGGGCCGCCGAGACGTGTCTGTACAACCCTATATCCGCCGAGTAGGTTGCCAGGACCCAAGAGTGCATCAGGGCCACGTCTGTAGTATGATCCAAGACAGGGAGAAAGGAGGGAGAGCGGTAGAGGCAGAAACCTCCTGCTCACCCAGCTGGAGTAAGGGGCAAGTGAGGGGGCGAGAGGAGGAGGGGCGGGTGCCCCCCCTCTCGCCCTCGCCCAGCTAAGGGCGAGAGGAGGAGGGGCGGGTGCCCCCCCTCTCGCCCGCACCCAGCTAGGGGCGAGAGGAGGAGGGGCGGGTGCCCCCCTCTCGCCCACGCCCAGCTAGGGGCGAGAGGAGGAGGGGCGGGTGCCCCCCCTCTCGCCCGAGCCCAGCTAGGGGCGAGAGGAGGAGGGGCGGGTGCCCCCCTCTCGCCCGCGCCCAGCTAGGGGCGAGAGGAGAAGGGGCGGGTGCCCTCCCTCTCGCCCGAGCCCAGCTAGGGGCGAGAGGAGGAGGGGCGGGTGCCCCCCTCTCGCCCTCGCCCAGCTAGGGGCGAGAGGAGGAGGGGCGGGTGCCCCCCCTCTCGCCCGAGCCCAGCTAGGGGCGAGAGGAGGAGCGGCGGGTGCCCCCCTCTCGCCCGCGCCCAGCTAGGGGCGAGAGGAGGAGGGGCGGTTGCCCTCCCTCTCGCCCGAGCCCAGCTAGGTGCGAGAGGAGGAGGGGCGGGTGCCCCCCCTCTCGCCCGCGCCCAGCTAGGGGCGAGAGGAGGAGGGGCGGGTGCCCCCCTCTCTCCCGAGCCCAGCTAGGGGCGAGAGGAGGAGGGGCGGGTGCCCCCCTCTCGCCCGCGCCCAGCTAGGGGCGAGAGGAGGAGGGGCGGGTGCCCCCCCTCTCGCCCGAGCCCAGCTAGGGGCGAGAGGAGGAGGGGCGGGTGCCCCCCCTCTCGCCCGCGCCCAGGTAGGGGCGAGAGGAGGAGGGGCGTGTGCCCCCCCTCTCGCCCGCGCCCAGCTAGGGGCGAGAGGAGGAGGGGCGGGTGCCTCCCCCCCTCTCGCCCGCGCCCAACCAGGGGTAAGAGGAGGAGGGCGGGTGCCCCCCCCCCTCTCGCCCTCGCCCTCGCCAGGCCAGGGGCGAATGGAGGAGGGGGGCCGACCCCCTCTCTCGCCCCCGACCCTGGTAAGGGGGAAGACCCTTGGTCTCGCCCCACCCCAGCGAGGAGGCTCGCCGAGCTCCGCGAGGTAACCCCTCTCGCCCAGTTCCAGAGGAGGGGGGGGGGGGGGGGTTGGTCTGCGTTCAGTATCCCAGAACAGCGGGATTTGGCTATTTGCAGTCCAGTTTTGGCTATTCGCAGTCCAGATCCGATGGTATTTTGGTAATCTGACAGATCAGTTTTTGGCTATTTGCAGCCCAACTTGGAAAACCTATAAATAGACCCTAAGGGGCACCAAAGGAGGGGGCTTCTAGATTTCCAAATTTCGGATCTTCTTCTTCCCTTAGAGCTCTCCTTTGGTGCTTCTGGTTCAGCATTGGCTAGGGAGGGGAAGATCTCTCAGGTCTTCCGGGTGTGAGGTGGGACCTCCTCGCTGTAGCCTAGGGTCCGTTTCCAAGTCCAAGTGCTCTTGCTTAGAGAGTTGGCTCGAGAGAAGTAGGTGTGAGACCACCCCTTTTTTGGGACCCCGAACTCCACGGAGACCGAGTAGTTGGTTTCAACATTTTTGGTGTGGTGAGCGTGGAGAGTGGTCAGCACAGAAGTTCTTGAACCAAATCTCATGGCAGGAGACCTCAGAGGAGGAGACGATGAGGGGTTTCACATCCCAAGTGAGGTAGTAGGAAGGGGAGAGTTCATGACGGCCATCAAGGGAATCATGGAGCTGCTCCAAGACATCACCAGGGGAGGTGACTGCTCGGCTCCCTCCCCCCAGACACCGCCTTCTGGGTCGCAAGGAGTGCTCGACCAGGGGGGGTCAGGAGAGGTTGCCCCAGGGGGTCGGCCAGGCAAGGAACCAGTGACTGAGAGTGGCGAGCGGGACCTCGCCGGGCGAGTGCTTTTTCCTAGCCCGGTGAGTGGGGTCTCGCTCGGAGCAGGAGTCGCGCAAGTGGAGCTCGCGAAGCCGGCGAGTGGGGGGTCACCCTTTAGCGAGCTGATCATCTCGGCTCCCATCCCGGAAGGCTTCAAGGAGCCCAACATGACTTTCTATACCGGGAAGGATGATCCCGTCCAGCACCTGCAGTGGTTCGAGGATACCGTTTCCATCAGGCCCATGACGGACGCGTTCAAGTGTCGTCTCTTCGCCACCACCCTGAAGGACAAAGCTAGGGACTGGTTCCACCAGCTCCCGGTTGGCTCCATTTACAACTTCTAGGACTTGGGCCGAAGCTTCCAGCTACGCTTCTCCACATCCAAGAAGAGGAAGAAGAATGCTGAGTCCATTTTCCTGGTCAAGCAGAGGCACGAGGAGACGTTGGCCCAGTACATGGACAGATTCCAGGAGGAGATCCTGAACATCCAGGAGGTGCCAGGGTATGCCCTCCAGATGGCTTTCACCGTAGGGCTACGAGAGAGCCTTTTCAAAATGCGCCTAACTAGGAAGCCTCCCTTGTCCTTTGAGGACCTGATGGAAAAAGCTGCAAAGGAGGTAGCCACCGAGGCGGCAAACCCGGGGCTGGCAAAGAAGTTGGCAAATTTGGTAGAGGTCGAGCCAAGAGAGCAAGGTGGCCCCAGGCAGCAGGAAGGAAGGAGGAGGGAAGAGCAGAGGGGTCAAGGGTACCAGGGACCCCAGGGGGGTCAGGAGCAAGGGAGGGGTCTCGCCCAAGGAGGGGGAAACTTCTACGGAGGCCAAGGGAGGCCCAACCCTCCTCCTTGGAGGCAGGCCCCTAGGCAGCTCCTACCCCCACCAGCTCAAGCTATGGCGATTCGAAGAGGAGGAGGAGTCGAAGCAAGAGACATCCCAGCCCGTAGGAGATGGGGGGGGGGGGGGGGGAAGGGCGGTGCCATACTGCGACTACCACCAAGCAGAGGGGCATGCAACAACTACCTGCCAGAGTTCTTGGAGGTGAGAGAGGCGAGAGGTCAGACACAACAGCAGCCGCCAGTGCGGATTGAAGAAGTTCCACCTGGAGCAGTAGTGGATGATGACATCTGCGAGGACCGAACTGACGTAGGAGCCAAAGGACGGGTCGCGGTGATCCACGGGGGGGGGGGGGGGGGGGGGGGGGGGGGGGGGTAGGGATCGAGGCCACTCGTAAGGCAAGCCTCCACGCCGTATTTCGACGCAGCGTCGCTTCAACGTCATAGGACCCACCTCCCGAGGAGAAAATCACTTTCTCAAGCAGGGACATGCCAGATCACGAGGATCCATTCTGTGATGCGCTAGTCATTCAGACAGCCATCGAAGGTTACACTGTCTCTCGGATCCTCGTTGACAATGGGAGCTCTGTCAACGTCATTTTCAAGAAGGCATTTGATGAGTTGAAGGTGGAGGCAAGGAGGGTGCTGGCCTCATATGGGCCTTTGTTTGGATTCTCCGGAGAAAGGAAAGAGGTAGAGGGTGGAGTTGGACTCCAAGTGACGATGGGGGGAGGTTCAAGGAACTGTCGGTTCGTCATAGTTGACGCTCCTAGCAGTTATAATGCCATCTTCGGAAGACCCCTCATCAGCGCCTTCCGATGCGTACCATCATCCTTCCACCAGTGCCTCAAGTTCAACACTGGAGGAATCCAAGTCAGGATCCGCGGAGACCCCAGGATGGCGAGGCACTGCTACGTCACAGCCGTCAACAGCATCTCTTGGCAAGCGGGGGTGGAGGAGATGGAGAAGATCATGGAGAGCATGAGCCAGATGGGAGTGGCAGGAGAAGCAGATGAATGATCATCTCGCGCAAGCAGCCTGAGACGCGAGTGCCATTGGGGGGTATGTTGTGTTTATTTTTTGTTTTCTGTTATTTTCCTTTGTAGCAAGTTCTACCCCTCGCTGGTTGGGCCAGGAGGTTTTGACAAGAGAAATTCCCCCATTAGATGGATGGAGTTATTTTGCTTATATGATTAGTAAGTTGCCACCGAGATGTCCTCCTCACTCCAGGCTCTCACTAGCTGGGTGGGTCGAATGATCCTCGGATGGGTAAGTTCAATGCCGAGATGTCCTCCTCACTCCAGGATCTCACTAGCTGGGTGGGTCGAATGATCCTCGGAAGGAAGAGCTTGCCATCGAGATGCCCTCCTCACTCCAGGCTCTCACTAGCTGGGTGGGTCGAATGATCCTCGGATGGGTAAGTTCAACGCCGAGATGTCCTCCTCACTCCAGGCTCTCACTAGCTGGGTGGGTCGAATGATCCTCGGAAGGAAGAGCTTGCCATCGAGATGTCCTCCTCACTCCAGGCTCTCACTAGCTGGGTGGGTCGAATGATCCTCGGATGGGTAAGTTCAACGCCGAGATGTCCTCCTCACTCCAGGCTCTCACTAGCTGGGTGGGTCGAATGATCCTCGGAAGGAAGAGCTTGCCATCGAGATGTCCTCCTCACTCCAGGCTCTCACTAGCTGGGTGGGTCGAATGATCCTCGGATGGGTAAGTTCAACGCCGAGATGTCCTCCTCACTCCAGGCTCTCACTAGCTGGGTGGGTCGAATGATCCTCGGAAGGAAGAGCTTGCCATCGAGATGTCCTCCTCACTCCAGGCTCTCACTAGCTGGGTGGGTCGAATGATCCTCGGATGGGTAAGTTCAACGCCGAGATGTCCTCCTCACTCCAGGCTCTCACTAGCTGGGTGGGTCGAATGATCCTCGGATGAGTAAGTTCAACGCCGAGATGTCCTCCTCACTCCAGGATCTCACTAGCTGGGTGGGTCGAATGATCCTCGGAAGGAAGAAGCTTGCCGTCGAGATGTCCTCCTCACTCCAGGCTCTCACTAGCTGGGTGGGTCGAATGATCCTCGGATAGGTAAGTTCAACGCCGAGATGTCCTCCTCACTCCAGGCTCTCACTAGCTGGGTGGGTCGAATGATCCTCGGAAGGAAGAGCTTGCCATCGAGATGTCCTCCTCACTCCAGGCTCTCACTAGCTGGGTGGGTCGAATGATCCTCGGATGGGTAAGTTCAACGCCGAGATGTCCTCATCACTCCAGGCTCTCACTAGCTGGGTGGGTCGAATGATCCTCGGAAGGAAGAGCTTGCCATTGAGATGTCCTCCTCACTCCAGGCTCTCACTAGCTGGGTGGGTCGAATGATCCTCGGAAGGAAGAGCTTGCCATCGAGATGTCCTCCTCACTCCAGGCTCTCACTAGCTGGGTGGGTCGAATGATCCTCGGATAAGTAAGTTCAACGCCGAGATGTCCTCCTCACTCCAGGCTCTCACTAGCTGGGTGGGTCGAATGATCCTCGAAAGGAAGAGCTTGCCATCGAGATGTCCTCCTCACTCCAGGCTCTCACTAGCTGGGTGGGTCGAATGATCCTCGGATGGGTAAGTTCAACGCCGAGATGTCCTCCTCACTCCAGGCTCTCACTAGCTGGGTGGGTCGAATGATCCTCGGAAAGGAAGATGAAGTATCTAGTTGCCTACCTAAATCACCTAGAGGGGGGTGAATAGGTGATCTCTACGTCTTTTGCGGAATTAAAAATTAAACGTAAAGCACAGCACACAAAATTATTCACAGCCACAGATAACACCAGGAATTTATAGTGGTTCCCCGTACTTGGGTACTCCACTGCCGGCCTCGCCAATCTAGCACCACAGCTAGACTTGACTACTCACTAAATCTCGGATCAAGAACGATCCTACAGTCTCGGAGTCAAACTCCTACAAACTCAGAGAGAATCTCTCTTACAACTCGGAGAAAACTTTCTCCTACAACTCGGAGAACAACCTCTCCTACAACTCGGAGATAACAACTCCTACAACAGATTGAAAAGGGTTTGAACAAAACTAAACCAGATCTGAATAACAGAGGCGTTTTCTTCCTTCTTCTTGAATGGCTTTTGAGAACGATGAGGAAGAACAACGATCCTTCAAATCTGTCTTTGGCAATCCGAAACGATCCAATAGAGATTGCAGAACCTGTGCATGGATCAATCGAATCCTTCTTGATAGAAATCGGCAACTCCAAAGAGTAGATCGATCTCCAATCGTAGACGACGGCGAGCGGCGCTATTCTCGTTCTTTTCGATCGGGAGAGGGATTAGGGTTAGAACGATTCTAAAAAAACTTCTTTTTATAACCCAAAAGCAATCCTATATATATAGAGAGGAGCAATTAAGGGTTAAACGATCTTAAACGCATTCAAAATAGCCGTTAGAAACGAGAAGGGGCGTTTACGATCCGTCCAGAACAGAGAAAACGAAACAGAATTTTTTCGGACAGAAGTCTCGAGACATGAGGGATCTCTCGAGACATAAGGGATCTCTCGAGACATAAGGGATCTCTCGAGACATGAAACAGAGAGAGCAGGAAAGGGATGTCTCGAGAACTCGACGATCTCTCGAGACATAACAAAGTTTTCAGACTTAAGATTTCTCGAGACAACCACGATCTCTCGAGACATGTCCGATCTCTCGAGACATATCCTTAGGAAAAATTTGTTTTACAAAAAATTTCTTTTCTTCTCTTGAACACATGCTGCAGCCGCACTCCAAAGTCTTCAATAGTCTTGAAAAAGAAGTGTACCCCAATAGTGAGATCACACATGAGTCATCACCATGTTTCATATAATGAGGGATTACATTTTATGAAACTGTGTTTGCAGACCCATTGTGACCTGACATTGGCTTACACTTAGCCATGATAATCTGCAAGACAATACTAGAAAAGCATATCAAATACAAAAGCAATTCAATCTTAGTTTAAGGGTGACTTCTCACAAATCAAGGTAATTGTGAATGCAATTTCCAACAGAAGAGCTTGCCATCGAGATGTCCTCCTCACTCCAGGCTCTCACTAGCTGGGTGGGTCGAATGATCCTCGGATGGGTAAGTTCAACGCTGAGATGTCCTCCTCACTCCAGGCTCTCACTAGCTGGATGAGTCAAACGTGCCTCAGGGGCGAGGTTCTGCCCCCCTCGATGGATATTTGGGCTTGGACTTTTCTTTCCGAGGTTGTGCCAACCTCGCAAAGAGCGGGGATTGTGTACAACCCCCATATCCATCGAGTGAGGCCCAGTGTGGAGGGCCGCCAAGACGTGTCTGTACAACCCTATATCCGCCGAGTAGATTGCCAGGACCCAAGAGTGCATCAGGGCCACGTCTGTAGTATGATCCAAGACAGGGAGAAAGGAGGGAGAGCGGTAGAGGCAGAAACCTCCTGCTCACCCATCTGGAATAAGGGGCAAGTGAGGGGGCAAGAGGAGGCGGGGCGGGTGCCCCCCCCCCCCTCTCGCCCTCGCCCAGCTAAGGGCGAGAGGAGGAGGGGCGGGTGCCCCCCTCTCGCCCACACCCAGCTAGGGGCGAGAGGAGGAGGGGCGGGTGCCCCCCCCCCCCCCCCCCTCTCGCCCGCGCCCAGCTAGGGGCGAGAGGAGGAGGGGCGGGTGCCCCCCCTCTCGCCCGAGCCCAGCTAGGGGCGAGAGGAGGAGGGGCGGGTGCCCCCCCTCTCGCCCGCGCCCAGCAAGGGGCGAGAGGAGGAGGGGCGGGTGCCCTCCCTCTCGCCCGAGCCCAGCTAGGGGCGAGAGGAGGCGAGAGGAGGAGGGGCGGGTGCCCCCCCTCTCGCCCTCGCCCAGCTAGGGGCGAGAGGAGGAGGGGCGGGTGCCCCCCTCTCGCCCGAGCCCAGCTAGGGGCGAGAGGACGAGGGGCGGGTGCCCCCCTCTCGCCCGCGCCCAGCTAGGGGCGAGAGGAGGAGGGGCGGGTGCCCTCCCTCTCGCCCGAGCCCAGCTAGGGGCGAGAGGAGGAGGGGCGGGTGCCCCCCTCTCGCCCGCGCCTAGCTAGGGGCGAGAGGAGGAGGGGCGGGTGCCCCCCCTCTCGCCAGAGCCCAGCTAGGGGCGAGAGGAGGAGGGGCGGGTGCCCCCCCTCTCGCCCGCGCCCAGCTAGGGGCGAGAGGAGGAGGGGCGGGTGCCCCCCCTCTCGCCCGAGCCCAGCTAGGGGTGAGAGGAGGAGGGGAGGGTGCCCCCCTCTCGCCCGCGCCCAGCTAGGGGAGAGAGGAGGAGGGGCGGGTGCCCCCCCTCTCACCCGCGCCCAGCTAGGGGCGAGAGGAGGAGGGGCGGGTGCCCCCCCCCCCCCCCCCCTCTCGCCCGCGCCCAGCCAGGGGCAAGAGGAGGAGGGCGGGTGCCCCCCCTCTCGCCCTCGCCCTCGCCAGGCCAGGGGCGAATGGAGGAGGGGGGCCGACCCCCTCTCTCGCCCCCGACTCTGGTAAGGGGGAAGACCCTTGGTCTCGCCCCACCCCAGCGAGGAGGCTCGCCGAGCTCAGCGAGGTAACCCCTCTCGCCCAGTTCCAGAGGAGGGGGGGGGGGTTGGTCTGCGTTCAGTATCCCAGAACAGCGGGATTTGGCTATTTGCAGTCCAGTTTTGGCTATTCGCATTTCAGATCCGAGGGTATTTTGGTAATCTGGCAGATCAGTTTTTGGCTATTTGCAGCCCAACTTGGAAAACCTATAAATAGACCCTAAGGGGCACCAAAGGAGGGGACTTCTAGATTTCCAAATTTCGGATCTTCTTCTTCCCTTAGAGCTCTCCTTTGGTGCTTCGGGTTCAGCATTGGCTAGGGAGGGGAAGATCTCTCAGGCCTTCCGGGTGTGAGGTGGGACCTCCTCGCTGTAGCCTAGGGTCCGTTTCTAAGTCCAAGTGCTCTTGCTTAGAGAGTTGGCTCGAGAGAAGTAGGTGTGAGACCACCCCTTTTTTGGGACCCCGAACTCCACGGAGACCGAGTAGTCGGTTTCAACAGTGCAGTCATGGTTAATGCAAAGCTTGATATGCCCAAACCCAAGAAGTTTGCGGGAAAGCGAGATGCGTTGGAGGTGGAGAACTTCCTTTGGCACATGGAGAAATACTTGGAAGGATATGAAATCACAGACGAGGCACTAAAGGTACGCCATGCTGGTTATTACTTGGAAGACCTTGCTTCTTTGTGGTGGAGGAAAATCCAAGCAGATATTGCAAAGGGACTCTACCGGATCGATACTTGGGAGGACTTCAAGCAAGAGTTAAGAAGAAACTTCATCCCAGAGAATGTGAAGGATGAAAACTTGCGGAAGCTTAGGGAGTTGAGGCAAAAGGGAAGTATCGGAGACTATGTCAAGGAGTTCACCGCTTTATCACTCCAGGTATTCGATGTCCCCGAACATATCCTTCTCTTCAACTTCATCGATGGGCTACAAAATTGGGTGAAACAAGAGGTCAAGAGGAAGGACCCAAGGACCACCCGAGATGCTATTGCCATCGCCGAGTCTCTTATTGAGTTCCAGCGTCAACCAAATCCTATCAAGGAGAAGAAGGACAAGGTGGGCTATGGAAAAGGTGGGGGAGACCGGCGAGACAACAAGTCGGTGCACTTCAAAGGAGGATCAAAGACTTTGCCCGATCCAAGGAAGGAATTCGAGGAAAGGAAGAAGAACTTCGCACCCAAAGGCGGATGTTATGTGTGCAAGGGGCCACATCCTATGAGCAGCTGTCCAAAGCTCGGGTCATTGGCAGCTATGGCGGAGAATACTACTCCACCCGAAGAAGGTACTTCTCAAATGAGTTCATTGCAATTACTAAATTCTTTGAACGTGCAGCCAACGAAAGTCGCATCAAGCAAGGGGCTGATGTATGTGGCAGCGGTCGTCAAGGGGAAGGCTACAAAAGCCTTGATCGACACAGGAGCTTCACACAACTTCATGACCGAAGGAGAAGCCAAGAGGTTGGGCTTGCAGGTTGTGAATGGCGGAGGTTGGATCAAGACCGTGAACGGTCAGGCAAAACCACTTGAAGGAGTTGCACGCCATGTAGAGCTATGCATGGGAACCTGGAAGGGCCGGGTGGACTTCTCAATCGCACCCATGGATGACTTCAAGGTCGTTCTTGGAATGGACTTCTTGGAGAAGATGCAAGCCATCGTCATGCCAGCGCATCGCTCAGTTTGCATCTTGGAGGAAGGACATGCTTGCATGGTTCCCACGGTGCAAGGACCAGCAAAGGAGGGGCCAAAACAGCTATCAGCCATGCAGTTGGCAAAAGGGTTCAAGAAGGGTGAACCGACGTACTTGGCCACCGTAAAGGAGGAAGACGGTGACACGATGGAGGAGGTGCCTCCTATCCTTGCGGACGTGTTGGCAAGAAATGAAGACATCATGCCCGCGGAGTTGCCACTGAAGCTACCACCTCGGCGGGAGGTGGATCACAAAATTGAGTTGGAGCCAGGGACGAAGCCCCCAACTAAAGCACCATACCGGATGGCTCCCCCTGAACTAGAGGAGTTGAGGAAGCAACTCCAAGTTTTGCTGGAATCAGGAATGATCAGGCCGTCTAAGGCGCCATTTGGTGCCCCGGTGCTATTTCAAAAAAATAAGGATGGATCGTTGCGGTTGTGCACAGACTACCGGGCACTAAACAAGGTGACGGTAAAGAACAAGTATCCTATTCCTCTCATTGCTGATCTTTTTGACATGCTTGGAAGTGCAAGGATCTACTCCAAGATGGATTTGCAAAAGGGATATCATCAAGTGCGGATTGCGGAAGGAGATGAGCCGAAGACCACATGTGTCACGAGGTATGGAGCATTCGAATGGTTAGTGATGCCTTTTGGCTTAACTGACGCACCAGCTACTTTCTGCACGTTCATGAACCAAATATTCCGCCCCTACTTGGACAAGTTTGTGGTGGTATACTTGGATGATATTGTGGTATATAGCAACACCATCGAGGAGCATGTGGAGCATCTTAGCCGAGTCTTCCAAGTGTTGCGGGAGAATGAGCTGTATGTGAAGAAGTCCAAATGCTCATTTGGACAAGAGGAGATACACTTTCTTGGTCATGTCATCGGGCATGGGAGCTTGCGGATGGACATGGCAAAGATCAAGGCAATTGATGAATGGGAACCGCCAACGAAGGTACCAAACTTACGATCATTTCTTGGCTTGGTGAACTACTATCGCAGGTTCATCAGGGATTACTCGAGGAGAGCAGTGCCATTGACGGACCTGTTGAAGAAAAGTAAGGCTTGGCTTTGGACGGAGGAATGCCAAAGCGCTTTTGAAGACTTGAAGGCAGCGGTTTGTACGGAACCGGTGCTTGCTTTGCCGGACTTTAGCAAGAGGTTCGAGTTGCATACCGATGCATCAGACTTTGCGATTGGAGGAGTGCTAATGCAAGATGGTCACCCCTTAGCTTTCGAAAGTCGGAAACTCAATGAGGCGGAACGGAGATACACCGTTCAAGAGAAGGAGATGACAGCCATCATCCATTGCTTGCAAGTGTGGAGGCATTATCTACTTGGGGCGCAGTTCACCATCAAGACGGATAATGTGGCAACAACTTACTTCCAGACGCAGAAGAAACAGACCGCTAAGCAAGCAAGATGGCAGGATTTCTTGGCGGAGTTCGACTTTGTGTTAGAGCATAAGGCAGGGAAGACCAACGTTGTGGCTGATGCACTAAGCCGCAAAGCTGAGCTAGCCGCAATGTCCACAGCTAGTGGGGAGTTGTTGGACAAAATCAGGCAAGGGTTGAAGGAGGACCCTCTTGCCTTGCAACTCATGGAGTTAGCCAAGGAGGGCCAAGCTAGAAGATTTTGGGTAGAGGAGGAGCTACTCTACACCAAAGGAAGGCGATTATACATCCCAAAGTGGGAAAACCTGCGGGGGGATCTCATCAAGGAGTGCCATGACACCAAGTGGGCTGGACATCCGGGAGAGAAACGCACTTTGGCTTTGATGGAGGAGTCATACTTCTGGCCAAGGATGAGGGATGAAGTGGAGTTATATGTGAAGACTTGTCTTGTTTGCCAACAAGACAAGGTGGACAACAAGCAGCCCGCAGGATTATTGGAGCCATTGCCTATAGCGGAACACCCTTGGGAGTCGGTGACGCTTGACTTCATCAACGCGTTACCAAAATCGGAGGGGTTCGGATCGATCTTGGTGGTAGTCGATCGTTTCTCCAAGTACGGCACGTTCATCCCTAGCACAAGGGATACTAGCGCAGAGGAGACGGCACGTCTGTTCTTCAAGAATGTGGTAAAGTACTGGGGGTTGCCAAAGTCTATCATTAGTGATCGAGACCCCAGATTTACAGGGAAGTTGTGGAGGGAGTTGTTCACTTTGCTCGGGTCAGAACTAAACTTCTCCACCAGCTTCCACCCTCAAACCGATGGCAGACGGATATGGTGAATTCCTTGTTGGAATGTTATTTACGGCACTTTGTGAGCGCCAATCAGCGGGACTGGGCCAAACTGATGGATGTGGCGCAATTCTCGTACAACTTGCAGCGGAGCGAGGCGACCGGTCGGAGTCCGTTCGAGCTTGCCACGGGGAGGAAACCACTCACTCCGCATACATTAGCGACTACGGCAGATGACGGAAGAAGCCCAGGAGCTTGGAGGATGGTCAAGTCTTGGGAAGAGCTAACGGACATAGCCAGAGTGTGCTTAGAGAAAGCACGCAAGTGGATGAAGAAATGGGCTGATTCAAAGCGAAGAATGGTGGAATACACAGTTGGGGATAAGGTGATGGTAAAACTTCTCCCTCAACAGTTCAAGGCTTTGCGCAGCTTGCACAAGGGCTTGGTTCGTAGATATGAAGGCCCATTTCCGGTGATTGCAAGGGTGGGTAAGGTATCCTATCACCTTGACCTACCTAACTCTTTGAAGATTCATCCAGTCTTTCATGTCAGCATGTTGAAGCCATATCATGAAGACCATGAAGACCTTCAAAGGAGTACATCACATAGAGCACCACCCGTGATGACCAAGTCTTTTGATCGAGAGGTGGATGAGGTGCTCACCAAGAGGACAGTGCGGAGAAGAGGTGTGCAGCCTAGCACACAATATTTGATCAAGTGGAAGGGAAGGCCAGAGTCCGAAGCAACATGGGAATCCATAGAAGATCTCTGGCAGTTCAAGGACATCATCCAGCAGTACGAGGCGACGAGGGCGTCGCCAGGATAGGTGGGGGAGGATGTCACGACTTGGGGTTAGTCTCTGGAGACTTCTAGAGAAATCTAGGATCTTGGAGAATATTCTTGTACATAGAATTCTAAAGATTAGTCTAGAAGATTCTTGAAAGATGTAGATACAAGAAAGAGGTAGAGAATTCTAGATTCTTCCATCTTTTGGAGGGAAACCCCTTGGGGGGCCTATATAAGGGGGAGATCCCCTCATTTGTAAATCATCCAAGAATTCAAGCAATACAAGTTCTTTGCTCTCTCAATCTCTCTTACTCTCTCTTACAAAGTACTCTCTTACTCATCTCACCGCCACGATTAATATTGGAGAAGGCTGACTTAGCTAACTGCGAAGGGCGCGGAAAGGAGCTAAGGCCGCACGCGACTTTGTCAAGGGGACAAGTCCGTGACAGTTAGCTCACTTCACAAAATTCAACACTCCCCCTTAAAGTGAGCTCCATCAACCACTCCGAGCAGCGAGCGAAGCCTCCTGAACGGCCCCGCAGAAAGGGGCTTTGTGAAGATATCCGCTATGTTGTCTTCGCTCCGCACATGCTCCACCGCAATCAAGCCACCCAACACCTTCTCTCTGATGAAGTGATGCTCGATCTCTATATGCTTTGTTCTCGCGTGACATACTGGATTGGTTACCAATTTCAGGGCGCTCTCGTTGTCACCGCGAAGAACAGTTGGTCCGCTGACCTTCTCGTCCATGTCTTCCACCAGCCTCCTCATCCAGACACACTCCTGGGCTGCTAAGCACGACGCCTTGTACTCAGCCTCTGTGATGGATAAGGGGATAGAATCCTGCTTCTTGCTACACCACGAGATATCAGTAGCTCCACAAAGAAACACATGACCTGAAGTCGACTTGCGATCATCAGCGTCACCACCGTAGTCTGCATCCGTGTACCCATGCAGCTTGAAGTCAGACTTCTCTCCATAGGACAATCCCATATCAAGGGTCCCTTTCACGTACTTCAGAATCCCTTTAGCTGCCTACAGATGAGGCTTCCGCAGCTCCTGCATATACCGACTAACTCGGCTGACGGCAAAAGCTATGTCCGGCCTCATGATAGTCAAGTAGATTAAACTCCCCATCAGTGCCCGGAAGACCTTCGGATCAGAAAGAATCCTCTCTTCTTCCTTCCGAAGCTTCAGCCCAACCTCCAGTGGAACAGAGCTGCTCTTCCACTCCTTCATGCCGAATCTTTCGACGATCTTCTTAGCGTAAGCCCTCTGGGAAATGAACAGTCCACCACTTCTCTTCTCTACCTGAAGTCCGAGGAAATGGTGCAGTTCACCAAGATCCTTCATCTCAAAACGGATAGATAACTGCTGTCTCAGCGCCGCGACCTCTTCATTATTATTCCCGGTCACGATCATGTCGTCGACGTACAGCAGCACCAACACATGAAGATCTCCACTCTTCTTCACGAACATGTTAGAGTCCGAGTCTGAGGCATTATAACCACAGAACTGCAAGTACTCCGCAATCTTTCCATACCAGGCTCTCGGCGCCTGTTTCAACCCGTAGAGGGCCTTCTTCAGCTTGCACACATGATGTGGGTGTGACTTGGACACGTATCTAGGTGGTTGCACCATAAATATGTGCTTGTCAATCTCTCCGTACAAAAATGCGTTCTTCACATCAAGCTGCCACAGCTTCCACCCTCGGCATGCCGCAAGAGCTATGACCGTCCTCACCGACGTCATCTTCGCCACAGGACTAAATGTCTCCTCATAGTCCTCACCATAGGTTTGCGAGAAATCTCGAGCGACAAGCCTAGCCATGTACCGCTCTACTCCTCCGTCAGCTCTCTTCTTTACCTTGTACACCCACTTGCAGGTGACAGGCTTGATGCCCTCCACTATGGGAACAAGGTCCCATGTCTCATTTTTCTTCAAGGCCTGCATCTCCTCATCCATGACCACGTCCCACTCCTTAGTGCCTACATCATCTTCAAAGCGGGCAGGTTCCCTCTCGTCAAGTGGTCCTGCGAAGAAGCAAGATATCAAACTCACGAAGTTCTCCTTCTTATAGCGAGAAGGCGGGACGATGGTCCGCTTCGACCTTCTCAAGGCTTGACCACTATCCACCGCTCCGGTAGACTCCTCTACAACTCTTCTCCCATCATCTCTTGGAGCACTGCTCCCCCTGCTTCTCAAACTCGAAGCTCCCCCAGAGCCAGATGGCGATGGGGCACTGGGAGATAGCTCCAACTCCCAGTAGAGTCCTCAGTGACCCTCTCTTCAAACCTACTAGAACCTTCACTCTCCGGCAGCACCACAGTAGAGACTCCCTGATACGAGATCAGTTCGTCAAAGACCACGTCGCGCGAGACGATGAACTTGTGAGTCTGCGGATTCATGCACTTCCACCCCTTCTTCCGCTCGTCGTAGCCGATGAAGACACACTTTTTTGCTTTCGGCTCCAACTTGGTTCTCTCAGCCTCCGGAACGTGCACAAAGCAGGTAGAGCCAAACACCCTCATGTGGCTCACATTTGGCTTTTCCCCGAACATGAGTTGGTGTGGAGACACCATCCTGTTAGGACTCAGAAGTAGCCGGTTGATCACATAGGTGGCACACGTCATTCCCTCCGCCCACAAGGCTTTGGGAATTCCCTTGACATGTAGCCAACTCCTGGTATAGTCTCCACCAGATGACGGATCTTCCTCTCTGCGACCCTGTACAACCCCGACATTCGCCAGGCAGGGAAATCGAGCGAGATGGGAGTGACGAGATCTGGGCCTCGCCGAGATCGACCCCCAGCCAATGAGACCTCGGCAGACCACCAAAATGGGCCAACGCGGTCCTCGCGAGAACCTCGTCAGCGGACCCTCATCCTCGCGAGAGCTCCTTCAGCAGGGTTCTCGCAAAACGACCCTCCGAAGGAGATGCCGCGGGCAGTATTCGCGAGAGCTCCTTCCGCGGGCAGGATCTGCGAGAAGGCCGGCGAGAACTCCAACAGTAGGGCTCTCGCAACCCCTTACCCATATATCATTAGGATCAACTTACCATTTTACCCTCGGTGGTCTGCTCTTAGCCTCTCCAAACAGCGGAACTTGGCTGTTAGCAGACCCACCTGGGGTGCAGATAGTCAAATCTGAAGGCGGAATCCTATTATCTGCAGACCGCAAAACCAAAACCTATAAATAGACCTTAATGGGCACCTTGGAAGAGGGCGGTTCATTATCTTTGAGCTTTTCTCTCCCTAGGTCGCTTTGGTTTGGGCTCTCTAGCTCTCCAAGGTGCCCGAGTCTTAGCTTTGGCTTGGGAGGGGAAGCGCTCAACGATCTTCCGGGTTAGTGGAGGGACCTCCTCGCTGAGACTAGGGTCTTTGTTCTTTGCTCGAATTGTCGGCCTTACCTCTCCCGAGGGACCGGTAAGGGCTAGCTGCCCTCATTTCAGTGAGGGCCCCGAGCTCCACTAGAGACCGAGAAATCGGTTTCAATATTTTGGTGCGGTGAGCGTGGAGCGTGGCTGGTTCAAGAAAGTCCCAGAGAAGAGTTATGGCGGGAGATGAAGAGCAGGGCGAGGAGTTCGGCGAGACCCCTCAGGAGGCAATGGCTAGGATGTTCGCGGGTTTCAGAAAGGAGGTGCTCGACACCTTAGGGTTCACGGTCACGGCTCTGCGAAGTGAGTTTGCGACCCCGGCACCTCAGGCGACCACCCCCCCAACAGCAGTCAGCGAGAGGGCACCAGGAGGAAGGGCTGGAAAAGAAGTTGTCGTTGATCCAGGACATGACAGGGAAGGGCGAGTGTTGTTCGCCAGTCCGGCGAGCCCGGTGTTGGCGAGCTCCGCACCGACGAGTTCGGTGCCGACAAGCTCTGCCCCAGCGAGCGCGGCGCAGGCGAGCGCGCGCCAGGAGGATGCGGCGACAGTCGGGGTGGTTCAGGCGAGCGTCGCCCTCGCGAGTGCGACCCCAAGCTTGGCGAGCGAGCTAGGTCCGTGAGCCGAGCGAGAAAAGATGGCAGGAGGGGGAAGTCCCTTCTGCGAGTTGGTGTTGTCTGCACCCGTTCCAGCGGGATTCGGAGAATGGGATAGAGTGTACTACAATGGCAGAGATGACCCAGTTCAGCATCTGCAGTCTTTCAAGGACTCGGTCTCCATCAGGCCGATGTCCGATGCCTTCAAGTGTCGGCTCTTCACCGTCACTCTCAAGGAGAAGGCCAGGGACTGGTTTCATTCACTTCCGGCAGGCTCTATCTACGCGTTCGAGGACCTGCGCCGAAGTTTTTTGTTGAGATTTTCAACTTCAAAAAGGAGGAAGAAGGACGCTGATTCCCTCTTCGCGGTGAAGCAGGAGTCCAGGGAGACGTTGGCTCAGTATGCGGATCGGTTCCAGGAGGAAGTGCAGCTCACTCAGGAGGTGCCTGGGTTTGCACTTCAACTCGCCTTCACGGTCGGGTTGAAGGAAAGTTTCTTCAAGATGGCGTTGAAGAGGAAGGCCCCCGTCTCCTATGAGGAGCTGATGGAGAGGGTGGCAGAGGAGGTAGCAAGCGAAGAAGCCAACCCAGAGCTCACCAAGAGGCTAGCAAAGCTCAGTGAGCCGGAGATGAGGCAACAAGAGGTCAGAAGAAGGGAAGAGCCCCGGGCCCCGGAGGGGGGATGGAGGCCGCAAGGTGGAGGAATGCAGGGGCAGGGAAGGGGTTACGGCCCAGGAAGGGGTAACCGTTTCGAAGGTCAATGGAGACCCCCCCAGTTGGGGTGGAGGCAGGGCCCGATGCAGTTACCTCCCCCGCCTCAACAGGCCATGGCAATTGTCCGGGGAAGAGGAAGGGGAAGGGGAGGAGAAGCGGAAACGGCGGCCGCTAGGAGAAGAAGGAATAGGGTAGCAGAGACCGAGGCAAGGGAAGTGGCGATGCCATATTGCATCTTCCACGATGTGGAAGGCCACTCAACGGACACCTGTCCGGAGTTCCTGGAGGTGAAGAGGGGCAGAGCGCCCGCGCCACCACAGCAGCAGCCATTAAGGATCGTGGTGGTGGAACCTCGAGAGGAGGAGGAGGAAAGGTGTGAGGATAGAGCAGATCTGGGGAATAGAGGAGGGATCAGAGTGATCCATGGGGGGGTAGGGGTGGAGGCAACCCGCAAGGCTAGTCTCCATACCATCTACCGCCGGAGCGTAGCGTCAACATCCACCGCTCCACCCCCGGCCGAAAAAATTATTTTCACCCAGAAGGACATGCCGAGCTACGAGGACCCGTTCTGCTACGCGCTGGTCATCCAGACGGCGATCGAGAACTTCACCGTCTCCCGAATCCTAGTGGACAACGGGAGTTCGGTCAATGTCATCTTCAAGAAGGCATTCGACAAGATGGAGGTGGAACCCAGAAGGGTGTTGGCCTCAGATGGCCCTCTGTTCGGATTTTCGGGGGAGTGGAAGGAAGTAGAAGGAGGAGTAGGGCTCCATGTGACCCTGGGTGGGCAGTCCCGGAACTGTCGTTTTGTCATAGTGGACGCCCCGAGCAGTTACAGCGCCATCTTCGGACGGCCACTCATCAGCGTGTTCCGCTGCGTCCCTTCCACTTTTCATCAGTGCCTCAAGTTCAACGACGGAGGGGTCCAGGTGCGGATCAGGGGGGATCCCAAGGTGGCAAGACAGTGCTACGTGACGGCTGTCAACACCATCTCCTGGATGGGAGAAGCTGAGGAGTGGGATAAGGTGATGGAGGAGGTGGCCGAAGCCGGAGGTTTGGAGGTAGCCGAAGAGAAGGAGGGAGATGAAGTTCATGCCCAGGAAGGGGTAGCTGAGGTACCCCGGGCGGAAGGAAGGGAAGAAGAGGAGAGGGCCCAGGAGGGAGGGGCGGAAAAGCTGATGGCGGTAGAGAAGGAAGTCGAGGAAGAGACCCAGGCTCCCGCTTGTGCCGAAGAGGAAAGGGCTTGGGGAGAGCAGTCCCGGTTGGAGGCTGTGGACGAGGTCGTAGAGCTCGAGGTCACCACCCGGCTGGGGGTGGTGGAAAAAGTCTGGGTCAGCGGAGAACTCAGCCCAGGAGATCAAGCGGAGATTCTGGCTTGCGTACAAAAGAACGTGGACGTCTTCGCTTGGAGCGCCGCGGAAATGCCCGGGATCGACGCGGACGTGGCGTGCCATCGCCTCAACCTCGACCCCGGTGCCCGCCCCATCCGTCAGAAGAGGAGGGCCGTCGCGGACAAGCTAGAAGGACCCATCCGCGAAGAGGTGGGCAAACTCCTGCAGGCCGGGTTTGTATCGGAGATCCAGTATCCAGGCTGGGTCTCCAACGTCGTTATGGTAAAGAAGGGAGGAGGTAAGTGGCGTATGTGTATCGACTTTTCGCTTCTTAATAAATCATGCCCGAAAGATTGCTACAAGCCTTAAACATCCGTTTCCCAATCACCAACAACCAGGCTGAGTACAAAGCAGTGATAGCGGGCCTTCGGCTGGCCCGGGAACTGGGTGTGCAGGACGTGGAGGTCTCCACGGACTCCATGGTGGTAGCATGCCAGATCAAAGGAGAGTTTGAAGCAAAGGATCCAACCCTCCTACTATACCTGGAAAAGGTTAAGGGGGTCATCGGGCAGTTCCGCACCTTCTCGATCAAGCACGTGCTGAGGGAGGAGAGCACCCAGGCGGACCTCCTAGCCAAGTTCGGTCCCCGAGCGGGGGGGACGACTTCGGAACTCTTCTGGCCCTCCATCGAGGAAGGAGAATTGATGGAAGTGGATCAACAAGCCTCATGGATGGATCCGTTCATCACCTTCCTATCCTCCGGGCAGTTCCCTGGAGAGGATGTGGACAAGAGACGCTTCAGGTATAAGTCCGCCTATTACTCTTTGCATGCAGGGGGGCTGTATAGAAAGACCCTCTCGGGACTCCTGGCCCGTTGTGTCTCCGAAGAGGAGGTCCCGAGAGTGCTGGAAGAAATCCACTCCGGGGAGTGCGGCAGTCACTCCGGGAGTCGGACCCTGGAAGGGAGGGTGTTGAGGCAAGGCTACTTCTGGCCCACTCTCAGCAAGGATGCGGCAGAGTTCGCAAGAAAGTGTCCGAAGTGCCAGCTCTACGCTCCGCTCCAACTCCTCCCCGCTCAAAGGCTCCGGACCATCACGGCCCCCTGGCCCTTCGCCATATGGGGGTTGGACCTGGTCGGCCCCTTTCCCCAAGCCAGCGGCCAGAGGAAGTTCTTGCTGGTCATGATCGACTACTTCTCCAAGTGGGTAGAGGCGAAAGCACTTGCTAAGGTAACCTCTCAGGTCGTGAGGAATTTTGTGTGGGGGGAGATAATTTGCAGGCATGGACTCCCTCTAGCTATAGTGACGGACAATGGGCCGCAGTTTGCGAGTGAAGAGTTTGTCAGCTTTTGCACTCAGCTCGGCATCGACCTCAGGTTCGCTTCAGTCCACCACCCGAGGAGCAATGGGCAAGTGGAAGCGGCGAACAAGATAATCGTCAACCTGCTAAAAAAGAAAGTGGAAAACCTACGAGGAAGTTGGGTGGAACAACTACCCTCCGTCCTCTGGGCCATGCGGACAACTCTGAATACCGCCACCGGGGAGACTCCATTCAAGCTCTCTCACGGGTCCGAGGCCGTTCTCCCCATAGAGTTTGAGGTGAAGACCCCCCGGGTGATCGCCGCGAGCGAGGGGGATGAAGAGTGGCTGGAAGGTAACAATGCAGAGCAGAGGCTGTCCTTGGACTTGGTGGAAGAACTCCGAGACTTGGCTACCATCAGACAGGAAGAGGTCAAACGGCGGATGGCTCGAAATTTGACAAACACATCCGGATCAAGCACTTCCAGAAAGGGGACCTAGTCCTGAAGAAGGTCGATGCGGCTGGCAGAGGGGCCGCGGTGGGTAAGCTTAACCCCAACTGGGAGGGCCCATATATCGTAAGCGAGGTGCTCAAGACGGGGGGGGGGGGGGGGGGGGGGTATCATCTCCAGGATGTGGAAGGGGTACCTCTCGACCGAGCTCGGAGTGGGGATGATTTGAAACGATTCTACCCTTGAAAGCTTTATTATGTTGTTTAATTAATGTCTTACTTTTATTAGTTACGCTTTTAACTGCTGCTGTGCAAAGTGACAAGTATTGGTGTTGGAATGCCCCAGATCGATTCCGCTCCCGGGCTCTCACTAGACGGGGGGTTCAGGTTGATCTCTGGAGAGGCTGGCAAGGTGACAAGTATTGGTGTTGGAATGCCCCAGATCGATTCCGCTCCCGGGCTCTCACTAGACGGGGGGTTCAAGTTGATCTCTGGAGAGGCTGGCAAGGTGATAAGTATTGGTGCTGGAATGCCCCAGATCGATTCCGCTCCCGGGCTCTCACTAGACGGGGGGTTCAGGTTGATCTCTGGAGAGGCTGGCAAAGTGACAAGTATTGGTGCTGGAATGCCCCAGATCGATTCCGCTCCCGGGCTCTCACTAGACGGGGGGTTCAGGTTGATCTCTGTAGAGGCTGGCAAGGTGACAAGTATTGGTGCTGGAATGCCCCAGATCGATTCCGCTCCCGGGCTTTCACTAGACGGGGGGTTCAGGTTGATCTCTGGAGAGGCTGGCAAAGTGACAAGTATTGGTGCTGGAATGCCCCAGATCGATTCCGCTCCCGGGCTCACACTAGACGGGGGGTTCAGGTTGATCTCTGGAGAGGCTGGCAAGGTGATAAGTATTGGTGCTGGAATGCCCCAGATCGATTCCGCTCCCAGGCTCTTACTAGACGGGGGGTTCAGGTTGATCTCTGGAGAGGCTGGCAAAGTGACAAGTATTGGTGCTGGAATGCCCCAGATCGATTCCGCTCCCGGGCTCTCACTAGACGGGGGGTTCAGGTTGATCTCTGGAGAGGCTGGCAAAGTGACAAGTATTGGTGCTGGAATGCCCCAGATCGATTCCGCTCCCGGGCTCTCACTAGACGGGGGTTTCAGGTTGATCTCTGGAGAGGCTGGCAAGGTGACAAGTATTG
Organism: Dactylorhiza incarnata; assembly: GCA_033032865.1. Lineage (NCBI taxonomy): Eukaryota > Viridiplantae > Streptophyta > Magnoliopsida > Asparagales > Orchidaceae > Dactylorhiza > Dactylorhiza incarnata. The sequence goes on along the minus strand of JAWHQI010000284.1, from coordinate 2,746,659 downwards.
GTGCTGGAATGCCCCAGATCGATTCCGCTCCCGGGCTCTCACTAGACGGGGGGTTCAGGTTGATCTCTGGAGAGGCTGGCAAAGTGGCAAGTATTGGTGCGGGAATGCCCCAGATCGATTCCGCTCCCGGGCTCTCACTAGACGGGGGGTTAAGGTTGATCTCTGGAGAGGCTGGCAAAGTGACAAGTATTGGTGCTGGAATGCCCCAGATCGATTCCGCTCCCGGGCTCTCACTAGACGGGGGGTTCAGGTTGATCTCTGGAGAGGCTGGCAAGGTGACAAGTATTGGTGCTGGAATGCCCCAGATCGATTCCGCTCCCGGGCTCTCACTAGACGAGGGGTTCAGGTTGATCTCTGGAGAGGCTGGCAAAGTGGCAAGTATTGGTGCTGGAATGCCCCAGATCGATTCCGCTCCCGGGCTCACACTAGACGGGGGGTTCAGGTTGATCTCTGGAGAGGCTGGCAAGGTGATAAGTATTGGTGCTGGAATGCCCCAGATCGATTCCGCTCCCGGGCTCTCACTAGACGGGGGGTTCAGGTTGATCTCTGGAGAGGCTGGCAAAGTGACAAGTATTGGTGCTGGAATGCCCCAGATCGATTCCGCTCCCGGGCTCTCACTAGACGGGGGGTTCAGGTTGATCTCTGGAGAGGCTGGCAAGGTGACAAGTATTGGTGCTGGAATGCCTCAGAACGATTCCACTCCCGGGCTCTCATTAGACGGGTGGTTTAGGACGGTCTCTGGAGAAAATAGTAGGATGATAAGTCCTATGCTGGCAAACTCCCTCTCGCTCGTCGGGCCTGCTCGCTCGGCTAAGAGAGGTCGCGTGTGACACTACGCAAGTGGCGAGGATCGATCTCATACGATCCCAAATATCCAGTCCTCGGCAGAAAGGTTGCCTGCACTGGGTAAGAGGCGAGCCCTCGCCAAGAGGAAAAATACCCTACGAAACCTAAAGAAAATACGCGTAGCTAAAGGCGTAACAAGCTTAAGGAAAACGGCGAAAGACCCGAGCAGCCGAAGCATCCTGCGCGCACCTATCCAATAACGTGCGGCGCGAGAATGACCTCCGCGAAAGCGAATCACGAAATGAGCAAGGGCGAGGCGATCGACAAGTGAAAATAACAAAACGAGAAAAGGAGAACGCAGTGAACAAAACAAAATCTGCATTCTATATTTCATAATTCAGTTACAATCTTTGGCGATCTCGCCGATCAAAAATTATAACACAAGTTACAACACAAAAGGGGGAAGGGCGGCGAGCTTCAGGAATCGCCCGCAGATCCTTCTTCGTCATCACTGTCCTTCACTGGCGGGAGAGGGAGGAAGAGCTCTGGAACAATGTCTTCCAGAGTCATGTCAGCCGCATTATCCGCCAAAAGGCCGATCGCCTTCGCCACCGAGAAAATGTAGCGAGCCGACTCTATCGATCCCACACGAATTTCTTCGTCTCGCGCCCGCCGGTCTTCTTTTAAACGGCGAGGTGAAGGGGGAACCACGGCGCGAGTGAGGTCGCTATTTAGGTCCTTCAGCCCGGCCACCTCGCTCTCCAAGTCCTTGATGCGAGCGTTGGCCCTCCCGGCGACCTCGGCATCCTGCGAGCAAGTCAGGTTAGAGAGATGAAGGGGTTGGGGGAAAAGAGGAAGTTAGAAGTCTAGATGACTCACCACCCTTGCCTCCGCGGCGAGCAGCTTCTCTTTCAGCTGCGTGCTCTCGGCGAGAACTCCCTGGTAGGCCCTCGCGAGCTCCACATTCTGAAGCTCCAGCTGTAAGCAACGCCTCCCCGTCATATGGGCGAGCTCGGCAGAACGCAGCTGGGATCTCGCGCTCTCATAAGCAAGGGTCCTCGCGGTCTCATCCTTGTAAGACCCTGCATCTTCGCGACCATAAAGCGCGAACGAAAAGTCGAAAGCGTGACCACTGACGGTCTCCTTCTCCACCCAGGAGGGGAGGATAGAAGAGATGTCCACCCTGTTTGTCTCTGGCTTCCAGGTGACAAGGGGCTCGCCAGTCTCGTCCTGACGCCTCTGGCCGAGCCCGAAGTTATAATGGTTCACCGGGATGGGGAGGACCGAGGCCCTGACCGCCTCCTGGCCAGGATCTTCGTCCTCGCCCGCCGAAAGGCCGGTAAGGTCAAACTCGTCGAAGGCAGCCTCGCGAGGTTCCTTGCCTTTTGACGAAGCGAGCGAGGCCGCGCTTTTCTTGCTTTTCTTTTTTGGCGGAGACTTCGGAAAGGCACCATGGCTGCCGGAATCTCCCGATCTCTTGCGGGAGGAAGGCTCGGCCGGGGTGACGTCTCCTCGGCGGGCTTCCGCCCCCATGGTAGCGAGAGCCGTTGTGGCATTGGTCTTCCGATTGCTCGCGTAAGGGGGATGGAGGGGAAGATCTCGCTCGCCTAAAAAACAAAAGTCATATAGAAAAGTATGATAGGCTTGCAAATTGAGACAAATATGTTAGGCAGAGATCTTTACCTTCTCCGGCGAGGACTGGAAGCAGCGAATCTAGGTTGCGGCGGAGGTAGACGACTTCGAAGTTCTTCTTGCAGAAGAACTGATGGAGGAGGGCGTCATGGCCGCCGAGGGCGGTGGGACGGTAGGTGGTCTCGCTATGTTGGATCGGCGAGAGAGGAATGTTGCCGAAGTTCCCCTTGACAACGACAAACTTTTGGGCCCAGAAGTGGGCCTTGTTGACGGTCTCAACCACTTTCGGGCCAGTGCCCACGAAATAGGTTGTCCCGCCTTTGTAGGCGCGGAAGGAGAACAGCTTCCGGAAGACAGGGAGGCTGAACTCGATTCGCTCCTCGCGAAGGTAGCAGGCGAAGGCGGTGACCACCGCCATGGCGTTGGGTGTGAGCTGGCCGGGAACCACGCCATAATGCTTGAGCACCTAACAGGCAGAGAAAACGGGATTAAACTGTGTGGCGAGCGAGACTCGAGTGGCAAATTAAATAGGAAGCAAGCGAGAACGATTGTTACCTGGCGAACTTTTGGCCACAAGGGAAGGCGCAAACCAACCGCGAAGTGGGCGATGGGGATGGCCAACTTGTGGACCAACGGGTCGTTGATCACGTCGTCCTCGCTAGGGCGGCGTGCCTCAAATGGGGGGGGGGGGGGGTGACGTAATCAGCGACCGCGCTGAAGTACTCCTCATCGGTCAAGTTGCAATTAAAAAAGCCATGCTCGGTGAAGGCCTTCGCAACCCTTCGCCGGCCCTCTGACTCCGCGTCGCCGCCCATCTGGAAGATCTGCGAGAAGGGGAAGAATGCGAGAACGAGAAAGAGCGAGAGCTCTGCAGCAGAAGAAGAAGAAGATCGAGAATAAATGCGGTGGTTGGCTCAGTAAAGACCGCCTATTTATAGCCAAAACAAAAAGGCGGGAAGAAGTCCAAGCGTCAGCGAGCACGAGTATCAACAAAAACATCACATCGTGTCCGCGGGCGAGAAAAACCTGCGGGGTTAGTACAAACGACACTTTCGAGAGATATATTTGGCGAGAACAGAGGGTCCGCGCGAGCACAATATAATATGAAAATGTAGACTTGCTAGCACCGAGCGAGAAATAATAAAAAGCTAGTAATACTTATTGTCAGAAGAAATAAAGCCAACATATAAGTGGCAAATATGCGAGTTGCGAGCCATGGCGAGATTGTCTAAAACAGCGACACCCATTAATAATAATAAGAGTTCACAACAAAGCAGTTAGCGAGAATCATGGGGTAGCCATTTCCACCGGCCGCCACCCCGCGACCCGAACCTCGGCGGTACCCTAGAATTATAGTACTCTTCCGCCAAACGACCCTCCCGGTCCGAGAGGTAGGCGTAGTCTCTCATCCTCGCTATGTGCACCTCCGGCGTCGTGGCGTTCTCATCTTGATCGCGCTGTCTCGCTTGCCGGAGCCTTGCACATTCTTCCATCAGGACCGCGTGTCTATCCTCGGAAGCTTCCCTGTCCCGTCTCGCCTGCATGTTGAGGTCCATCAGCATTCGCCCATGCTTTCGCAAGAGCTCCGCGGCCCGCTGTTTCATCATCTCGGGATCTCGCGGATCCCCTAAGAATTCCTCCACCTGATCAGGAAGGGGGGACATTTCGTCGTCGCCCAGTTCAGAATCGGTATGCGGATTCTCGGCAGTATCTGCAAGACCTCACACGGTCAGATAATGAGCGCGAGGTCACGCAGGGTTTCGGCGAGGCCATAACGCTTACCGAGAGGGGGGCGAGAACCCGAAGGACGGCCCTGAAACACGTTTCCATAATGGGGGTAAAAAGATTTGCCCAGGCCAGCGGGATAAACCGTGCTATTGGTCGGGAGAATCTTCGGCGGGGCGGAGCCACCGGTCTCCTCGCTCGTCAGGAGCTGGAACCCGGGCTTATCAACGATTCTACCTGGAGGGGGCGAAGATGGAGGCCGCGACGACGGGCGGATCGGGGACTTCAGGGGCGAGACTGTAAGAAAAGAGTAACGGAGATCATATATGGTTGACATAAATATTACGGTATGCGAGATCCAGATCGTACCGGTGGTGTCTTTCCCAGCGAGGTTCGTGTCCACCTGTTGGCTTTTCCGAGACCCCTCAGCACGTTCCTCAACGATCTCGCTCGGCAAAGTATCCTGCGAGTGGAAATGAATGAAGAGCAATTTATCGACGTGAATTCGAATAACTCATACCTTCTCGGGGCGGCGATCGTCCGGGGAGGAGTCCAGCGCCACGGAGTCGTCTCCAGAGAGGCGAACCGCCTTCGCCTTCTTGACTTTTGGCGACTGGGAGGGAGGCGGCCGGCTCATCCAGGCGGGTACCTTGGTCGTGGAAGGTAGCCCGCCGGCTCTCATCGCCCTCAGGCGAGCCTCTGCTTCTTCGGAAATCGGCATCTCCCGGCAGCTAGAACAAGAAAGGAAGGAAAAGAAGCGACGCGCACCAATGGGGGTTCGGGACGATATTTATAACCTGCATGGTGGGTCCCACCAAAGATTCCTGACAGGTCATCTGGGGGCGGTCGAATATCAGGGGTTGGACGATTCTTCGCGAGGACATTAGTCTTCGCGAAGAGCGGGGATTGTGTACAACCCCGACATTCGCCAGGCAGGGAAATCGAGCGAGACGGGAGTGACGAGATTTGGGCCTCGCCGAGATCGACCCCCAGCCAATGAGACCTCGGCAGACCACCAAAATGGGCCAACGCGGTCCTCGCGAGAACCTCGTCAGCGGACCCTCGTCCTCGCGAGAGCTCCTTCAGCAGGGTTCTCGCAAAACGACCCTCCGAAGGAGATGCCGCGGGCAGTATTCGCGAGAGCTCCTTCCGCGGGCAGGATCTGCGAGAAGGCCGGCGAGAACTCCAACAGTAGGGCTCTCGCAACCCCTTACCCATATATCATTAGGATCAACTTACCATTTTACCCTCGGTGGTCTGCTCTTAGCCTCTCCAAACAGCGGAACTTGGCTGTTAGCATACCCACCTGGGGTGCAGATAGTCAAATCTGAAGGCGGAATCCTGTTATCTGCAGACCGCAAAACCAAAACCTATAAATAGACCTTAATGGGCACCTTGGAAGAGGGCGGTTCATTATCTTTGAGCTTTTCTCTCCCTAGGTCGCTTTGGTTTGGGCTCTCTAGCTCTCCAAGGTGCCCGAGTCTTAACTTTGGATTGGGAGGGGAAGCGCTCAACGATCTTCCGGGTTAGTGGAGGGACCTCCTCGCTGAGACTAGGGTCTTTGTTCTTTGCTCGAATTGTCGGCCTTACCTCTCCCGAGGGACCGGTAAGGGCTAGCTGCCCCTCATTTCGGTGAGGGCCCCGAGCTCCACTAGAGACCGAGAAATCGGTTTCAACAGACCCCATTTTGTTGAGGGGTGTGGGCACAGGAGAGCTCTCGCCGTATACCGTTTTTCCTGTAGAAAGAAGCAAACGAGTTAGAGGTAAACTCCCCCCCCCCCCCCCCCCCCCCCCCCCGATTATCACTTCGCAGCTTCTTCACCCTCAGGTTCAGCCTCCCCTCCACAAGTTCCTTCCACTCTTGGAACTTCTCAACCACCTCCGCCTTCTCTCTCAAGAAGCAAACCCACGTGTAGCGGGTATAGTCATCCACCAAGACCAGCGCATACTTATTTCATCCATAAGTTAGGGTGGCGCACGACCCCATCACATCAGTGTGTATGCACTCAAGGGGTGCCTTACACCTTGTCTCCGACTTGTCAAATGGAAGTCGATGTGACTTTCCATATTGACAGCCCTCGCATACATGGCCGTCGCCGCAAGAAGAGAGATTAGGCAGGCCGCTCACCAGACCCTTTGCAGCCATCATCTTCAACTTGTCCATCCCCATATGACCTAGCCTCTCATGCCAGATCGCAGCGCTATCATTCGTCTTCAGCTTGTCCACATAGGCATTTGCAAACAGGACATACAAATCCTTCACCCTTCTTCCGGTGAGTGTGATGTCAGCATCAACAGACGATAAATTCTTCAGAAACTTCACCTCCTTTGGTCCAAACAGCACGTGGTATCCTGCATCCACTGCATTTGCAACCGAGAAGAGATTCTTCTTCATGCCCGACACATGATACACGCTCTTCAGTGTCACATGCTTCTCTTCACTTGCCAGGGATATCATCCCTTCTTGCTCCACAGGATGCACCGTATCATCCGCAATGATGATAGCATTCGATCCTCCGTATGCCTTCAAGGAGGCAAACTTAGACACATCTCCAGTGAGATGGTGCCCACAACCAGAATCCACTATCCAGTCATTCTCGAAATTTACTGAGGCTAAGGCATCGACATGCGTGGCCATCATCTCAGCCAGGAAGCAGTTGTCTCCGCCTTCACCACCCTGGTGACCCCCACCTCTCGCTCTACCTCTCTAGTGGCCCCCTTCCTTCTCAGCAACATGACCGGCCTTCAGATTAGACCGACAGTCCTTTGTCATGTGCCCGTACTTTTTACAGGCAAAACAAAGAGATCTCCCTCTCTCATCACGAGCAGGGAGGAACTTCCCCTTATCACCTTGAGAGGACGTTGAGGGTCCATCTCCGGAATTCTTTTTCTTCTTGTCCCAGATCTTCTTCTTTCCTGAGAACAACACCTCATTATCTCCCCCTGAGATAGACACTCCCGCTATCTGCTTCGCCAGGCTCTCCTGTGACGATAGCAGGTTCTCCAGCTCCAGTAAGGAGGGCTGAGTAGCCCATCCTTGCACAGATGTGACAAACGGAACATACTCCTTTCGCAAGCCCCTGAGTATGTGCCTCTTCAACTTCGCCTCTGAGATCGGCTCGTCAGGATCCAAAGCCGAGATCTCCGCACACAGATTCTTCACCTTCAGGAAGAAGGTGGATATCGATAACTCTCCTTGAGTGAGCTTCGCCAACTCATTCTCCAGGAATTGTAGCCGCGCTACATTCTTCTTGTTGAACAGCCCATCGAGAGCTTTCCAGATCTCAGACGCTGACTTACAACCCAAGATGTGGTCGAACAAGTCAGGAGCAATAACTCTCTTCAAGGTGAACTTCGCTTTGGCGTTTGTCTTCTCCCAAGCTCTCACAGCTGGACCATTGTCTCCGGCAGCTACAACTTCCTCTTGCGCATCTCCTCCAACGACCTCCCATAGGTCCTCTCCAAGCATGTAACTCTCCATACAAGACTTCCACTTCTTGTAATTTGTCTGAGTGAGTAACTCAATGCCAAGACCTCTCGCATAGCCTCCTCCGTCGTCCATCTTGGTTGCTCAGTACTTGTAACTCAGTGCTTGTTCCAACCTAGCTCTGATACCATGTGAAATTTTCTAGATCGATGGAACACTGAGACAAGCACATCAAGGATGAACAAAAAACACTTCTTTATTGCTTGACAAATTGGTTACAACAATTACAGCAGAAGCAGGTTGAATACAAGTCGCATACAACTTGATTCACAACAGCCGAGAATAAGAAAAAAACAACTGGTCGCAGACAGAGTCCGCTTCTCTTCAGCTCGCTAACGCCCCGCGTTGTCGCTAACGTCGGCATTGACTCAGACCGCACGAGCTCGCTGCGAGCACACCCTCTTGACGAGACCACAGATGCAGACCGCCACGTCACACAGGTTGCTAACGCCCTGCGTTGTCACTAACGCCGACATTGACTCGCGATCTTGCACAGCTCGCAACTCTTGCTCCAGGTCGCCCTGAACTCACTCCGAGTTCACTCCCACTTGAGACCGCCCGTTGAGACCGCCCAAGTTATCCTCTGAATTCACTCCAAGTTCGCTCTCTCTTGAGATCGCCAATAGAGACCGCCCAAGTCGACCACACTTTCTGATATTCTCTCTGGGGGGGATTGCCCCCTATTTATAGATTCTGGAGCCGCCACCAAAGGAGGGGGCTAACGCCGGTGTTAGCTCACTTCACAAAATTCAACAATGATTTTATCCTTTTGGTTATTTCAGTTATGTTTTTCTAAACTTAAGAAACAACTAGCTATAACAGGCCTTATCCTTGAATTGCCTTTTGCGATTTTGTTCTTAATGATAGCAACTTATTTTGGAAAGCAGATTGCTCTGCTGCCGGACCTTCTCTCGCTCCATACCTGCTCTATCCCTACGGTATTGCGCTATCTTGGCCTAGGGAGAGAACTTCATCATCTGAGGTAGCATCAAAAACTCTTGCTCTAATGCTTGGTTTCCATGGTGCCTGAGTAGGTTAAAATTATGCTTTGCAAGGGTCACTGAGAGTGAAGAACATGGACCTGTTCTCTGCTTTTGATGGACTTGAATGATGCGGGTATATGATTTTCTAAGACAAATAGGAATATGCTAAGATTTCTTTGTTATACATGTCTAATATATTTGTTTTATTTGTTAGTTTAATTATTTAATCAATAAATATTAATGTTTGTTCCATATCTATAGATGCTTTTATCCAATCAAATAAACTTTATTATTTGAATTCCTCTTTTGATGTTGTGTTTTGGATCAGTTATAGTGCAAAACTTTTGCAAAATGGATTTTTCTTTAATGATTTATTGTGCATCCAGAATCTTCTTATATCCTCAAGCCTCTTGGCTGAATTCAATGGTCTGTTCCTAAAACATATACCCACTTTTTCAGTCATTTCTTAGTAATCATGGTATGTTACATCTTGATGGTTGCTATATGAATGCATACTTTTTCCTCTGCCAAAATCCACATTCCCGTTCCAACCCTAAACCCTCTTCTTCTTTGACAAACGCTTGACGCCGCCTTCTTCGATCCCCGTCGCATCCTCCACAGAAGTCCTTCACTGCCTGCTGCTATCTTTCCCCGGCCTCAAATCCATCAACGACGAGGATGCCCGCAATTACCATTCTCCGGTCTCATCTCCATCAACGACGAGGACGTCCGCAGCTACCATTCTCCAGCCTCAACTCCATCGTCTAAGCATTTGCGCGAATGTGATGTCGTAGTTGCCCAGTGCGTGGATGTGATGTCACCCCCACCCCTTTGAATGTCGCTTCCCCCTTTGAATGTCGCCGCCCCCTTTGAATGTCGCCGCCCCCTTTGAATGCCCCCCCCCCCCCCCCCCCCCCCCGCCCCTGCCCCCGCCCCCGCCGAATGCCCTCGCCCACGACGAATGGCCCCGCCCACGACCAATGTCGCCGCCTCCGCCGAATGTCGATGCCCGCCGTATGTCGCGAGCCAAATTTAGCCGCCCGCCGAATTTAGTCGCATGTCGAATGATGTCACCCCCTTGAATGATGTCGCCCGCAGAATGATGCCGCCCGCAGAATGATGCCGAATGATGCCGACCGCCGAATGTTGATGTCCACCGAATGTTGACCTCTGTCACGCCGAATGTCACCCCCACGTTGAATGTCGCCCCCACGCCGAATGTCGCCCCCACATTGAATGTCGCCCTCACGATGAATGTCGCCCCCACGTCGAATGTCGCCCCCACGTCGAATGTCGCCCTCCACAATATCGCCCCCATTCCGAATGTCGCCCTCCCGGGCCGGAGGCCCGTGCCTATCACTCGTATATATATATATATATATATATAAATATATATATATATATACGAGCATCTTCGCACGGGCTACGCCCGTGCTCGATGCTCTCGGGCGGCCTTCGGCCGCATCAATGCGGGCTTCGCCCGCAACCAAGCGGGCTTCGCCCGCTTGGCATTCAAGGCGGGCTTCGCCCGCCCCCTCGGCGTCGGCGGGCTTTGCCCGCCGTAAACTAAAAAAAAAATGACGCTCGATGCTCTCGGGCGGCCGTCGGCCGCATCAATGCGGGCTTCGCCCGCCCCCTCGGTGGAGGACAGCTGAATAGCAAAAACAGAAGTCAATTGTACACCTCAAACAAAATCTTACAACAAAGGATTTCAAATATTTAGAGTGCTTGACATACGGAGTCTTAAAATACTCTTGCAATAACTTGGGATCCCCATCTACTCTGGCATTATCAAGATCATCTATTTTGAAATCTCCTTATCAAGCTTCAAGCTAAAAAATAATGAATGGGCTACCAAACTTCTCAATCAAACTCGAAGACTTTTTTTTTTTAATTCTCCTATAAAGTTTCCCTATACACACTACTACTGTCACATATATACCCATCAACACCCTAAAAGAGATGGAAGGATGTATTGCTAAGTTTCTTTAGAGTACTGCAAAGAAACTTAGATTGGAATTTCACCTGTTCTATCTAAGGCAGTGAGACCCTCTATCACCCATCTTATTCATAATTGCTAAAGATATCTTAAGTGGGGGCCTTAAGGACATGCTATGAAGTGTTAGCCACCATCAACTATAACATCCAACATAGCTACAAAGAAGGAATTCGTCTCAAAACTGCCCCGATGACGTTTTAGATTCACCTCACTGGAGAAATGAAAGTGTTTGTATAACATTTTTTTTTTGAGCTTCGATGTGTTGTGAAATGTCATAAATTTCATTTTGAGTTTCATTTCTTATAGAACGGTAGGAGTTCCATTTCTCACCCAAATCATCGACACCCACTCTCCCGTACAAAGCCTAACTGATGTTTCAACCACTGACACTTCCAAAACAAATAAGAAACATCTATAATTAGGACAACAATTGCATCCCACATATCAGGCCATTCTCAAGTTTGCACAGACAGAGAAAGGAGTGAGAGGGGGAGAGAGAGAGAAACATCCAATTGCTCGTTGCCTCTCCAAATTTTATTTCCATTTCCTATGAAAAAGAAGAGAGAGAGAGAGAGAGAGAGAGAGAGAGAGAGAGAGAGAGAGAGAGAGAGAGAGAGAGAGAGAGAGAGAGAGAGAGAGAGAGAGAGAGAGAGAGAGAGAGAGAGAGAGAGAGAGAGAGAGAGAGAGAGAGAGAGAGAGAGAGAGAGAGAGAGAGTTTTCAATTGCTCTTTGCCTCCCAACTTTCATTTCCTTTATCCTGATCGAAGAAATAAGAGCAGGGGGTATGACAGGTTTCTGCCATGAGAGGAGGATGAGAGAGAGAGAAAGAGTGAGAGGTAGAGAGAGATTAGCACAGATTGCTCAAAATATCTGAGCCATTCATGATGTGCAACACCACTACCAACTCAAGTTCAGTTATGATTACCTTATCCTGAATTTAAGTTTCAATCCCATTCCTAGCCGCAACTTAAGGAGAAGGTTATGAGTGAAACGATAACTCCCTAATCGACCTCAAGGTCATCCTTGATGCAGAGTAGAGAGAGAAAGATCAAGGTTACGTGAATTTGGTGAAGAAGGCGCAGATGCGCTACCATATCTGATCTCCCCATAGAAGAAATCATAAACTCTAAAATAAATTAGAAATTACCCAAACTGAGAAAGAGAAGAAGAGCAGCCCCCATTTTGATAGAGCTTCCAATGAGGAGGAGGGAGAGATGAGGATGGATGGACCTTGCTGTGAGGAAGAGATGAAGCTCCGGCCTTGCCTCGAAGAAGAAGATGGTGATCCCATTTTATAGCCTAATCCGACCAATCCCAAGCTCCCAACGCTCCAGAACTCCAAAATATCGGAGATGTTAGGCGAGCAAGCATAGCCGGCGTAAACTTTTAAAAGAGCGGCGAAATAACGGGGCGAACGGGGCGATTGAATGCCGAGCTCCTTCCAGTTGATGAGCGGCAAGGAAGAAGATTACCGAATGGGATGAGTTAGGGCACGACAGTGGTAGATGAGCTAGCGAAAGCGGTGGAAGCATAGCGGCGACGCCATACGCAGCGGCACACAGCGGCGCCCTCTGTCGCTGCCAGCGCGCGGAGCCGTGACGGAGGCGGACATCGAAGAAGCAGCGGCGGAAGCAGGCGACGGGATTTGAGCTTGAGGGAAGAAAGAAACACGCGAGACATTTTATCGACAGGGCACCGCTTGTATCGGGGGTTTAGAGAGGGGAATGACCGATACATTGAAGAGGATGGGATCGAACAGCACAGATTTAATATCTTGGAGATCTAATGGCTGATATTAAAAGTATGGTGTTAGCAGAGATATCTATATTTCTTTTATAGTATAGATATATATATATATTAAAGTCCAGCTGTCATATGGGTGCGGTTTTTGACCGACCAAAATCGCACCGCACCGAAATTGTGCGGAGCGGTGGCGATTCAGTATGGTTTGCGGTCGGTTTTTGCTGTGAGATTTTGGTTTTTGACAGCTTTTTGTCCCTTCTTGAAATTGGGCAAGACAATTTTGCGATTAGATTGTTGAAAATACTTACAGTCATCTAAAAAACTTAGAATTAATAGCTATAATAAATTAATAATCTACACATAATTAAAATTCTAAATATGAAAATACATTAACTAATCTAGAATAAACATTGAACAGGAAATACATAAACTGATCTAAAGCTAAATCTTTAAATCTGAAAAATACATAAATTGATTAGCTATTCAGGTATTCAAACTTAGAATGAAAATACATGAACTGATAAACAATAATGATTCAACGAAGCTTATGTAGTTTTGTATGTTTAATCGACAACAATGATTCAATGAAGATTGAAGACAAGAAATGAAGATTGAAGACAAGAAATGAAGATTGAAGACAAGAAATGAAGATAAATATGTACATGCAGACATACATATTCGGCCGGAAAACCGAGAGGTGGAGAAGGCCGAAGTGGCGAAGAGGGATGGAGACGGTGAGGCGGACGGCGGACCACGGTGCGGTGCGGTTTGCACAGTTTTTACGAACTGAAAACCGTACCGCACCAATAAACCTGCGGTTTTCAGACCCCCAAAACCGAACTGCACCGCACCCGGTCGGTGCGGTTTGGAATGGGGTGCGTTGCGGTTTTCAGTTTCCTGCACAAGCCTAAGCAACCTCCAAGAACAAAAGTAGATAAGCCCAGGCCTAGGAGCTGTTACAAATAGATGCAAGCTCCAGTAACAAATGTAAATATTTTTTGCATTGGCATTTTGAACATAAATTTAAATCTTGATGACTTTTTTTATTGAATAAAGGCAAAATTGGGATTTCAGTCTCTAAACTCTCATGTCTTTAAGAATTCAGTCTCTAAATTTTTTACTTTAAGAATTCAGTCATCAAAAACTTCATAACATTTAATATTTTGGTCCCTAAACTCATTACACCCGCATTTTTTAAAAATGTCCAATCAATTTGGTGAGTAGGCAAATATTTTTTTATAAATGACATATTTCTTTAATTTATTGGTTTTTTAATTTGGGATGCTTTCTTCATTCTTCTTTTGGAAGTTCTCATATTGAGAGATCAATAGAGCCTTCCTATCTTTTCTTTCATCAGCACTTTCTTCTACCATCTTTATGAGAGCCTCTCAAATTTCTTTGGCTGATTCACAATCAGCAACCCTTTGAAAGATTTCATCAGAGAGGGTTGAGACCAGAATATTTACAGCTTTTGCATCACATGTTCCTGCCTTCTTCTCTTCAACTGTCCACTCAGCCTTTGGAACAAGTGTTTGAGTCACTATTATTCTTTCTTTAATCTATTATCATATCCAACCCTGGCCCGCCTTTATTTTTATTCCCGCTCCTGAACTTAGGGTTAGGCTGGTTTCTTCTCCTTCGCATCCAACCTTTCTCTCCTTCCCCGCGCCTCAGCAATCTTCTCCTTCGCATCCCGGCGCTGCTTGGGCTGATCGAGGTGTTCCCGGCGCTGTTTGGGAGACAAAGTTCCAGTGACAAGGTTATTCCATTGTTCGTTCCTTTTCGGTAGAATCCTTGTTCTTCTTGTACAGTTCTGTGATTAGTATTTTAGAATTCCGACGTTGTTTGTTCTGCTTGATATCGATTTTAGAACCCAGATTTTGAGAATAGCATCTCTATTCTTATATGCCATTTTGAACCATAATAGCATCTCTGTTCCAGATTTGCTGTTTGTTCTGAACATATATTTTGTTCTTGTAATATGACGGTTTGTTTTTGAACATTCCTCTGTTTTATTATGTTTTTGCAACATCTATATTTTTTCATTCAAGTGTAAAATTTGTTTGAACTCTGATTTCTGCAACGATTTTACTAAAATTGAAGTTAACTTGCTGGAACATGCATGGCTACAGAGAGAGTAAACCAAGAACTCCAAAGAAGTGTAGGTTTGGGACAAGTGAACTCTCTCCGGCCCATTACAGAGAGAGTAAACCAATCAATTAAAGAAAGATGTTATTTATAAAAAATATTTGCTTGGTCAGCAAATTGAATGGACATTTAAAAAAAAAGTGAGTGTAATGAGTTTAGGGACCAAAATATTAAATGTTATGAAGTTTGAGAACTGAATTCTTAAAGTAAAAAAATTTAGGGACTGAATTCTTAAAGACATGAGAGTTTAGGGACTGAAATCTCAATTTTGCCTTAAATAAATATCAGACATCCACTAATCCACGGCAAAACTATAATATAAGTTATGTATATTTTATTAAAATATTATTTAAATAAATAATTTAATTTCTTCATTTAAATATTTAATTTGAAAATAATTTTACTCATAATTAATTTAATGATACAAAGATAAACCTCATAATAAAACAACAACTTCATGAGCATGGGTTGGATTGGATCGAACAAATACGTCCCGCACTGAAACAACATCGTGCATTTTGATATTGGTGCGATTTAAAGTCGAGTTTTACGGAATGACTTTGATTTTTTTTTTAGAGGTGTGACTTGATGGATGAATGTGTTAATGCATATTGAGAGACTATAAAATGTTACAATTAGGAATTTAATGGTGACTCAGGACATCTCCCACATGGTGACTCAAGAAAATCATCTCACGTGTTGTCTGTCACACAACCATAGTATAGAAGCTAGAAGCATTAATGAAATTTCATGCATCTGGATGTGGTAGTCATATAATATATGAAAATTATGTAGCCCGACAAGGCCTACAATTTTCATGGTGAACACTTTTCCTAATTTTGCATGTATAAGCCGAAATTTTATTGCGAAAATCCAGCTCATACATGCAAAAGTATTAGAAAAATTGTTCAGCATGAAAGTTATAGGTCTCGTCGAGCCACAGAATTTTCATATATTATATGAATATTTCGATGCCCAATTTAGACTATTTTTTAAAGACGGGAAGATGTGTTTGTTTCCGGTGCAGATTGTTAGCGCTGGCGAGAGGGCGGAGGTGGTGTGATTGATGGCAGTTCTTTCTGCAGGTGCAGAAGAGATGTAGGAAAAAGAGGTCCGACTATTTAAAGAAATGACGTGCAAATATCGTTTTGATTGCGAATAGACATTGTTTAAAAACAGTACGTGTTAATAGCAGAAAATACAGTGCAGATATCGGCGCCCATTAATCAGAAGAGCTGCAAACATGCCAACGCAATTTTTACCATGCAATTCCTCAAAATTTGACTGCTTTAATCATTTACTAGTAAGCTTTGGAAATGCTTAGCATGGTGCTCGACAATGCTCATTGACGGCCCTGGCAACTGGCCAGATAATGCTAAATGTTAAAAGCAGACCATCATTAAAATTGGGCCCAACACTTAATGGCGAGGCCTGGGATTGGTCTAGGCCAGAAGGGCGCGCCATGCCAGCTCTTCGGGTCCTCTTCCCCTAGCGGCTCAGACACATACGAGCATCGCCTTCAATTCGCTCGGTCGCTATTAATCGATATTATTCGACTCAGCTCTGCACCTTTTCGCCTATCGTCTCACCCCGTTTGGAGCTTCGCTTGAGCTACTTTATACTCTCTTCGCCTAGCTTATTATCCTCCTCTTTGCCTACTAATTTGAAAAAAACGGAAGCCTATTCGACTCAGCTCTACAAATAAACGTCTAATTAAAGAACCCCAGCTTGTTCCTTAACAATCATTTTTTAAAGATTAGCCCTTTATGTTATCATTTAAATATAGAGTGACTATTTATATTATTAAAATGAATGATCAATAATTAATTGTAATATTAATTTTATTATTAAATTCTTGACTAAGGTGTTAATTTTTAATATTTAATTTAAAGATTTTTTAGAGAATTCAAGTGGCGTTGTTTACTTCTGTTATGTAAACGTGAGTAGAATGATGAAGTTCACACAAATTTACGTGGGCTACGTCCATGGACTCAATAATTATTTTTTAACTAGATCAAAAACAGAGGCGATTATTAGAAAGTAGACGGATTTCAGGTCTCTAAAAACCCTAATCCTAGAACGAGAAACAGTTTATATAACACTCAATACATTTACAAATTTTCTGCATTTGCGTGTATGTTTTGAGCATGTTATAGTTGGATCATCGCATCTCTATTCACAATAGCCTTCATTTCAGCGTTCTCCCCAGAATATATATATAAGAGTTTTAGCGGCCTTTACTAAGTATTTTGATAAAAAAAAAAGGAACAATTTACTGAAGATGAAACGGTGATACTTTATCAGAGGACTTGAGGTTGAACAATTAATCGAACCAATTATAAAAATTGAATGAATTGTGTGAAGTCGTATTACTCCAGGAAAATCTATGGGAGATAGCTGTCGGAGAAGATCAGACAACACCGAAAAGTAATGTGGAGAATCAGCACGTGGTGAGATGTTGAAGGATATCTAGTATGAAAACAGAGTTTATATATATATATATATATATATATCTTGAGGAGATTTATTTCACTGGATTTGTCTGATCACATCTTGTGGTGCAAATCTGCGTTTGTGATTTTGACATCATTTGATGAGGTATTCAACAAAAGAAGAGATGTAAATAAAGAATGCAGGGAATAATAATAAAGATAAGTCAAGACATTCGACATTCTTTTCGAAGTTGAATAACTTTTTCCAAAGTTTCAGCATTAGGTATAGATGAACTATCTCGAAAGCAATATTGAAGAGACATATAATTAATATGTTGGAATCGAAAGTAGGAAGGGAATGAGACTAACATCACAACGTACGCTATATTCACACAACGAAGAAGAAATAAAATGTTACACTCGACGATAATGATGGAGCTAGCTCTCACATTGAAGAATGCTTCTTGTGCGTTTGAGATGAAGAATTAACTTATTTTCAAGCAACAAATGCAACAGTAATGGTGGAGCTCTCATAGTGAAGTTTCTTCAAAAACATTACCAGCATTTGAAGGGGAGCACATGACTTATTTGTTTTATCTATCTTTCCATATGGTGATAGTGTTGGAACCGAGATTCGGTCCAACGAGGAGTTCGGACCCTTAAAAGGGCAACTAGCATTTACTGATCCCGCAGAGGAACCTGACCGAAGACTTAGAACTAAACACCGACCCTTGGCTGCAGCGTGGAGGTCCCACCACACACCAGGAAGAACTTAGAGTGCTTCCCCTCCTAAGTCAAAGCTGAAGCCGGGCACCTTGGAGAGCCTGAAGAGCTAACCGGGGATGTCCTAAGGAGGAAGAAGCCAAAGATCTGGATCTTCTCCAAAGGTGCTCTTCAGGGTCTATATATAGTTTTTCTCTTATGGTCTGCTAATAGCGTAACTCCACTTTTTAGTTTTGCAAATCGCACACCAACTAGCCCGCTAACAGCCAAACTCCGCTGTTCTGAAAGACTATTGTTAGCCCACACAAGATATTTGGGAAAATTCGCCCCTGGACCCTTATTGGGTGAATGGCCTGTGAAGGAGCCACTCGTCAGTCTTCCCGCGAGCGGGGCTCGCGAGGTCTTCCTATGCGAGCAGCCCGTGAAGGCACCACACGCTAGCCCCCACTTGCTTGGGTCGCTTATGCGAGGCGGCGAGCCCTCACTCGCCTGGGTCGGTTATGCGAGGCGGCGATCCCTCACTCGCCTCGCCGTTGCTAAATGCACCCCAAAGCGATGAGCCTGCACTTGCCTCGCCCTCGCACTACGCTCCTCGCAAGGAGGTAAGTCTGGCTCACCCTCTTCGCCAATGCCCGATTCTCCGTTTTACCCTTCGACGAACATGGAGTTCTACAGATAGAATGCAGACGAATGATGGAGCCCTCATTTGACATAAAAGCCTGGGCATATAACAATGTATAACTTGAGAGCTACAATGTTGAAACAACTTTGGTGGTTGATTTGCCCAACCATTCATCCTCTTGTGAACCGAAATAATGAATGAAAAATATTCCCTCTAAACCCCACAAACTATGTCTCTTAACTTTTTCCTCTGAGATGGATTCAACCAGATGTAATGAAAAAATCTTTGACCAAAAGCTCTTCAAATTTTAAAAGCTTGTTGAGATAAAAAAAAAACTCGCTCCGACTTGCCTTTGCTCACTCGTTCACTAGAAATTACAACGCTACCACATTCATTTTGTTGAATACCACATTCATTTTGTTGAATAGCCCATCGAGCGACATCTAAATCTCAAATGTCAATTTACACCCCAAATATGCGATCAAACAAATCCAATGAAATTGATCTCTTCAATAAAACCGTTCTTCTCCGCCAAAGAAAACTAAAGAAACCCTAAATTACAAAAGCCCGCTACAAAACTTCTCAAGAGACTCACAAACATGTATGGACCGGCCCAAATATCGATGCAATCAGCCTAGACGGGCTTAATAAAACAGCCGATGCAAAACTGATGGGTTGTAATTGTTGGACCGGCCCAGATCAACGAAGATTAAATAGAGAACCGGGACTCGGTTCATTAGGCCGAAATAGGAAATAAAAAAATTTGTAAAAATATAATAAATACATAGAGAAACAATGCCCAAATTTTTATTGAGCTATTATAGGATGTGCATAGGTTTCCTTTACTGTATGCGCCGATGGCGTATCCGTCCGATGTTTAATACTCGAGCAAAATAATTTCTCGTCACACACGGCGTATACTGAGGCTACAAGTTAACATTTTTAAAATGTTGCAATATATAAAAATTGCCGTCTAAATTAGAAGAAATAGTAAGTATATATTAATGAAAAAGAAAGAAAATGAAAATGTGAAATGCGATTCATGAGTTGGAAATAAAATAAAATAAAATAAGAAGCTGCCTTCCTCCCATCTATGATCTACCAGCCCTGAACAGGCCATCTCTTCTCCGGATCCGGGAGCCATGACCTCCACTTCTTCCCCTCCTTCACCGTTCTCAGCGCAGCCACCGGCTCATCCGCCGCTAACTTTACCTCCGCCACCGTCTGTTGCTCCGGCGGCAATCTGGCAGCCTTCTTCAGCTCTCGTTCCTCTCCGTCGTTCTTCCCTGACAACGATGGGCTGTGGCTGGTGCTCGGCAGGCGAATGTATTCAGGCAAGGAATCGGCGCCGCTGGAGTGGGGGTTGCCGCAAAGGAAGGAGCAGCGCTTCTTCAAACTAAGGTCGTCGCTGACTTCCTCTGCCCTGCCCTGCAGCTCATCGACTCTAATACAGCTCCGGCGCCGGCGCCACTCCTCCATCGCTGATTGCTTCTCTTGATTAATTTTCCCGGATAAACACAGACCAAGCAGGGAATTTTAAAGAAGATGCGTCGAACCTGGTCATTTGATTGAATATTTTGCCGGCCGGCGCATTCCGACTCGTTAAAAACAAAAGAATACAGTCATTACTATACATGTTTACAAAATCGGCCGGCGGGACGGCTCCACAGTGTTTGGACGGCTCCACAGTGTTTGGACGGCTCCACAATGTTTGGACTATCGTTTAAAATTTCTAAAACTTGTTAAAAGAGAGGATAAAGATTGGATTTTTTTTTCGGTAGAATGAAGAAGAATAGTTATCGTCCGTCTATTTGCAGTTGATTATATAGATCATGACCTGCAGCTTTAAGCTTGTCTATTTTGACATGAACAATTAAAGAAGAGATCATGAGTAGAATTTACCATCCTCTTTCTCCTAAGGATTCAAAACATTGTAGCGGATTGATTGAGGCTAATTGCATTCCGTAGATTATGCTAGTCCTAGCTTGAGAATTAATCCAAGAAGATAAGAGTCCACAATAGGGGGCCCTTTCCAAGGACGACACAGAAAGGAAAAAAAATCAGGGACCCAAATTAGTAAAGCCATAGTATTGATTTGAGTACGTACAATATCATGATCTTAGCGAGAGTGAAAGACATTTGTAGTTTTACACAAGCATGGGAAATACAATGTTCCTACTTCCGAAAGCTCTACTCACCCACGTAGAAATCTCTATGATTCCACTCTAGAAAGCTTAGCTCTGCGGTGGCGAATTTATAAAAATATGTCTGCCCGGGTGTTCAAATTCCACTCAAGCTAGGTGCATAATAATAATCGGGCCCGGGCCAGAGAGGGCTCAGACCCGGGCAACTATTTATATATTTATAAATAAAATTCACAGAAAGAAAAAGATTAATATGCTATATTATATTGTCAAATTGTCCCGAACTGAACTGTACGACATCTCTAGCGTACGCAATACAATCCTCAAAAGACCTGCCGTAAGTCTCCATTGGACTGGCCTGACCCGACCCGACCCGACCCGGCCCCCAGCGCTCAACAAGAAAAGACAATGATGCATTGATGAGTAATTTATTGCAGCAAATAAGTCAAGATCAGGTCAACGATGAAAAATTTGCGTCCTCTATTTCGCCGCCGCCTCTTTCTCCCCTCTTCCCGAAACGAATTGAACTAATTTCCGCCTGCAGCTCCTCCACCATCCGGCCGACGTCCTCATACGACGATCCGCCGACCCCCACCGCCTCCCTCGCCAATGCTGCCAAATTTATCGCCCGCCGTCGGAACTCCTCCGCCTCCTCGCTGCCTGCTTCCATCACTCTCCTCACCGCCGCCGCCAGCACCTCCGCCATCACCGTCGCCCCCGGCCTCTTCCCCACCCCCACCCCCACCCTCAGCACATCCGTGATCAGCCTCGCATTCACAAACTGCTCGTACATCAGCGGCCACGCCACCAGCGGCAATCCCGCCGCCACCCCCTCCAGCGTCGAGTTCCAGCCGCAATGCGTCACGAACGCCCCAACGCCGGCGTGAGCCAGTATCTCCACCTGCGGGACCCACCCCCTCACCACCATCCCCCTCCCCTCAACCCTCTCCTCGAACCCTTCCGGCAGCCACCCTTCCGGTGGCGGCATCCCCTCCCAGTCCCGCACCGCCCATACAAACCGATGGCCGGCCGCCTCCAGACCGGCAGCGGTCTCCCTCATCTGGGCCGCGTCGAACTCGCACAGACTCCCAAAGCAAACATACACCACGGAGCGAACCGGCTGCTCGTCGAGCCACCTCATCAACCGGGCCGTCTCCGGGTGGCTCCCTCCGCCGCGATCCGCCCGCGCGACATCCTCCGCGTTGGATAGCGATACCGGGCCGATGAACCACGCGCGCCTGCCAGCCCGGCGACACCTGTAGAGGTCCGCGTACGCTGCTTCCAGACCGTGGAAGGTGTTGACCACCACACCGAAACTCTTCGCCTCGGCATCCTTCATCGCTTGGATCACCTGTGGATAGTTGAAGATGTTGGAAATCTCGGATCTTGTGAGCTCGATGAGGTCCGGGAGATCGCCGACGACGATGGGCTTCGATTCGTCGTCGACGGAGATGAGGGAGAGGCTCTCGTGCACGCAGAGAGGGAAGGCCCCGGGGCCCTCGAAGACTATGCGCGGGATGCCGAGGTCAAGCGCCACGTCGGCAGTCCAAGTAAACACGGCGTCGGAGACGAAGAAGTCGGGACGGCGGCGGAGGAGGAGGTCGCGGAGGGATGGGAGGAGGGTGGCTACAGCGAGGAGGAGCTGCGTGTAGTCCGGCGGTGGGATGTTGGTGAGGTTTTGGCGGTTGTGGGCCGGCGTGGAGGAGGGAGGGAATCGGAGGAGGATGAGTTCGATGGGGAGTAATGTGGTTGGCTGAGAGTTGGCGCGGTCGATGGCGGGGCGGGCGAGGGGATCGTTGCCGGGGGTGGTGACTATCGCGGTGGCGACGCCGCGACGGGAGAGGAGCTTAGCGATGTCGATGAGAGGAATCATGTGACCCGGGCTCATCATCGGGAAGAAGATCCCGCTTAGTGGCCGTGGCCGCCGCTTCGACGTTAACTTGCCGTCTTCTCCTTCCATCCGGAGAGAGAGAGAGAGAGAGAGAGAGAGAGAGAGAGAGAGAGAGAGAGAGAGGTTAATTATATGATAGGCTGGATAGACTTCTTCTATTCAGTTTTGGGAGGCGATGCTTTATTGTCAGATGTCGGTGATCATCGATGGCGCCGGCCGCCTAGAAAATAATAAGTGAAGAGAACTAGCATTAAATAAAGAGTTTTATTTCAGTCTCTATTGATGGTTACGATGTGATCAATGATGTCCGTAGTCTCAACCTGATAACCCGTAATCTCAACCGAATAACCTGCAATCCAATGTGTTCACCTGTCTTCATTGAGTGCACTCCTGCTTGATGATGTACATGCGATGACTCAATCATTCACTTCTCACAAAGCGATTTTGATTCTCGTTTTGCTTACTCACCTCACCCCACGTGTTACTCACCATCACTGGAGATCGATTCTCATTTTTTTTGACCTTATCTCATCAATATGTTGATTATTTTTACTCGTATCTCACATAATGCGTGCATGCTCATCCTTATGGTGCACATAATTCAACAAGATGGCTACGTAAGTCAACATTTTTCAAACATTCTTAAAATCATTCAACGACACAAATAATGATGGTGTAACAATGGATCTGGAATCCACATTTTTGAGTGATACACAAAAAAGAGAGATTTTGGTATTTCATGGGAGAATTCTCTAAAAATCTCTGTTGCTTATGTCATTCTCAGTTTAGAGTAAACCCTATACTCGTGTTCACAGACCTTCTTGGGTCCAACACTCTAAAAGGTGCAGTAAGGATGTATTGGGGGAGGGATGAAATTACTTAGTCGTTTGACTAATCCTTTAGTTGTCAACACCTCAGGGGCAGCATGGGCACCAGCAGCACCCGGTGGAGGAACACCCTGATCCCATAGCAGCTACTACAACAGTATCTGATTTTACTTCATCTGCTACACTAGAGACGGTCAAGAGAGTTGTGAGGATTTATCTATATGATTTAGCTATCGATTGATGTGTGAGTAGGGTGCAAGTTGAGTCGAGCCTGCTCGAGAGCTCGACGAGCCAGCTCAAAAAAAACTCGACTCGAACTCGAGCATGTCGAGCTCGAGCTCGACGAGCTCGAGCTTTATTTCGAGCCGAGCTCGAGCCTGATTCCTCTTGTTCATGAGCTCGCGAACAGGCTCGCGAGCTTTTTTTTTTATTTAAATTATTTTAATTTATTACAAGTATTATAAAATATAGATAATAATATTATTATTATTATACTAATATATTTATATGTATTTAAATATATTTTAAATTTTTTTTTTAATTTAGGATTTTGCTCACCGAGCTCGTCGAGCTCAGTCGAGCTCGAGCCCATTGAACACAGGCTCGAGCTCAAAAAAAAAACAGCTCGAGCCAGCTATTTTCGAAGAGCTCGACTCGAGCTCGACTCGTTTGCAGGCCTAGTACTGTGACATGTCTTAGTTCATATTTCCGCTCAAAGTACGTGGACACTTATTTGACTTATGTTAAATAAACTATGTCGTTGTGACTTGTGCTTTCTTTCATTTGCGCTTTAAGTACATATGAATTAGTGGTGATGTTGTGTGTTAAAACCAGTAACCCGGTTTCAGCGTTCGAAAGGGGGATGCGGCTAACCCTTACTTGACATGAGTGAGACCCTTGACCAGTCACTAAGAGCCGAAGAACCTTTTCCTTGGAGAACACCTGAGTCCACAAATGGACCCCTTAAGCTGCAGCGTGGAGGTCCCACCACATACCCGGAAGCTCACTCGGAACTTCCCCTCCAAAGCCAATGCTGAGTCTGGGCACCTTGGAGGGCACTAAGAACCACCTCACCGTCAACTGAAGGATGACAGGGGAGGGGGGGTGCTTGCTCACAAGACACACGCGAGGGGCGGGGGTAGAGACCAACCCTTCCCAAGGTGCCCATGGGGGTCTATTTATAGACTTCCCAAAATTGAGCTGCGGATAGCCGAAATTTCACCATCCGCAGCTCGACCATGACCATGAACGGACAGCGGAGGAGGGGGCTAGTGGGGCTCGAGGTGCCCACTCCCCCCCCCCTCGCTGGAGGTCCTACCTGCCCCTCCCGAGGGTGCCGGGCGAGTGGGAGAGTCCCTCCCACTCGCCCTCAAGGTTGGTCGGCGAGTGGGAGGGCCTCTCCCACTCGCCGGGCGAGTGGGAGGGGCCCTCGCCCTACATGGGGCCGGCGAGTGGGAGGGCCCCTCCCACTCGCCCAAACAGGGTCGGCGAGTGGGAGGCTCCTCCTGTAAGACCCCAAATTTCATGTGCATTCAAAAATACCAAAAATGAAAATAAGTTGAAGTCAGGGCGCTAGCGCCGGCGATAGTGTCTCTAAGCGGTACCGACTCAGGGCTAGCGCTAGCCACTAGCGCCGGCGGTAGCGGGAAATTCATATATACCAAGAAATCCGATGTTTCTTCTCATTTCTTGGAGAATTCTCCGCCTTTCTGAGATCTGAGAGCTGAGAGCCGAGCGTGAGGGTGAGGCTTTCGTTGTGCCAAGGGCAAAGTCATGAAGGCGGTTTTCTGTGCTTGCGCCATCAGCGATTCCGTGGAGAGGGTGCTGATTCAGCGAGTTTCCTCCGGATCAAGCTCAGTTCTATGGCACTGAAACGGCCTACGAGGGTAACGACTCTCTTTCCTAATCCTTGGACATGTATGTCCTTTGGTTTGCATGTATTTCGGGAGACTTCTACTAATTAGTGGATTGGATCTTCCGGTGGGATGAAGGTATTCCCCCACAAATTGCATATAGAGTCCGGAACGGTAGCATAGGCATGCTGTGTGAAACCCATCTGGACAGATCGAGCCGGATTGGTGATGTTTAAAGTGCCGGAAACGATTCCGTGTACGTGCGGTGATTCGGGTCATGTGTACGGTTTTGTACAGAAAAAGGGTCCTGGAGGTGTTTCCCAGGCAATACCTGAATTTGGTAGCAGACCTGTGTTCTGTTACTAGCGTCGGGCGCTAGCGTTAGCACCGGCGGTAGCTCCAGGTGAACTACTTGTGTCGATTTCTGGAGGCATTTTTTCCCAGAGGTAGCAGAACTGGGTTCTGTTGCCAGTGCCGGGCAGAACTGGGTTCTGTTGCTAGCGCCAGGCGCTAGCGTTAGCACCGGCGCTAGCGCCCAGCATACAGACTGTGTGTTTTCGTGCTACCTAAATTCCTGTGGACTGGACACGTAGCAGAAAAAGCTGTGGAACTTGCAAAACCCAGCTTTAAGAGATGGGTATTGGGTGAAGCTTACCCGTATCGTGTACACTACGATGATTGAGCACGGGTCTAGCTGAACCGAACCCCCTATAGTGGTGGTGAAGAGGTCGCCCCTCGTTGCACCGGGCTATGGAAGAGTGTCGTAACTTTGTGTGTACGGGCTAGGTCAATTTGCTTGTCTAAGTTGAAATAAGACTTAGCTTAAGGGTGTAACTCAGGGAGTATGCCAAAGTGTGCCTTGAGAGCACGAAGCGGGTGGCGCGGTATGTCCCCCGTTGGTGTTGTTTGCGGATATAGATTTATATGCTGCTGACATTTACTTGCAGGGAAGGAGCACCGCCGCCCCGAGTGTGGGGTGGGGTCGTTATAAATCTTGGTCAGCTAAAGCTGACCGGTTACTTGTTTTCCCACCACTTGATGGATTTGCTTATACAAGTCCCGGTGAGACTAGCGGGAAATAGAGGGATGAAGCCCCTGCTGCTATGCTATGCTGTGCTGTGCTGGCCCTTGAAGGCCATAGTTTTGTTTACCCTTTTGTTCATGTGTGGCCGGCCTGCGTGCCGATGTCTGGAAGCCACCTTTATGATGTAAACAATCAATGTAAATAACTCTTGATGTTTTTCATTTCTAGTATCATTGTGGGCATGTTGTAAACTGGTTTTAAGTAAATGAATATATATATGCTTTTGTTGCGACTTTGGTGCTGAGATAGTTATCTTTTGTAACTGTTTAAATGCTAATTTTAGTACCACGCTCTTCTGTTCATTTCATATGGCGTGGGGTCTCGGCCGGACCTACTGTTATATGCTATGTAACAGGGAGGGTGTTACAAATTGGTATCAGAGGGAGATTTCGATCCTCCGACCTGTGGGTTATGGGGTGGTGAGCACGTGTGTGCGTCGCCTTTAACTCATATAAATAACCAGTAATTGTCCACTTTAGGAATGAATTACATGTATATGTGTAGCATTCGGATGGAACTTCTGTGTTCCTTTGTTGCTTCATGCCTTCTCCTAGTAGCTAATTGTGTTTTGTGCACATGTTTAGGCGGCTGGGAGTGGAGCGGGGCCTTCTCGACCCCCTCGTTCGACTGCAAGTAGTGCACCAACTCCGGTGCCGACTCCTCCTTCGACTGAAACTGTAAGGATGATCGCTGAGGCAGTATTTGCGATGTTCACGGCGCAACCAGGAGGGCATGTCCCTGGACAGCCTTCTATTCCGGGAGCGGCTCCAGTGCAGTCTCCAGCAGCCGAACCTGCGGTGGAAAGGCCAGTGTCGTTGAGGGCACGAAGAGCTCCAGATCAACAGCTGCAATACTTTTTGAGTTTCCACCCTCCCACGTTCACGGGGGCAGGAACCCCGACGCAAGCGGAGGATTGGCTGACAAGGGTGCGCAAAACCTTGAAGGCCACAGATACAGAGGAAGAGCAAAAAGTTACTTTGGCAACCTTCCTATTGGATGGGGAGGCGCGGCTGTGGTGGGACGAGTTGGAGTTACATCAGCTAGCGGGACGGCAGCTGATAGATATCTCATTTGATGAGTTTTCCAAACTGTTATTGGCGCGGTATCTTCCACCGGCCCAACAGATAGAGATGGAAAATCAGTTCAACCATCTGACTCAGGGTGATAGAATGATCGACGACTATCTACATGAGTTTACACGGTTGGGGCGCTATGCAGGCGTGACGTTTGCGGATGAAGCTCTAAGACAAATCGGTTTTACGAAGGCTTGCGAGAAGAGTTGTGGTTCCTTCTGTCGGGGCCAATGACGCATGGGTTTATGACCTTGGTCAACTCGGCTCGTTCTTTAGAGAAAGATATGAAGCGGTCCCAAAGCAGGAAGGAGCTAGCAGTAGTCAAGCCAGAATTCAAAGTAGCGAGCTTGGCAAAGTCGGGACGAGACAAATGGAAGAAAGGAACGCGACCGTCTGGGTCAGCTCAATCTTCAGCATCAGGAGTGACTGGGCGAGGTTCACTCACCTATTACAACTGCGACAGACCGGGGCACTTTGCTCGTGATTGTCGTAGTGGGAAGAAGCTAGTTGCGGCCTATGCAGCAGAGAAAGGGAAGGCGGCAGAGTCAACCGCATCTCACGCTGCTCCAGCCCAGCCTAGAGTATATAACCTTGGCCAGCAAGAGGCCATCAAACAGAACGATGTGGTGACAGGTATGCGATAGTATATAGCTTTTGTTGCTTTTTATACTTCATACCTTATGCATTGCTTGTTAACCATTGATGTCCTAGGCTTTGTCCTGATCTTTAATTATCCGGCGAGAGCACTATTTGATACGGGTGCTTCACATTCATT
This sequence comes from Dactylorhiza incarnata, assembly GCA_033032865.1. Classification (NCBI taxonomy): domain Eukaryota; kingdom Viridiplantae; phylum Streptophyta; class Magnoliopsida; order Asparagales; family Orchidaceae; genus Dactylorhiza; species Dactylorhiza incarnata. Next base: position 2,718,732 of record JAWHQI010000284.1, on the reverse strand, counting down.
TTTATCAGAGGCCTTCATACAGCAACTTGGAGTACCTTCGTTGTTTAGACAGGAACGATTAGATGTATTGCTACCCAATGGGTGTTCTATGTGTGCGGATCAAGTTTGTGTGGTAAAGGTACGAATAGGGAGTCAAGACTTTGACTTGGAAGCACTGATACTCCCGCTCACGGAGTTTGATGTAATCTTTGGTATGGACTGGCTGTCAGCGCAGCATGCCTACATTGATTGCACGTCTAAGGAGGTCACACTGGGACGGAATACCGAACGTGCGACTACGTTTGCTGGTTTGCGTGGATCGAGCAAGACACTGATGTCTGTTGTCCAAGTGGTTAAGGCAGTTCGGCAAGGCGCAGAGTTATGTGTTGTGCTAGTGGGGGCTGCAAAGCCTCAACCCAGTTTGAGTGATGTTCCTGTGATTTCAGAGTATCTAGATGTGTTTCCGAAAGATCTCCTTGGGGCTCCACCTCAGCGAGAGATTGACTTCTCTATAGAGCTGGTGCCAGGTGTCAAGCCTGTGTCACGCTCTCCGTACCGTATTGCGCCAAAGGAGATGGCGGAGTTGAAAGTTCAATTACAGGAGTTGCTAGAGCAGGGTTACATACGCCCAAGTACATCCCCTTGGGGTGCTCCGGTCCTTTTTGTGAAGAAGAAGGACGGAAGCCTGCGTCTATGCATCGACTACCGGGAATTGAACAAGCTGACCGAGAAGAACAAGTATCTGATTCCTCGAATCGATGACTTATTTGATCAGCTAGTGGGGTCAACTGTGTATTCAAAGTTGGATCTCAAGTCCGGCTATTACCAGTTACGAATTCGGGATTGTGATATCCCTAAGACAGCATTCAGTACTCGCTACGGACACTATGAGTTTACAGTGATGCCGTTTGGATTGATGAATGCGCCGTCAGTATTTATGGATCTGATGAATAGGACCTTTCGAGAGTGCCTTGATCGGTTTGTCATTGTCTTCATTGACGATATTTTGGTGTACTCTCAGTCTGAAGAAGAGCACGCGATTCATTTGCGTGAAGTTTTGGAAACCCTGCGACATAGTCAACTTTATGCCAAGTTCTCTAAGTGCGAGTTCTGGCTAGCCTCAGTGGCTTTCCTTGGTCGTGTTGTTAGTGGCGAGGGTATCGCAGTGGACCTGGCAAAGATTGATGCAATTCAGAAGTGGCCCGTTTTGGCGACAGTAACGGAAGTCAGGAGTTTCCTTGGACTTGCCAGCTACTATCGACGCTTCGTGGACGCGGATCGCTCTACCTATCACCACCTTGACAAGGAAGGATCAGAAGTTCGTTTGGTCACCGGAGTATGCACGGGCTTTTGAGGAACTGAAGAGGCGTCTGACCACATCACCAATTCTGTGTTTGCCATCTGGTGCAGAGGGTTATGAAATTTACAGTGATGCGTCAGGGAGCGGCTTAGGCTGCGTACTTCTTCAGCATGGTCAAGTAATAGCTTATGGCTCTCATCAGTTGAAAGTGCATGAGCGGAATTATCTGGTCCACGACTTGGAGTTGGCGGTCGTGATCTTCGCTCTAAAGTTGTGGCGACACTACTTATATGGTGTGAAGGTTGACATCTTTACATACCATAAGAGCCCTAAGTATCTGTTAACGCAGAAGGAGCTCAATATGCGACGACGAAGGTGGATGGAGTTCCTGGGGGACTACACTTTTGATATACATTATACTCCCGGAAAGGGGAATGTCGTCGCAGATGCATTGAGCAGGAGGGCTTTTTCACAGGCCAACTGGATTCAGATGTATGATCCACGTCTGATCAAGGACTTGGAAGACTTGGATATCTCCTGTGTGGAGCGGAGTTCTAGTACGAGTGCATGCTTGAACTGGACGGAGGTGCAGTATGACCTCGCCGACAGAATACGACAGGCCTTGGAGCTTGATTCGAGCATGCAACGCTATTTAGCAGAGTCTGGGGATGGGACTGCTGCAGAGTTTGTAGTAGACGACGGTCTGATGTGGAAAGACGGTCGGTTGTGCGTCCCAAATGTGGGTAAGTTGCGGGAGGAATTGATGTACGAAGCACACTTTACCAAATACTCAATTCACCCAGGGAGCACAAAAATATACCAAGACATGAAAAAGCTGTTTTGGTGACCAGGATTGAAGAAAGACATCGCCTTGTACGTGGCAAAATGCAAAACTTGCGCACTGGTGAAGGCGGAATGTCAGAAACCTGGAGGTTTCCTGAAGTCGTTACTTATACCGGAATGGAAATTTGATGACATTTCGATGGATTTCGTGCACGGTTTGCCGAGATCGCAGAGTGGGAATGATGCCGTATGGGTGATCGTGGATCGCTTGACGAAGGTAGCCCACTTTATTCCAAACCGGAAGGACGATTCAGTTGAAAAGTTGGCAAAACTTTATGTAGATAGCATTGTCCGATTGCACGGTGTGCCCCGTAGCATCGTTAGTGACCGAGATTGGCGCTTTACTTCCAAGGATTGGAGGCTAATCCACCAGTTGTTAGGTACAAAGTTGAAGTTTAGCACTGCCTTCCACCCTCAGACGGATGGACAGACTGAACGTATGAACAGAACTCTGGAGGATATGCTCCGAATGTGCGTCCTGGATTTCGGTAAAAAGTGGGAAGATCATCTCTACATGATCGAATTCGCTTATAATAACAGCTATCAAGCAAGTATAAAGATGGCACCCTTCAAGGCCCTCTATGGTAGAGCTTGCCGCACTCCCTTATCTTGGGCGGAGACAGGTGGAACGAAGTTGTTTAAGCGAAAGGAAGTCGAAGAGGCAAATGCGGCGATTCAAACAATCCGGGATCGATTGTTGATTGCACAAGATAGGCAGGCAAAGTACTACAATGCCAAGCACAAAAACGTCAAATTCGCCGTGGGCGACTGGGTTTATCTCAAGATCAAACCTTTCAAGGGTGTGTCTCAGATTCGGCGCTTGAAAAAGCTGAGTCCAAGATACCTTGGGCCGTTTGAGATACTGGAACGTGTTGGCGAAGCTGCCTATCGGCTCGCTCTTTCGACAGAGTTGAGTGGTCTGCACGATGTGTTCCACATATCGGTATTACGGAAAGCTGTACCAGAGCCTAGACAAGTGCTTGTAGCTAGTCAGGTGGCGGTCGATGATGGGCTGAAGACGCTGGTCACGCCTATTTGCATCGAAGACACTGATATCAAGCAACTGAAGAATAAATTGATCAAGATGGTCAAAGTCCGCTGGAACAACTGCGGTCGTGAGGAGCTTTCATGGGAGCGCGAGCAAACTATGCGTGAGGAGTTCCCCGAGCTGTTCCGTTGAGGTACAAGTCGTATTTTGTATCTTTTTGAGTATTTGCACTATTAGAATTTCGGGACGAAATTCTTTTAAGTGGGGGAGAATTGTAAGACCCAAAATTTCATGTGCATTCAAAAATACCAAAAATGAAAATAAGTTGAAGTCAGGGAGCTAGCGCCAGGCGCTAGCGCCGGTGATAGTGTCTCTAAGCGGTACCGACTCAGGGCTAGCGCCAGCGGTAGCGGGAAATTCATATATACCAAGAAATCTGATGTTTCTTCTCATTTCTTGGACAATTCTCTGCCTTTCTGAGATCTGAGAGCTGAGAGCCGAGCGTGAGGGTGAGGCTTTCGTTGTGCCAAGGGCAAAATCACGAAGGCGGTTGTGTGCTTGCGCCATCAGCGATTCCGTGGAGAGGGTGCTGGTTCGGCGAGTTTCCTCTGGATCAAGCTCAGTTCTATGGCACCTGTACAACCCCGATGTTCGCCAGGGAGTAACCAAAGCTCGCGATCAAGGAGGCGAGCCCAGAGGGGCGAACCCTGATCTCCGGCGAGGTAGGTCAAGGAAGAGCAAGAGACTACGCAGGCGAGCGAGCCCAGCGAAAGGAAGGTAACCGGCTCCGTTGAAGCTCGGCGAGGGCAGTGTATGCGAGCCCGACCGGTTAAGGAGGAAGCTCGCCAGGCGAGCCCGGAACCTCTTGGGGTACAGTTAGCCATTTTGGGGTGCGGATAGCCATCCTGGGGTTCGCCGACCCAGAGGCTCGCGAGGGCAGTGTATGCGAGCCCGACCGGTTAAGGAGGAAGCTCGCCAGGCGAGCCCGGAACCTCTTGGGGTACAGTTAGCCATTTTGGGGTGCAGTTAGCCATCCTGGGGTTCGCCGACCCGGGGGTTCGCGAGCTCCGCTCGCGAGGGCAGTCGGCTTGGCCGGGTCGCTAGGAGCGAGCCCAACCATCCGAGGAAGGGGTCCGCTAGGCGAGCCCGCCTCGAGTGAGAGTTGATAATACCTCTGGAGTTCACCGACCCAGAGGCTCGCGAGCTCCACTCGCGAGGGAGGTCGCGAAGCGGGCTGGCTCGCCCCGTAAAGGTCCAGGAAGGGATTTTTACCAAGAGGCCCCCGGTGGTCTGCACCTAGCCTCTCTAAACAGCGGAGTTTGGCTGTTAGCAGACCAATCCGGTGTGCGGATAGTAAGATTGGACAGCGGGATTTGGCTATTGACAGACCACAAAACTGGAATCTATAAATAGACCTCAAAGGGCACCTTGGAAGAAGACGGTTCATTATCTGAGCTCTTCTCTCCCTAGGTCGCTTTGGTTTGGGCTCTCTAGCTCTCCAAGGTGCCCGAGTCTTAGCTTTGGCTTGGGAGGGGAAGCGCTCAACGATCTTCCGGGTTAGTGGAGGGACCTCCTCGCTGAGACTAGGGTCCTCGTTCTTTGCTCGAGTCGTCAACCTTACCTCTCCCGAGGGACCGGTAAGGGCTAGCTGCCCCTCATCTCGGTGAGGGCCCCGAGCTCCACTCGAGACCGAGAAATCGGTTTCAACATTTTGGTGCGGTGAGCGTGGAGCGCGGCTGGTTCAAGAAAGTCCCAGAGAAGAGTTATGGCTGGAGATGAAGAGCAGGGCGAGGAGTTCGGCGAGACCCCTCAGGAGGCAATGGCTAGGATGTTCGCGGACTTCAGGAAGGAGGTGCTCGACACCTTGGGGTTCACGGTCACGGCTCTGCGGAGTGAGTTCGCGACCCCGGCACCTCGGGCGACCACTCCCCCAACAGCAGTCGGCGAGAGGGCACCAGGAGGGAGGGTTGGAAAAGAGGTTGCCATTGAACCAGGACATGACAGGGAAGGGCGAGTGTTGTTCGCCAGTCCGGCGAGCCCGGTGTTAGCGAGCTCCGCGCTGGCGAATTCGGTGCCGACGAGCTCTGCCCCAGCGAGCACGACAGCCGGGGTGGTTCAGGCGAGCGTCGCCCTCGCGAGTGCGATCCCAAGCTTGGCGAGCGAGCTGGGTCCGCGAGCCGAGCGAGAGAAGATGGTAGGAGGGGGAAGCCCCTTCTGCGAATTAGTGTTGTCTGCGCCCGTTCCGGCGGGATTCGGAGAATGGGATAGAGTGTACTACAATGGCAGAGATGACCCAGTTCAGCATCTGCAGTCTTTCGAGGACTCGGTCTCCATCAGGCCGATGTCCGATGCCTTCAAGTGTCGGCTCTTCGCCGTCACTCTCAAGGAGAAGGCCAGGGACTGGTTTCATTCGCTTCCGGCAGGCTCCATCTACGCGTTCGAGGACCTGCGCCGTAGTTTCTTGTTGAGATTTTCAACTTCAAAGAGGAGGAAGAAGGACGCTGATTCCCTCTTCGCGGTGAAGCAGGAGTCCAGGGAGACGTTGGCTCAGTACGCGGATCGGTTCCAGGAGGAAGTGCAGCTCACTCAGGAGGTGCCCGGGTTTGCACTTCAACTCGCCTTCACGGTCGGGTTGAAGGAAAGCTTCTTCAAGATGGCATTGAAAAGAAAGGCCCCCGTCTCCTATGAGGAGCTGATGGAGAGGGTGGCGGAGGAAGTAGCAAGCGAAGAAGCCAACCCAGAGCTCACCAAGAGGCTGGCCAAGCTCGGTGAGCCGGAGGTGAGGCAGCAAGAGGTCAGAAGAAGAGAAGAGCCCCGGGCCCCGGAGGGGGGATGGAGGCCGCAGGGTGGAGGAGTGCAGGGGCAAGGAAGGGGTTATGGCCCAGGAAGGGGTAACCGTTTCGAGGGACAATGGAGACCCCCCCAGTTGGGGTGGAGGCAAGGCCCGATGCAGTTCCCTCCCCCACCTCAACAGGCCATGGCAATTGGCCGGGGAAGAGGAAGGGGAAGAGGAGAAGCGGAGGCGGCGGCCGCTAGGAGAAGAAGGAACAGGATAGCAGAGACCGGGGCAAGGGAAGCGGCGGTGCCCTATTGCATCTTCCACGATGTGGAAGGCCACTCCACGGACACCTGTCCGGAGTTCCTGGAGGTGAAGAGGGGCCGAGCACCCGCACCACCACCGCAGCAGCCATTAAGGATCGTGGAGGTGGAACCTCGGGAGGAGGATGAAAGATGTGAGGATAGAGCAGATCTGGGGAACAGGGGAGGGATCGGAGTGATCCATGGGGGGGTAGGGGTGGAGGCGACCCGCAAGGCTAGTCTCCATACCATCTACCGCCGGAGCGTGGCGTCAACATCCACCGCTCCACCCCCAACCGAGAAAATTATTTTCACCCAAAAGGACATGCCGAGCTACGAAGACCCGTTCTGCGACGCGCTGGTCATCCAGACGGCGATCGAGAACTTCACCGTCTCCCGGATCCTAGTGGACAATGGGAGTTCGGTCAATGTCATCTTCAAGAAGGCATTCGACAAGATGGAGGTGGAGCCCAGAAGGGTGTTGGCCTCGGATGGCCCTCTGTTCGGATTTTCGGGAGAGAGGAAGGAAGTAGAAGGAGGGGTAGGGCTCCATGTGACCCTGGGTGGGCAGTCTCGGAACTGTCGCTTTGTCATAGTGGACGCCCCGAGCAGTTACAGCGCCATCTTCGGACGGCCACTCATCAGCGCGTTCCGTTGCGTCCCCTCCACTTTTCATCAGTGCCTCAAATTCAACGACGGAGGGGTCCAGGTGTGGGTCAGGGGGGATCCCAAGGTAGCAAGACAGTGCTACGTGACGGCCGTCAACACCATCTCCTGGATGGGAGAAGCCGAGGAGTGGGATAAGGTGATGGAGGAGGTAGCCGAAGCCGGAGGTCTGGAGGTGGCTGAAGAGAAGAAGGGAGGTGAAGTTCATGTCCAGGAAGGGGTAGCTGAGGTACCCCGGGCGGAGAGAAAGGGGGAAGAGAAGAAGGCCCAAGAGAAAAGGGCGGAAGAGCTGATGGTATTAGGGGAGGGAGTCGAGGAAGAGATCCCGGCTCCCGCTCGTCCCGAGGAAGAGAAGGCTTGGGGGGAGCAGTCCCGGTTGGAGGCCGTGGACGAGGTCGTGGAGCTCGAGGTCGTCACCCAGCTGGGGGTGGTGAAAAAAGTCCGGGTCAGCGGAGAACTCAGCCCAGGAGATCAAGCGGAGATTCTAGCTTGCGTGCAACAGAACGTGGACGTCTTCGCTTGGAGCGCCGCCGAAATGCCCGGGATCGATGCAGATGTGGCGTGCCATCGCCTCAACCTCGACCCCGGTGCCCGCCCCATCCGCCAGAAGAGGAGAGCCGTCGCAGACAAGCTAGAAGGGCCCATCCGCGAGGAGGTGGGCAAACTCCTGCAGGCCGGATTTGTATCGGAGATCCAGTATCCAGGCTAGGTCTCCAATGTCGTTATGGTGAAGAAGGGTGGAGGTAAGTGGCGTATGTGTATCGATTTTTCACTTCTTAATAAAGCATGCCCGAAAGATTGCTACCCCTTGCCCAGAATCGACGCGCTGGTTGACTCAGCCATCGGTTTTACTGTAATGTCCTTCTTAGATGCTTTTTCAGGTTACCATCAAATCCGCATGCATCCCCCGGACATTAAGGACGTTTCCTTCATCACGGGGGATGGATGTTATTGCTATAAGATGATGCCCTTCGGGCTCAAGAACGCAGGGGCAACATACCAAAGGATGATGGATAGGGTCTTCCGCGAACAGAAAGGAAGAAATCTAGAGGTCTATGTCGACGACCTCATGGTTAAGAGCCGAGACCTCGGGACCCACCTCCGAGACCTCGAAGAGACATTCGGGACCCTGCGGCGGTACAAGATGAAGCTCAATCCCTTGAAGTGTGTCTTCGGGGCAAGCCGAGGGAAGTTCCTGGGCCATTTGCTCACCCCCACGGGAGTGGAGCCCAACCCGGACAAAGTTAAAGCGGTGATGGAGTTAGAGTCGCCGAGGAACCCGAAGGAGGTCCAGAGCCTCACAGGGAAATTGGCTGGGCTCAGTAGATTCCTCTCCAAGGCGGGAGAAAAATGTGCACCTTTTTTCAAAGTACTGCGGGGAAACAAGAAGTTCGAATGGACCCCGGAGTGCGAGAGGGCCTTCCAAGCCCTGAAAGAACAGCTCACTCAAACCCCTCTACTCCAGGGACCGAGACCAGGAGAGGACCTATCTCTATACCTAGGGGTAGGATCCGAGGTAGTAAGTTCCGTGCTAATCCGAGAGGAGGGGAAGAAACAGTTCCCAATCTACTATGTTAGTCGAGTGCTGAAGAAGGCGGAACTCCGATACCCAATCCTAGAAAAGTTAGCCTTCGCCTTGGTGGTATCGGCCCGGAGGCTCCGGCCTTACTTTCAAGCCCATTCAATTAAAGTAGTGACCGACCATCCGCTCCGCAAAATCATGGAAGGGGTGGAACACTCAGGAAGGTTGGCAAAGTGGTCCGTGGAATTAAGCGAGTTCAATATCACCTTCGTACCCAGGACATCCATCAGGGCTCAAGCAGTGGCAGACTTCATGGCCGACTACGCGGCCGAAGCGGAGGAGCACGAGCCACCTTCCCCGGAAGCATGGAAGATGTTGGTGGACGGAGCGTCGGGAAAACACTCCTTCGGGGGGGGGGGGGGGGGGGGGGGGGGGGGGGGGGGGGGGGGGAATAGTCCTAGTGAGTCCTCAGGGGACTCGGATTGAGCAAGCCTTAAACATCCATTTCCCAATTACCAACAACCAGGCGGAGTACGAAGCAGTGATAGCGGGCCTTCGGCTGGCCCGGGAACTGGGTGTGCAGGACGTGGAGGTCTCCACAGACTCCATGGTGGTGGCATGCCAGATCAAAGGCGAGTTTGAAGCAAAGGATCCAACCCTCCTACTATACCTGGAGAAGGTTAAGGGAGTCATCGGGCAGTTCCGCACCTTCTCAATCAAACATGTGCCGAGGGAGGAGAGCACCCAGGCGGACCTCCTAGCCAAGTTCGGTCCTCGAGCGGGGGGAACGACTTCGGAACTCTTCCGGCCCTCCATCGAGGAGGGAGAGTCGATGGAAGTGGATCAGCAGGCCTCGTGGATGGATCCATTCATCACCTTCCTATCCTCCGGACAGTTCCCTGGAGAGGATGTGGACAAGAGGCGCTTCAGGTATAAGTCCGCCTATTACTCTTTGCATGCAGGGGGGCTATATAGAAAGACTCTCTCAGGACTTCTGGCTCGTTGTGTCTCCGAGAAAGAGGTCCCGAGGGTCCTGGAAGAAATTCACTCCGGGGAGTGCGGCAGTCACTCCGGGAGTCGGACCCTGGAAGGGAGGGTGTTGAGACAAGGCTACTTCTGGCCCACTCTCAGCAAGGATGCAGCAGAGTTCACAAGGAAGTGTCAGAAGTGCCAACTCTATGCTCCGCTCCAGCTCCTCCCCGCTCAGAGGCTCCGGTCCATCACGGCTCCCTGGCCTTTCGCCATATGGGGGTTAGACCTGGTCGGCCCCTTTCCCCAAGCCAGCGGTCAGAGGAAGTTCCTGCTAGTCATGATCGACTACTTCTCCAAGTGGGTAGAGGCGAAGGCGCTAGCTAAGGTGACCTCTCAGGTTGTAAGGAATTTTGTGTGGGGGGAAATAATCTGCAGACATGGACTCCCTCTAGCCATAGTGACGGACAATGGGCCACAGTTCGCGAGTGAAGAGTTCGTCGGCTTTTGCACTCAGCTCGGCATTGACCTCAGGTTTGCCTCAGTCCACCACCCGAGGAGCAATGGGCAAGTGGAGGCGGCAAATAAGATAATCGTCAACCTGCTAAAAAAGAAAGTGGAAAACCTACGAGGAAGTTGGGTGGAACAACTACCCTCCGTCCTCTGGGCCATGAGGACTACTCCGAACACCGCCACCGGGGAGACTCCATTCAAGCTCTCCCACGGGTCCGAGGCCGTTCTCCCCATAGAGTTCGAGGTGAAGACCCCCCGGGCGACCGCTGCATGCGAGGGGGATGAAGAGTGGCTAGAGGGTAACAGTGCCGAGCAGAGGCTATCCCTGGACCTGGTGGAAGAACTCCGAGACTTGGCCACCATCAGGCAGGAAGAGGTCAAGAGGCGGATGGCTCGATATTTTGACAAACATATCAGGGTCAAACACTTTCAGAAGGGGGACCTAGTCCTGAAGAAGGTCGATGCGGCCGGCAGAGGGGCCACAGTGGGTAAGCTTAACCCCAACTGGGAAGGCCCATATATCGTAAGCGAGGTGCTCAAGTCGGGGGGTATCACCTCCGGGATGTGGAAGGGATACCCCTTGACCGAGCTCGAAGTGGGGATGATTTGAAACGATTCTACCCTTAAAAACTTTATTAGGTCATTCAATCAATATCTTACTTTCGTTTGTTGTGTTTTTGACTGCTGCGGTGGCAAGGTTGGATATGTTGGTGCTGGAATGCCCCAGATCGATTCCGCTCCCGGGCTTTCACCTAGACGGGGGGTTCTGGTTGATCTCTGGAGAGGCTGGCAAGGTTGGATGTGTTGGTGCTGGAATGCCCCAGATCGATTCCGCTCCCGGGCTTTCACCTAGACGGGGGGTTCTGGTTGATCTCTGGAGAGGCTGGCAAGGTTGGATATGTTGGTGCTGGAATGCCCCAGATCGATTCCGCTCCCGGGCTTTCACCTAGACGGGGGGTTCTGGTTGATCTCTGGAGAGGCTGGCAAGGTTGGATATGTTGGTGCTGGAATGCCCCAGATCGATTCCGCTCCCGGGCTTTCACCTAGACGGGGGGTTCTGGTTGATCTCTGGAGAGGCTGGCAAGGTTGGATATGTTGGTGCTGGAATGCCCCAGATCGATTCCGCTCCCGGGCTTTCACCTAGACGGGGGGTTCTGGTTGATCTCTGGAGAGGCTGGCAAGGTTGGATATGTTGGTGCTGGAATGCCCCAGATCGATTCCGCTCCCGGGCTTTCACCTAGACGGGGGGTTCTGGTTGATCTCTGGAGAGGCTGGCAAGGTTGGATATGTTGGTGCTGGAATGCCCCAGATCGATTCCGCTCCCGGGCTTTCACCTAGACGGGGGGTTCTGGTTGATCTCTGGAGAGGCTGGCAAGGTTGGATATGTTGGTGCTGGAATGCCCCAGATCGATTCCGCTCCCGGGCTTTCACCTAGACGGGGGGTTCTGGTTGATCTCTGGAGAGGCTGGCAAGGTTGGATATGTTGGTGCTGGACTGCCCCAGGTCGATTCCGCTCCCGGGCTTTCACCTAGACGGGGGGTTCTGGTTAACCCTTGGGAAGGCTGGCAAGGCTAGCAATAAGGGTCGAGGACTAAGATAACAGGTTGGAATACTAGTCAGGGAATCTCAGCTCACGGGATGACTATCCATACTCACCAAAGTTAGGCTCGCCGGGCAGTGCTCGCGGGCGGTGATAACCCGGGCTCGCGAGACCCATTGAAAAGAAAACCTCGGCGAGGCGAGCCCAGGCGCGCGCGCTCGCGAACTCTCCGGGAGCACCACCACGTGACGATTAGTTATGAGGTTGGAAAAGAAATCCACGAGAAGAAATAAACATAAGCATGATCATAAAGGTTAACAAAAAGTTATAACTATATGTTCGGCAGCAATCTCGCCAGCCCAAAAATGATATACATTTGCGAAAAGGGGGAAAGAAGAAAAGAATTCATCCTAGAGGGCCCTCGCCGTCTTTGCGAGTCCCCAACCAGGGCGCCATGGCGAAGAGGTCCGGACAGACGTCTTCCGCTGTGAACTCCATCGCGTCCTCGGCTAGCAGGCTTGCATCCTTAAGGGTAGTGAAAACAAGGTTGGCGACCTCCTGTGCATCCCGCCGCCTCTGCTCCTCACTTTCGGCAGCCCCCTGTTGAGAGCCGACTCGCCCAGGAGAGGGAGGTAGCACGCCGCGAACCAGCTCATCCACTCGAGCCTTCAACATGATATTCTCCAACTCCAGCTCGCCGTTGCGAGCGAGGAGCTTGGTGGCCACGTCGGCATCCTGAGCATCAAACGGGTTAGGGGAAGGCCAGAGATCGTAAACAGCAAAGAAAAGAAACCCGGGGGTCGCGTACCATCTTGCCCTGCATCCCGGCGAGAAGGGTTTCCGTCGCTTCTTCTTTCTCCTTGAGGCCCTTGATTTCCTCGCGAGCCTTCTTCAGCTCTTCCCTGTACGCGCGGATGTCCCTGTCCGCCTGCAGATATCGACGCCCCGCCATATGCGCGAGCTCCGTCGAGCGGAATTGGGCTCGCATTTCTTCATAGACCAACCGTCTGGGCCCCATCTCTTTGTAGGCGGCGGCGTCCTCGCGGCCATATAAGCCGAAGGAGATGGAGAACGCCTCCTCCCCGGCCTTACCGAGCTCCACCCAGGAAGGGTGAAGGGTGGAGCAGGAAATTCGGTTGGCATTGGGGTCCCAGGCGAGCAGGGGCTCGCCAAGGAGGTCGGAAACTTTCTCGCCTAGACCAAAGTTCCTGTGACCTTTGGGTTGAGGGGTCACGGAGGAACTCCCAGCACCCTGGTTCACCGGGGGGTCAAGCTTTTCCGCAGGGGAAGGAGGCGAGCCGTCGGTCTCGCTCAGGTAGACGACTGCGCTCCTATCCTTAACAGCGGAGGTCTTTCCTTTCAGCTTCTTGGAGGATCGCGAACTCGGCTGACTCGCAGAAGGGGGCCGCTTCTTGCCGGACCCGACGGCGGGAAGGTCGCGGCAAGCCTCTGCCGCCGCGGTCGCGAGAGTATCCACCGTGAGGGTGATGCCCTGCGCGTGCGGGGGATTGACGGGGACCTCGCGCTCACCTGTAAAGTAAGCGTTATACGATGAAGAAAGGGAAAAGAAAGTGAGGCGCGAGCGAACCCTACCTTCCCCTTGAGGAACGGAGAGTAACGAATCGACGCTGCGCCGCAGATAGGCGACTTCGAAGTTCTTGCCGGAGAGGTATTGGAGGAGTTTGGCGTCGGCGCCGCCCAGCGAGCTCGGAGGGCGGTAAGTGGCGTCATCCCGCTGGATGGGGGTGAAGTGGAGGTTGCCGAAGGGTCCTTTCACTAGGAGGAACTTCTGGGTCCAATAGTGGCTCTTGTTCACCGTCTCGCAGACGGTGACGTGCTGGCTCGCGAAATAGGTAGTCCCATCTCGGAAGGCGCGGAAAGAAAATACCTTGCGGAAGACGAGGAGGCTGAACTCGATCCTCTCTTCCCGCAGATAACAGGCGAACGCGACAATGTCCGCAATCGCATTTGGGGTCAACTGGCTCGGCAACACCCCATAATATCGCAACACCTACAAAGAACGATGAGAGAGTTGCGATAGCGAACACGAGGCAGCGAGAAGGTCAGGCGAAATACCTGACGGATTTCAGGCCACAGAGGGAGTCGCAACCCATTCTCAAAATGCGCGATGGGGATCGCGAGCTCGTCAGCCTCGGTCTCGTTTAAGGTGGAGTTCTCGCTTGGACAGCGAGCCGAGTAACCCTCCGGGAGATAGCGGTCCACCGCGAGCTTATACTCCTCGGCTGTGATGTTCGCGCAGTAGAACTCGTGGGCTTGAAACGCTGAGGCGCATTTGGACCGCCCCTCGCTCTCGCCATCCGCTCCCACTTGCTGATTCGTCCGCATCGAGTCAGGAAAAGACAGCCTACGAGCAGCGAACGCGAACGCGATCTTGCGAGAACGGAGATGAGCGTAGGCACGAGAAGACGGGAGAAATAAATGCGACGGGTAGAAGATTGAATCCAAACTATTTATAGAGGGCTCTGATGGGCACGGGAATCGAAGCGCCAGGAGTGCGGATAACGGAAATAAAGTAAAATCCTGCCCGATGGTACAGTAGTCTTGCGAACCCGAGCTCGCCGCGGCCAGCCTGCGAGGAAAAAGGGTCTGTGCCTAGCGTTGCATAAAAACTCAAACGCTCCACGAGGGCGAACGTATCAAACACAGCGAACGAGCTAAACAAACCACAGGCACACCGCCGAAACAAATAGAAGAGTAAAAGAAAAACGATAAAAGGCGAGTCACGATAGACTCGCGAGTATTACCACACCAAATATTGTTCATACAGACGTCATAAAAGAAGCAAAAACAGCGGGATAGTAGCATTCAACCCGCGGCGGTCTCAGGGGTAAGGAAGCCACTTCCAGCGACCCCGTCCTCGCTTCCCCGCACGCGGCGGCACTCTCGGATAATGGTAGTCGCGAAGCGCTTTAAACTCGCGCAGGATCAGGTGCGCTTGATCCTCGCCCCGCGAGATGTGCACGCCGGGTGAGGTAACATCGGCGCGAGGCACCGGCTCCGCCTCGGCGATCAAGCGCGCATTCGCGTCTTCCATCACGGCGAACCTCTCGTCAAAGGCAGCCCGATCCGCGTCATACCGCTCTTCCAACTCGCGTAACATCATGCCGTGCTTCTGAAGCACCTCGGACACCCGACTCTTCATCCGCACGGGGTCGCCGGGGTCACCCAAGAAATCTTCAATCTGGCTGGGCGAAGGCGGTGGTGACATCTCCATCCTCCCGTGCTCTGACTCAGGGGTGGCTCCTGGGATTTCAGCGGAGAGAGTTAGTAGGATCTGAAGGCAAGCAAGAGATGGGAGCTCGCGAAAACATGCCAACCTGGCGAGGAGGGGGACTCGCGATGGGGCTTGCACGAAGACTCCGGCCGACCCCGGAAGTTTCCACGGAATCCCGAGACGTGGGGTTTCCCCAGACCAGGAGGGTATACCACTCTCTCCGCGACTTTGGCACCGTCGAGAAGCGAGCCGCCTGGACTTCGCTTCCCCATCAGACCGAAGCCAGGGGTCGCCACGCTAACCTTAGGCGGGACCGGCGAGTTCGCCGGTGTAGAGCTTTTCTCCTTGGGGCTCGGCGACGGGGTACCTACATGGACCACAAACGCGTAGGTACCGCCTGGACTTATGCAGGAATAATGGAGGCGAGCGACTTACGAGGTTGCGAGAGAGGCGCTTGTTGGGATGAGGTCCCGACCCCAGCATCTAGCGATCCCAGCTTCGCGGGGGACGAAGCATGGGAAGTTGTCAGCGCGAGGCTCGCCATGCGGTCCTCGGGTGGAAAATTCTGCGAAAAGGAAGAGAATGAGCAAGGAGTCGATGTAAAGGCTTTAGGCAAAAGATACCTGTTGTGCAAGCTCGGTATTCGGCGGAGGGGACGAGTCAAGTGGCGATGTCGCGTCCTCCCCCAGCGACCTCCTAACCGACTTAGCTTTCTTAGTCTGGGGGGAAGAAGAGGCGTCAGGGTTGAATATCCAGGCGTTATGCTCGGCGGCCCGAGCTTTCGCCATCTCCCTGGAAGCCTTCAGCCGTTCCAACGCGCTCTGCTTGGTAGACATCCTAAAGGAAGAAGGATTTCGGCGAGAAGGAAGGGGAAGGAAAGGCTCGACCACTAGCCACGGTGGACGGTATTTATAGCTTCAGGCATGGGGCCCACCGGAAAGATTCCCGCCACGTCAGCAGAATCAGCGAACATCATGGGTTGGATGTATCTTCGCGAGCTTAGAACAACCTCGCGAAGAGCGGGGATTGTGTACAACCCCGATGTTCGCCAGGGAGTAACCAAAGCTCGCGATCAAGGAGGCGAGCCCAGAGGGGCGAACCCTGATCTCCGGCGAGGTAGGTCAAGGAAGAGCAAGAGACTGCGCAGGCGAGCGAGCCCAGCGAAAGGAAGGTAACCGGCTCCGTTGAAGCTCGGCGAGGGCAGTGTATGCGAGCCCGACCGGTTAAGGAGGAAGCTCGCCAGGTGAGCCCGGAACCTCTTGGGGTATAGTTAGCCATTTTGGGGTGCGGATAGCCATCCTGGGGTTCGCCGACCCAGAGGCTCGCGAGGGCAGTGTATGCGAGCCCGACCGGTTAAGGAGGAAGCTCGCCAGGCGAGCCCGGAACCTCTTGGGGTACAGTTAGCCATTTTGGGGTGCAGTTAGCCATCCTGGGGTTCGCCGACCCGGGGGTTCGCGAGCTCCGCTCGCGAGGGCAGTCGGCTTGGCCGGGTCGCTAGGAGCGAGCCCAACCATCCGAGGAAGGGGTCCGCTAGGCGAGCCCGCCTCGAGTGAGAGTTGATAATACCTCTGGAGTTCACCGACCCAGAGGCTCGCGAGCTCCACTCGCGAGGGAGGTCGCGAAGCGGGCTGGCTCGCCCCGTAAAGGTCCAGGAAGGGATTTTTACCAAGAGGCCCCCGGTGGTCTGCACCTAGCCTCTCTAAACAGCGGAGTTTGGCTGTTAGCAGACCAATCCGGTGTGCGGATAGTAAGATTGGACAGCGGGATTTGGCTATTGACAGACCACAAAACTGGAATCTATAAATAGACCTCAAAGGGCACCTTGGAAGAAGACGGTTCATTATCTGAGCTCTTCTCTCCCTAGGTCGCTTTGGTTTGGGCTCTCTAGCTCTCCAAGGTGCCCGAGTCTTAGCTTTGGCTTGGGAGGGGAAGCGCTCAACGATCTTCCGGGTTAGTGGAGGGACCTCCTCGCTGAGACTAGGGTCCTCGTTCTTTGCTCGAGTCGTCAACCTTACCTCTCCCGAGGGACCGGTAAGGGCTAGCTGCCCCTCATCTCGGTGAGGGCCCCGAGCTCCACTCGAGACCGAGAAATCGGTTTCAAAAGCACCGAAACGGCCTACGAGGGTAACGACTCTCTTTCCTAATCCTTGGACATGTATGTCCTTTGGTTTGCATGTATTTCGGGAGACTTCTACTAATTAGTGGATTTGATCTTCCGGTGGGATGAAGGTATTCCCCCACAAATTGCATATAGAGTCCGGAACTGTAGTACAGGCATAGGCATGCTGTGTGAAACCCATCTGGACAGATCGAGACGGATTGGTGATGTTTAAAGTGCCGGAAACGATTCTGTGTACGTGCGGTGATTCGGGTCATGTGTACGGTTTTGTACAGAAAAAGGGTCCTGGAGGTGTTTCCCAGGCAATACCTGAATTTGGTAGCAGACCTGAGTTCTGTTACTAGCGTCGGGCGCTAGCGTTAGCGCCGGCGGTAGCTCCAGGTGAGCTACTTGTGTCGATTTCTGGAGGCATTTTTCCCAGAGGTAGCAGAACTGGGTTCTGTTACCAGTGCCGGGCAGAACTGGGTTCTGTTGCTAGCGCCAGGCGCTAGCGTTAGCACCGGCGCTAGCGTCCAGCTACAGACTGCATGTTTTCGTGCTACCTAAATTCCTGTAGACTGGATACGTAGCAGAAAAAGCTGTGGAACTTGCAAAACCCAGCTTTAAGAGATGGGTATTGGGTGAAGCTTACCCGTATCGTGTACACTACGATGATTGAGCACGGGTCTAGCTGAACCGAACCCCCTATAGTGGTGGTGAAGAGGTCGCCCCTCGTTGCACCGGGCTATGGAAGAGTGCCGTAACTTTGTGTGTACGGGCTAGCTCAATTTGCTTGTCTAAGTTGAAATAAGACTTAGCTTAAGGGCGTAACTCAGGGAGTATGCCAAAGTGTGCCTTGAGAGCACGAAGCGGGTGGCGCGGTATGTCCGCCGTTGGTGTTGTTTGCGGATATAGATTTATATGTTGCTGACATTTACTTGCAGGGAAGGAGCACCGCCGCCCCGAGTGTGGGGTGGGGTCGTTATAAATCTTGGTCAGCTAAAGCTGACCGGTTACTTATTTTCCCACCACTTGGTGGATTTGCTTATACAGGTCCCGGTGGGACTAGCGGGAAATAGAGGGCTGAAGCCCCTGCTGCTATGCTGTGCTGTGCTTGCCCTTGAAGGCCATAGTTTTGTTTACCCTTTTGTTCATGTGTGGCCGGCCTGCGTGCCGATGTCTGGAAGCCACCTTTATGATGTAAACAATCAATGTAGATAACTCTTGATGTTTTTCATTCCTAGTATCATTGTGGACATGTTGTAAACTGGTTTTAAGTAAATGAATATATATATATGCTTCCGTTGCGACTCTGGTGCTGAGATAGTTATCTTTTGTAACTGTTTAAATGCTAATTTTAGTACCGCGCTCTTTTGTTCATTTCATATGGTGTGGGGTCCCGGCCGGACCTACTGTTATATGCTATGTAACAGGGAGGGTGTTACACCTCCCACTCGCCCAAAGAGGGCCGGGCGAGTGGGAGGGTTCCTCCCACTCGCCCGAAGGGAGCCGGGGGAGCGGGTGCTCCCTCTGCTTCCCCCCGCTTCCTCTTTTGGCCTTGATCGGTTTCGACCGTTTCTGCGCGGTCGTTTGGCTCGTTTTGGTCACCTTCACTGTCTCGGCCTCATCCGGGTCGGGTCACACCGACTCAGAAAATATGAGGGTTGTACACAATCACCGCTCTTTTCGAACTTGTCTCAAGCTCGGAAAGAAAGTCCAACCCACCTATTTGACGAGTAGGTGGGACCTGAGGGGGATCCGCGAAGGGACCTGCCAACGGGATACCTCTGCCGAGTTCTTCGGCTGAACCTGACTTGAGGCGGAAGGCGAACCTTTCTCCACTAGATACCCCTCCTGTGAGCCGAGCTCAGCAGGAGGTGGAGAAAGCTCAACACCTTTAGGTCGAGCTAAACTCGACCGAAGGTGGAGGGAGTCTCAACACCTCTAGTCGAGCTGATCTTGACATGAGGTGAGGAACGGACCTTTCTCCACTAGACACCCCTCCTGTGAGCCGAGCTCAACAGGAGGTGGAGAAAGCTCAACACCTTTAGGTCGAATTGATCTTAACCTTGGGTGGAGAAAAACTCAACACCTCTAGTCGAGCTGAACTCGACCTGAGGTGGGAGGCTTGAACTTCATACCTACCAGGGAGCCGAGCTCACCTGGTGGGGGAGGGACTCAACACCTAACAGGGAGCCGAGCTCACCTGGCGGTGGAGGAACTCAACACCTAACAGGGAGCCAAGCTCACCTGGAGGTGGAGGGACTCAACACCTAACAGGGAGCCGAGCTCACCTGGAGGTGGAGGAACTCAACACCTAACAGGGAGCCGAGCTCACCTGGAGGTGGAGGAACTCAACACCTAACAGGAAGCCGAGCTCACCTGGAGGTGGAGGAACTCAACTCCTAACAGGGAGCCGATCTCACCTGGAGGTGGAGGAAACTCCACACATCCTCAGACCGGCTTCTCTTCTTGGAGCCTTATCAACCCAAACGAATCTACCCGACGAGCCACCCAGCGACCGGCATCAACAAGCCCGGGCGAGTGGTCTCCAGTCGAGGACTCGACTTAAAACGAATCTACCCGACGAGCCACCCAGCGACCGGCGTCAACAAGTCCGGGCGAGTGGTCTCCAGTCGAGGACTCGACTTAGAACGAAT
Source organism: Dactylorhiza incarnata (assembly GCA_033032865.1). Taxonomy (NCBI): domain Eukaryota; kingdom Viridiplantae; phylum Streptophyta; class Magnoliopsida; order Asparagales; family Orchidaceae; genus Dactylorhiza; species Dactylorhiza incarnata. The sequence continues at coordinate 2,699,341 of JAWHQI010000284.1, read as the reverse complement.
CTACCCGACGAGCCACCCAGCGACCGACGTCAACAAGCCCGGGAGAGTGGTCTCCAGTCGAGGACTCGACTTAAAACGAATCTACCCGACGAGCCACCCAGCGACCGGCATCAACAAGCCCGGGCGAGTGGTCTCCAGTCGAGGACTCGACTTAGAACGAATCTACCCGACGAGCCACCCAGCGACCGACATCAACAAGCCCGGGCGAGTGGTCTCCAGTCGAGGACTCGACTAAGAACGAATCTACCCGACGAGCCACCCAGCGACCGACATCAACAAGCCGGGGCGAGTGGTCTCCAGTCGAGGACTCGACTTAAAACGAATCTACCCGACGAGCCACCCAACGACCGACATCAACAAGCTCGGGCGAGTGGTCTCCAGTCGAGGACTCGACTTAAAACGAATCTACCCGACGAGCCACCCAGCGACCGGCATCAACAAGTCCGGGCGAGTGGTCTCCAGTCAAGGACTCGACTTAAAATGAATCTACCCGACGAGCCACCCAGCGACCGGCATCAACAAGCCCGGGTGAGTGGTCTCCAGTCGAGGACTCGACTTAGAACAAATCTACCCGACGAGCCACCCAGCGACCGGCATCAACAAGCCCGGGCGAGTGGTCTCCAGTCGAGGACTCGACTTAGAACGAATCTACCCGACGAGCCACCCAGCGACCGACATCAACAAGCCCGGGCGAGTGGTCTCCAATCGAGGACTCGACTTAGAACGAATCTACCCGACGAGCCACCCAGCGACCGGTATCAACAAGCCCGGACGAGTGGTCTCCAGTCGAGGACTCGACCTACTTTTGATATATTACAAATAGATTACATACCATTACAATGCGCTTCCTTGCGCTTACTCGGCCATATGCACCTTGGCCTTCTCATTCATCACTTCCTCCATCTCCTCAGCTTCCTCCTGGTCCTTCCGGGTATAGCTGTCTCCTCCCTGTCGAGGTTCTTCTTCCTTTCCTTACCTCCAGAAACTCTGGGCATGTGGCTGTCGCATGACCCTCCTGCTGATGGAAGTCACAGTACGACAATGCCATCATCCTTGCTTCCTTCCCTACGCGACCCCTTTTCTTATTTCCTCTGTTTTGGCCAATCATCATGGTTTGCAGGGGTGGGGTTGCAATGGCCTTGAGTCCGGCTGCCTCCCCGCTGGGTTGAGTCGGACCAAGAACAAGGCCTCCACCCCTTTCCTCCTCTTCTTCGAGGTAGAGAACCTCAACAAGAAATTTCGGCGTAAGTCCTCGAAGCTGTAAATGGTACCCACCGCGAGCTGGTGGAACCAATCTCTTGCCTTTCCCTGGAACGTGACGGCGAAGAGCTTACATTTAAAGGCATCTGATATCTGCCTGATCGAGGCCATGTCCTCAAACCATTGAAGATGCTGGAGAGGATCATTGCTTCCTTCATAGTAGGACATGGCGGGGTCGCGGAACCCATCTGGAACGGGGGCTGACACGATCAGCTCGCAGAAAGGACTTTTCCACCCTCTCTGGTTGGACGGAGGTGTTCCTATCATCTCCCTGCCGGGGCAGCTGTTCCCGGGCGAGCTGTTGAAGAGCACCCGCGCTTGGAGGCTCAAACCCTCCTCCGAGGCCGGCTCTCTTCCTTGCTGATGGGTTCTCCCCACTTCCATCGAGGGTGGTGTGGCGATCCTAGGTGCAGGTGGTGTCGAGCACTCGCCACGAGTGGGAGGTGCGACCTGCAGGAGCTCCAAGATCCTCTTACTGAACTCATCGAAGTCACTCTTCTTGACATACTCACAAATAGGAGGCGTGTCCCCCAACTCGTCGTTTCCAGCCATGAGGCTCGACTCGGAGCTTTCCGAACTAGCCGCTTCCACGCTCACCGCACCAGAATGTTGAAACCAGTAACCCGGTTTCAGCGTTCGAAAGGGGGATGCGGCTAACTCTTACTTGACCTGAGCGAGACCCTTGACCAGTCACTAAGAGCCGAAGAACCTTTCCCTTGGAGAACACCTAAGTCCACAAACGGACCCCTTAAGCTGCAGCGTGGAGGTCCCACCACATACCCGGAAGCTCACTCGGAACTTCCCCTCCCAAGCCAATGCTGAGCCTGGGCTCCTTGGAGGGCACTAAGAACCACCTCACCGTCAACTGAAGGATGACAGGGGAGGGGGGTGCTTGCTCACAAGACACGCGAGGGGTGGGAGGTAGAGACCAACCCTTCCCAAGGTGCCCATGGGGGTCTATTTATAGACTTCCCAAAATTGGGTTGCGGATAACCAAAATTTCACTATCCGCAGCTCGACCATGACCATGAACAGACAGCGCAGGAGGGGGGGGGGGGGGGTGAGTGGGGCTCGAGGTGCCCACTCCCCCCCTCGCTCAACTCGACCTCCTGCTCCTCACGAGCGACCTCCATCAACTCGACCTCCTGCTCCTCACGAGCGACCTCCATCAACTCGACCTCCTGCTCCTCACGAGCGACCTCCATCAACTCGACCTCCTGCTCCTCACGAGCGACCTCCATATTCTCCTCTTGGGCCTCGCCCTCTCCCCCTACCTCTCTCTTCCCCACTTCTTCTCCTGGCCCCTCCGGCCTTGCCATCTCCTCATCCATCTTCTTAGCATCCGCCATCCAAGAGATGGTGTTGACGGCAGTCACATAGCACTGCCTCGCCACCTTAGCATCTCCTCGGACGCGGACCTGGACTCCTCCACTATGGAGCTTTAAGCACTGATGGTCCGATGAGGGCACGCACCGGAAGGCGCTGATGAGGGGGCGTCCGAAAATGGCGTTATAGCTGCTCGGAGCGTCCACAATGACGAACCGGCAGTTTCTTGGGACTCCTCCTAGCGTCACCTGGAGACCAACACCCCCCTCGACCTCCTTCCGCTCTCTTGAGAAACCAAACAGCGGTCCATCGGAGGCCTGCACTCTCTTCTTTTCCACCTCCATTGCGTCGAAGGCCTTCTTGAAGATCACGTTCACTGAGCTCCCGTTATCCACCAGGATCCGGGAGACCGTGAAATTTTCAATCGCCGTCTGAATTGCCAGAGCGTCGCAGAACGGATCCTCATAATCTGACATGTCTTCCGAGGAGAAGGTGAGCTTCTCCGAGGGGGGTGGGGTCTGGGAAGTCGACGCGACGTCCCTACGGAACATCGCATGGAAGCTCCTCGTGCGAGAGGCCTCTATCCCAACCCCTCCATGAATCACCCCGATTCCACCCCTGGTTCCTGTATCCGCCCTGTCCTCGCATCGATCTTCTTCCGCCTCTGGGAGCATTTCCTCGATCCTGGCCTGCTGCCGCCGTGGCTGACCTCTCTCTCTCATCTCCAAGAATTCTGGGCAGGTGGCGGTCGCGTGACCTTCTTCCTGGTGAAAGTCACAATAAGGCAACGCCACCCTGCCCCCTCTTCCTGCTCTTCCTCTTCCTCCTCTTCCTGACCTCTCGCCGGTCCTTCCTGGTGCCTCCAGCCCAACCTGTTGTTGGGCTCCTGATTCCTCCAATTCCGAGGCGGTCTTTCGAACCCTTGACCCCTGGGTTCATCTCGCCTTCTTCCTTCCTGCTGCCTCACCTCGGGCTCGCTCATTTTTGCCAACCTCCTGTAGAACTCTGGGTTGGCCGCCTCCCCTTCAATCTCTTCTGCTGCTCGCTCCATCAATTCTTCAAAGGATGAAGGAGGCCTTCTTTTCAGGTCCATCTTGAAGAACCCGTCTCGCAACCCTACGATGAACGCCATCTGGAGGGCGAATCCCGGCACCTCCTGCACGAGGTGTATCTCCTCCTGGAACCTATCTACGTAATGTGCCAGGGACTCTCCCTCCCTCTGCCTGATCTTGAAGAGAGCCTCCGCATCCTTCTTTCTCTTTTTTGATATCGAGAAGCGCAGCCGAAAGCCTCGACGCAGATCATCAAACGTGTAGATGGAACCCGCGGAAAGCTGGTGGAACCAGTCCCTTGCTTTCTCCTTCAGGGTGGTTGCGAAGAGTCGGCATTGAAAAGCATCCGACATGGGAAGGATTGATGTCATGTCCTCAAACCACTGCAGGTGCACGACTGGATCCTCCTTGCCGGTGTAGTAGGACATCTCCGGCCCCCGAAACCCCTCTGGCACTGGGGCCAAGAGGATCATCTCGCAAAAGGGGCTCCCTTCCCCTGCTCGGCGAATGGTCTTCTCGCGTGGACCCAACTCGCACGCCTCAGCACTCGCCGGACTGCTGAACAGCTGCCGCCCCGGAAGATCTCGCGCACTTCCTTCTGCTGGCACCTCCTTCCCCGGCCGCTGCCCTGGTGCGTTCTCGCCGATCTGCAGGGGTGGGACCACGGGGACTGCCGGGGTCTCGCACTCGCTCCTTGCTGCGAGAACTGTCTGCAGGACTTCTCGCTTGAACCTCTCAAACATCTCCAGCCACTCTCCTGTCGCGGGTGGCTGCGAGTGACCTGAGTCAGAACCATTCCCCCCATCTCCTGTCATCGAACCTGATTCAAGATTTTCCTTCACCGGCTACGGTCCACGCTCACCGCACCAAAAATGTTGAAACCTGCAACAGGTCTCTTGAGTTCGGACCCACTGGGGGTGTAGCCGATGCTTACTTCTCCCTCACTAGACTCTCTTGACGGTGGATGTGAGAATATGAATAGACCCAAGGCTGAAGCGAGGAGGTCCCGCCACACACCCGGAAGATCTTAGAGAGCTTCCCCTCCCAAACCAGAGCTCAACCGGGCACCTTGGAGGGCACTAGCAGCCGACCAAAAACTAGCCTGGAGGAGAGGATTCTCTAAAATCGGATCTCCTCCAAGGTGCCCTTAAGGGTCTATTTATAGATATTTCTAGGCTGGTCTGCAAATAACATGAATCCACCTTTTAATTTTACTAACAGCACCTCAAATTGGTCTGCTAACAGCCTAACTCCGCTGTTCCGAAGGGCTATTTGCAGCCCACCAGGGGTATCAGGGTCATTTCCCCCTCAAATCCTCCTGGGCGAGTGGTCCGTGAGGGCACCACTCGCTGGGGCACCCGCCTAGCTGGGCGAATGCCCACGCTTCCGGGCGAGTGGTCCGTGAGAGCACCACTCGCCTAGCTCCTTTTCTTCTGCACCTTACTCCCACCAAACCGAGGGTACCTCCATCTCCTAGCCGGGGCGAATGATCGGGCTGACCCAGGTCTCGCCATTTGGCTTGAGGGGCCCACTCGGCGAATACGGGTTGTACATTTAGATTCTGGGAAGGGCATCTTTGCACTACGTACTGCAACTTGTTTCTATTATTTTATTTTATTTTTGAAATTATGCTTCAATTTATCTCGAAAAGCAGGGATAACTGATGGCTATGTTTTGATCACTGACTTGTTTCTTCATCATTACTCCACACGTGTCATACGCCTCAACCTCATAACATGCAACCTCGACCCGATAACATACAATCCAACTAGCTATCCGTCTTCATTGAGCCCATTCTCTTGCGATGATTATTTTGTTCGCTATGCCTTTTCGCAAATATATATGTGAATACTCTATCATCCGCTTCTCACAGAGCATCATATATGTGAATAATCGATCTATCATCCGCTTCTCACAGAGCGTCTTTAATTCTCGCTCTGTTTACTCGCTATACCCAACACGTTATTACTCGCCATCACTGGCAACTTCTCTATTCGGTCTTATAATATGGAGATTATTTTCCATCATTATCTGGCATAATATTATGCGTCCATCCATCCTACTGCATGTTGCACATAATTCGAGGATTATCTTCCAGCAAGATGGATGCTTAGCTCAAACATGTTCCAAACATTTCTTAACTTCATTCGCAACATCTGTCGTTATTTAACTGCTCAACTGCCTATATAAGAGGAGAATTTTTTGTATGCTCTTCGCACCATGAGCTTGGTGCGTGGACCTTTTTTTTTTTTGCAAAATTATCGAATGTACAACTGTATTTTTGCTGCAAAACTAAGTGTAAAAATACAGTTCATTACAACTGTAACCTTGCGTTCCAACTGTAATTTTACAGAAAAAAAAAAAGTCCACGCATCATACTCTTAGTGCAAAGAGCGTACAAAAAATTCAGACCTACATAAGACCAGAGTTATTGAGAACAATGGATCCTAAATTTGCATAGTCTGAGCAATATATAACAAAATGTTCTCAGTTGAGAGAAAGGTTTACTCCGGCTCACGTACAGTCCAGGGTCCAACACCTATGCTTTAACTACCCTAAAACTTCTGAGTTGTCAGTCATAATTTTTTATTCGAATATGTATAAATTCGTATTCTGTAGCACAGTGTTGAGCACAAATTGAAAAATATAATGCAATTTGAAACTTGCTGTCAATTTTACAATAACCCACAAAACCATAATAAATAAAATAATAAAAATAGATTTTAGTTACTAGAACGAAGAAAAAAACTCCAGAAAATCTGCCCAACCTGCTGCTGCCTCCAAAAACCTCTCTTTTTTTTTTCTTTTCTACATCTATATCGCAAAGAAATATGATAAAATGGACAAAAATATTAATACATCAAACCACTTGCCCTCCTTGAGGCCAACAGCTTCATCAACAGCATTTTTAGATTCTGATCCCTTCCAATTACCACACAATTGAGGCATCACAGACATCAGAATCTCAATCCTGCAATTCACTTTTAAGCGGCTGAGATCAATCCCAGGTCAAGTGATGAATTGAGCTCTGCGGCTCGATAATTGGATAGGATCCGGATCCCAAATCTTCCGCGAATGGCGGCAGGCGCACAAATAGGGAGCCTGCAATGAATAAATATGTGGACAGAAGAAGCTCTCGATCCTTTCTTTAATCCTCTTCGATGCCATGCGGCTCAGGGAAGATATCCTTGGACGGCCTCCGGCGCGAGAAAGAATGCTCGCCGCCGCTCTCCTGCGATCTCAGCGTTCCCGATCGCCTCAAACTCCGGTCTTCCCTCGGTTGCGCTGATACTGACGGAATGTCCGACGAACTCTGGCGCCAGCTTCCGAAGAACACCGCGTTCCAGGAGCCCCGCGACGACGTGCCTTTCAATCTTCCTGAGCCTGGATTGTTCTCCTCTCTCACCACCTTCAACGGATTCTCCAAGGCTTTCAGAATGTACTTCATGAGGGGGCGCTTGGAGGCCTTGGGATTCAGGCAAGATCGGGCGACAATCGCCATTGCCCACACCTCTTCCAGGAGGTCCTCGTGGACGATGAGCGACGGGTCGACTATTTTGGTGACGAGATCCTTCTCGTAGATGTTGATGAAGTGCAGCGTGTGCTCCAGCCATTCAGTTGTCGACGCGTCGTTTGAGCCGCTGACACCGAGCCTGCCCGTCACCAGCTCCAGCAGAACCTTGCCGAAACAGTACACATCATACGCACATGATGCCGGCGGCTGGCCTGTAAATTCATTTAAAAATATATATGAATTGTTTGTGGAAATTATACGACCGGGAGCATCAATCAAGATGATTGAAGTGAAAAAAAGATCAAAGTTAGATACCTGTGGGGCTTTGATCAGGTGTCCTGCACAAAACAAGCAGAGGAAAATATTATTATGATAAATTGATTTTTTTTTATTTTTATATTAGCAGCAGGAAAGGGATGATGCAATCCAATTGAGGGGAAATTTGAAGAGCGGTTCTGGGATTATGTAAGAAATAAAGGAATTTGAAAAAATATATTATAAAATGTATTATTAGTGCTGAAGATGTGGAGGCTAATAGTGTCATTATTTCCCTTTAAAAATCAATAACAAAACCTCAAGGGCCAATTTGGTCATCTAGAGTTAAGAAGAACACCGAGTTCAGTTGAATTTATTACACTCCATCATTTGGTTTGATGATTTTAAGCACTGCATGTTGCGGAAACCATAATAGAAAGATAAAACAAACAGAAAATCACCACACAGAAGACAGATTTGCGTGGTTCACCCCAAAATGAGCTACGTCCACGGGCAGCAGCAGTCCGTTTTTCACTATATCAAGAATAGAGGTGGTTACAGAAAGAGGGCGGATTTCCAAATTTAAGAATGATCAGCGTCAATCGTCGTCTTTGGGTTAGGATTCAAGGCATATGGTTAACACTACAAACGCTTCGGATTAAAGAAAATCCACCAGAAATATTTGACAAAAATCAGGATACCAAAAACAACCAAACTTGATTCACCATCTGTGATGGGCAAAGAAGGAAGAGACACGCAAACACATAATCATATGATCATATAAACACAAGAATACACACTTAGTTCACTCCAAAAATAAGAGAGACAGGGGGCATGCCCCACGGGATTCACTGTGAGGAAATTTGGATTACAAGGGAGAAGCAAAGACGGGGCTATCGGTTTCCATGCCCAAAACTCTACAGCTAGAGGAGCTTATAACATTCTGCAATACATATGGTTTTCCCAAAATACTCTGTAATGAAAATTCTGAAAGAAACCTGAAAAAATACACAGCAATATACATCATTTTGGTCGGAAGAGCTCCGCCTCCACACCAGCAGGGAAGAGTTATGACGCATAGTAGGTTGTGAAGGTGAACTCTAAATATGCAATCCTAGGTGCGGTGCCAAGGATATAAATCATGACTAACCCTAGAATGATGGATGCAATGAATCAACGATCCGATATCAGATTGAAAACAGTAAGTAGGAATTAAAGCCACGCAAAATACCACACAGATAGATAACAAGCTAAGTTCTTAAGAGCAAACGAGTATGACTTTCTTCCGCTCGAGTGCCATGGTTTCAACTCCTAAAGCAAATAAGTCTTACAAGGTGTAAACAATCACAAAACAAGCGCACTAACAAACTAACACTCCAAATCATATAATAATATTGGTCAGTACAATAGAGAGATACAAAACACCAAAAGGCTAGCCGAAGATGAGGATGAGGGGGTCCGGTGGCCATACGAGCAGCGGTGGCGATCTGGAAGGGTAACGGTGGCTGTCCCGGACTGATTCATGTCTGTTTGGGGGCAGTTTTGTGGAGGGAAGGAGGATTGAGTCTGTGGGGTGGGAGTCTCGTGGGTTGTATAGTGGCTGGAGGGGGCTTGGAGAGTGTTGGGGGGACCGGACAGAGGCTAGCGGGATTGGAGTGGCTCTGTAGATGGGGGTCGGTAGTGGGATTGGATCAGCAGGATGCTGTAGGAGTAGCGTATGCAGGCTGGCGGCTGGAAAAGGAGCTGGAGTGGATCATTGCTTATGTGGTAGTGGAGTACAGCAGAAATTTCTGTTGGCGGCAGGGCTGAGCATGTCGGCGGCCGGAGAAGAGGTTCAACGATTTTTGTGGCTGGATCAACCAAGAACTCTGCTAGGTCGACTGTTGGAGGAGAGTTCCAGGGGCTGGCGGCGGGATTTAATGTAGGAGGCGGCAGCGTGTTGAGGAGCGGCTAGCAGTGGAAAACAAAGGAAAATGGGGTAAAGCCTAAGGAGTCGTCACCTTAGGGTACCCTGGAGTCGACACCACAAAAGATTACTAGATTCGTGGGAAGAAGCCTCCAAAATCTGCAATGAAGATGAAACCAGCCGCCTTCCTCTCTTATAGGGCACCCATCGTGGACAACTATGATTGGTTGTACAGGGTAAGTGACCAATCTCACTAAATAATACATAAAAATAAGAAAACCACATGAAAATCTCCAAACGGCACTCCAAACGCAAAGGTGGACTTGGATCGTCCAAACGACGATCCGATCAACGCCTCCTTCAAGAATAGACACGTGTGGGCTAACGATGGCCCAAACGTGATGTGTGATCCCCATCACGTTTCCTCCACTAAACTCTCACGTCGTTGCGACTTTTACTTTGTCTGAATTAGCGTAGCAGTTGGGCTCTTTGTCATATAGTCTCAGGTGTTTGACTGAGTATAATGCGAGCAGCTCTTCGTCATATGTTGGGTAACTCTTATGAGCATCATGAAGCAGCTTCGACTAGGATGTGACTAGCCTTCCTTCCTACGTGAGAGTGTGATATGAAGACGACTACCCGGGGAATCCACACGCCCATCTATCTACATATGTAGGCTTACAGGTTTTTGGTAATAATGTGTACGTCACTCCCGCTTATATAAGGGAGTGATACTGAGTCTTATAGGGCATTTTGGATCATTATAAAATTTGGCTCTCTTGGAGAGTAGGCTCTTATAGGGATCCTACCCTCAAGAGATTGTTAGACGATAGCTGGAGATAACAACTGGTCCGACTTGCCGCTCTATTAGGGTTCAATTTCCGGTGCGAGCAATTTTTTAGCCACCAACAAATTCCTATAGGGGAATGGATTCGTCTGGTGTCATTCCACCTTCTTGATTTCACTCAGCTATGGTTTGCCCGACTGCACGGCAAACAACCAGGGATGACTTGGGACGACTTCCAAAGGTTCTACAATATACGATTCGGCCCTCCGATCCGCATCAATCCTCCCAACACACTCACTACATTATGACAAACGGGGTCAATGGTTGCAAATCTGGAACAATTTCAGGTTTTTTTTGGATTATTACGATACATCCAAAGATGTCACCATTTTTACAGCAAGACTTCAGGAACGCCTATGAATGGGCGTCGAGTTTAAAGACCCTCAAAATTTAGTTACAGCGATGAGCCTAGCCAGGCTTTGTGAGCGCTGATTGCATATGGATCGCAACTATTGACCCACAGGTTGCACCCCAGACACCCCGACAGACCAACCCCACATATCCAACGTCTATCTCACGCAACCATGTCTGAAATACACGAAAAAGAGTTATGTTACAACTACGGCGATCATTGCACTCGCAGCCATCGCTACATTGTTCTATATGGAAGTGGAGGACTCTAATAAAGAAGAAATTGGGTGAACTGGACACATAGCCATGATTTCCCTTTGAGCTTGAGGGCATGCTCATTTTGCAGGGCGGGGGTGATGTTATGGGTTTCGAGCCAATTTGTCGTCATGGCTTCGTGCCTAGTCATCTTTAAGTTATCTTTTATTATTAGCGTTTTGAGCCGTATCTTTTATTTATTATTAGTCGAGTCATTATTAGTGATTAAGAGTTACAGTTAGGAGTTATCTGTTGAAGCCAGGTAAATCCTAGCTCCAAATGTTCAGACCTAAGTGTAGCGGAAGATTACTGATCCCACGGTCGAACGCCACAACTCTAATGGCTAGAACAGGAGACAGAGAAATGTCTACAAGCACACCCCAGGCGTTTCAGCAGGGAGGTCCCACCATGTACCCGGAAGTCTAGAAGAGCTTCCCCTCCATAACCAAAGGCTGAGCTAGGTATGAGGAAGGCACGGACTTGGCGAGTATCTCGCTTGGGGGGGGGGGGGGGGGGGGGGGGGGGGGCGACCTCTTCCAAAGTGTCATTCCTGGTACCCCTGGGGGTCTATTTATAGACAAATCCTTGGGGGGGGGGGGGGGGGGGGGGTAGTTACCTGACCATACTCGCGAGTTGCAATGGGAACTCGCGCATACTCGTCCATTCTCTCCCATGCTCGCCTCCTTGAGGATGTACAGTACTCTACTGGCGAGGTCTGCGAATAGCCGTCTCCTTAGGCATTTCTGATCTCGACGAATTACGGGTTACATTATCAATTAAGAGTCATTAAATAGTCTTGTAAGTCTATTTAAAGGCAAATGAGGTTGGAATGAAGTATCCAAGAATATAGTCGACTCTTGTCTTTGTATGATATTATGGTAGCTCTCTCTTGAGCACAACCCACCTAGGCAGTTACGGTTCCGACTCCATAGTATCCTCCTTTGTCAGTCCTGCTTCTTACCGCTCTACCGATGACTCTCCGACATTCTACGGGTTAGCATGTGACACGCATCTTCAGTCGCAGTGTTCCTTATTGGTGTTGCTGATGCGATAATTTCGGCAAGTGCACCGGTCGCGCAAGTAATAAAGTTTAGGAATATGATCCCCGAGTGTCGGTCTCTTGAAGAATGCAGGTTAGGTGAACGAATCGCGTTGTGTGACTATTGTTACACAAGCGTGAACAAACACACAAAAAGAGGTGGGTTTTGGTTGGGTTTTTCCTACTCTTAACAACAATGAAGGAAATGCGGGTCGAAAGCACCGCTTCGCAAGGCGAGATGGATGCAGCGGCCGCGATGTCGTGCTTCGTGAGGCGGATGGAGCGTGCTCTAGTGCGGGAAGGTGAGGGTCGCAAACACCTCTTCACAAACGCCGTTAGCTCTTGCTAACGCGGATCAAACACCTTGAGTGCGTGAGTGAGTGAGTGGATGAGTGGAGGCGAAGCGATTCACAAGCAAGTAATGATGAAAAGAGAAGAAACATTCATTTCATTTAAACCAAACATCATGATATTCAAGTTTAAATGATTCAAAGATTACAACGAAAGAGAGAGGAAAGAGATAACCAATGGATGAAGACTAGCGGCCGTTCACGGCCGGAATGGTAGTTTGTCAAGCTACCTCCGGACTCGGGCGGACTGTGCTTCCGTTGTAGAGAAACTGTCACGATCTCTCTACGTGGTTCCGTCGTCTTCTACCTCAGGATTCCTCTTCTTCTCACCGGACTGGAGTGGAAAACAGCTGCTTGAGGGCTTGCGGATGGTGGAAAATGCTCCCGGACAATGGAGAAATGCTTGGAATGGTTGGAGAGGACGTCCCCTTGCGTAGGAGATGAAGTGGAGGTGTCCCGGGATGGAAATCGCCCGCGTACGGACTGCCAATCGCGCTCCCGGCGGCTCGATCCCGCCCTAATTCGCGAACAGGATATATATAGGCGCTGAACTGAATACTGCGCACGGTCATTGGCGCACGACCAGTGGTCGTGCGCACTGGAGTTCTGCAATCGTGCGCGTTGCCTGGGCGGAGCCTGAAATGAAAGAAATTCATAAAATACATGTTCGCACGACCAGTGGCGCACGACCAGTGGTCGTGCGCACTATCGTCAATGGTCGTGCGATAAGCCAAACAGAACTCATAAAATGAGCGTTAAGTGCGCACGATCAGTGGCGCACGACCAGTGGTCGTGCGCGATAGAGCCAGTGATCGTGCGCAGTGTTCCTGTACAGAATTGTACCGGGAACACCTGCACGACTCCTGTTCCAGCATACAACACCAGTCTAGCCACTGAAGGTGACACTTAACACTGCATGAAAACTAGTAACGAAGATGAACAACAATTAACATCAAAACGGGCCTAGAAGTGCACTTAGCATGGAGTATTAAATAAGAATGAAAACATGTCTAAAGTGAAGTGCAAAGACTAGAAAATCGGCCCAGATGAGTCCATAAATGTGTATATAATTGGGACTCATCACACCCCCAGACTTACCTGTTTGCGCGTCCCGAGCAAACGAATTCGGCGGAGTGTGAAAATGGTAGTTAACAAAGAGAATTACACAAAGGAGTACAATGCGAAGTAACAAAAGCATGCAAATAGAAATTTAGTAAAAAAAGATTCTAACTATGCTAACTACTTTACGAAAGTGCTAGAGCGTAAGTAGGGATTTAGTTATACTCAGTTGGTGAATTATGAAAAATTCGAACGATCATGCCCGGTGTGAAAGTAACAAGACACTAAGGCGGGTGTTGCACAAGGTCGGGGTTTAGGAATAACTCCGCTGAAATCCATCAACGTCGTGAACCATACGCTCGCCCGGTCACACTCTCTCCACGGCGTTAGCAAACTCACAAGTCAAATCAATAGGGCTTTTAGGATTATATTGGGCTTAGGTTGCGGTGTGATATTCAAGGATAAAAATGAAGGCTACGCAACCAAATTGAGCTAACGGAACGCTGCACCACACAAAACCAAAAACAATGCTCGTGTGACACACCCCCAGACTTATCATGAAAACTAGGTGTGCACACGGCCTACTTCACAATTACCGACAGATTTTTTATTTAGCTCGGAAGGATTTCTTTACGACATATTTCTTTTTCAGATTTTTTTTTCTTTTAACAACAAACTTTTCTTCTTTTACTTATCCTCCGGTTGGTTCAAATTCAGCAAAATAAAATTTATTTCTTCATCACATCACAAAGATTCCAAAAATCACACCAAATCAAGAACATGAGTGCAGATAAACATCTATTTGGTTGCGAAAGTGGGCAAAGCTTCAGGCCTTGGTGAATGGAGGAGGAGCTGAACAAAAGAGTGGTAGGCACAATTTTGGCTTGCAAGGGTGAGCGAAAAGGACATGGAACGACAAGGCTCAAACTAGCCAAAAGGTGGCCTACATCACGTTTAACTCGATGAGTCGCTCTCGCCCATGCTTCGAGAGTCGCTTGGGGCAAGTTCTTAGCCCACGAGAAAGGTAAACCTTCCTCCCGACTCGAGCAACACATGACTAGTGCTCGTACACACACAACACCGAGTTATCGTCAATTTCGTTCACATTCATCATTTGAGTATAACAAATCTAAATTTACGCAAAAATACTAAACATAAATTAGATGCATAGAGACAATCTAGTTCTACTCACATTCTACTGCAGCATGCGGGTGCGACTAGAATACTGCTCGAGTCAACATCGCACTCTAAATAGTAATTCCTAAGTTAACACCCCAATTCACATTCCTAACCAAAATAGTTTATTTGGAAACAACACAAATAGGAAAACGCGCACTCATGTGGGTGAAGTGTTGCAAGAAGCATGAAAACAATGATGATGACAAAGATAAATAATAAACAAACTTCTAGTATGCAGTGCAACTCGTGCACAGTGGATGACAACATATTCTCCCCCAGACTTAGTCTAAACATTACATCACAGAAATTGGAAGCTAAGGGGGGAAGAAGTGTTACCCAATGCTCAGAATTGAGCATACCAGACGATTGGCGATTAAGATAAAGAGCAGTCCGCAGCATCCGCACCAAAGAACACAACACACCTGCAAGCACAAAACTAAAAACAGCAAAAACAAATATAAAAGCTGAACTAAACATGTTAGATAAAAATAAAATCAGGAAATCTGGGTTGTCTCCCAGCAGCGCTTTTGTTTTATGTCCTTAAGCTGGACCAAATACCTGTATTATGATTGTTTAAAGAGTGCAGAAATTAAAGGAAAAGTTCACAGAAGCAGTTTCACAAATTCAGACAACACAAATCAGCTATAGGCGCTCTTATGGTGCGCGTCTCCCGTAGCTCGTAGGCGGGAGGTGAAGGCTTTAGGGCCAACACTGGTGTCACCCAGTGTTCCCCTAACCTCCGCCCTCTTGCCACGGAGACCGGCAGCGCGAGCGTCGTGCAGAAGTTTCTCCTGTTTAAGTTTAGTGACAGTCGGGGACTGCCAACGTTGAAAGTTTTCAGGTTTTTCCACCTTGGTGGTGGGTGGCGTCACTTCTGGCGTCGCGGTGACTACCGGATCAGCCCAAGAGATGGAGCGCTTAAATTGTTTATTACAAGAATCAAAACAAAAAGATAATGGTACAGTGTCCCGAACTAAATTCAAGTCAATATTTTTCGAAATGCAATCTTCCTCCGTCTCGGAATCAACTTCTCTCCGAAGATCTACTTCTTCCTCACTGGACTGGTGCTCCTCCTTTTCTCCTTCAATTGGTTCTTTATCTTCTTCATTTCCTGCACAACTCAGAGATTCATCAAAAATAAAGAGAGGGGGAGGAGTGGATGTTTCAGTTATAGCTTTGGGGCAAGTGGGCTGCGGCACCTTATTGGGTAGGGAGACACACCCCGTAGCGAAATCAAGGGTGGCACCGCTCTCTTTCAAAAACGGCACGCCCAAGATAGGGATAGAGTGATTTTCCTGGGGTCCCAACACCTGAAAATCAGCAACCACACTCGTCCCCTCAACTATCACTTCTACATTTTTCACTTCCCCCTCAGATTGTATAACTGTCCCATTAGCAAGCATAAGGGATTTCCAATCCTCTGTGTTCATCTCAAGTTGCAATTTAGCAACGTCTTGCAACGCAATGACGTTGCGGGAGGAGCCGGAATCGCACAAAGCTTTCGTTTCAATATTATTGATGGAACAAGAAATCACTAACTCACTTGGATCAGCCTCTACCACATCGCCGAGACTCTTCCCTTGATCTATTGGGTTCTTACTTCAGTGTTGCTAGGAAGGGTCCCAAGCGACCGCTCGGTTAGCACTTGGGCCAATTGGCCCAGCTGCGTTTCCAAGTTTCGCATGGATGCGGTTTGGTTCACCATATTTGAGGTAGCCGCTTGCATAAATTTTTCCATCATCTCCTCCAGATTACTCTTTTTTTGGGCTGGGGGGCCTTGGTTATAATCTGGGTGTGGTGGCCTCGGTTGGCTCCCGGAGGCGTAAACATCGTTTTGATGCTGCCCCGGTGCCCATCGTTGGCCATGCGTGTTTGGGTTCCATGAGAAGTTCGGGTGACTTCTCACTCTCGGATGATAAGCATTATTAAATGGCACCCCCTTAGACTGATTTCCTACAAAATTAACAGATTCATTCAAGGATAAGTGCGCGAAGTCACCTGATACGTTGTTCCCTAAACATTCGTACGCGTGGTGGCCGCCGCCTCCACATCCTTCGCACGTAATGACAGCAGCAGGTGCGGGTGTAGGAGGAAGTGAGTCGACCACAAAGAGACCGCGGGCGTTCCTTGGTGCATTTCTCCCGGCAGTCCAGAATGTACTGTGGGAGGCGGTGTTGCGCAGAATCCGAAGGGCCTCCTCTGGAGTGTGGTTCATTAGAGTACCACCCGCAGCAGCATCGATCATTGCCCTGTAGTTGGGCTCGATCGCAAAGTAAAATGTCTCTACCACATTCCACGGTTGGAGCTCGTGGTTCGGGCAACGGCGGAGAAGATCGTTAAGACGCTCCCACGCCTCGGCAAGGGTCTCTTGATCGGCTTGGCGAAAGGTGGCGATCTCCCGCCGCAAACTTACAATTTTATCGACGGGGTGAAATTTGGCTAAGAACTTGGATGCGAGCACATCCCAAGTCGCAGCGGTCCCCGGAGGAATAGAATGAAGCCACACCTTGGCCTTGTCGCGAAGCGAGAATGGGAACAGTCGCAGCTTGACTGTGTCATCAGGAATCCCAGCGTAGCGGAAAGTTCCGCAGATATCAGAAAACTCAGCCAGGTGCAGGTGCGGATCTTCACTGGCCATCCCGGAGAACTGAGCATTGTTCCGGATGATGTTCAAGATAGCAGGTTTGATCTCGAACTGGTTATTCATAATATTGGGACCGAACCCAGGATAAACACTCCCAGCTGTCGGAGTGGTATAATCTCTCATCGTTCTGGGTCGAGGTCTCACTACCTCTTGCTCATCTCCAGGTTTGTGCTGCCCCACGGCGGGCACTCTTTGTTCAACATTGTCTGGGTCTATGTGGTCACCCATTGCCGCCTGTACGGCTGCTGCGCGCCTTCGTGCGCGAGCGGTCCGTTCGATTTCTGGATCAAAGGGTACAAGTTCCCCCGCGGCTTGTCTCTGCATGCACAGTCACAACAAAAACAAAACAAAACAAAGGAAATAAAAAACAACTGCTCTTGTAACAAAAGCTCACAACTCAAGACGTTACACGCCTGAACATTCCCCGCCAACGGCGCCAAAAACTTGATGCGATAATTTCGGCAAGTGCACCGGTCGCGCAAGTAATAAAGTTTAGGAATATGATCCCCGAGTGTCGGTCTCTTGAGGAATGCAGGTTAGGTGAACGAATCACGTTGTGTGACTATTGTTACACAAGCGTGAACAAACACACAAAAAGAGGTGGGTTTTGGTTGGGTTTTTCCTACTCTTAACAACAATGAAGGAAATGAAGGTCGAAAGCACCGCTTCGCAAGGCGAGATGGATGCAGCGGCCGCGATGCCGTGCTTCGTGAGGCGGATGGAGCGTGCTCTAGTGCGGGAAGGTGAGGGTCGCAAACACCTCTTCACAAACGCCGTTAGCTCTTGCTAACGCGGATCAAACACCTTGAGTGCGTGAGTGAGTGAGTGGATGAGTGGAGGCGAAGCGATTCACAAGCAAGTAATGATGAAAAGAGAAGAAACATTCATTTCATTTAAACCAAACATCATGATATTCAAGTTTAAATGATTCAAAGATTACAACGAAAGAGAGAGGAAAGAGATAACCAATGGATGAAGACTAGCGGCCGTTCATGGCCGGAATGGTAGTTTGTCAAGCTACCTCCGGACTCGGGCGGACTGTGCTTCCGGTGTAGAGAAACTGTCACGATCTCTCTACGTGGTTCCGTCGTCTTCTACCTCAGGATTCCTCTTCTTCTCACCGGACTGGAGTGGAAAACAGCTGCTTGAGGGCTTGCGGATGGTGGAAAATGCTCCTGGACAATGGAGAAATGCTTGGAATGGTTGGAGAGGACGTCCCCTTGCGTAGGAGATGAAGTGGAGGTGTCCCGGGATGGAAATCGCCCGCGTACGGACTGCCAATCGCGCTCCCGGCGGCTCGATCCCGCCCTAATTCGCGAACAGGATATATATAGGCGCTGAACTGAATACTGCGCACGGTCATTGGCGCACGACCAGTAGTCGTGCGCACTGGAGTTCTGCAATCGTGCGCGTTGCCTGGGCGGAGCCTGAAATGAAAGAAATTCATAAAATACATGTTCGCACGACCAGTGGCGCACGACCAGTGGTCGTGCGCACTATCGTCAATGGTCGTGCGATAAGCCAAACAGAACTCATAAAATGAGCGTTAAGTGCGCACGATCAGTGGCGCACGACCAGTGGTCGTGCGCGATAGAGCCAGTGATCGTGCGCAGTGTTCCTGTACAGAATTGTACCGGGAACACCTGCACTACTCCTGTTCCAGCATACAACACCAGTCTAGCCACTGAAGGTGGCACTTAACACTGCATGAAAACTAGTAACGAAGATGAACAAGAATTAACATCAAAACGGGCCTAGAAGTGCACTTAGCATGGAGTATTAAATAGGAATGAAAACATGTCTAAAGTGAAGTGCAAAGACTAGAAAATCGGCCCAGATGAGTTCATAAATGTGTATATAATTGGGACTCATCAGTTGCCTTGGCTCTTCTGGGATTTCAGAAAGCGGAGAAATGCTCTTACAAGAGCGTTCCCTAGTAGTTGTATCATATACCATGATTCCTCGATTTGTCAAATTGTAGCAGTCTTAACTTGATGCAGACTTAATCCTCTAATCAATGAATAAAGGAACACCATGATTTGGGGGTACAATTGAGATAAGTATTATTAAGAAAAAAGGGAACATGTATACCACTAAAATCATAAAAAAATTAAATATTTAACATCCAAAGTTCATTATTTACTCTTGTACTACCATAAATTAAATATCAATCTTATAAACTACCCTTGATTTTGGTGTTAAATAAGGAAAGAAAGATGATCTAGAGGAACTAAAATTATAACTAGATATTATCTTGGAGTCAAGATCTCGGCTCACTATGTTTGGACCGAAAGTATGGCCGAAGGTTACTGGCCCTCGGTTTGGTAAGCAAACGCATGTAACAAACTAGAGAAAAATTGAGAACTCCCGTTGCCTACAAATACAATCCATGTGTCAAGGCGTGAAGCTCGCACCACACATCCAAGAGTGTATAGGAACTCCCCCACCGAAATCAAGACCGAGATGGATTTGAGGAATACGGGCCATTTTTTGCGAGCTCGGAAAAAATCGTCCAACCCGGTTCGGCGAGCTGCATGTCAACGAGTTGAGGCTCCTCCATAAATATATTAGGGGTCCAAGACCTTTGAGCCTTTTCTCGAACACTGTCGTTAAGATGACTTTGCCGCCCACTGATGATGATGTTGTCGCGGCCTTCTTTGCTTCCATTGGTGTCTCGCTTCGCAAGGACAAGTCAGAGAACAAGAGGAAGAGGGCCTTGACCCTGCCGGATAATACACTTTCTGGGGTCGGGACTGCTGTCGAGGTGACTCTGCCAACATCTCAAGGTTGACGCTGTCGGGTAATACTCGACCTATCAAGGTTAGCGATCACGCTCCTTCATGCTGAGGGAATACTGACGAGTTTTATGGTATTCTTGCAAAGACTCCGACCATCGTAGTTGTTGTGGTGACAGAGGTTTCGTCGGATATTCCTGAGCGGACGCTGCCTCTGTCAGAACTCGGAGGGGACCGAGGGCGCATCTCCGTCCAGTCGTAGGGGCGAGTTCGGCTGCTACAACCCCGTCGGTGGTGGTGTCAATGTCCCGACCACTTCCTCCTCAAAGGATTCCTCCAACGCGGGCTTCCTAGGTCACGCTGGCAATGAAGGTGGGTGTCCTCCGGCGCGTTCGCCGGTTTCCGAGCGCGCTTCAGCTGACACCCTCCGCAGGTCGCCTTCCCGTTGGAAGCCGACCCAAGCGTGAGCTCTTGAAGAGGATCCGACGCGAGTTAGCTCCAAGTCGCGGGGGCGTTCACATCCTTCAGATCGATCTCGGACTCACAAGCCGTGTCGCGGAGATCCAAGTAGTTTGAGCTCGTCAATTTCGTCTTTTCCTCCTTACTTCGGCACTGGCTCAATCTCTTTCATTCAGATCGCCGGTCTCCGTCCAGTCACGGATCTTCAGGGCGCAGGGACTCCTCGCGCCACGACAGGTCCGTCAGGGATCCCGCGGCTCTGGTAAGTCTCCTTCACATAGTGGTTATAGTAATCACGAGTGTGCCTAACCCGTGTCGATGTTGAAGGTTAGCCTTCCCCTACTTTCGAACCAGCTCGCCACCCGCTGGAGGATTCAAACCTTGATCACCTCATGGATTTGGGATCATTATCGCGCGACTACCGAATTCAACTTCATTCTTTTGTTGTCGCCCTTGACTCCCAACTCAGGATGGTGGAAGGTGACAACCTTCTGAACCGCGTGACCTCGCTAGAGATCAGCATGATGCGGGCGGATGGGTTCGAAGACCGCCTAGCCGGTACTGAGAGTCTCTACTTCGACATCTCCATGTTGGAGCGCCACATTCACGCGCTAGAGCGTCAAAAGAACATGCTGGAGGATGATCTTCATGGGCTCGCCCTCCTCTTGAGGTCTGTGGGAGATCTTACCAGGATTGAGGAGCACATCCGCTAGGGTTAGGTGCACATGGCCCATGCTCAGGCACAGTTCAAGGTTGCGAGCAAGCTGGGATGGAAGGCTCACAATGCTCCAGTTCCCCGTCGAGCCCCCAACTATGGATCCCTTCTGCGTGTATTTTTTATTTTTATGGTCTGTATTTGTATTTTGAACTCGCACTTATCGTAATGCAAAATAATTTAAAAGAAATCAGGACTCCCCGATAGTCGCTTATCATATGTTGAAGAACTTGTGCTTTGATTTATTAAGGCGACCGCGGATGGGATCACGTACTTCAGAAGCAACTTCATGAAGTTGGAAAGGGCTCCTGAACAAAGTTCATCATTGGAACGACCAGGTTGACTTTATCAAGTGCAACTTCAGAGTGGTCCCGTTGGTGTCGGAGTACAGGGAGCTCTCCACCTTCCACTCACCGCGCCTGAAGGCGGCCTCGCATGCCTTGTGTGAGTTTTGAGACATCAGCATTTTCATGTCGTCCACTATTGGCACGAGTGGACGAAGTTCCCTCCGTTGTTCAAGGCGAAGGTGAGCTCGGCGACTTGGTTCATACTTCATAGTTGGCGACTTGCTGGGTGGTGCCATTACTAATTGTTGCTCTCACTTGCAAGCTCTCGCACTGTTCCTTTCACTCTTCCTGTCATTGGTTCTAATGGCATGTATGTTTCGGACGACGAGGAGCGGAGAAGAGAGAAGGACAAAGGCAAGTGGCTCGACTCTCTTGTCACCTCTGCTCCCGATAAGAAACGCCGACATAAGGAATGCCTAACAAGAGCATGATTGAGTTCGATGGCGATCTTCCCGCCGCACACCCCCTCTTTGGCATGGGTTCCGAGTGTTGCGACATAGCCGGCGAGCACCTAGTCTTCTGGGAGAATGACCAGAACCGGGTCAGCATCAACACTCGCTTGCCTTCCTGTATTGAGGATAGCAAGTCGAATGATGACGTCTTCAACATCATGTTTGCGCTTTACGGGGCAGGACGATGCCGAAGTGTTTAAGGGTGTTTCTTCTCACTACCTTGCCGATCAGGGCTCGCGGGCCAAGCTGCGGGTTGCCGAGCTCTACCATAGGACAACGAGAGCCAACCTGGAGCTCAATGAGAACCTCGCCAAGTTTGAGGAGGCTCGCACGGCGGTGGAGGATCAAATCGGCCAAGGCTGGTGAAGATTACGCTAAGGCCGAAAGCAAAGCCTTGGTACTGTTTTCTTCGCATCTTTATACTTTTGACGCAGGTTTCTCATGATGACCCACTAATCTGTGTGCGTTTTGTGTATGAGTGTCAGCTTCTCGCCTCCGAGATGGTGTCGTAAGCGGAGAAGGCTCACGCGGACGGTCAGAAGCAGCTCAAGGAGGCACACGCCCGTCTCGCCCAGGCCAGTCTTCGGAAGAACCGTTGGCTTGTCCCGGAGCGAATGGATGTGACCGTGAAGGACGTCCTTTCGGAGCTCTTCCCGGAGAGCGGATCCTTCTCATCTTCCAGCTCAAGTGATTCTTCCTCCTCCTCCAGCGAGTCGACCTCCGCCGGCAGTAGTGGGCAGAGCAAGACGCCGCCGATCTCTGATGTGTAATTTGTGGTCACGGGCTCTTTTTTTGTTTCTCTGTGTTGTTGTAGCTCCTTGCTCCTTGCTCCAAAGGCGTGTTGCCCCAGTACGGGAGATAACGTCGTACCAGCCGGGGATAGGCAACCAACGTGCAGGGGGAAGCTAATCTCGATCGACAATACGGAGACTTGGCTTTTCAGCCATGTCACCCAAGGCATGTCATTATTTTGCACGTGATCGAGATTCGAGTTCGCAAGAGAGAACACAATTTGCAAATAAAAATGAAGCTACTTTATCATCATTAAACAAAATCAAAAATAAATTTGGTGCTTATCTTTGTACATGGGTCATCCAAGGGATTCATAAATACATATGAAGGCAATTTTGCGGTTTGCTCTGGTGCGACGAGTGTGTGGTAAAAAATCCTTGTTGGTGACATGTCTGGCTGAGGTCACCCTATGATGGGTCATCGCCTTCAATGGCGCACTTATGGACGTCTCGAAAAGGAGGTTTCGAGAAGTCGTTGGAGCTTTCGAACACAAAGCGAGATGAACCCGCGGACTCATGTGCCTCGCTCTGGTGCGTCAAATATATGCAAGGATACGGGTCACGCTCCCGTGTCACTCCCCTGCCATTCGAACCTGATCCATAGTTGGCTCCTCTCCTCATTTAATAGCGTGCGCGGAACGCTACCAAGTAGTAGTGCGCCCACAAAGCAAATATAATAGTGTGCGCCGAGCACGAAATGTTCATATGCGACTTCTTGAGATCCCAAAGTCGTGGCATGCGCAATTTGGCGTTGCTCTGTGTGATGGGTTTGTTCTCCCACGAGGTGTTACGGCTTGCCTTTCGTCCGTCATTGTGCACCATGGCGCTTCTCCGAAGGTGTTTCCTCCTTTGACCAAGGTCCTCGCTCACCGCACCAAGATGATGGAGCCGAGATCCCGGCTCGCTATGTTTAGACCAAAAGTATGGCCGAAGGTTGTTGGCTCTCAGTTTAGCAAGCATATCGTCACAGACTTGTCTCCAGGCAAGCACCCGTGCGACCTTAGCTCATTTTGTCACTCTGCGTAGCCTAACTAAGTTAGCCTCCTGCAAGAACATGTTGGTGATGAAGAAAAGAGTGAAGAAACAACTCAAGAAAAAGTATATAAAAGAAAAGAACTCAATTGCTTGTCCAAAACTTAGATACTTACAAATAAGGGGTCCTTCCCCTTTTTATTGACCCCAATGAATTTTCCCTCCAAAGTATGAAAGGATCTAAAATGTCTCTTGTTCTAGATTATTCTATATATCTCTTGCATTTACAATATTCATGAATCATCTACCTTATTTCAAAATGTTCTCATGAGACCATCCTAGAATTCTTCATCATCTTCATGCATCTTCTTATGTACAATTATCACTAAGACTCCAATTTTCTCTATAATCTTCTCGAGGCAAGCATAAAACTTGTCACGGACAAGCCTAAAAGGGCGGGCTGTGATAACAGACACGTAATAAACTAGAGGACTCGCGCTGCCTACGAATACGATCCACGTGTCACGGCGTGGAGGTCCCTGTTATGGGCCTACTCGGAGGTCGGAGGCGGGGAAGATGACAGAGATACAATGGAGTCTTAACTGCGGCTGCCTAAGAGGGGTTGCTCGTTAGAGGAAAGAGCCACCAATGATCTCACACAATAGAAAGGAAATAGATTTCTTCTTACTTACCACATACATCCATACATATGCCTTTATATAGGCTTACAACATATAAAAAGACAAACAATAATTATGACACCTAATACTAGATAACAATGATGAACTAAAAAGACAAACCATAATGACACATAATACTAGATAACAATGATAAACTAAGATCGGGGCTCAAGGTCTATAACTCCTATTAACTAGATAAAGGAGTGTAATGATGAACATCCCATAACATCACACCCCGTCTCGAAAATGAGCTTGACCTCAAGCTTAAGGGGGGCCCATGATGGTGCACATTTCATCCGACACCTTCCTCATCAGAATTCTCGACTTGTAGGTAGAAGAGCCTTTTGCAACTGTGTCCGCGAGAGTATTGTTCATCGCAATTAAAACATAATTCATGAGCGCGACGTTCCAACAACTCGACACGAGACAAGCGACGGATCGGTGGTGCGGCCTGGCCCTCGGTCTGGCCCTGCTGAGTGCGGTTGTCGGGTGGCAAGTAGGTCTCCTGTGCCAACTGGAGGCGACGATCGCATAGCCGGGCCAAACTCAGAACAGTCACTAAGTTTGGAGGGGCCTCAAATTCGACATCCAGTCGCAGGCGGTCGCGAAGTCCGGCGGTAAAAATGACGACCTGCATATCCGGGAAAAGAGTGACGTGTGCCAAAAGAAGCTGAAATTGTTCCAAGTACTCGTCTACGAACCCCGTTTGTCGCAAGGATGTGAGTTCGCCGAGGGGATTGTTGTAGATAGGAGGTCTGAAACGCAAGTTGCAGAGCCTCTTGAAGTCGTCCCAAATCAGATTTGGTCGGTCGGTGAGGAGTCGAGAAGCCCACAAAAGAGCGGAGTCGAGCATGTGGAAGGATGCCAGATGCATTCGTTCTGCTGCAGGAGTTAGTTGGTGGCCGAAGAATTGCTCACACTTGGTGAGCCAGCCCAATGGATCGGTTTTCCCGTCGTAGGTTGGGAAGTCCTACCTGGTATAGCGCGGTAAAATAGTTGCATCCGGGCGGATGAAAACGGGTGGCTCGTGGCGGATAAGTGGCGGTGGCGGCGCATGGCTGCTATTGGCATGATCTGTCGGTGGGATAATAATAACGGGAGCGGCGGCGGTCAGTTCATTAAGCTTGATGGTGATAGCGGACATGTCATCTTGATGACGTGTTTCAGCTTCCCGAAGGCGGACCTCTACCGACGTCATGAATCCTTGGAGAGCAGCCATGAAATCTTGTGTGTCGACCATATTACGGCTTGAAATAGCACGAGAGAAGGAGCGGGTGATTGGACGACTCGATTCCTCAGAAGAGGCTGGCTGGGAGTTGTCCCGAGAGTCGCGTCGGCGCCTAATGATGACACAAATAAATTATAAATAAGGAGAGGATGGGAAGTCAACGGTAGGAAGGGCAGAAAAATGATAAATTATAAAAAGAGGACAGCAGGCCTAGGTGGCGTACGGAAGACGTGGAGCTGTGGCATACGGCTTTCGTCGAGCAAAGAGGGGAGCCTGACGGGGAGATTCGGCGAACGAGGAAGCTTCGATAGAAGACGCACCGGAAGACGTTCGAAGAAGACACAAATGGCAGAGCATTCGCAGCAGCAGACTGCGGTTGGCGCATAAGACCACGTGCGGTGCCGTTGCCGAAAATGACGCGGGTGTCATCGCTGGGAAGAGACGGGGCTGAGTCACGGTTTGACACAGATGTCGCCTAAGTTATTAAAGGCGCAAGACGCACTGAGGCGCAAAGGGGTCCTGGAGACTAGGCGCAGGCGCACGCCTGAGGCACGTGAGGCGCAAAAATGAAAATAAAATAAAATATAACTTATTAAACATAAAAACACATAAAAACACATAAAATAAATCTATCATCATATAAATACACAAGAATTGTATATATCACACCCCCACAAATAACTACAACAACACTCAAGCCTTTATCCCACCATAGTGGGGTCGGCTATATGGATCCTTTGTCTCCATTGCGCCCTATCTTTAATCATAGACCCTAAACCCTAAAACCCTCACAAATAATTAGTATTAAAAAATTAGATTTTTAAAATAACTTGGGCCCCAATTCAGTGAACTATACAGCTTAAAAAAGACAAATTCAGTGAAACTATAAGGATCCATATAGCCGACCCCACTATAGTGGGATAAAGGCTTGAGTGTTGTTGTTAGTGTCGTAGTGACATCAATCTCTTTGTTACATTGTTGCAGCATTGGACCTCCGATATGAAGCCATTATCCAAGTGTCTCGGGAAATGAAGATAATTTTGAGCCAATAAATATTGTTGATGAAGCAAGGCGCACCTAAGCGCACTTGAGGCGCACCCGAGGCGCACGCCAAGGAGCGCCTGGGGCACCTCGCCCGCCTCTTCCTTCCAGAGGCGAGGCCCAATGCGCCTGACGCCTCAGGTGCGCCTAGGTGCGCGCCTTAATAACATAGGATGTCGCAGAATCGACAGAGGGAGGAGTCAACGCCGTTGGAGACGCGGAAACGTTTGCAGGTCGTTGACCGGAGTGTGCGAGTGTGGGGTGTCGTCGGATGTTGCGCGCGCTGAAGCCGACGTAAGATGTCGCTGGTTTGAAGGCAGAGAGGATCGGTATTGCTATCTAATGATGAAGGAAGGGCCGTAATGAAGGAAAACAGTGGCTACTGGACTCGTCAGAGGAAAGGCTCCGGCGGAAGAGGATCGAATGCTCTGATACCAAAGTGGTTATGGGCCTACTCGGAGGTCGGAGGCAGGGAAGATGGCGGAGATACAATGGAGTCTTGACCGCGGCTGCTTAGCCGGGTTGCTCGTTAAAGGAGAGAGTCACCAATGATCTCACACAATAGAAAGGAAATAGATTTCTTCTTACTTGCCACATACATCCATACATATGCCTTTATATAGGCTTACAACATATAAAAAGGCAAACAATCATAATGACACATAATACTAGATAACAATGATGAACTAAAAAGACAAACAACTATAATGATACCTAATACTAGATAACAATGATGAACTAAAAAGACAAACAACCATAATGACACATAATACTAGATAACAATGATGAACTAGGCCCGGGGCTCAAGTTCTATAACTCACATTAACTAGATAAAGGAGCGTAATGATGAAAATCCCATAACATCACACCCCATCTCGAAAATGAGCTTGACCTCAAGCTCAAGGGGGGGCCATGATGGTGCACATTTCATTCGACGTCTTCCTCATTAGAATCCTCGACGTGTAGGTAGAAGAGCCTTTTGCAACTGTGTCCGCGAGAGTACTGTTCATCGCAATTAAAACATAATTAATGAGCGCGACGTTCCAACATCTCGACATGAGACAAGCGACGGATCGGTGATGCGGCCTGGCCCTCGGTCTGGCCCTGCTGAGTGCGGTTGTCGGGTGGCAAGTAGGTCTCCTGTGCCAAATGGAGGCGATGATCGCATAGACGGGCCAAACTCATAGCAGTCACTAAGTCTGGAGGGGCCTCGAATTCGACATCCAGTCGCAGGCGGTCGAGAAGTCCGGTGGTAAAAATGGTGACCTGCATCTCCGGGAAAAGAGTGACATGTGCCAAAGGAAGTTGAAATTGTTCCAAGTACTCGTCCACGAATCCCGTTTGTCGCAAGGATGTGAGTTCGCCGAGGGGATTGCAGCGGATAGGAGGTCCGAAACGCAAGTTGCAGAGCCGTTTGAAGTCATCCCAAATTAGATTCGGTCGGTCAGTGAGGAGTCAAGATGCCCACAAAAGAGCGGAGTCGAGCATGTGGAAGGATGCCAGATGCATTCGTTCTGCTGTCGGAGTTAGTTGGTGGGCGGAGAATTGCTCACACTTGGTGAGCCAGCCCAATGGATCGCCCCGTCGTAGGTTGGGAAGTCCAACCTGGTATAGCGCGGTAAAATAGCTGCTTCCGGGCGGATGAAAACTGGTGGCTCGCGGTGGATAAGTGGCGGTGGCGGCACATGGATGCTATTGGCATGATCCGTAGGTGGATAGTAACAACGGGAGCGGCGACGGTCAGTTCATTAAGCTTGATGGTGATGGCGGCCATGTCATCCTGATGGCGTGTTTCAGCTTCCCGAAGGCGGGCCTCTACGGACGTCATGAATCCTTGGAGAGCAGACATGAAATCTTGTGTGTCGCCCATATTGCGGCTTGAAATAGCACGAGAGGAGCGGGTGACTGGACGATTGGATTCCTCAGAAGAGGCTGGCTGGGAGTTGTCCCGAGAGCCGCGTCGGCGCCCAATGATGACACAAATAAATTATAAATAAGGAGAGGATGGGAAGTTAACGGTAGGAAGGGCAGAAAAATAATAAATTATAAAAAGAGGATAGCATGCTTAGGTGGCGTGACGAAGACGTGGAGCTGTGGAGTGCAGATCTCGTCAAGCAGAGAGGGGAGCGTGACGGGGAGATTCGGTGGATGAGGAAGCTTCGACAGAAGACGCGCTGGAAAACGTTCGAAGAAAACGCGGATGGCGGAGCATTCGCAGCAGCAGGCGGCGACTAGCGCAGAAGACCTCGTGTGGTACCGTTGCCGAAAATGACGCGGGTGTCGTCGCTGGGAAGAGACGGGGCTGAGTCACGGCTTGACGCAGATGTCGCCTAAGTTATTAAAGGCCGCCTAAGTTATTAAAGGCGCAAGGCGCAATGAGACGCAAAGGGGTCCTGGAGCCTAGGCGCAGGCGCGCGCCTGAGGCACGTGAGGCGCAAAAATGAAAATAAAATATAGCTTATTAAATGTAAAAAAAAACATAAAATAAATCTATCATCATATCAATACACAAGAATTGCATATATCACACCCCCCACAAATAACTACAACAACACTCAAGCCTTTATCCCACCATAGTGGGGTCGGCAATATGGATCCTTTGTCGCAATTGCGCCCTATCTTTAATCATAGACCCTAAACCCTAAAACCCCCACAAATAACTAGCATTAAAAAATTAGATTTTTAAAATAACTTGGGCCCCAGTGAACTATACAACTTAAAAAGACAAATTCAGTGAAACTATAAGGAAAGACATGATGTATTTAGGCATTAGTGAGATTATGACTTAAGATATGGCACAATGGCGACAAAAGATCCATATAACCGACCCTACTATAGTGGGATAAAGGCTTGAGTGTTGTTGTTGTTAGTCTCGTAGTGACACCAATCCCTTTGTTACATTTTTGCAGCATTGGACCTCCGATATGAAGCCATTATCCAAGTGTCTCGGGCAATGAAGATAATTTTGAGCCAATAAATGTTGTTGATGAAGCAAGGCGCGCCTAGGTGCACTTGACGCGCACCCGAGGCGCACGCGAAGGCGCGCCTGGGGCACCTCGCCCGCCTCTTCCTTCCAGAGGCGAGGCCCGGTGCGCCTGACGCCTCAGGCGCGCTGTCACGGGCTGCTAGTTCAAGGTGCAACCATGATCATGGTTTCATGCGCGGATGGCGCAATAAGCCACATGTTGAGGTGATAAGGCGTCAAAGTGGTCGAAGACCTGGGTGTGGGAGCCCTTGGCACAAGTATGACTCCATACTCAAGATGATCATACATAGGGGGAGCATGCCAGGAATAGGAATTAATCGTAGCCATTATATCTTATGGCGTAGAAGGATACGGAAGTCTCCAGAATACTGGAGAGAAATATTGAAGATGACGGAAGGTTCTAGAATGATGTGGAGACTTCTAGAAGATTCTAGAGTTGTGTAGAATGCTCTAGAATATTGTGGAATTGTGTAGAGATTTATAGAATATTCTAGAAGAGTGTTGAGTATTCTAGAAGAGTATGGAACCTTCTAGAAAACACTAGATGTGTGTAGAAGTATCTAGAAGTGTGTAGAGATGTGTAGAAGTATGAAGTAATCTAGAATAGTCTAGAATACTCTTGAATATTGTAGAATAGTGTGGAGGCTTGTACATAATCATGAGAGGAGTGTAGAATAGTTTAGATGAGTCTAGAATATTCTGTACTTTGGAGGGAAACCTCCTTGAGGCCTATAAAAGGGGAAGACCCCTCATTTGTAAAGAATCGAAGTTAGCATCCAAGTAATCTAAGTTTTGGACAAGCAATAGAGTTCTTTCACTTGTGAGCATTCCCTTGAGTTGTTTTCCACTTTTCTCTTCATCACCAACTAGTTCTTGCAGGAGAGACTGATTTAGCTTGGCTACGCGGAGTGGCAAGGAGGAGCTAAGGCCGCACGGGAGCTTGTAAGGAGATAAGTCTGTGACAGTTGGTATCAGAGCTAGGTTCACTCAAGTTCATGGTTGGTGCACAAGAAGATTAGATGGCCGCTGAAATGGGCAACTCAAGTGTGAATGAGCACGACAAGGAGGTCATGCAACAAGTTGAAAAGAAGAGAAGCCAAAGATAAATTCATGTCAGATGCTTGGATCAAGTTGTGGTGAAACCAAAAAAACAACGCACTCGTGCACGGAGGAGGCTACCATCTGTTCGAGAAGAAGATGAAACCAAGAAAAGAGTAATGGGGTCTAAAGGTGGGTGTTTCTTATGCAAAGGCAACCACCACTTAAAAGATTGTCCAAGGTTGGGGTGCCTCTTGTGTCTTAGAGGCCATGACTCTACTGGTTGTCCAAGAGCACATCATTACCATGCAGTCGAAGATAAAAGTGACTTCACGAAGCGTGAGCAAAATGTGGAGGCTTGTTTCCACGAGGACAATACTTCTGTGGAGGAAGAAATGGTGTCATGCAATGTGGAGCGGGATATAGAAGAAGACTCTAAGTGCCGAGATGGTGGAGCTCACGAGGAGGAACAGATCGAGGGAGTCGAGGTGCAGCCAGTTGAGGACGCGGAGTCCGGGCGCCAAGGGGGCGAGGCTGACAAAGAGGACCCAGTTGAAGAGTTCAGAGGTGAGCAATCGGTGGAAGAGTTGTCCGAGAGTCGCAGAGGCAATGCTTACACAAGGGCACCATGTACATCGATCTGTATGGAGCATGAAGAGGACATGGAGTCCAATATTCAAGGGAGCAATGCTCATGTGGAAGATTGGCTTGAGGGTAAGCCAAAGGAGGATGCGGAGTCCACAACATGTGAAGTAGTCGAAGAGTCACTACTTGATGCGGAGTCAGTGAAACTACTTGATGGAGTTGAAGATCACCAAGCCGCGTTGGATTATTGGTGGCCAGATGTTCTCGACGACGGGAGGGCAAATGTTCAAACAATACTGCTACTCGATGTATAATTGTGACGAGGGCGTCGCAAGAATGGGTGTGGGAGAATGTCACGGGCTGCTAGTTCAAGGTGTAACCGTGACCATGGTTTCATGCGCGGATGGCGCAATAAGCCACATGTTGAGGTGATAAGGCGTCAAAGTGGTCGAAGACTTGGGTGTGGGAGCCCTTGGCACAAGTATGGCTCCATACTCAAGATGATCATGCATAGGGGGAGCATACTAAGAATAGGAATTAAGCGTATCCATGATATCTTATGGCGTAGAAGGATACGGAAGTCTCCAGAATACTGGAGAGAAATATTGAAGATGGCGGAAGGTTCTAGAATGATGAGGAGACTTCTATAAGATTCTAGAGTTGTGTAGAATGCTATAGAATATTGTGAAATCATGTAAAGATTTATAGAATATTCTAGAAGAGTGTAGAATATTCTAGAAGAGTATGGAACCTTCTAGATAACGCTAGATGTGTGTAAAAGTATCTAGAAGTGTGTAGAAGTATCTAGAAGTGTGTAGAGATGTGTAGAAGTATGGAGTATTCTAGAATAGTCTAGAATACTCTTGAATATTGTAGAATAGTGTGGAGACTTGTACATAGTCATGAGAGGAGTGTAAAATAGTTTAGATGAGTCTAGAATATTTTGTACTTTGGAGAGAAACCTCTTTGGGGCCTATAAAAGGGGAAGACCCCTCATTTGTAAAGAATCGAAGTTAACATCCATGTAATCCAAGTTTTGGACAAGCAATAGAGTTCTTTCACTTGTGAGCATTCCCTTGAGTTGTTTTCCCACTTTTCTCTTCATCACCACCTAGTTCTTGCAGGAGAGGCTGAATTAGCTTGGCTACGCGGAGTGACAAGGAGGAGCTAAGCCCGCACAGGAGCTTGTAAGGAGACAAGTCCGTGACAGCGCGCCTTAATAACATAGGATGTCGCAGAATCGACAGAGGGAGGTGTCGACGCCGCTGGAGACGCGGAAACGTTTGCAGGTTGTTGACTGGAGTGTGCGAGTGTGGGTATCGTCATATGTTGCGCGCGCTGAAGCCGACAGAAGATGCCGCTGGTTTGAAGGCAGAGAGGATCGGCTTTGTTATCTAATGACGGAGGAAGGGTCGTAATAAAGGAAAACAATGGTTGTTGGACTCGACAGAGGAAAGGCTCCGGCGGAAGAGGATCGAATGCTCTGATACCAAAGTTGTTATGGGCCTACTCGGAGGTCGGAGGCGGGGAAGATGGCGGAGATACAATGGAGTCTTGACCGCGACTGCCTAAGCGAGGTTGTTCGTTAGAGGAGAGAGCCACCAATGATCTCACACAATAGAAAGGAAACAGATTTCTTCTTACTTACCACATACATCCATACATATGTCTTTATAGGCTTACAACATATAAAAGACAAACAATCATAATGACACCTAATACTAGATAACAATGATGAACTAAAAAGACAAACAACCATAATGACACCTGTTAGGTTTATGATTTTATTTTATTTTTATCTTATTTTATCCATGTATTCTCCCCTCTTATATAAAGGGGACCCCTGTTAGGTTTATGATTTTACATTATTCTAACTATGTTTTTACGGTTGCCCTAAGCCAACATGGTATCAGAGGGCTGAAAAAACCCTCATCCCGCCGCTCCTCCTGTGCGTCTTCCCGTTCTCCTTCACCGGCCGCCCTCTCTCTCTCTCTCTCTCTCTCTCTCTCCCTCCTCTCTCCTTTCCTTCCAGCAGTTTTGACCTAGTGCCGCCGATCGGTCCGTCCGTGCCGATCGGGCTCGGTGGATGGCCGCCGCTCCGTCCACCGTTCGATCGGACTAATTTCTTCCAATAAAATTTCGCTTTTTCCTCCTCTATCTACTACTATGAGGATCGCTTCATCCCTTTGCTAGATTTTCCTAGATCGTGGATCTTGTGTTTCTCCTAAATTTTTTTTCTTCTCCCGGAAATGCATTTTCCTCTGTTTCTATGCATTTTCTGACCTCAATCATGAAGACTTTATTGTTCTAGGACAGTTGGCCGTCCTATTGGTGGTGTCAATTTTTTTTTCCTTCCGGCGACTTTCCGGTGGCAGTTTTTTTTTCAGATTTTTTTTTGTATCTGATTCTAGTTCTCAGTTTTGTTATCATGTCGGAGGTGGTAACTTCTAGTGATGGCTCGCAACCTGCTGGATCTACCCGGGTGGTAACTTCTAGTGATGGCTCGCAACCTGCTGGATCTACCCGGGTTGGACACGATCATCTGACCTCACAAATTACCTCTATCCGCCTTGATGCTACCAATTATCTACCATGGTCTCGATCTATCGCCTTGGCTCTTAAGAGTCGCCGGTTGTATGGCTATGTCACTGGGGACATTACGGCACCAGAAGAGTCTGACTCCACCTGGGCAAAATGGGAATCGGAAAATTCCTTGGTTATGTCATGGCTGATCAACTCCATGCAAGAGTCTATTGCGCGGAATTATCTCTTTTTAGATTCTGCTGCTGACATTTGGAAGCGGGCTGAATCCACATATTCTCAGAAAGGGAACACAACTCAGATATTTCAGCTTCGCCGGAAGATTTTTCTCCTTCGACAGGGTGATCGACCTCCATCAGCCTATTTTTTGGAGTTTACCCAATTATATCAGGAGTATGATCATTTTGTGTCCCTTGAACTTGTCTGTTCTGCTGATGCCCTCCTTGTGCGCGCTCATGAAGATCGGAACCGGGTGTTCGAGTTTCTCCATGGTTTACACCGAGAGTTTGATCAGATCATTGTTCAGATCCTTGGCCGCTCCCCGGTCCCGTCATTGGCTGAGACCTATAGCATTGTTCAGCAGGAATATGATCGTCGTCAGTCTTGGAGCTCAGAGGCCATTTCCAGTGGTTCTGCCCTTCTCACTTCTCATTCAGGGATCACCAATACTCGGGATTTTAAGCCAAAGCCCACTGACAAAGACCATCTGATGTGTGACTACTGTGGTCGGAGTCGACATACTCGTGACACTTGCTTCAAATTGCACGGGTTTCCTCTACCACGAGGTGGTCCTACTCCTCGGGGTGGCCGTGGCGGCGGACGTGGTCGTGGCCGACCCAACTTCATTTCCCCCCGCTCTGCACACCTGACTGAGTTTCTTGATGACAGTACATCTGGTGTCCACAGCTCTGAGATCACTTCGTTAACCGGGTCCTTTTCTACAGATGAGATGGTGCTTCTCCGCCGCATGATGAAGGGCCTTTCTACTGAGCCTCATCCTACTCCATCATCATCCTTTGCTCATTCAGGGAGTCCAAGTGCCCACGCTGCCACTGTACCGCCTGCCACCCATTGGATCATTGACTCTGGCGCTACTAACCATATGACCGGATCTTCGTCAGGTTTTGTTTCCTATTCCCCTTTGTCTGGCCGAGACAAGGTGAGCATTGCTGATGGGACCCTCTCTCCAATTGCTGGAATGGGATCCATCCATTGCTCTGCCCTTACCTTGACTTCAGCTCTGCATGTTCCTTCTTTCACTCGTAACCTTTTATCTGTTAGTCATATTACCAACTCTATGAATTGTTCCGTCACTTTTTTTCCCTCTTCCTGTGTCTTTCAGGACCTGAAGACGAAGGCGGTGATTGGCTCTGGTAGTATGCGAGATGGTCTGTACGTGTTTGACTCTGCTGTTCACCAGGCTCTTCATGCCCATCGGCTCCCGCTGCTGTCTACTTGGCATCGTCGCTTAGGCCACTCATCTACTACTACTATGCAATCCTTATTTCCTGTTTTTTCTCCTTCAGTGTTTAAGACATTTACATGTGATATTTGTGAACTTGCTAAACATAAGCGTGTTTCTTTTAATCATCTCTCTACGCCTTGCTCTGTACCTTTGCATACTATTCATAGTGATGTATGGGGCCCTTGCCCAGTAGCCTCTATCTCTGGTTGTTATTGGTTTGTAACTTTTATTGATTGTTACTCTCGCACTACTTGGGTTTATCTAATGCGGAATAAGAATGAAGTGTTTCCTCTTTTCCAACAATTTCATAAAATGATCTCTACTCAATTTGGTGCCACTATTAAAATTCTCCGCAGTGATAATGGTCGTGAATACATAGATTCCAATTTTGAACGTTATTTGAGTGATCTCGGGATTATTCATCAAACTAGTTGCGTCCATTCTCCTGCTCAAAATGGCGTTGCTGAACGTAAGAATCGTCATCTTCTCGAAGTGACACGATGCTTGTTATTTACCATGTCCCTTCCAAAATACTATTGGGGGGACGCTCTTCTCACTGCTGCATATCTCATTAATCGTATGCCTTCTCGTCTCCTGGACAATCGTACACCTCTACACAAACTGGGAATACCTCCTACTACCCTTCTACCCCGTGTGTTTGGCTGCGTATGCTTTGTTCACATTCATCACATTGCTCGCACAAAACTTGATCCTCGTGCTCTCCGTTGCGTATTCATTGGCTATTCTCCTACACAAAAAGGGTATAAGTGTTATCATCCTCCTAGCAAGAAAGTTATTGTCTCTATGGATGTCACTTTTCATGAGACCACCTCATATTATGAGTCCTCACTTCAGGGGGAGCTCTCACACTTGGAAGTGAGCACTCCTCTTCTCCCTTTACCTATTCCACCTTCGTACAATGTTCCTCCTTCACCACCTACTCATATTCCCAAAGAGCCAAATGTGGATATTCCAAAAGAGAAGGAGCAGGAGCTGCAAGTCTATACTAGAAGAAACAAAAGGCCAAACACTCAGTCTTTCTCCATAATATCAGAGCCAGTGCCGGATTCGTCCTCTGCGTCCCTGGAGCTACCTATTGCTCTACGTAAAGGTATTCGCTCATCCACTAAACACCCTCTATCCAATTATGTTTCATATGACTCTTTAACTTCTTCATATAAGGCTTTTGTTACTTCTCTATCCTCTGTGTCGATTCCGGGTACGTGGCAGGAGGCAGTTGGACACCCAAAATGGGCAAAGGCAATGATGGAGGAAATGCACGCCCTTGAGAAGAATCATACGTGGGACCTTGTGGATCTCCCTCCTGGAAAGAAGATTGTCGGTTGCCGATGGATCTTTACCGTGAAACAAAACTCCGACGGTATTGTTGAAAGGTTCAAGGCTCGGTTAGTGGCAAGAGGCTACACTCAAACTCAAGGTATTGACTACCAAGAGACATTTGCTCCGGTGGCAAAGATGAATACTATCCGTGTTTTGTTATCATGTGTTGCATGCAAGGGATGGGATCTTCAACAACTGGATGTGAAGAATGTCTTCCTACATGGAGACTTAGAAGAGGAAGTATATATGTCTATGCCCCCTGGACTTGCCCCAATTGGCTCAGAAGGGAAGGTCTGCAGACTGAAGAAAGCCCTTTATGGGTTAAAACAATCTCCAAGAGCTTGGTTTGGGAGACTTCACAAAGTCATGACCTCATTAGGCTATACTCAAAGCCATGTCGATCACACTTTATTTGTCAGACGAAAAGAGATGAAGGTGACTCTTCTGATTGTATACGTTGATGATATGGTTGTCACAGGTGATGATAGTGATGAGATTCAATCTCTAAAGCAAAGACTGGCAAGTGAGTTCGTAGTAAAAGACCTAGGAAAATTGAGGTATTTCCTAGGAATTGAAGTAGCAAGGTCAAAGCATGGGATTCATTTCCCAACGGAAGTATGTCCTTGACTTATTAGAACAGACAGGAATGAGTGGGTGCAAACCCGCCGATACTCCTATTGAAGTAAACCACAAACTTGGACGAGATGATGGGGAGCTAGTAGAAGATATTTCAAGTTTCCAGAAGCTTGTTGGGAAGCTGATTTATCTATCACATACTCGTCCGGACATCTCTTATGCTGTAGGAGTGCTGAGCCAATACATGCATTCTCCCAGAATTCGACATCTCAATGCTGCGCACCGTGTTTTGAGGTATTTGAAGACCTCTCCTGGTAGAGGTATCTTATTCTCACCCAGTGATAACTTAAAAATTGAAGTCTATACTGATGCGGATTGGGCTGGATCAGTTGATGATAGGAGATCCACCACTGGTTATTGTTCCTTTGTTGGCTCTAACTTAGTCACTTGGAGAAGCAAAAAGCAACATGTGGTAGCTCGCTCAAGTGCTGAAGCTGAGTTTAGAGCTATGGCTCATGGTATATGTGAGGGGATGTGGTTGCGTACACTCATGAATGATCTGGGCTTACTAGAATCTGGCCCTTTCAACCTATATTGTGACAACAAGACTGCTATCAGCATAGCTCATAATCCGGTTCAGCATGATCGCACCAAGCACGTGGAAGTTGACCGACATTTCATTAAAGAAAATATTATGAAGGGAATTGTTTGTACCCCTTTTGTTCCTTCAGAAGGACAACTTGCCGATGTTCTCACTAAAGCTCTGTGTGAAAGACTGTTTGTAACCCTCAGTGGCAAGTTAGGCATGAAAAATATTACATGCCCAACTTGAGGGGGAGTGTTAGGTTTATGATTTTATTTTATTTTTATCTTATTTTATCCATGTATTCTCCCCTCTTATATAAAGGGGACCCCTCATTATTCTAACTATGTTTTTACGGTTGCCCTAAGCCAACAACACCTAATACTAGATAACAATGATGAACTAGGCTCGGGGCTCAAGGTCTATAACTCCTATTAACTAGATAAAGGAGTGTAATGATGAACATCCCATAACAGTCTCATCGCGCAGATAGTAGTGTATAGGAATTCCCCCTCGAAACCAAGGCCGAGATTAGTTCGGGGAAGAGGCTGGTAGGATCGAAGTCTGTTGACGAGTAAACTTAGGGGTCCTAGATGCCTCCTCTTCCCCATACCATGAGCCTGTATTTATAGGCAGCTGAATCTATTGGGGGTGTCTCTAGTTGCCAGTGGGTGCACCACCACCACCACCCCCCCCCCCCGACGGATCTGAGTGGGTCACTCGGCGAGTTGATTTAAGGTCGGGCGAGTTGTTGCGAGTGAGGGAAGCCGCCACCGAGTTGTTGGAGAGGGTTGGGCGAGTTCTATACGGGTTCCCTGCGAGTCATGTGGGGTCTTCATACAGTTGTCTCGTGGTCTATGGTCAACTCTTTGGGGCCATAACATATTAGCCGAATACGGGTTGTACAAATTATCTTAGTAGTGTAACTAAAGCATTTAATGCCTAAAACCATCATTTTTGCTTGCTTAACGAAGAGCGAGAGAATCAGAGGATTCATGACAGGTTACAATTGTTGCTGCTATAATGTATTTAAGAAATTCATTTGAATATAAAAATAATAATTTGGTATTAAATATATTAATAGACATGATTTCAACGGCATATATGTAAATCCCCAAAAGAAAAGAATATAAATTATTATATTTTGATTACAAGATTGGGATAATAAAACCTCCTTTCAAGTTATCTAAGAAGATAATGCATTTAACTGAAACTAAGATGGATACTGATGGATAACAAAATGTTCTTGACAAAACGCACACTTCACTCATAAATCTATAAAACATGCTAACAAAATAAAAGCTGGTAACTATAAAATGTATATTTACAAAACCGAAGAAGTCAGAGATATACATACTGTGATAATCGTAATAATCTGGAGAAGACATTTTGGTGGCCATCCCCCTCTTGAGCGCATACACTGCTTAAGCTCCCGAGGCGCACTTCAAATTTATCATCTAGAAGGATACTGCTTGCTTGAATATCCCTGCAACCAAAAGAGACCTTCATTGCTATTTAAATTTTACTGCTAGTAGAGAGAGAAAAATGCTACCTAATAAGATATGCATAACTAAATTGTTCTGTAAATGTGCAGAAAAGAGGCATCAGCTATACATGCTTCATGAACAGGCAAAAGCAAACATTTAAACAAAATCATGAAGATAAAAAATTTAATGTGGTATGATGCAGTAAAGTGGGAAGACTGGAAAGCACGGGAATTGATTAAGACTCTGTTTCGAACAGTTGTGGTGCTTGAGCAGTGACTATGTGAAATCGTGGTAGTAAATGTGGCGATAGCGGTTCACCTATGTTCAGAACTTTTGTGGTAAGGTTTCTGGCCCAAACTTCATTGTCTGGGTAGGATAGATCATAAACACTAATGCCACTCCATGCTAGGATGGCTAGTAATGTTTTGGCCTATCATTTAGGAAAAATAGTGTTCGTGACAACAACTATTCGAATGCTACTTAAAATTTTCACTAGTCTTCACAACCACGACCGCTTTTCCAAAACACGGCTAAGTTATCTCTACTGCATTTGGGAGGTCTCAGATTAATTTTTACAAAAGGTGTACCTAACAACACTCAGCTAACATAAAGTCTTGTTAAATACAGAATGGTTGTTTTCAATAATTGAACTTTAGACCTTCAGAATACATTAAGAAAGCTTAATCATTGTTTCACGTCCTGACTGATGAAAATATCTTCACCGCAAATACAGAATAAGGCCATCTAAATCAAACCTTTCCTAGACCTTGCACTAGAGGATTACAAGAAACTGGTATGTTAATAAGATAACAGTGATGCATATGTCCAAGGATTTAAAACCTTGCGCTATGTTCATATGGTATCAGAATTGGATCCCTTGCACGTTCCTTATAAGCAAATAACTTATTATATGTACAGCCATGCCATTAAACGTATTCTATAAAACATTATGAAGATTGAAATTCGCATATCTTCTACTTAAGAAAGTTTTTGTGCATAAAGTACAGCTAAAATTTCATTATATGGGCCAAGTGAAAAGTAGCCATGCAACCTCTCTCTCTCTCTCACTCTCACTCGCACATATTTGTCTAACCCTCATCTCATTTGGCTGCTTTTTATTGGGGCCATGTAAGAAATTTAGTCTTCTACTGAGCTATTGTCATGAAATGAACGATGCAATACAAGTACCAGAGACCAAAAAGAATTATGAAAAATGAAATAAAAGATATTTTAATACCATTCCTGCAGAATATTTAGTACGCTGATAAGAATCTCACACAATTTATGTATATTATCACCTGGATTTTCAGAATTCAACCAATATAAGTATAAAGATAAATATGTTTTTAATGCAGGAAAGACTCCAAGTACAAACCTGTAATCCAATTTTTAAACTGAAGTCATTCCCTTTTGCATATTTTTTTTCCAAGAGAAATTAAAGGATTAAAGGAATTGTAGAGCTTGTCAATCACATTGACTATGCGGATGCAATGTGGTAGAACCTATGCATCCCACCAAAAACTAAATGATTGTAGGTAGAGAGGCCCATGATCTATATTAACTGCATTTGTGCAGTATGAGTGAACTTTTAAATGTGAGACTATATTCTCATCGCGCGCCCACGTATAGGATCTTTTGCTTTGAAGACAACATACATTTAAGGTCAATTCATATCGACAATTGATAAATAAGATATATAAATATCATCGAAATTTTCGAAATTGCATTAGTAAGAGAAAATTCACATTAGATAAGCATGATTGGGAATTAAAAACCCACCCTTTCTTCCATCAGGCGGGAGAAAAGTATAAGCAAGTCACTCTCCTATACTTGGAGCAAACAAGGCTTATCTATACTTACACCACTTTATCACAGAAGAGGTTAAGAAGTTTCCCTGATATAGGAAGGGAAGGCATCCCGAAAATGATAGAAATTATAATATGACTTCACGAATTAAACTGAGATCACATTCATTGCCACTAAAATGAAAATCACATAGTTGTAACCCATCAAGCTACATAAATGAACAAGGAAAAAAGGGACTAGGATATCAAGTATTCCAGTAAATGAGTGGGTATTTTTTTTAATTCTGAAATTCCAAACTCCACTTTGTGCACAATCCACAAATCTAGGAGAAGGTACCAAGACTTTGTGATGCAGCACGGTTCTCCTGGTGCGATGCCGGAAGACTCCTCCCTTGGTGCGACTCCAAGGTGAATCACCCTCCTTCCCCTCCTCCTAACCCGCTTCCTTTCTCTAGCTGTAAGCCCTCCTTACCTCCCTTGCGCCCATTCTCCTCATCGCAAATCCCACCACCAGACGCTCCAGGACCAACAGTCTCCTCCCCATCAACCCTCTGCCGTTCCCAGCCCGTCCAGAACTTCCTCCCAGCCCCGTTTTCCTACCACTGAATCCTCCCCAGCCCTCTTTCTTGCAGCCGAGCCCCTCACCTCATTCCCAAACCCTACAGCCGCCCCATTCCAAAGCTTTCCCCTGCCGCAAACACCCACCCAGCCCCCCTGTCGTGAACTCCACTGTAAATCAGCAACCCCACCCTGCTCTGAACCTTTTCCATTCCCCACCAAAGCCCCACAAACTGCTGCCCAACCACCTACCAGTCCACTACCACTCCCACACCCTCCAACATCTTCATTCCAGCACTCCAAAGTGTTGTCCAACCACCGAGCACTCCAAAGTGTTGTCCAACCACCTGCAGTTCTGAAGAGGTCATCTGTCGTTGGACCCCTGCCTTCCCCACACCGCCGCCACTTGCATGCGTAAGTCATTAGTTTGGAGTTTGTTTGTTTTTCAATTATTGCGTACTCGAACTATGTTTTGTTGGATGTAAAATCATATGCTTTTATTATTGTGAAATCACTAGATTGCAGAACCGATTCGGTGCGTGCTTAAAATTGTTTTGCAACTCAATTACTTGTGAACTAATACTTGCTTTTCCGACTCAATTATCACGCAAACGATTGTGCTCAAACTGTGCTCTATTTTACATAATTAATTACTGTGAAATTGCATTCGGTTTAACTCATTTGCATTTGCATTGAAATCACATAATACTGGATTGTGTGCGTACTTTCATGTCAATTTAGAATTGATCGTAATTTCATTCGCACGTGTCGTGTGTTCGCTTGCATTTCACTTAGGGTTCATGCTTCGGTCATCCGCCACCTGTAGACTCGTGCTGCATCAGATTGGTATCAGAGGAAGGTTCGGGCTTTATGTTAACACGCAGTTATTGAGTCTATAGATTTCGTCCCATGACATATTATTATCGCTACCCCCCGCCTACACTTGAGGGGCACCCTTATTATTACGGTGATTATCTTCCTGCGCGGCACACTACCTCCAGGGGTCGTGTCGATCCTTCGAGTCGATTCAATTATGCTAGAGACGACCACTATAATGATTGCCATCGTCCTTATCCCTACGCTCGAGTG
Source organism: Dactylorhiza incarnata (assembly GCA_033032865.1). NCBI lineage: Eukaryota > Viridiplantae > Streptophyta > Magnoliopsida > Asparagales > Orchidaceae > Dactylorhiza > Dactylorhiza incarnata. The sequence goes on along the minus strand of JAWHQI010000284.1, from coordinate 2,656,830 downwards.
GATCATGTTGATCTGTTAAGGAGGAAGTGGGAGAGAGAAGAGAGATCTAGAGATTAGAGAGATCTAGGGTTAGGAGGGAGAAGAAGGAGAGAAATACCTGAATATTATCTTCCATACCATCCAAGAGGGGGTCCAGGTATATTTATACCCGGACCCAGGGCCGGCCAACCAAGGGGCCGGCCGGCCCCAATAGGGGCTGAACCGGGTGGGTTCAGCCCCCCCCCCCTTGGGCCGATTTTATGAAGAGGGGGCTGAACCAATTGGTCCAGCCCCGTTGCCGCCTCCGTCTTGCCTCTGGCGCCGCTTGTATTGTCGGCCAAATAGTCTGGCCTCGTCCGGGGGCATAACATTCTCTTTCCCATCAAGAACCAGCTTGTCCCCAAGGTGGTAATCGAGGTAAAGCTCCCGGAATTCCAGCAAATCCACCCAGGTGTTGTGTTCGACGGCCAGGTCCTTCCACTTGACCAGCAGCTCAGGACAGTACAACGTGCTGCGTCGTTTCCACTTGATCAACAGTATGTCTTCAGGAATCGGGCGCAGCTCGCCCCCACTAGTGGCCTCCGGTAGACGGGACTAATCGGGATAGTATCATCAATCTTCCGCTTCAACAAGGAGACGTGGAAAGTCGGATGTATCCGACACCCTTCAGGCAACGCCAACGTATAAGCAACTGGTCCAACCCGGCGGGTGATCCGAAATGGACCAAAATAACGGGGTGTCAGCTTCTGATTCGACCGCTGTGCAACGGACAACTGCCGATAGGGACGGAGCTTGAGAAACACATCGTCCCCCACCTGGAACTCGCGCTCTGTCTGATGCCTGTCAGCTTGGGCCTTCATACGATCATGTGCTGTCCGGAGATTCTCGCGCAAGGTAGCGAGTGTGCGGTCACGATCACGAAGTGCACGGTCAACTGCTGCCACCGCCGTACTACCAGGCTCGTAACTGCTCAGAGAAGGAGGTGGTCGCCCATAGACGACCTCAAAGGGAGTTAGCTTGCTGGCTAAATGCTAGGAAGTGTTGAAACAGTACTCAACCCAATGCAACCAGCTCGTCCAAGTCCGCGGCTCATCCATAACAAAGCATCGGAGGTATGTCTCGACCCCCCCCCCCCCGATTTAACACCTCAGTTTGACCATCTGTCTGCGGATGGTGAGCCGTACTGAAACGCAAGGAGGTCCCATGTAAACGGAAGAGCTCCTTCCAAAAGTGGCCAACAAAGATCGGATCGCGATCCGAGATAATCGCCCGAGGGATGTCGTGTAGCCGAACAATCTCTCGAGCAAAAAGAACAGCAACAGATGCACCGGTGTAAGGGTAGCTCAGTGCGATGAAATGTGCGTACTTTGACAATTTATCAACCACCACCATGATGACCGTCTTACCCTTAGACCGCGGCAAGCCATCAATGAAATCCATGGAGACTGTATCCCAAATCTGGTGCGGAATCTCTAAGGGCGTGAGTAGCCCGGCCGGGGAAGTTGTCTCGTACTTCTGCCGCTGGCAAACATCACACTGCTGAACAAATAACTGGATATCCCGTCGCATCCCCTTCCAAAACACATTGGCCCGTGCCCGCTGGAGAGTACGGAGAACACCGGCGTGGCCGCCCGTCGGGGACGAATGGAACTCATGCATCATGACCGTCCTCCAAGCCGACTGACAGGGTATGACTACCCGTCCCTGGTAGAGTTCAGTATCGTTCAGGTCATCGTCGTTACGTATCTCCTCTAGTTGAGGAATTTGAGTTTGTATGCGTTCGACCTCGTAGAGCCCCTTCGGAGAGGTACTCATACTATTCTGTTGATCATCCTTGCTCGCCGCCAGGCGTTCGTAGGGATCACGTCTACCCTCAAACACAATGTGAGTCTATTAAGGACGACCATTTAGATGACTATCAGGAGCCCTATAGAGGTTACCATCAAGCGGATAACTTCACGTGTATGGATCACCCTAGTGTACCACAAGAAGAGATACCTGAAGCCGAATTTCAAAGATTCGTTCTTGATCAATTTAATCGCTTAGATGCTCAATGGGACCGCCTGAAATATGCCTTTAGAGGGACCAATAGGTTGACACATCGGGATTTAGGTCAAGCCACTGATGTGTCTAATAGTACTCCCACCGATATGATCGACCTGACACCTAACTTTGATACTTCTCATTTTGATGAGACTCAGTGCACATGTGATCTTGAAGTTGAGTCTGATCATGACCATATGATACAGGTGGAGAGTAATACTAGTATGACTAGTATGGCTTGAAACAACCATCCGGACACATATGTGGGCTCGGATCGTCCGAATGAGTAGCGGATCATCGCGATCTCCATCACTTTGGTAACATCATAGGTGGCAGGTGAACACACAACAATATCATGGGGAGCAGGGACCGAATGATGGAGATTAACTTGTTCGCGCAATGTGCGAGCATCAGAGGCCTATCAGAGTATATTGTCGTCGACAATATTAGGATCGTCATCTGGAAAATTAGAGTCTTTCATTGCATTCAACACGATTTTTCATATTTTTATGCATTTATTTATATTTTTCCTAGATATAGTTCGAAAATTAGCCGAAATCACACGAGCAAATGATCGTCGAGCAATTTAGCCTAATTCCCACTTCTATTTATGCCACAGAATACTTAGGGAAAACATCAATAATTTGAGTCTTGCTTGGATCCGCCGATTTCTCTGGGTGACGAAGCTCCATCTCCCTCCGACAATCGGCCCTACATCACACAACCCCCTCTATCCATCTCCTTTTCTCTCCTGGTGTTTCTCTGAGTCTCTTTTTCTCTCTTGTTGTCTTTCTGAAAAACTAGTTCAGAATATCAACATTAAAGCATAAGCAGTTTTCAAAAACTGCAGGCTTATATAGCTGACGTAAAAAAGAGTGTTTCGAGAGACTAATGTGGAGTTGTGGAGTTGGTTCAAAATCCGAATTAATAATTTGGAAATAAATTAATTTTAAATTGAATATCATCCGGTACTATATTTTGGGAGTTGGGTGAATTGAAGTCTCGCTTAATTAAAACCCAACCAATTAACTTCATACTTCAGTACATTCTTAACTTCATAGATTTATAATACATTGAAAATGATACTAGTCCTTTGATACGCTCCTAGGGCAGCACATACACCAACAATTTCATGCTAGGTTCAACTAACCTTGTAGTCCAAGCGACTAATTCGAACACGGTTATGCATGTGCATAATGAGGTACCGACCTTGTTGGGATTTAGGTTTGGTTCGGATCCGGATCCGAACCGGATCTGGTTCCGGTTCACTTAGCAAGAGAGCCGCCCAATCCCATTCAACGGAAGGGAAAAACAACCGCCTGTCCTCTTGGTTCGCGCGAGGGAGGAGCCGCCCGTTCCTGATAGAAGAAGAAGGTCGTGCCTCCCTGCTCGTGTGAAAGGACGGAGAGCCTCTCCTATAGCCAGTTCGCCCCCTGTTTCGCGTGCGAGAAGTTCGTCTTCTTCCTGTTCGGAAGAGAAGGAGGGATGTGAAGGAGGTATCATCGATCCTTCGTGGAGACAGCAACCTGTTTTGGAGGTGAGGGTTACTGCCGGCCTTGGAGGGGACAGACACTGGTGTTGGTGGAGGGCGTTGCTAGACAATTTGGGGCTCTGCTAGGTTTGTGCTCATGGAGATGGAGAGGTGCATGTGTAGTGTCGAAGGCGTGAGTGAGTGCAGTCGGCCTCGACGACGCTTCTCTCCGGTGGTGGCAGCGGTTGGACATCGGACATTGACGTCGAAAGTTCCCGGTGAACCTTGTGCGTCCGCTAGACGGATTGCAGTCCAGATTTCAGAATCTTTATCGTGGATCGTGCGTGTTCGGAGCATCCACGGCATACTCGTCGGACGGACATTTCTTTCTCCCACTTTTGTACTTGTATTGCATTTATATATTTTGTGATATATATAAACTGCGTGGCCTGTGATTGTGGATATCGACGTGTTTGCAGATTATTACTATTGCTTGTATTCTTGTTTATCTGTATTTATTGTAGATACGCTTGTGGGTGTCGTACACTCGGCCCCTAACAAGTGGTATTAGAGCTAGGTTCGTAGGTGTCTGATTGGACGTTCCGGTTTAGGTTTGGGTCAACGGTAGGTGACGACATTGGTCGGCTCCCTATCTTCCCATATCTGATCCGTGAATTAATCGGATTGCCTAGAGGCGCTGAGGGCAGCTATGGCAGAGAAGAATACAGTACTGGCCAGATATTCAGTGGAGAAGTTTGACGACAGCAGAAATTTCCGCCTATGGTAGATTCGGGTCAAGGACATGCTAGTTAAGCAAGGTTTGATGTGAATGTTACGGGGCGTGAGCCTTCGTCCGCTCCGGTGAAGGATTCTGAGTGGACTGAGTTGGATGAGCGCGCCACCAGCGCTATCAGGATGTGCGTCGATGACAAGGTGTTGTTCAACATCAGTGTTGAGGAGTCTGCTGTCAAGCTGTGGGAGAAGCTTGAGGTAAGGGTGAGCATAATAATCGAAAATCGATAGTCGCTCGAAAATCGCTCGAGTTTTTATTCGAATCGAACTCGAAATAAAAATTTCGAATCAAATTGAATCGAATCAAAATTGGCTCGAAATCAATTTCGAATCGATTTCGAGTCTCATATGAATCGCTTGATTATTGATTCGAGTCGGCTCAATTTAAATATTTATTCAAAATTTAAAAATTTAAAATTCCTTTTTAGAGTCACGCGCACAGGCTGACGGGCAGATGGCAGTGAGCTAATATTAAGTTTCAAGTTTCAACCTTCTCATTTATTTTATTTTCCATTTCCATTTTCCAAAGCAGGCGCAGCAGCTGTAGCACGCCTGACGCAGTGATGCCTCTGACCTCCCTGTGTGATGTGTTCCGTCAAATACTCTCGGCCTCTCGGGAGTTGGGAGATACTCATTACTCGCGGACAGCGGCGGACTCGCCTTGCTCCAAATCTCCAATGCTCAGTTTGGCTCTCTCACTGTCTCTTGGAGAATTGAGCACGCCACCTTGATTTTTATTGGACTATTTAGTCAAATACTTGATTTAAGAAGTAGCTTAATTTTCAAAAAAAATTATGGGATTTGGGTAATTGTTTTTATGAATATTTTAGTGTTTACTTGGTATGCAAAATTTCCTTGTCTTGTACTTTTAGGAAAAACTGGTCTGGAATGAAAAAATAATATATAGCAACAATTTTTTTATAAAGTTCAAACAATATAAAGATAAGTGATCAACTACTCAAGTAACTCAACGTCATTGATAACTTTCTAAAAAGAAGTTATCTAGCTCTTTATTTTGACTAATTATTTATCATAAATGGACAAAAGGATTTAAATGAATATAAAATATAAATAAATTCATATTTATTTCAATTATAGATAATTTGATTAATCTCGCATGTTTTCTTATTAGAAATGCCGAAGAAATCGACTCGGAGAAGAAAAACTGGACTTAAATATTTTGGCTTGCGCAGGTTATTACAACAACCTGAAAAGTTGTTACAACAAATTCTGGACGGATTTCAAGTTTTTGAATTCAATTTTTCTCCAAGTTCAAATATGAAAGGGCGCATCTTTTGGGATGGTGGCTGCTCATTTTTAAAAAGGAAATATGATGCAAAAAAGGGATATACGAAATTCTTAGGGAGAGAGGGAGAAGAGAGTGGAGATAGAGAGAGATTTGGGAAGAGCCATCATTTGGAGATTTTCGGCCAAGGCAGGATTTTGGGAGATTCAAGCACCAACAAGGGAAGAAATTCATGCAGTCTTTGATCTCCTTTCACCATGTTTAGTAAGATCTTTCTAGATTTGTGGTTTCTTCCTTCCATCATGAACTAAACTTCTAGATCTTGTAGGTTGAGAATACTTTGACTTGTTGTGATGTTGTGCTTTTGATTTTTCATTCATGTTTGTTTGAATATCTATCTTTATTGAAATTATGTTTCTCCATCTTGTGGAAATTTTGGATTAAGTATTCTTCTTCTAAATAGCGTGGCGAAATTTGAGAGAGGAGTTACGTTATTTTAGGGTTGATTCTTTATTTTACGCGGCGAAATTCGAGAGAGGAGCTACGTAAATCTTTAGTCAAATTTCATCGTTATACTGCGCTGTGAAGTTCGAGGGAGAAGTGGTGTAAGTGCAACATAAATTTCAATATAGCACAAAGGTAAGAAGAGATTTTATCTTTTGCTAGCAACATCGATTTGTGTGTTTTATGTTAGTCTTTTCCATCTAAGTTAGAGATAATTAGGGGAATTAGGGTAACGGATTTCAGAGATCGAGAGATGATGACATCCATTTTCAAATCGTTGCAAGATAGTTAATTAAGCATTTCATAAAGGTTCATTCTAAAAGTTCATCGCAATAAGCAAAGGAAATCAATATACAAGATTATTTCTCTAAGCTGATATTTCTCCAAGTTGATAAGAGTATTCTTAAGTAAGCGTTGTTTAGTTTTGTTGTTATTATTAAATATTAATCTTTCATTATTAAAGAATCACTCTAATTATTCCGCTTGAATTTAAAGAAAGTGTAGAGCTAGTACTTGCGAGCACTAAATTAATCACTTCTCCGAGGGAACGATCTTTTCTCACTTTATATTACTTGATTTGGCATGTGCACTTGCGTTAAAACGTAAATCCATTTTGGGCGTATCAGCCATGATATCAAACATTTATTGAGATTTTAAAAATGTCTTGAATGATGTCCTCTATAGTTAATTAAAAAAAATTATTTAACATTATAATGTGTAATAAATTAATTTTTATAAAAAATAATTAATTTCGAGCCAACTCGAAATTGATTCGAGTTGGCTCAGAATCGAATCGATTTCGAGTCGAGAAGGCTCGACTCGAAATCAATTTCAACTTCGAGATGATTTCGAGCCGACTTCGAGTCGAAAATTTCGATTTCGAGCCGAGTTGAAATCGATTGAAATCGACTCGATATCAGCCTTAGCTTGAGGAACCATACATGAGCAAGTCGTTGATCACGATGCTGTTGCTGAAGCAGCGACTGTACAGCCTGAAGATGCAGGAGGGTGGTAGCTTGCAGGAACACTTCAACGTGTTCAATGACCTTCTCAACCAACTGCATATGGTTGGTGTGAATGTGGAGGAAGAAGACAAAGCCTTATTGCTTCTTACCTCGCTCCCGTCGTCGTACAAGCATATGCAGACCACGCTATTGTATGGGAAGGACACGGTAGACCTGGAGCAGATCACATTTGTGTTACTGTCCAGTCAGATGTGTTGGACCCCACTCATGGGGATGAGCATGCGTTGGCAGTAGGAGGACGAGGGAGGCAGTTCGGGAAGGGATTTGGTAGTCCACGGTCCAGATCTGCATCAAGGAAGGCAGTGACGTGCCACAACTGTAGGCAGAGCGACCATATCAGGAGGAACTGTCTGCAGCTTGCACAGAGTTCTGGGGACGCCCAGAGTGCGGACAAGGCGGCGCTAGCCCCGGCAGAGGAGAGTGATGACGCTCTCACCATCACTGAGAGTCGGAGAGACTCTGATAGCTGGATATTGGATTCTAGTGCTTCGCAACACATTGCTCAGATGCAGGGATGTTCAGTTCACTGGAGGTGACGACTGGGTCAGTCTTTCTGGGTGACGACTCAGCATGTGAGGTCACGGGGACAGGGACAGAGAATATTCAGAAGCATGACGGAGTTATGCGTAGGCTTGAGAGGGTACACCTGGTACCCAAACTGCACAGGAATTTGATATCGCTGGGCAGATTGGACTCCAGAGGATGCAGTTTTGCAGCGAGTGGAGTTCTGACGGTGAAGCGAGGGCGCACCGTGCCTATGCGAGCTGAGCAGCGCGGTAGTTTGTATCAGTTGATGGGGACCATGATGTGAGGTGGTGCGCCCATGATTTTTGCGGCCGAAAGTGTGGATGGTCGAAGTGGTGCAGGGGATCGCCCTTCTGGGAGTCTGACTAGGCAAGTCAGATTCCGCGATCCAGCTGCGTCGACATTCAGAGGTTGAGCCCGAGCAGGGATGAGTCGACTGGAGCAAGTCGGCTGACGCCTCGAGCCTTTGAGGTGGTGTTGCGTGCAGTGTTGCTTCGTGCAGTGGCCAGTGGATGTTATGTGCAGACAGTGCTCAGTGCAGTTACTGCTTCGTGCAGGTGGTGGCTCCGGATCCCAAACCAAGGTGGTGGTTTGTTGGGATTTTGATTTTGTTCGGATTCGGATCTGGTTTACTTAGCATTAGGTCTCTTGTGACCTAATGCTCTCCCTCTTAACGTGAGAGAGAGCCGCCTGATCCCATTCGACGGAAGGGAATAACTGTCGACTGTCCTCCTGGTTTGCGCGAGGGAGGAACCGCCCGTTCCCGATAGAAGAAGAAGGTCGTGCCTCCCTGCTCGTGTGAAGGGACGGAGAGCCTCTCCTGTAGCCGGTTCGCCCCCTGTTTCGTGTGGGAGAAGGGTCGTCTTCTTCCTGTTCGGAAGAGAAGGAGGGACGTGAAGGAGGTATCATCGATCCTTTGTGGAGACAGCAACCTATTTTGGAGGTGAGGGTTACTGTCGGCCTTGGAGAGGACAGCCATCGGTGTTGGTGGAGGGCGTTGCTAGACGATTTGGGAGTCGGCTAGGTTTGTGCTCGTGGAGATGGAGAGGTGCAGGTGCAGTGTCGAAGGCGTGTGTGAGTGCAGTGTCGAAGGCGTGCGTGAGTGCAGTGTCGAAGGCGTGCGTGAGTGCAGTGTCGAAGACGTGCGTGAGTGCAGTCGGCTTCGACCCGCCTGTTGCCGAGTTCTGCGATGTTCTTCGAATCACCTTTAAGGTGTTATGCAAGACCCATCGGGGCTGGGCGAGACCTCTTCTCGAGTCTTATCAAGACCTTAGGCGAGACCTTCCCCAGTCTTCATTCTTGATGCTCCTCCTTTGATCCTTTAGTAGTTGCTAAAACCGGGGCGTAGAAAACTACTCAAGTCTAATTTCAATTACATAATCTTCGACATATGTCACCCTGGCTCCAATTTTTAAAATAATACAAGCATTCCTTAACTTATTCTTATTAATTTTGTCACATCCTTGAATTGATATTTGCTTAAAATAAATAATGTAAATTTTGAGACTAGAGAATTGAGAATTTTTGATGGAGTAAGTTCAGCTTTGACGAATTTGATTTCTACATGGAATAAATAAACAATTCTTATTTTTGAGCAAAACTAGCTCGAATTTAACTAGTTATTAGACCTAATACATATGAATCTTTTTGTCACAAACACCATAATTGACTCAAGAAGAAACCACGAAGAATACCATATTAACTCAATAAACAACTATCTTCAGATTTAAACATGAAATCCACAAATCAAGCAACAAACAGAATTAAAAAAAGTACCTATGAACCAACGACGGCACACACTCATGATGCAGAAAACAAAGAGCTTCGGCTGCCCCTGTCGCGATCTTCAATCTCGTTATCCAATCCAGTGACTGTAACCCCTCCTCTTCAGGTGCAGGCTTTCTAAAGAGCGCACTAGATAGGTCTCGATGAGGCATCTGTCTGTAAACCAGAAACTTCTCATTCTCATCATCCAAGCAATGTCCCACCAATGGAACCAATCTGGCATACGAAAATCTGGAAAACAAATCCAATTCCACAAGATAAGCTTCCTTCCTGGCACTCCTTATGTCAATCTTCTTAACAATCACACGAAGACCATTTTCCAAAACTCCAAAGTACAGTTCTCCTGACTGTCCATGCTTGATTAGGTTCCCTTCACCAAAATTTGAGGTTGCCCGTGCCAATTTCTCGAACGTGAATGCCTCTCCAACAGTTGGAAAGTTGGCGGCCGGTGCAGGAGGCGGCACCAAACCTACTCCAGGGGCTGGCAGAGCGGCATTGGAACTAATCTCCCTCTGGGCAGGTGAATCCTTTCTGCAACACCTAAAGCACAGGAGAAGAGATAATATCACAAGAACAAGGAGAACAGTCCCGCCAACAACTGCAATCACAATGTACTTCCAAGTGTTATTCTTCTTGGATGAGTTAGATCTAGGGCCGGAAGGAGAAGATGAATTTGAATCCTCTGAGCCATCATATGGTATTCCTCTTTCTTCATAAAAATTTTGACAGACGGACTGGGTTCTCTGGATCGAAGCATTCTGGAAGCAATTTGATTTAACAGATAAAGACCTGCTAGTGCCATCACGAGGAACAACGCCCTGCAAATAATTATCTGATAGATCCGCGTAACTAAGTGTAGAAAGCAGGATTTCAAATCCGGAGGGGATCGAGCCATACAAAAGATTGTGTGAAAGATTAATTGAACCGCCATTGGCATTGGCATTGGTCCCTGAGAGCTCCGGCAGATTGCCCGTGAAGTTGTTGTAGGAGACATCAAGGAAACGCAACTTCGGTAGGGACCACAGTGAATTCGGAAGTTCGCCGTAGAAGTTGTTCCGGCTCAATGTGATCGACTCAAGCTGGGATAGACTGGAGAAGAAGCTCCATGGTAGAGAGGTGCTGAGGAAGTTGCTCCCCAAGTTCAGACTCCGCAAACTCCGAAGGTTGGTCAAGCTATCAGGCAGGGATCCGAAGAGCGAATTGAAGCTCAGATCGAGGGAGACGAGTGAGGAGAGGTTCCCGAGCTGCGGAGGAATGGAGCCACTGAAGCTGTTATTAGCAAGAATCAGAGTTTCTAACTCCGTAAGAGTTCCAACCTCTGGTAGTAATGCGCCGGTGAGGAAATTGGAGGAGAGGTCGAGGTAATGGACACTGACTATGCCAGTGAGCGACGATGGGAAGTCGCCGGAGAGAGCGTTCTGGGATAGGTCGAGGAATGAGAGATTCCTCAACTGGCCGAGAGTGGGAGGGATGTTACCGGTGATGGAGTTATAGGCGAGGGAAAGAACGGAGAGACCCGTGGCGTCGCCTAGGGAGTAGGGTATGTCTCCGTATATGGACGCACTGCGGAGGTCGAGAACGGCAAGAGACGGCGGGAGTAGGCTGCCGAACCAATCCGGGATAGTTCCAAGGAGGGAAAATCCGGTGGCGTTAAAGGTGGTCAGACGGGTGAGGTTCTGTATACCTTCGACGGCGAATCGAGGGTTCTGCCTTCCGAGCCGCGTCCGACGGAGTCCGTGGAGGTCTAACGACACCACCCGGCCGGCGGCGTCGCAGCCGACCCCAGCCCAAGTCGAGCAGGGATCCACCCGCCGAGGCCAGTCGCGCGCGCGCAGCCCCAATGAGGCGCGAAGACTGAAAAGCGCCTCAAGATCGGCAGCGTTGCTCAGGTTCCTCCCAGCGGCGAAGGGGAGTAATCCGGCGGCGATGAGGATGAGGAAAAGGCCGCGGCAGAGTAGGATTGGCATCGGGTGGACTGGGCGGTGATCGGGCTCAGCGCCGCCGTTCTCCACTCGTTACCGGCATTGCCGGTGGCTCGCTTTTATATATGCAGTTTATTTGTGAACAGTTGGATAAACAAGAACGAAGGCGCAGGAAATAAAGGCGGCATATCTGCTTCGCTTCCGAGGAGAGAGAGTGTGTGGGAAAAACAGCGAGCTTTGAAAGGTTGGTATTAATGAGCAGAAGAAAGTCCCCAACTGCCCAGCGGGGAAGAAAACCAGGAATTAATGAGAGCAAAAATAAAACCAACAAATCAAATTAAATAATAATAATAATAATAATTTAAAAAAATGTTTTGTTTTTTTCGCTCCGCGGGAACTATTGGGCAGGAGAAGGGGGTTCGGAAATGGGCGGTGGATGATGTGTCTGAGGAAAAAATTGGACGGGGAGATTGAGGATGAAATTTTGCCCTTTTCCATATTTTTGTAGTAATTATTAGGAAGAATAGATTTCAGCGAATTAATTACGATATTTAGTGAGTAATTACTATCTCTGCGAGGAAGCGCGGGTTGTAAAAAGATGGTAGGTCCCTACGACACGCGACAGCGGGGAGAGTGAGAGCGCATTGCCATTTTTAGTAAGAAGACGAACTTACCCCTCATTAACTGAGGGAATCACGGGATCACCGCCCGGAAAAAGGGGTTACCGGAGGGGGGAGGCAGAGGCTGTTGACAAGGGCCGATTTGGACATTAAAGTTATTGCTTGGTTTATATTCGAGGAGGCAATGTCATTTTTGGCTACCTGCAGTCCTATTTTAAACGTGTTCGTTTTCGGTACGTATACGTACCTATTTTAGGTGCGTATATATAAGCCTTTTTATCGCAGTGGGCCCTTCTTTTATCGTGAAATCGAAAATAGAAAACACAGTAGGGAGAGCGGCGGAAAGCTAGGTCACCGGCTAGAATCGACGCCATTTTTGCTTGAAAACGTTTGCTCCGCTTCTGTAATCGAGAAGATTTGTTCAAAAATCAAGTGTGGTTGGCCATCGACGATAACGAGCCGCATACATTGGACATTGGCTGTCGTCGTGGAGTAAAAATCGAGGAACACTGTGTTTTTGAAGGTAATGTTTATACATTGGACGAAGAATCGATGAAAATAGCTCTGAATCAATTATGTTTGAGGTGTTTTGTGTGTTCTTATACGATTTTTACATATTTAATTCAATGTATATGTTTTGAACTCCAAATACAACGTTAATACCGCAGTATTACTAAGGTTTTTCAAACATTTAACCCTAAATCAACGTTGATACTGTCGTAGTGTTGTTTTATCATTATTTACGACAAGCTTTAGTTTTGTATGTCGATCTCTCTATAAGCATTGCATCTACATGTCTGTATTATAGTTTTTTATTTGTTGAACCCGATTCAGTACCGTCTTACTATTGTAATATGGGCGTATTTTATGAGTATTTTGGTATTTTATTGTTTTGGCTTAGTTTGAGATAAGGTTTACATTAGTTTCCCTATCTCTATTGCTTATACCTCTCCGCATTAATGTATTTTCGGTGTTGATTCCTGATCACTACCGTATTATAATAGCAATACTGGCGTTTTATTTGAGCATGCTGTAATTTTGTGTTTATAGTTGCTTACAGAATTTATGTGCTTCTATTTACTGTTTTTTAGAGTATAATACATGTAATACGGTCTTATTCGTGCTTATATAACTCTGTATTATTTAAGTCTCTGTTGAACTCCAAACATTACTGTATTACAATTGTAATACGGTCGTTTAACTGATATATTTGAATTGTGATACAGACCTTTAACTTGTTGAGATTGTACCTGTTTTTTCAATGATATGGCAGATGACACTGACCCTGTCTTATTCATGCTTATATAACTCTGTATTTTTTAAGTCTTTGTTGAACTCCAAGCATTACTGTATTACAATTGTAATACGATCGTTGAACTGATATATTTGTATTGTGATACAAACCTTTAACCAGTTTAGATTGTACCTGTGTTTTGAATGATATGACAGATGTCGCTGTCTACGACTTTACAATGTCGGTGTGCTGTGTCTTCGTTCAAGGAAAAAGCGATACCCCTTATCAGGTCCTTGAACGAACAAACCCGGTTTGATTTAGAAGAAGCTGGTATTCTGCGACTCTTCTCTATTCCTAATTTAAACCAGAATATTTCTTTAGTTGTAACTTTGATTCGGGCATACTCCAAGAAGAAGGACGGTTTCCTTCTTGGAAAAGTTTATAAAAAAATTACCGTAAATCAGGTGGCATTAATGTTTGGGCTACCCAACAAAGGGTTGAAATTCATATTTAACAGAACCCCTCTTGCTATGTACGAGCAAAAGGATTTGTTGGCAGAAATGTTGCGGCTTTCGGAGGGAGAGTGTAGTTTAGAGTTAGAGGGGCAAAAGGTTGCAGCCCTAGTCAAATATGTATTGTGTAAACTTTTTTTTCCAATAAAGGTTCTAAAAATTCCAAAGTGTTTACAAATGTTTGGAGGATTGGAGGACTTCAAAAAATACAATTGGCCCGAAGCAATCCACTGTTTTCTCCAATCGCAAATACGTGAGTTAAGTAAAGTGGCCTCGAAAAGAAAATCAAATGAGAGTTGGGGGTACATAGAAGGATGCTCGATTCTCTTAGTGGTGAGCAATACATTTGATCATACAGCTTCTTTTTTATTGTAATATATATTTATAATGTTGAAATTTCTTCATTGCAGGTTTGGTTTTATGAGTTCACCACCTTTTTAACAGTTGATGACGACTTGGTTAGGCCAAGGCTATGTCGATGGTCTCCTAAGTTCAGCTTTTCTAATAAATTTTGTTCAGAGATCAATTCAAAATTAAGATGTCGCGGACAGGTATGTTTTTATATCATGCATCTTCTTCATAGAAATTTTAAATTGGTACTTAAAAAAAGGCTTTTGAAAGCAAGTTAATGATATTGTTAGAAGTATTAAATAGGTGAAAGAGGGTTTTGAGAATATATTACCATCCGAGGAGCTCCTATTAGGAGATGTACCAAAAGAGGATACTGATTTTGAAGATTCCAATGAGAAAAGTGAAGAGTCGGAGGAGGAAGAGGAAGATTCAGTGAAAACAGAGGAAGATACGAAGAGGTATGTGAAGAGAAAACTAGCAGAGTTTATGTCTAAAGTAGAAGAAACACACAAAAAAATAACAAAGAGTATAGAGCGAGAGAAGGACCCGGAGAAAAATGAAGTATTTGGATCAACCAAAAAAATAGAAGACATTGTGATGAAAATGACCTCAGAAATAGAGAGAAACTCGAAAATGCGCCACGATATGGTGATGCAAGAACTCCATGACTTACGTGCCCATATCAACGAAAGGATTGATGATTTGAGCACACACATTCACAAAGCTAATAACTCTCCAGCTTCACCGGCATTTGAAGCACCCGAGGACACACAGAATTCTATGCAGGCAACCTCCCATCACTCTTCACCTAAATCAGCAGAAAAAGTTATAGAAGGTAAGCAGGTAGATGATGACATTACAAATGCTCTTGTGGTTTGTGGGCTTCCTTCATTTAACCAGAAGGGCGATAATACTACGAGCTTGATAAAGAATATTAAAGGGCGTAAAGATAGAAAATCAAAGAGTAAAATTTCATCATCCGCCATTGAGGTTACATATCCTGGACTGAAAAACCTTAGTAAATCAAAGCGTCTAATAATCGATCATATTATGGAAGAATTCCCCAACAGGTGATACTATTTGAGATATAAAATTTCATATTGCATCTTATATATACTATATGTTTGTTGATTATGGAACAATTTATGTGCAGAAATAGTATAGTGATCGAAGCGGGGAATATTACTTTGTATCGATCACACATTGATGATTTATTAGGGAATGGGTGGCTTAATGATAGCCACATAGAGCATACAGTGTATTTCTCACAGTACAAAAAAGTAATCATCCCCGGAAATTTAAGAACTTCTTATACGTCTCACCGAATCATGCTGTTAGTACTCAAATTTTTTTTGGAAATTATAATTGGCAAACTAAAAATGTAGAAGAGCGTGTTATATATAACATGTTTGTTTAATGCAGAATCTGAAAAGCAACAAAAGGAGTTCTCAAGCACTTGTGAGCCACATCACACGTAGATCAATGGAATACGCAAATTTAATACTAATTCCAGTCCACCTAACAAATCATTGGGGTTTGCTAGTCGGCAATATTGACGAAGGATGTTGGCAATTCTACGATTCGTTGTACCAAGAATCAAATTACCAGAAGATTGCTATTGTGGTATGTTTGTTTTACATAAAAAGTAAAATATTTGCTTTTTATGTTAATATATTTATGTGCGTGCAGAAAGATTATTTTGAAGAAGATCTCTCTACAGTGCTTCCGGAAAATATTCATGAATGGCCATTTTTCTATGTTAATGACATTCCAAAACAGGATAGTAGTGACGATTGCGGGGTATTTGTCCTCCTATATATGAAGACAATCGTTGGGAAAAAACAAATAGATTGGCAAATATATAAATTATGGTCTAAAGATATGTCAAAAATAAGGGCTCAAATTGCTATTGACCTCATCACCACTTTTCCTGAGAAAGTTAAGAGTAGGTGTTCTTTGATAACCCTGTTTTGTTAAACATTTGCAGTACTTAATATTTACCTTACATTGAAATTTTTGCAGTTTGAAGTGGATCGTAAAATGGACGGCCTCATTCTAAAATGACACGACATACTAAGGGACAATCTCGATGGGCATACTGATGGATGAATGGTTAAATCGACAATATATATTTAATATATTAAGTGTTATATACAATTGTTTTGTTATGTTTTGACAGTCATTTCTGCTTACAGATATATTAATATTGTGGACTGTTGTGGACTGTATGTTGACTGTATGTTATGGACTGTATTGTGGCAGACTGTAATATTGTGGACTGTTGTGGATTTGAAAGTCATTTCTGCTTACAGATATATTAATATTTCTTGCCATTTCTGCTTACAGAAATATTGTGGACTGTATGTTAATATATTAATGTGCGTGCAGATATATTAATTCACTTTTGATTGGTAAATGTTTTTTATATAGTATTGGTTGTAGTGTTATTGCTAAAGTGGGTATTAAAACCATATGACGAACGAAACAAACCATATGACGAACGAAACAGCCGTAATATTTATGCAATATGGTAAACTGTGTTATAACTGGTAATATTTCACTGTCATTTATTCAAAAATTTCACTAAAAAATGTAGTGTTAATATCACTCAAAATAGTGGTGTAATTAAAACTGAACTTTATTTCTTCAAAACCACATTTATTATAGTAATACCGATATTATCAGTATTCAAACGTATCTGGAGGACAAACAAATAGGCGTATTAGTTATTTAAAAAAAGTAAGGATACATTTACAGTATGATGAATTGCCCATACAACTGCATTACATTATACTATCGTAATACGATTGGATGAATGACCCATACAATTGTATTACAGTTTGATTTATGCTAATGCGTAATGAACCTGATATAATTTAAACAAACCGAATAACTGTTACAGATACTTTACCATTTGACTACTTCTACCATTACATTAAAAAAGTAATAGCAAATTGCATAGAGAAATCGTCGTTGATTGAGAAATTAAAGATAAGTTTGGCTACAGAGAATATCGTAGTACGATTGGATGCAGAGGCCACACAATTTTATTACAGTTATATTTCCGATAGTTCGAAATGAACATGATATTATTTAAAAAAACAAAATAACTATTATAAGTACAGATACTTTACCATTTGAATACATCTTTATTACATTAATAATGTAATAACACATGAATACTGAAATCGTCATTGATCCACAAATTAAATAAGTGAGAAAACAAATACTATCGTAATACGATTGGATGAAGTGACCATACTATTGTATTACAGTTATATTGCCGTGACTGGGAAATGAACATGATAGTATTTCAAAAATCATAATTCGTTTTGTTATCAGTACAAATACTTTACCAGTTAAATACATCTGGGATACATGAAAAATCTAATGGCACATTAATAGAGAAATCGTCATTGATGGAGAAACCTTCGTTCAAGTCTGCATGTGCAAAAATGGGGTTTGAAATTGAATTCGAATCAAACCCCGAATTATTATCCACGAAATTATGCTGAATTGGAGGCTCAAAAACTTCATTGGCAGAAGGTCCCTTCCCTTTAACTGCACGCGACTTCTCTGTTAACAAAAAAACAGTAGTAAGATAAATTCCAATGCATAATAGTAAAATTTAAAATGAATTTTAATCATACTTTGTTTTTGGGAGTTTTGTTCCCAATAACTCTTCAAACGTGTCTTTGGCGCACCCTTTGGCCGCATGGATGGTGGATCTTTCAACACATCTTTGTCCTTCCGTATAGATGAAACAACTATTTTTTTTATTTTTCTCATCATTGTCGATCATATTTTCTATAACTTGACTCACATCATTCATTACCTTAACCATGCACTCCTTTGCTATTTGACAATTTTCCATTTTTTGGCAAAGGTCATATGTAGATCGCATCATATGATTTCTGAAAATCAAGTTAGACTCGTTCCGATCTATGGACATCGGCATTGTAAAATTACATCGCTTCTTAGCTTGCATTGTAAATCTCCTTAATATGTAATTTGATTGAATTTTCTGTACATTATGAATATTATAAACCCGGAGTACATGCTCGCACAATAAACCCTTCGTCTGAAAGCCTCTACAAGAACACTCTACATCATTGCTTTTTGTGTTAAATCTCACAATCCAATGCTTTTGTAGACCGGTAGGATCACAATGGCGTATGTTGTATAGAACCATATCTTGGTCATACATTGATTCCTCTGACACCATCAAACCAAGTGCCCCCTCAATCACAGCATGCTCAAATATTACATAAATTTTTTTGGTGTATACCTTGGACATTTGCCTAAGAATCATGGAAGACTTTATTTTGAGGGAGTGCGTACCTTGTTTGCATTTGAAATCTTCGTCCTGTTCACTCCTTCGCCAACAATAAATTAATTTATCCATACCCAGAAAGCATTCGGTAAGTGAACTTGTAGGCTTCGAGCAACCATGAATACTATGATTTGCCGATTCACTACGTTGTGTGGATAAAATGCCAAGATCAAATACCTCTTTATTAAAAGCAGTGAACCACTTGTTTTTAATGTTGTAAAGCTCATTTAACCATCGGTTCGCTTGCAAATTTCCTTTTGTGATCATATCTCTCCAATACAACTCAAACTCCACTTCACTGTCACATTTAGACATGCAAGTATAAAATAAGGATCTAATGTGTTTGTCTTGGTTGAAAGTAGGTACCTTAGACGGTGCTTTCTTTGAAATGTGTCATTGACATAGGCGATGACTGGTAGTAGGTAAAACACGCTCAATAGCAACTGCCATTGCCTGATCTTGATCTGTAAAAATTGTGATCGGTCGCTTGCCCCCAACAAACTTTAAGAAAGTCTCAAATACCCAACAGAAAGAATCAATCGTCTCATGTGCTATAAATGCACATCCAACAAAAATATTTTGCCAATGGTGATTTACTGCTATAAATGGAGCGCATGCTAAATTATATTTGTTCAGCCTATAAGTGCTGTCAAAAATGATCACATCGCCAAAACATTCGTAATCCAATTTTGCTGGGCCATCAATCCAAAAAAAACTATGCAACCGATTCAATTCATCTGTTTGTATATCATAAGAGAACATGCTATCAGACAATTGTCTATCCTTAAAAAGTTCCAATAATTTAGCTGCATCTCCAATTTCGATGAGCGCTCTTCTTTCCCGATGTACGAAGTTATATGCATCTGATTTATTGAAACCTACATTTTCAGCTCCGCCAACTTCTTCAGCCATAAGGTTGAACGTGTCAATAGTTCGTATACCAACTCCTGTCATATTCCGAATCAAGGTGGCTTGGCCATCAGCTACACGGCGATGTGATCTCAACAAATGTACGTCTTGAGATGTAACCAAAGGATGATTGTGCTCTTTAATGAATTTTAAAACCTTCCAATTTTTACCCTCTTGGTCAGCAGTAAAGTGCAAGCAAGCCAAGCAACCCGTCCTTAAATCCACTCTACGAAATTTTTTCTTCGCATTACTACACGAGTTCTGCACTTTATAACCTGCTTTCGAACATGAAAATTCTCGTCCCCTGATGATCCGGGTATGAGTCCAGTAAAATACATGTTGTTTTCGCACACTAAAGCCACACTGATGAGCATATGCAGAGTACATTTTGAAAGCTTCATCATCAGAATGAACCACGGGAAACACTACATCTTCCTTGTGCAACTTCTGTACCTGCGAAAATGCAGATACAGTGTAAGATGCTAGGTAGAGATTCAAATATACGATCGTAATACATTTGTAATATATTCGCACAGCGGTAATAAAACGTAATCTTACACCAGCTATAGCCTCATTAGAAGGTGCAGGACTCTTGTCAACTTCCTGGGACTTCTCAGATGGTTGATGGTTGTCCTCCATGGAGAATTAGGAGGAAGTAAAATGTTGGGCTCCTCGACTTTTGGCAAACGAAAAAAACCAACGGAGAAGCATAAATGGCAAGAATTGTTTCCTGTGGAACCCTACTCGTAACCGTACATTCGAATCTTCTGTGTGCTCCAGTCGTCTTCTCCCGCCACCAACGAAACAAACGAAGGAGATCGAAGACGATGAAGATGACGGCGTAAACCCTGATCCCGCTAGAAAGGATTTATCGTCCCGCCCTAAACCCAGAAAATAGCCTCTGAAAATTTTGAGAGGGAAAGACGAGTGAAGGGCGAAAAAGAAAGTATTTATATACGCACGTAAGCATACACACGCATACGTACAGAAAATTTTCCGATTTTAAACAGACCGAAAAATTATAAGTACAAATTATTTTGTAATCATTCAATCAAAATTCTTAAGCAAAATAGTAAATATTAGTTTGGAGTAATTGGATAGACGAACGGTCACCTCGAGCATTGTTTGTTTGCATGACGAGAATTGAAAAATTTTGAGGCCAATTTGACAATTTTCATTTTCTACGACAAGAGTAGTCCAATGGAGATTGTAGGAGATCCCGCAATCCGATTGATCAATTGTCGCGACCTGGTCTAGAAATGACGAGAAGAAGCTTCGCTAAAAATTTGGTGGTTATTTGAAGTGTATTTTTTTATATTGATGGTCAGATGATGATGATTGTCGGAGATCCGACCATCGGATTGACTAATTATCACTATCAAAAGTCTTGAAAAGACGGTCGGATTTAGCTTCTCTGGAAATTTTAGGATGATCATGTTGAGAATTATGAAGTGAGCTAGCGCAGGCGCTAGCCCAACTTTCAGGTGGCGGCTCCGGAATCTATAAATAGGGGGCAGCCCCCCTACAGAATATATTAGAGAAAAGAGGAGACTTGAGCGGTCTGAATAGGCGGTCTCAGTGAGAGCGAACTTGGAGTAAGTTCGGCAGAGGAGCTTGGGCGGTCTGAATAGGCGGTCTCAAGTGGGAGTGAACTCAGAGTGAGTTCGGAGCGACCTAGAGCAAGGTTCGCAATCTGTGTGAGATCGTTGGGATAGCGCAGACGCTAGCGGTCTGTTGTGGTTTGGCAGCATGCATCTGCGGTCTCGTCAGGAGAGTGTGCAAGCAGCGAGCTCGCGCGGTCTGAGATAGCGCAGGCGCTAGTGAGTATAGGAGAAGCGGACTCTGTCTGCGACCAGTTATTGTTTCTTATTCTCGGCTGTTGTGAATCAAGTTGTATGCGACTTGTATTCAGCTCATTCTCTTGTAATTGTTGTAACTACTTGTCAAGCAATAAAGAAGTATTTTTGTTCATTCGTGATTTACTTTTCTCAGTGTTCCATAGATCTTGAAAACTTCCAGGTTGGAACAAGCACTGAGTTATAAGTACTGAGCAACCAAGATGCACGGCGGAGGAGGCTATGCAAGAGGTATTGGCATTGAGTTGCTTACTCAGACCAATTACAAGAAGTGTAAGCCTTGTATGGAGAGTTACCTGCTTGGATAGGACCTATGGGAGGTTGTTGGTGGAGATGAGCAAGAGGAAGTTGTAGCTGCCAGAGATAATGGTCCAGCTGTGAGAGCTTGGAGGAAGACTAACGCCAAGGCAGAGTTCACTCTGAAGAGAGCAATTTCACCTGACTTGTTCGACCACATCATAGGTTGCAAGTCAGCGTCTGGCATCTAGAAAGCCCTCGATGGGCTATTCAACAAGAAGAATGTAGCGCGGCTACAGTTTCTGGAGAATGAATTGGCGCGGTCCACTCAAGAAGAGTTATCGATATTCACCTTCTTCCTGAAGGTGAAGAATATATGTGCAGAGATCTCGACCCTTGGATCCTGATGAGCCGATCTCTGAGGCGAAGCTGAAGAGGCATATACTCCGAGTCTTGCGGAAGGAATATACTGCGTTTGTTACATCTGTGCAAGGATGGTCTACTCAACCCTCCCTATTGGAGCTGGAGAACTTGTTGTCATCACAGGAGAGCCTAGCGAAGCAGATGGCGGAAGTGTCTATCTCAGGGGGAGATAGCGAGGTGTTGTTCTCAGGCAAGAAGAAGACCTGGGACAAGAAGAAGAAGAACTCCGGAGAAGGACCGTTAACATCCTCTTAAGGAGATAGAGGGAAGTTCCTTCCTTCTCGTGATGAGAGAGAGAGAGAGAGATCTCTTTGCTATGCCTACAAGAAGTATGGGCACATGGCAAAGGACTGCCGGTCTAATCTGAAGGTCGGGCACGTTGCTGAGAAGGAAGAAGGTCACTGGAGAGGTGGAGCGAGAGGTGGAGGTCACTAGGGTGGTGAAGACGGAGACAACTGCTTCCTGGTTGAGATGACGGTCACGCATGTCGATGCCTTAGCCTCTATAAATTTTGAGAATGACGGGATAGTGGATTCCGGTTGCGGACACCATCTCACTGGAGATGTGTCTAAGTTTGCCTCCTTGAAGGCATATGGAGGAACGGATGTTATTATCACTGTTGATAATACGGTGCATCCAGTTGAGCAAGAAGAGATGGTATCCCTTGGAAGTGAAGAGAAGACCGTGACACTAAAAAGCGTGTATCATGTACCGGGCATGAAGAAGAATCTCTTCTCGATTGCAAATGCAGTGGATGCAGGATACCACGTGCTGTTAGGACCGAAGGAGGTGAAGTTTCTGAAGAACCTGTCGTCTGTTGATGTCGACATCACGCTCACCGGGAGAAGGGTGAAGGATTTGTATGTTCTGTCTGCAAATGCCTATATGGACAAGCTGAAGACGAGTGACAGCGATGCGATCTGGAATGAGAGGCTAGGTCATGTGGGGATGGACAAGCTGAAGATGATGGCTGCAAAGGGCCTGGTGTGCGGCCTGCCTAATCTCTCTTCCTACGACGATGGTCATATGTGCGTGGGCTATCAATATGAAAAGTCACATCGACTTCCGTTTAACAAGTCGGAGACAAGGTGTAAGGCACCTCTTGAGTGCATACACGCTGATGTGATGAGGCTGTGCACCACCCTTACTTATGGAGGCAATAAGTATGTGTTGGTTCTGGTGGATGTGTACACCCGCTGCACGTGGGTTTATTTTTTGAAGGAGAAGTCAGAAGTGTTTATGAAGTTCCAGAAATGAAAGGAACTTGTGGAGGGGAGGCTGAACCAGGGGGTGAAGAAGCTGAGAAGTGATAATTGGGGGGGGGGGGGGGGGGGGAGTTTACCTCTAACGAGTTTGTTTCTTTCTGCAGGAAATTTGACATTCAGCGAGAGCTCTCTTGCGCTCATACCCCTAAGCAAAATGAGATTGCAGAGAGAAAGATCCACCATCTAGTGGAGACAACCAAGAGTTGGCTACATGCCAAGGGGATTCCCAAGGCATTATGGGCAGAGGGAATGACATATGCAACCTACGTGATCAACCGGCTACCTCTGAGTTCTAACAGGATGGTGTCTCCACAGCAGCTCATGTTCGGGGAGAAGCCAAATGTGGGTCACATGAGAGTGTTTGGTTCTACCTGCTTCGTGCACGTCTCAGATGCCCAGAGAACCAAGTTGGAGACGAAAGCACGGAAGTGTGTCTTCATCGGATACGATGAGAGGAAGAAGGGGTAGAAGTGCATGGATCCGCAGACTCACGAGTTCATCATCTCGCGCGACGTGGTGTTTGACGAACTGATCTCATATCAGGGAGTCTCTTCTGTGGTGCTGCCGGAGAGTGAAAATTCTAGCAATTATGAAGAGAGTCACTGAGAACTCTACTGTGGAGTTGGAGTTATCTCCCAGTGCCCCATCTTCATTTGGCTCAGGGGGGCTTCGTGTTTGAGAAGCAGGGGGAGTAGTGCTCCAAGAGATGATGGGAGAAGAGTTGCATAGGAGGAGTCTACCGGAGTGGTAGAGAGTGGTCAAGCTTTGAGGAGGTCGAGGCAGACCATCGTCCCGCCTTCTCGTTATAAAGAGGGGAACTTCGTGAGTTTGGTCTTTTGCTTCTTCGCAGGACCACTCGACGAGAGGGAACCTGCCCGCTTTGAGGATGCAATTGGCATTAAGGAGTGAGACGTGGCAATGAACGAAGAGATGGAAGCTCTGGCGAAGAATGAGACATGAGACCTTGTTCCCATGGCGGAGGGAATCAAACTTGTCACCTGCAAATGAGTGTACAAAGTTAAGAAGAAAGCTGACGGAGGAGTAGAGCGGTATAAGGCTAGGCTTGTCGCTTGAGGTTTTAAACAAACCTATGGAGAGGACTACGAGGAGACATTTAGTCCTGTGGAGAAGATGACGTCGGTGAGGACGGTCATTGCTCTGGCAGCTTGCCGATGGTGGAAGTTGTGACAGCTTGATGTGAAGAATGCATTCCTGTACGGAGAAATTGACAAGGACATATTCATGGTGCAACCACCAGGATACGTGTCCAAGTCACACCCACATCATGTGTGTAAGCTAAAGAAGGCCCTCTACGGGTTGAAATAGGCGTCGAGAGCCTAGTATGGGAAGATTGTGGAGTACCTGCAGTTCTGTGTTTATGATGCCTCAGACTCGGACTCTAGCATGTTCGTGAAGAAGAGTGGAGATCTTCATGATCTAGTGCTTCTATACATCGACGACATGATCGTGACTGGGAACAACAGTGAAGAGGTCGCGACGCTGAGACATCAGTTATCTATTCGCTTTGAGATGAAGGATCTTGGTGAACTACGCCATTTCCTTGGATTTCAGGTTGAGAAAAGAAGTGGCGGACTGTTCATTTCCCAGAGAGCTTATGCTAAGAAGATCATCGAGAGATTCAGCATGAAGGAGGAGAAGAGCAGTTCTGTTCCACTGGAGGTTGGGCTAAAGCTTCGGAAGGAAGAGGGGAGGATTCTTCCTGATCTGAAGATCTTCCAGGCATTGATGAGGAGCTTAATCTACCTGACTATCACGAGGCCGGACATCGCTTTTTCCGTCAGCCGAATTAGTCGGTACATGTAGGAGCCGCAGAAGCCTCATCTGGAGGCAGCCACAGGAATTTCTGAAGTACGTGAAGGGAACCCTTGAGATGGGGTTGTCTTATGGAGAGAAGTCTGTCTTTAAGCTGCATAGGTACACGGATGCAGATTACAGAGGTGACGCTGATGATCGCAAGTCGACCTCAGGTCATGTGTTTCTATGTGGAGCTGCTGCTATCTCGTGGTGTAGCAAGAAGCAGGATTCTATCTCCTTATCCACCACAGGTGTTGAGTACAAGCCATCGTGCTTAGCAGCCCAGGAGTGTGTCTGGCTGAGGAGGCTGGTGGAAGACGTGGACGAGAAGGTCAATGGACATATTGTTCTTCGCGGCGACAACGAGAGCACTTTGAAACGGGTAACCAACCCAATGTGTCACGTAAGAACAAAGCACATTGAGATCGAGCATCACTTCATCCGAGAGAAGGTGCTGGGTGGCTTGATTGCGGTGGAGCATGTGTAGAGCGAAGACAACATAACGGATATTTTCACGAAGCCCCTATCTGCGGGGCCATTCAGAAGGCTTCGCTCGCTGCTCAGAGTGATTGACGGAGCTCACTTCAAGGGGGAGTGTTGAGAATTGTGAAGTGAGCTAGCGCCGGCGCTAGCCCAACTTCCAGGTGGTGGCTCCGGAATCTATAAATAGGGGGCAACCCCCCTACAGAATATATTAGAGAAAGGAGGAGACTTGAGCGGTCTGAATAGGCGGTCTCAGTGAGAGCGAACTTGGAGTAAGTTCGGCAGAGGAGCTTGGGCGGTCTGAATAGGCGGTCTCAAGTGAGAGTGAACTCGGAGTGAGTTCGGAGCGACCTAGAACAAGGTTCACGAGCTGTGCGAGATCGCTGGGATAGCGCAGGAGCTAGCGGGTAGCGCAGGTGCTAGAGGTTTGTTGTGGTTTGACGGCCTGCATCTGCAGTCTCGTCAGGAGAGTGTGCAAGCAGCGAGCTCACGCGGTCTGAGATAGCGTGTGAGGCCCCGAGCCAGACCTCATAGAAATTCTGTATCTGAGTCTTTCTATTATCACAGCAGTAATAACATGAGTTACAATACAAATACATACACTAATCTCATACCTTTGCTCGCTCTTCAGTTCGAGTCAGTCTAGCTTTCCGCGGCGCACTCGGGGTCGCATCCGCTACCTAAAAATATAAATCACAACGGATTTAGTCATAAAGAATATGACTAAGCGAGTAACATACCTCTTTAACTGCTGTACATGCAAGCAACAAACGTTAGTAGCAATATGCATATATTCCATTTCAGTGTATAAGTAATAACAGCATGGTATGCAATTTCAGTGTACAAAATACTATAACATGTATCAGAAATAATGAATAACAGTAATTACAGTGTTCGTACATCAATGGTTTCTGTTTCAAGTTCTGGTATTCGATCTATTCAAAATCATTTCGTTCATTCGTATCAAATATCTTTCGTATAAAATATTTTATCAATTTAGTTTCACTTTCGGAATCAGATTTCATGTTCTTTCGAATCATAGCTCATTCAATCTGTTTTCACAATGTTCTTATTCAGATTTCTCAATTTATCTTTAAGTTAATTTAATTTGGAAATCATAAGGGTTACTGTAGATTCATTCCTTCTTGGTCTTCAACGACCTCTTGACCTTCAACGGCCTTCAACGGCCTCAATCAATATCAAAAGCACATTCCGTCGTAGCGTATTCACACCCCCACTACGACTATTGGGTTAACCCTTATCATTTCAATTATTCTTATGCATCGATGCAATGTTCTTATTCAATCATATAATAGGTTTATTTAAATTAGTTCCCTCAGAAGTTAATTCATCGCTTCTTTATTTCCAATTCAACATTTTCCAGCGATTCAGTGATTCAAAATTCAAACAATTTCAATTTCATATTAGTGCACAATCACGAAAATACTTTCTGTATCAAATCTATCATATGTATAGTAAAAATAATTCAAAGCTATGCATAATTACAGAAATAAGTACTCACCACGTGTGCTTTGCCTTTAATCGTACCAGGATTTTCATCGGGTCTATCTCCAGACGCCATCCCTGCAGTATCAGTGAAATCATTTACATCAGGGTTGCGTCGCGAATTAGCTACGATTTACTTCCTACTACAATTACAACTACGACTCAAGAGGAGTTGTCTAAGGAAGGATAAGCTTAGTGACTTGAAAAGAAAACGTCACAATTCGAATTCAGCTATGATACACTTCTGAAATTAGCCACTTTTGTGGCCAATAAACACCAAACAAGACAGCCCACAATAGCTACAAAGACAGCCCAAAGATCAGCATACATGGTAGTTGGAAACACCACAAAAGGCAGCCAATACAAGCTAATAAGAGGCCAACTAAGGCTAGAAAAGACAGCCAATACATTATAACAAAAGGACAACATCAACAGGGCTGCTACTAGCAGCACCAAAGGCTGCTAACAGCAGCTCAAAGGGCTGTCACTAGCATTTCAAAACCAAGGAAAAGTCCATCGAACAGCAGCTAGCAAACCCACAAAAATAAACTAGTAATAGTCGGCCAAAACAGGTAACAGCACAGCAGCCAGCCACTAAACAACACAGCAACCGACAATTAGTAGAGCCACAAATCAAGATTAATGGTAGGTCATCAAAGCCCTCTCTCAAAACAACACAAAGAGGAATTCAAATAGCACCAAACAACAATCTCAAACAGCTAATAAGAGCCTCTAATGGTAGGAGCAGCCCACAAGAAGCCTAAGGAAACACAGCCAGTACAGTGCCCAAAATAAAGGAACTAATACAGCAGCCGGCCAAACAAAATACCAAAAGCTAGTGAAGGGAGAGCTACAACATAACCCAATAAACCAGCCCCACCATTTCAGGAATTAAAGAAAGAAAAGAGAGGGGAAAGAGGAGCTCACAGTGGAGGGAGGCAGCAATAACAGGAGCACAAACTGCCGGCCAACCCACTTCCAGCCAACAACCAATACCAAGGCTGCAGGAGAACAGTAAGAGCAGCAAGAATAGTACACGTGGGCAGCAGGAAATCTCCCAAACAGCCATGAGGAGGGGCAGGAAGGAGAGGGGCAGCCGAACCCTAACTTTTCTCAGCTCGGCAAGGCTCCAGGAGACGATATAGGTAAGTATCGAGAGAGGTCAGGGTAATAAATAAAAGAGCAGCTCAACTATTCCACCGCCTCAAAGCAACAAAGGAATCCACTGCCTCAATTTTCTCTTATAATAATATATTCCTAAACGGGAGGACTCAAAGGAATACACGAGGGCAGCAGGAAATCTCCTAAACGGGAGGACTCAAATGAACTCCAAAGTTAACAGTAAATCAATTCAACCAACTTCACCGCCGTAATACCAACAAACATAATAATGGTGCCAATAGTATAACAAATAAATCAACACAAACAAATTAAACTTAAAACGAAACGAGCGTCGCAAAATCATCGTAAATTCAAAACTTCAAAACTTCAAAACTTAAAGTGCGACGTCGTCTCGGCACTGATTTTTATGAGTAATTCATCATCGGGAATTTGTTATTCATTTCAATTTCGCCTAAACGTTTCGAGCCGTTACACAGCGCAAGCGCTAATGCTAGCGCAGGCGCTAGAGAGTAGAGGAGAAGCGGACTCTGTCTGCGACCAGTTGTTGTTTCTTATTCTCGGCTATTGTGAATCAAGTTGTATGCGACTTGTATTCAACTCATTCTATTGTAATTGTTGTAACTACTTGCCAAGCAATAAAGAAGTGTTTTTTGTTTATTCTTGGTGTACTTTTCTCAGTGTTCCATAGATAAAACTTCACAGATCCAGCAACTTTCTTGTTTTCTAACGACAACAATTCTACAATTTTTACACTAGATTGGATACTCAGATAGATGACTACACCCAAAACAAACTTTGGATGATAAAAATAAGCTTAAATAAAAATTTTGGGATAATATGGGGTTGCTCATTTTTTCTATGAGGCGGCCTCCGACTGCCTCTAATATATGTTTCTCTCAGCCGGTTAATATTCTTAATTATAATTTGCTGTGATCGATTCAGTCCGCCAAAATGCCGCCAGTGATGGTTGTTGAGGTCTCGACAAAAAATGAATATCGTTAGATCGCCCAAAGATTGTTGATGTTGACAGTTCACCCATCCGATCTCCGGATCACATCAAAATATTGTCAAATCATCATTGTCAAAAGCATGAAAGTTGTCGGATAATCCTTAAAATTTCAATAAAGTTTATTCTTATCAATCTAAGACTGGTACTTTGATTCAATGGTCGAATCTGTGGCAATCTACGTCATTATAATCACAAAATCGGCTTAGTCATTAATTTTCTCGTCACCAAATTTTTGGGGAAGCTCCTTCTAATTTTCTCGAGATCATTGGTGGTGACAGCTCATCAATTTGATTCACAAACCCTCCTGCAATCTTTGAATTGATCTCAATTCTTGAATTGAATTTCAGGCCAAACAAACAAGTTCTAAAATGAAATTTGAAATTTTGATTATCATATTTAAATTTCTTCATTTAATATATATATATTACTATATTTGCAAAATTAATATCGTTAAATTAGAAAAAAAAAAGCTCTTCCTGCGCACAAAAAGACTCTCTTTCACTGCTCTTATTAAAATCATCTCCCTCATGTCTATCCTCTTAACAATCAAAAGAGTCTCTTTTGCACACTATCTATTCGACAACTTCAACTATCAATATCTCGACCCCATCAAATATCAATATTTCGACAGCGCAAACTATTTAACAAGCAGCACATTTTCTGTCCCACGGGAGAGTAATGCATTTTATGTCGCAAGGTTTTCTCTCACTTTTATATTATTCTACCTTATTGTATAGGTTGTTCAAATTATGAGTTGTTGGCTTCTTCACTTCATACCTTCATTTTAAATTCTATTGTTGGCTTTAATTGTTAAAAATATCATTATTATACCTTATTATACATTTTAATTGTTAAAAATACCATTAAAATATAAGGTATTGTGGGCTTTAATTAAGCAAAACCTAAAACTAGGGGGGTGTTTATACAAATGTTTACACTTTGATGTGCCACGTGTCACTAATTATTCTATAGTGTTCTGTGTAAACAAAAATATGGGACCAGTCTGTATTATTCTGTAATGCAAAGTCTATAGTATGAAGGCAAAGATGAGACGTGAAAAGTTGATTTGAGTTGAAAGTGTTTGGAATGTAATGCGAAGTCTCTGCGTTAGTTTTCGGTCGATTTCCAAACTGTCCCCAATCATTACAAAATAATTTTGATCAGAAAACATATATTCCTAACTATTATATCTACATTATTTCTATATATATAATTCATTATTGCAAAATAGAATCCTCTCGGTTTGGACGAAGTGAAATAAATAATATCTATTTCACAGTTCAGTTCTATTTTTGGCTGATCTCACTAATATCATCCTTTAAAATTTTTTGTTCAATTAAAAAATTATACACCATTAGATCAAGTGATAATGCATCCACACGGTGAAATGGACCTCCATTTGAGGTCCCAAATGGAGAGAATCCTGATCCATCCTCCTGGGTTGTCCCGTGGTCATAGTTTTCGGCGGATTTGCGTGTGCCCAAGGGCTTGGCCGCAACAGGGGATTCAGTGGGGAGCCGAAGGGACACATGCACCCTCATTTTTTGTGATTTGTTATAAGCAGACTAAAGTCTGATTATTCGCAGACCAAGCTCGGCTATATACACCCCCAAATTTAATTTTCAACCGCAACCCACCTACACTCCTCTACTCAATATAACATTTTATGTGCAATTATGTTTAAAAAAAATTGTGCACTCCCTTTTGTAAGTTTTTGAATCCACCACTGTTTGGCCGGCCCACGTCCCCACCAAACGGGTTATGGCACATTTGTTGGATCCGCGCCTCGGCAAATCCACAGAGCCGAACTTGTCCTCGATTTAAATTTATTTTAAATTTATTGGATCGGCTACGAAACATAGAAAAATATACGATGCCGACACAAAGAAATGCAGAGACAAACCGCCGCGGATCTCTTCAAAACTTGCTTGAACACATTCATGCGTAAAGACCTTCCTCTTCGTGAAAACTCGTACACTTTGGCACAAATAGCTCCGGCAAATCTTGCCCTTCCGTGGAGTATCATCACACCAATACCCGTCAAGGACTCTTCTTTGGTGAAAACTCACACCAATGTATAGCCGCTAAAATTTCTTCCCCTGCGAAAAAACTCACGACAAAATCTTCACGAATTCGACCTGCCCGTCGCTGCGAAAATAGCGCTAACAAGTCCTCACAACCCATGCATGCGGTATGCCTTTTTTTATGCTATTAAAGGATAGTAGATGGAAATCTTTTGTACAAAACCAGGTTAAATACCATCACAATTATGAAGTAATAAAAACTCTCTACATTAACGTACAGTACATAACCAGAAGAATATACATTATATAAAATTCACTATAAATGTAAAATCCCTCCCCGCATCCAAATGATCGAGTGCTCCGACGACTTGATCGCCTGCACGGCTTGCTCGGCTTGGGTTATCCTGCTACTTAGGGAAAATTTTTTGGTATCTCAAACGTACCGCAATCCCATGCGTCATATAAATACCCTCAAAGGAATCGGGCCCACCTTCATTTCCCTTGAAAAGGCAAAATTTCGCATTTCCCTCCCTTCCGGCTATTCCCGCTAACCTTCCAACTCCTCGACGGAAGCCTCTTGGCCCGCATTTCCCTCCCTTCCGGCGACTTCTGAACCTGGACCCTCCTTAACTTTCTAGGACCTTGACGCATTTCCTTCCCGACCACGAATCCGGCGAGCTCAAAATTCTAAACCCGAGCTCTTCGAAGAATCATGTTTTCCAGTCCTGAAATTTCCGAACCCGAGCTCCCGCAAGTGGAGGAGCAGGTAATTTCTGAAGAGCTCCCGCAACATGAGGAGCAGGTAATTTCTGAAGAGCTCCCGCAGCAGGTAATTTATTTCGTCCGATCGGATATAGTCAGTTTTTTTTTGTGAACTCTGAGTGTCTTCCGGTCAGATTTACTAGGGAATATGCAGCGTCCGACCGGATTTAATCACATCTTCCATGGATTTCCTGCAGACAGAAAACCGTATGTTCATGTTTATTTTTTTTTTATTTTTTCATGTAGGCAAGCTCCGCTGTTGTTTTCCCAACAGTGCATTCAGAGGTAGATGCCTACAAGTTATATTGCGATTACGCTCACCGTATTGGTTTTAGCGTTCGTAAGCAACATATTTGGTACTGGACACATACTCGGATTATAAAGATTAGAGAGTACTCGTGTTCCAAAGCTGGTTTGAAGCGCTCCCTTCCAACCGTGCAAGGTGCCGAAGGTTCAAAGAAATATCACAAACTAGATACTCGCACTGGATGTAAGGCATGCATACAGTTCACCGCAGATGTAGAGGGAAAGAATTGGAAAGTAACCAAATTTGTTGAAGAGCACAATCATCCTTTGGTTTTGGAAAAGGATATTCATTTGTTGCGGTCTAACCGGAAAGTATCCGATGATCAAGGCAGTCTTCTGAAGAATTTAAATGGAGTAGGCATAAGGACGTCTGATGCGTACAAGTTTATTGTTGGGGAGGTGGGTGGTTTTGAAAACGTTGGATTTTCAAAAAGCAATGCGTACAACTATCTTCAGCGAGAAAGAGCTGCACTTATAGAAGCCAGCGACTCGAATAGTTTGTTGAAACTATTTAAGGATAGACAAATGGAAGATAGTTTGTTTTCTTTTGATGTCCAAACCGATGAGTTTAATAGGCTTACAAGTTTTTTTTGGATGGACGGTCGTAGTAAAATTGACTACGACAGTTTTGGCGATGTGATTATTTTTTATACAACCTATCGCCTTAACAAATATAACTTAGCTTGTGCTCCTTTCATCGCGGTGAATCATCATTGGCAAAATGTGTTAGTTGGTGGGGCATTTATAGCCGCGGAGACAATTGAATCTTTTTGCTGGGTATTTGAGACATTTTTGAGATTTGTTGGCGGGAAGCAACCAACAACAATATTCACAAATCAAGATCAAGCCATGACGGTTACGATTGCTAGAGTTTTCAGCAGTAGTCATCACAGGCTGTGTCAGTGGCATATTTCCAAAAAAGCCCCGTCTAAGGTGCCAACCTTCAACCATGACAAGAGTATACGATCCTTATTTTATCATTGCATGAGCAAATGTGATTCGGAGGGTGAGTTCGATGCTCATTGGAATGCAATGATTTCAAAGGGACACTTGGAGAATAACATGTGGTTGGAGGATCTACACAAAGTTAGAAGTAAGTGGTCAACAGCCTTTAATAAGGATATCTTAGACTTGGGTATATTATCCACCCAAAGAAGTGAATCCGCCAACAACGGTTTGCATGGATGTTCAAAAGCCACAAGTTCATTAGTTGATTGCTTTAATGGGATGGAAAAGCTAGTTTCATCTTGGCGACGATCGGAACAAGAAGAGGACTTCAAATGCAAGGAAGGTAACATTACTCTAAAGTTTAAAAACTGTTTGCATGTTAAACAAGCTTCAAAAATATACACAAGAAAGATGTTCTCTATCTTTGAAAAAATATATATTGAAGGTGCAATCAGTGTGAGCATCATATCGGAGATCCAAAACAATGAAAATGAGGTTATATTTGTTACTAGACATTGTGATGGGGCAGAACATGATAAAAAATGGATTGTCAAGCTTGATCCAACCACCTTCGATGTAGAGTGTTCCTGCAAAGGATTTGAAACAAAGGGGATGCTATGTCAACATATCCTAAAGGTGTACATTTCAAAAAATTTGAAGCATATTAACCCTAAGTACATGATTAAAAGGTTTAGTCGCACGGCCAAACAAGATTTGTACTTTTCAAAGAGACCATGCCCGACTGTGTTGGCTTCGAATGTACTGTTTAGAAGTCATCTAATGCGTTTTGCATATGAGTTGGCAAGAAATGTTGAGAATTGTACCGCTGCGAAGGAGCATGTAATAAATGTTATGACTGAGTTGGGACGGACGACCTCCGAAATGGTTGAGAGGGATGCAACGATGAGAAAATGTTCGGTTGCTGATGACAAGGAAGGAAAAGAGCATGTAGGGAATCCGGCGGCTGTTCGACCAAAAGGATTATCAAACGCAAGGTTGAAGAGTCATTTTGAGAAGCCTGCCAAACGACCAAGTATTTCCCGGATTTTTTTCATCTTACTAATTTGTGGACATTTACTATTACAGATCACATTATAATAATATCTATTTCTAACTAATGTTTATGTGTTACAGGAAAAAAGATTGATCACCCTAAGACGAAACCAGATGTGAACGCGGACAATGACCAGATTAGGGAAATAAATTTTCTCGGAAGCTGCACATTCGAAGGTGGGTCGGCCTCTACGCAATTCCCGACAAGTGATTACGGAAATGATGACTTAAATTTGTCATTGCCGTTTAACTTTAGTTGTGTGTCCGATGTCTTGAAAGAGTGATGTTGTAATATGTTCAGTTAAAAGTTAAAAATATATGCAGTTCTATATAAATTCTATATAACTTAGCAGCAGTTTATATATGTTTACATAACCAAATATAAATGACTTAGCAGCAGAAATTCTATATAACTTAGCAGCACTTCATAAGTACTAAAATTCAGCAGCACGTGCGCAGATATTGGTCACTCTTTCCCTGTTTTAACAAAATAACGTATTAAATCACATGCGATTTCGGCCCGAAATTTCGGCATTTGAAGGTGCCAATCTGTATGTCTGCTCCAAGCAATAACCTCCCTTGATGCTATCGTCTTCATGTATTTTATTATAAAGACACCACAGTCATCGGCGTTGTTCTGTGTTGGGGCATCATTCACCATTGCGATTGGCCACTCGTGCATATTTTCCGGCAGTGTATCTCTACGCGACTCGTACAACCCGGTTACCTGCACAAAAGTAAAGAGGAATTAGACGGAACCATTTCAATCTAAAAAAATTGCAAGTCCTAGTTGCACAATATACCACATTTCGAAGATTATGTTCGTGTATCTTATTTGGCATTGAATCATAAAAATGTCAAGTTTCTCGTTGCAAATTGCACACTAGTAGTGTCCAATGGCTTCGATTGGTAATGAACACTGGCATCAATATAATGTCGGCGGCTTGTACATTTGCTGCCGTGAGATGTGAAATAAGAATTTCACTATTTTTTACCCCAGAACTTTTTTGATACTGTAAAATAAAAGGACTCTAATCAAATCATTAAGTAAGAAAATTGTATACTATATTGACCTATAATTATTTTGCAAGTTTGAATACCCAGAAGTTCGGTGAAACATAAATAAAGTTGCACCACTCTAAAGGTGATGCGCTCCTTCGATTGCTCAAGACAACTGCAAATGCATCCAAGTGTGAATCACTTAGTCAGCCCTTATGCAGCAAGTCATCAATAGATGCGCGTGACAAAACAGTATTACCACTCTCTATTACAACGATGTCACTACATAATCAAATAAATCAGTATTATTAATAATATGAACCTCTTCATTAATAAAACAGTATACCACTTTCTAATTTGTATTAATAATATGATGTCAATGCATTAAGAATTACCTCAGGGGAAATTGCCTGATCGTTGATTCAATCAACGTCAAGTCGGACTCGGATAGATGTATCCGACCGGGGAAAGGCATTTCCTTCCCCTTCTATTTTCCTCCCCTCTTAACTTTCTTGCCTTTCTTAACCCTCATAGCAATTTTTGGTGATGGGGCAAACTCTTCGACATCTAAAATGGCAGGGGATGCTTTGGAGGGGGTGTGATCAGAAGGAGGATCACAAGCAGGTGGGGTGGATGGAATGTGATCCTTTGGATGTGAGAGTGAAGTTAGTAGTCCGACGATAAATTCAAATTTTTCTTCGCAGAAAGAGCGTAACTCCCTAATTTCTTTCTTGACTTTACTAATTTCACGGGAGATGAACCTCTTCATCTCCTTTTCTCTCTTCCCCTCCATTTCTTCTTTAACTTTCTTCTCTTTTTTTGGTTCCTCCTTCTCTCCACTTCTCTTTCTTTTTTCCCCTTTAGTTGCCTCAAATGAGGACTCCACCTCATCATGTCCTAGAAGGTTTTGCTCCTCCTCGGAAATATTCAAAAAACTGGTAGAAATCTACAATTTAAAAAAAGTAAATAAATATACAATCAACAGTCTAAAATTCTAGAACCAACAATTCTACAAAAAATATACAAATCTACAATCTACATTTCACCTAAAAAGGCATATGAAAAAAATGGTATTAAATAGAGCTAACCTCCTTCTTCGGCCACAACCTCGATGATAGCTGTGCACAAAACTTGTAGCTGAAGCTGGCCTTTGCAGACCACCGACATATCCGGGGTCTCGCCAATGCATCTTGAGGGACTTGTAGGTTACTGTGCTCAAACAGCCAAACCTAAATGAAAAGGTTAAGTTAGTTTAAATTTATTTTTAAATGAACATGAACTTTAAGACAAACAAAATTACTTACCACCAAAATAATAGAACAACCTTCAAGGTAGCCTAAGCTTGAAGGTTCTTCCCTTTTGCAGCTCAATTTATGTAGGGGGTCCAGCTGTGCATTGAGGAATCCGTGGATAGCCTTTGCCCAATTATATCTCCGGAAGTCCTCCAATCCACCAATTTGGCGAAGACATTCGGGAATTCCTAGGGACTTCAGTGGGAAAAAAAATTTAGCTACTGCATATTTGACAAGGGCATCCACCCTTCTCTTCTCCACTTCTTCAGAATCTGCTTCATTAGCTAGAAGGGTCAACTCAGCGACTATGTCGCTTTGTTTCACCTGAGAGAAAGGGGTTCTATGAAAATGGAAGTCGACTCCCCAATTGCGTAGCCCTAAAATAAGAGATACTTCATTCACTGTAAATTTAATGTAATATTGACCCAGAAGAAAGGCTGCCTTATCAGGCCTATACAGTCTCAAAAGCCTGTATAGTATAGGGATGTTTTGAGGAACATCTGGCATTGAGAATAGTTGTAGCAGCCCTACTTCCCGGAGCTGGTCTAAGGAGTTCTCTGAAAGGACTTCTATAAGGGGCTCGACATATTTCTTGAAGGTAGAAATAACACACCTTGCATTCAGATATGTACCAGTCATCTGTTCGAGTAAGAAAATAAATAAGAGCAAGGAATAAACTAAGGAAAATCATAAAATTTTGATTTACACATTCAAAAGCCTAATGTAGAGAATATCCGGTCGGATAGCAACTATCTGAACCCTAAAAAAACAGTCATATCCGGTCGGATAGCAGCTATCTAAACCTAAATGAACAGCTGAATATCTAATGTCCACTGAAAATAATCCGGCAGGATTATTCCTACCCTAAACCCTAAAAGTAAAGGATATCCGGTCGGATATAAAAATCTCGAACACAAAAAAATTTGTTGCATAAACCCTAGGCTTCTCCGACAGTATAATGTCTATGTAAACAAAAAGCAAAGGGAAAAAATTTGATTGCACTGCAGAATACGTACCGTCGTTAGGAAGAAGGTTGATTGCAGTCGTTGTTTCGTTTAGGAAGAAGAAGGGGAGAATGCCAAAATGTGTTCGCACTGTTCGTCGACTTCACTAGTCCCTGGATCGTTGCGATGTTCGCCGCTGGGATTATCTGGGGGTTTTCCTGTTCCGTTACGATCGTCGCCGGGGGTTTAGGTCGGGGAGTCGTCGGGGTGAGAGGAGAGCTGGAGAGTTAATTTGAAACATCTGTGAAGGTGGGCCCGGAAAATTTAAGGCTATTTATATTACGCACGCCATTGCGGTACGTTTGAGGTACAAAAATTTTTTCGCTACTTAGGCTTCGTTTGGCGCGACTTATTTGCTTTAGTGAGTTGGGTCAAAAACATCGTTATCATATATTGCATGTTTGGCAAGACAAAGGTTATGACCGCTATCAAGAAAATAAACTAGTTTTGAGCATAAAATGCATGAATTTTTGTAGGTGAGATCGGGCGTTCACGAATCACGGTTCATGACCACCGCGTTCACGACCCCCACCACCGCGCCAAACAAAGCCTTAGTCCACAGTGATTCTGATCGAATCAATGTTCCTCCATAAAAAATAATAGCAAAATCTCACCTAAGTTCAAACTGGTGGAAACTGTGACCGAACTCATCCTAGCTAATTAATGGATTCATCGAAACCACGACCGATCCGAACTTATGATGCTAGTCATCATGTTGGGCGCTGCGCCTAGTGGGAACCAAACCGAACAAAATAAAAAAAAAATATGAAATTTTTAGTGAACGAAAGTCCAACACGAGTGATGATGGTTGGAGATCGAGGAGGGGATTGAAAAATTAAATTATGAATCTTGTTGCGGTCCACTCAAGGCTCCGGTAGACCGGAGGACAAAATTGAACCGTCTTAGCCCGGGAGCGCTCGAGCGTGCAAACAGTTACAGAAAAGGGAAAGCAGACAAGGTAATTTTTTAACGTGGAAAACCCGTCAACTTGGTGAAAAACCACGCGGCCGGGTATGTGCCGACCAAAACTTCCACTATTTGTTGGTTGTTGTACATAGTTGTTTTGAAGAACACGAGGGCGACATGCCGCCTCTCATTATAATTATTGAGAGAAAGGTGCTCGGAGGGTGACAGGTCACCACTCACGGAGCTAAGTCTTTTGTCTACTGTAGATGAGAATGTTACGCTCTGAACGCTCTAAAGGTTTTGACTGCTGCTTGATGGTTGGATCGATGTGCTCTGTGCGTCTTTGTCTCTGTGGCTTGTCTCCTGGTGCGCGAGAGGAGTTTGGAGTACTGGTCTTGACGGTGGCTAGCACGT
Source organism: Dactylorhiza incarnata (assembly GCA_033032865.1). NCBI lineage: Eukaryota > Viridiplantae > Streptophyta > Magnoliopsida > Asparagales > Orchidaceae > Dactylorhiza > Dactylorhiza incarnata. The sequence goes on along the minus strand of JAWHQI010000284.1, from coordinate 2,618,155 downwards.
TTGTTCTTGAGCGCACAGAGGCGTGGTTGTTCTTGAGCGCACGGAGGCGTGATTGTTCTTGAGCGCACGGAGGCGTGCTTGTTCTTGAGCGCACGGAGGCGTGATTGTTCTTGAGCGCACGGAGGCGTGCTTGTTCTTGAGCGTACAGAGGCGTGCTTCTTCTTGAGCACACGGAGGCGTGCTTCTTCTTTAGCGCACGAAGGCGTGCTTGGAGCGGTCTTGAGAGCGGAGCGCATGAGGGCGCGCTTGGAGCGGTCTTGAGAGCGGAGTGCACGGGGGCGCGCTTCGAGAGGTCTTGAGAGCGGAGCGCACGGGGGCGCGCTTCGAGCGGTCTTGAGAGCGGAGCGCACGGGGGCGCGCTTCGAGCGGTCTTGAGAGCGGAGCACACGAGGGAGCGCTTGGAGCGGAGCACACCGGAGCGCGCTTGGAACGGAAGAAGACGTTCGAAAGGATCTTCAAGGTGCTCGAAGATCTTCGAAGGAGTCTTCGAAGGCAAAAGGTGATCTTCAAGAGAACTCTCTCTTGCACTTAGGAGAAAAGGAGGGAGGAGAAAAAAGGATCTCAATGAAGGGGAAAGAGGGTCTATTTATAGATTCCAAGAGAGGCGACCTGGTAATTTGCACGATCACTACTGGACGGACGAATAGGATCGCTCCGTTTAGAGCACACGGATCACAGATTTTACACAAACGGAGAAATCTCCCCCGGGCGGTTATGGGCGTACCAGAAAAGCAACCGCTCCTCCCGCGAGGGGAGGAGGGTCGGCGAGGACGGCGGCCGGGAAGAGGGTCGTCGGCTGGGGCTGGGCGGAAGGAAGGCCGCGGTGGACGAGATCGGGCGGCCAAGCGGCCGCTCGATCTGGGTGAAAGGGAGGCCGCCCCCGAAGGGGGCGGCAGCCGAGATCGGGCGGCCAAGCGGCCGCCCGATCTTGGCGGAAGGGAGGCCACCCCAGAAGGGGGCGACAGCCTAGATCAGGAGGCCAAATGGCCGCCTGATCTGGGCGGAAGGGAGGCTGCCCCTGGAGGAGCGGCGACCGAGATCGGGCGGCCAAGTGGATGCCTGATCTGGGCGGAAGGGAGGCCGCCCCCGAAGGGTGCGGCGGCCGAGATTGGGCGGAAGGGAGGTCGCCCCCCAAGGGGGCGGCTTAGATCGTGCAACCAATGACCGCCTGATCTGGACGAAAGGGAGGCCGCCCCCGAAGGGGTTGGGGGCGGTGACAGAGATCGGGCGTCCAATGGCCGCCCGATCTAGGCGAAAGGAGGGTCCCCCCCCCCCCCCCCCCCCCCCGGCGGGGGCGGTGGCCGAGACGGCGGACGCCGCGGCGATGGCGGCGTTGGCGGTGATGGTAGCAACGATTATACCTCGGGTAGTTACGCCATTAGTGGGGTATTTGGATAACTGCATCCCCATGGATGGGGTGCTGTTAGCACCTCTAAGGAGACCCCATCACTTGCCCCCCATGTCCTCGCAACTTCGAGCCGAAGCGAATGGAGGGTGGGGACTTCTTATCGAAATCTGGACGACGCGCATAATGTTTGGTGGTGGTGTCCGTACGACAAAATGTCTAAGAGGTGCACAAGATAGGCTAGCCACATAGCGGAGAGCTTGATTGCGGCTGTGTGTGAAGCAAAATGTACGAGATGTGCGGACGGAGGAACTCTCGCAGGGCATATTTTGTGCTAGGAAAAGTGTGAGTAAGGTGCGCCCACGTGTGCGCGGAAGGGGCGGATGCGCATTGTGCGCGGGTGAAGAGTGTGCACGCGGGATGCGCTCTTGCGCGTCGCGCACGCGTGGGATGGATGCACATGCGCTGAGCACGCACAAGGAGTGACAGCACGCGAGGGAAGTGTGCATGCGCGTTGTGCGCGCGCGGGGAGTGCGGTCGCGAGCTGCTCGCGTGTGGGTTGCGTGTCCGCCTGCAGTGCACGTGAGACGGGCGCCTGTGTGATGCTGCTCGTACCTGTGGACTTTTGCTCGTGAAGACTCAGGCCATTCTTTGGTCCTTCAAGTAGCGAGGCGTTGCTCTCAGGGGAGATTGATGCAGTGGCGCTCCTCATTAGTTGTGGAGCATGCTGATGTTTGAAAGTGACGGTATGGGATACCTGCAAGTCCGGGGGGGGGGGGGGGTGAACGTTCCCTTGTACGGCGGTGTTGTCGCTTCGTTGAGATACGACCGAGCTTGATACCGGAGGTCTCTTCAAGGGTGAGAGAGGGGCTCTGGTATTGATATGGATGAGGCGTGGCTTCACCCTTTCCGTTTCTTTGCACATTTTCATCATGTAGTAGCTTTGTACTTTGTTTGCGAGGCTTTGGCCGCTCCTTGAGCGTTGCTCGATTGTTTGCCCACTGTTCTAGCTTTGATTACTGGCTTGTGATAGTAGATCTTTTGTGGTGTTGGCGTTTGGAGGACGGGACCCAGGTGGTGTTGGGACCTACTACGTTGGCGAATGGCGGACGATTCGAGCCGAGTAGTGAGGGGTTCGCATTACCGACCCAGGGGATGTCGTTGATAGTTGCGGTGAAGGGCAGACGCTTCGAACCGTTTGTGAGCACAAGGGGACAGGCCTTGGCGACACGATTTAGAGGACGAGACCCAGGTAGTGTTGGAACCTACTACGTGAGTGAATGGCGGACGATTCGAGTAGTGAGAGGTTCACATTACCGACCTGGGGGATGTCGTTGATAGTAGAGGATGAGAACCAGATGGTGTTGGAACCTTCGACGTGGGCGAATGACGAGCGATTCGAGCCGGGTAGTGGGAGGTTTGCGTTACCGACCTGGTGGATGTCGTTGATAAGTGGTGGTAAAGTGCGGACGCTTCGTGTCGCGACAGTGAGCTTACTAGGGAGGAGAGTGAGTTCTCTCCCCGTATGATGGACGTGGGGTCCTTCGAAGAAGAACAGAGTCTCTACTTGGGCTACTCGATCATTCTGTTCGGAAGAGCTCGGTGTCTTTGCATGGGATATCCGAGTGTTTGGTTCTAGGAGAGGCCGGAATCCCTTGTTGGGAGATCCAAACACTCTGTTCTGGGAGAGGCCGGAGTTCCTTGTTGGGATATCTGTACACTTTGTTCTGGGAGAGGCTGGAGTCCCTTGTTGGGAGAACCGAACACATTATTCTGGGAGAGGTCGGAGTCCCTTGTTGGGAGATCCGAACACTATGTTCTGGGAGAGGCCGGAGTCCCTTGTTGGGAGAACCGAACACTCTGTTCTGGGAGAGGTCGGAGTCCATTGTTGGGAGAACCAAACACTCTGTTCTGGGAGAAGCCGGAGTCCCTTGTTGGGAGAACCGAACACTCTGTTCTGGGAGAGGTCGGAGTCCCTTGTTGGGAGATCTGAACACTCTATTCTGGGAGAGGTCGGAGTCCCTTGTTGGGAGAACCGAACACTCTATTCTGGGAGAGGCAGGAGTCCCTTGTTGGGAGAACCGGACACTCTGTTCTGGGAGAGGTCGGAGTCCCTTGTTGGGAGAACCGAACACTTTGTTCTGGGAGAGGCCGAAGTCCCTTGTTGGGAGAACCGAACACTCTATTCTGGGAGAGGCCGGAATCCCTTGTTGGGAGAACCAAACACTCTGTTCTGGGAGAGGCCGGAGTACCTTATTGGGAGAACCGAACACTTTGTTTTGAGGCAAACAATAAAATTGAAAACGATGCTTGTTGTTTGGGCGCATGATAAAATAAATGACACTTGTTTGTTACATGTATGCTAAAAAATGAGATACAGATATATATGTCGGGTGTCCTGGACGTTCCACGGGTAAAGAACAGTCTCCTCTTTGGGACAGTCACGATGGGGATTGTCCCTTAACTGGGTGAAAAACCACACGGAAAACCCGTCAACTGGGTGAAAAACCATGCGGTCGAGTCTGTGCCGGCCAAAACTCCCACTATTTGTTGGTTGTTGTACAAAGTTATTTTGAAGAACTCGAGGGCGACATGCCGCCTCTCGTTATAATTATTGAGAGAAAGGTGCTCGGAGGGTGACAGGTCACCACTCACGGAGCTAAGTCTTTTGTCTGCTGCAGAGGAGAATGTGGCGCTCTGAACGCTCTGGAGATTTTGACTGCTGCTTGATGGTTGCATCGATGTGCTCTATGCGTCTTTGTCTCTATGGTTTGCCCCCTGCTACACGAGAGGAGTTTGGAGTGCTGGTCTTGACGGTGGCTGGCACGTTTGTTCTTGAGCGCACGAAGGCGTGTTTGTTCTTGAGCGCACGAAGACGTGCTTGTTCTTGAGCGCACGGAGGCATGCTTGTTCTTGAGCACACGGAGGCGTGCTTGTTCTTGAGCGTACGGAGGCGTGCTTGTTCTTGATCACACAGAGGCGTGCTTGGAGCGGTCGTGAGAGCGGAGCGCACGGGGGGGGGGGGGGGGGGGGGGGGGGGGGGGGGGGGGGGGGGGGGGGGGGCTTGGAGCGGTCTTGAGAGCGGAGCGCACGGGGACGCGCTTCGAGCGGTCTTGAGAGAGGAGCACACGGGGGCGCGCTTGGAGTGGTCTTGAGAGCGTAGCGCATGGGGGCGCGCTTGGAGCGGAGCGCACCGGGGCGCGCTTGGAGCGGAGCGCACCGGGGCGCGCTTGGAACGGAAGAAGGCTTTCGAAGAACTTCAAGGTGCTCGAAGATCATCGAAGGCAAGGGAGATCTTCAAGAGAACTCTCTCTTGCACTTAGGAGGAAAGGAGAGAGGAGAAAAAGGGATCCCAATGAAGGGGAAAGAGGGTCTATTTATAGATTTCAAGAGGGGCGACCAGATAATTTGCCATAAAAACTATCGTACGGACAAATAGGAACGCTCCGTTTAGAGCACACAGATCACAGATTTTACGCAAACGACAAAACCGCCCTCGGGCGGTTACGAGCGTATCGGAAAAGCAACCGCTCCTCCCGCGAGGGGAGGAGCGGCCGACGAGGCCAGTGGACAGGAAGAGGACCGCCGGCCGGGGCTGGGCGGAAGGGAGGCCGCCCCCGAAGGGGGCGGCAACCGAGATTGGGCGGCCAAGATGCCGCCCGATCTGGGCGGAAGGGAGGTTGCCCCCGAAGGGGCGGCGACCGAGATCGGGCGGCCAATGGCCCCCCGATCTGGGCGAAAGAGAGGCCGCCCCCGAAGGGGGCGGCGGCTGAGATCGGGCGGCCAATCTGGGCGAAAGGAGGGCAGCCCCCGGCGGGGGCGGGGGCGGGGGCCGAGACGGAGGACGCCGCGCCGTGATGGCGATGACAGCGGCGGCGGCGACGGTTATACCTCGGGTAGTTATGCCGTTAGTGGGGGTTTTAGATAACATCCCCATGGATGGGGTGCGGTTAGCGCCTCTAAGGAGGCTCCATCAAGTCTCACCCGTGTTATATCGCACCGGACCGGATTCAGCGAATAATTGAATTCTTTGTTTTGCTCAAAATGATTTCATGTTGTAGATGATAGAGCGAGTGCTCGAAGCATCCGAGTGAACATCAAGTTTGGAATGAACTACCTGTTGCCCCCAGCGGGGGTATTTATAGGCGTAACCCTAAATCCCCGACGACCCGTTAACGGACCCGTTAGGGTTCCGTTAATTATACGATACACGTGCTAAATATACCTTAACATTCTCCTCCTATATTGTAGCAATTGTATCACATAACGGGTAAAACAAAACATATAAGTTAGATAACGACAGAATGAGTTTCAGATTAAAACAACAAGAGTTTTAGATCAAACATCTAAACTCAAACAGGTTCCAAACATGTAAAAGCTAAAGCAGAAGCAAGAACAGTAATCTGAAAACAAAAACTCAAACAGGTGACGGGTCGGTCTACTCAAACAGCAGATCATCTCCATCTATGTCGAAATCCACTTTCTCTCCTCCAGACTCCAATTGATCTGCATTTAAACATTTGAATGTCATGAGAACAAAACTCAATGAATCCATACATATGCATATCAAAAGTAAAGTTATTAGTTCTTACAAGTTTGAACATAATACTCTAACTAGGAAGAAAGACTCACAGGTCCGCATCTCTTATCTAATTTACACAAAATTAGAAATTTGGTTTCATAGAACCAAGCTATGTTCCTTCGATTATTAAGATTATTACCAAGCGTTTCACAATTGTATTATATCATCAAGTTTGGAATGATACAACAAGCTGTGACCAATATATCATCAAGTTTGGAATGATATAAGTAATGATCATAATATCAGGACGCATATCAGCAACTTTAGTACTCGTTTTTGGAATGATACCCAATTCAGCCTTTGAAAAGAAGTAGTTGTGTGAGTCATCAAGTTTGGAATGACTAGCAACTAAACAATCTCGGGCTTTCATCAAGTAACATCTGGAATACTTCAGTGTACTCAGTCTAGATGCGTGAATGTAGGCAGACTCGGTTCTAAAATCTTAAACAAACATAGGTATTAAGTCCAACTAAATAGACTTTAATCCCATATCCCCCGATGTTGTCATGTAAGAACCTTGCATAAGCCCTTGGTAAGGACATCTGCTACATTATCTTTTGATCTCACGTCCAAGAGGGAAATGATCCATTGACTGGTGAGATAGGTCAACCAGGCCTGTTTCATCCGTAGTTGCCTGCGCTTACCATTGAACAGGGAATTAGTTGCAATGGTTTTTGTGGCTTGATTGTCACAAAATATCGAGATAGAGTTCATTTTCAGACTCGTCATTGGAATATCCATAACCAAATCTCTGACCCACTCTGCTTCTTCGGCAGCTGAAGCAAGAGCATAGAGTTCGGATTCCATAGAGGATAGTGTGATACACGTTTGCCTCTTAGATTTCCAAGCTACTGCGGCTCCTCCTAGGGTAAACACATAACCACTAGTGGACCTACTATCACCAACGTCTGAGCACCAGGAGGCGTCAGAGTACCCTTCAAGCACAGGAGGGTGACCACTGTAACATAAAGCATACTGCTCAGTATACTTTAAGTATCGCATTAGCCTTTCCAAGGCGTCTCAGTGGTCCTTTCCAGGGTTACTAGTGAATCTACTCAACATGACAACCGTAAAGGCTATGTCGGGTCTAGTGCAGGTAGTAGCATACATTAGACTGCCAATGAGTTTGAAGTAATCCAACTGTCGAATAGGTGAACCGTCGTGAGGTTTCAATCTATTATTATAGTCATATGGAGGCTCCTTCGACTCCTGTGAGCGACGGGATCGGGAGGGAGCGACAATGGCAGTTCCCCTTCCTCTCAGGCGCGATCCTTGAATAAGCGGCGGGATCGTCTTCCTCTATCCCAGCGAGAAGCACGCAGGAGAGAAGAAAAAACGCGTGAACAGGGAGCGGTTACTGGAGAAAACCGCTCGGGAGCGACGGGAGATGGGGGCTAGGCGCTCACGAGAGAAACTTCGAGAATGATAGAGCGAGTGCTCGAAGCATCCGAGTGAACATCAAGTTTGGAATGAACTACCCGTTGCCCCCAGCGGGGGTATTTATAGGCGTAACCCTAAATCCCCGACGACCCGTTAACGGACCCGTTAGGGTTCCGTTAATTATACGATACACGTGCTAAATATACCTTAACAGTAGAATGAGGCATGGTGGCTGCTTAGGCCTTAGGGTCTGTCTGTTTCCCCAGTGAGAATGATAATTTTCATTAGTATGCATTAATCCGTAGGGTTTATGAGTTTAGGGTACTTTATTAGAGGAATATTAGATTTGAGAGTAACAATTTTATATACGGAGAGTAAAGACTCCGTTTGACATGACTTTTTTGCTTCGATGAGTTTGGACAAAAACGCCCTTATCATAGAATGCATGTTTTGCAAGGCGATCGTTTTGACCGCCGCCAAGAAAATAAAACTAGTCTTGAACATAAAAGTGGATGAAGTTCGTCGTCCTAAAGTGAGGTCGGACGTTCACAAATGATGGTTCATAATAACGACGATCATGACCGCCGCCACTGCGCCAAAAGGAGCCAAAATATGCAAACAGATTTGATGTTTTATTAGAGAGGGAGAGAGAGATAAATTTTCTGATATTTTATTTTAATATGACCATTATAAGGCACGATTTTTGCGCTTGTTCATGAGCTTTAAAGCTTGCAATTAACAATACCGTATTGTATCCAATTAAAAGGTTATTATTATTATTATCTTTTGGAGACAAAGCAGTCAAAAATCATTTTATATATTCGTAGACTCCAATTGGATGAGATTTAGGCTCCGTTTGGGGGACTTATTTTCACCGGTCAAGCGGTCACGACCGCATGAACCGGACCTTAATTAAGGTCCGGTTCATGCGGTCGTGACCGCTTGACCGGTGAAAATAAGTCCCCCCAAACTGAGCCTTAGTACATGATTCAGGAGAAAAAAGCATTCAACTTACACTACAAGAAAAACATCCAATTTAGCTTTTTCCTAATTAATGTTTTTCTTGTAGTGTTAGAATCAATAGACTCTCGGAATCCAATCATCCGGAGAGACCCACCTGTCTGAGAGATCTCATTCGAAGGAATATAGCAAAAAACATCCTCGTTAGGCTCGCCGCAATGTGGTCACGAACAAGAGGAGACGCAATGGCGGCGATGATGGTTGGGGATGTTGGAATGAGATTCAAATCCAGTCTCCACGCAAAAGTCGCTTGAATATTCTACTGGGTAAGGGCAGCTTCCAAATTAAGTTCCCGCAAGGGGCGTTAGACGAAGAAGACGCTCAACCAAAGAGCTTGGGCGGAGTGAATTAGGTGATAAGCACTCCGAACTGAGAACCTTCTATATCCGTGTTGAAAGTTGGGTCAAGTCACTCTTCTCGAGTACGATAAGCCCACTTTAGGCATCACTCAAGAGTAAGAACCAAACAGGCGACCCAACTGTACAATCATGTATTTGATGAGTCGACTCATAGGTATCAGTGAGCGCACCTGAGGGAGAGTGCACCTGAGTCGAGTTCTCAGTTCCAATTCCAACACCAACAGTAGAACTGTTGTTCGTACACCCGAACTTTTTTTCCTCCTAAATATAGGGTGGTAGATTTGTTGAGGCCAATTATTGAATTGCCAACATCCTTTATAAGAGAGGACTTATTCCACCTCTTACACTCAACTGATGCAGCTCAATTGGGTGTAAGAGGTGGAATAAGCCCTCTCATATAAAAAAGGTCGGCAGTCCAAGCATTGACCTCAACAACCTACCTCCCTATATTTGGGAGGAGAAAATGTTGGATGTACAGACTGCAGTCCAACTGTTGGGTCGCATGGAGAAAAATGACTTCACCAAACTTTCAACAAAGAGAATCCGGGTAGAAATATCAGCACAAAGGGATAGATAAGATGGTCCGCGCATCATCCACAGAGAATAACAGATGCACAAGCTCAACATTAATGATTTGTGGGGGAAAAACAGTAAAATGGCATTCAAAGTGTAGTGTAGCATTAATGACAAGGGCAACAATGTGATTTGTGGAAAAGCTGCACAGGTGCATAATGTAGGGGTTACCCGATTCTAGTTCGATAAATTTTCCCGTCTTTTCGCCAATGCTAGTAGCCACAACCTTGGTCATCAGTTTAAGCGATAAACCCCATATCCGCACTTTAAAATGACACCAATTCAGAGGCATGAAAACCCTAAATATATAGACATACTCGCCCCCGAGGACATCTTGTTTCTCATGCGTAGTGTTAGATGGCAACATGTTGTATTCGGGTTTTCTTTCTAAGCGGAGAAACTAACAGTGACGAATGTCGAGTGGCTTGTTTTTCTATTGTTACTATAATAATAATACACAACAACACTCAAGCCTTTATCCCACCATAGTGGGGTCGGCTATATGGATCCTTTGTCGTCATTGTGTCCTATCTTTAATCATAGTCTCACTAATGTCTAAGTACTTCGTATCTTTTCTTATAGATTCATTACAAGTCTTTTTTAGTCTACCCTCCCCCGTTTAACGTATCTAGTGACTAAACTCTCACAATGCCTAACAAATGCCTCTAATGGTCTCCTTTGTACATGCCCGCGCGAACCATCTTAAACGAGCTTCTCACATCTTCTCTATAATTGGCGCCACTCTTGTCTTATCCCTGATACATTCATTCCTAATTTTATCCAGTCTCGTGTGACCACACATCCACCTAAGCGTTCTCATCTCCACAACTCCCATTTTTTGCTCATGTACACCATTCACTGCCCAACACTCAAAACCGTAGAGCATTGCTTGTCTAATTGTAGTACGGTTAAACTTGCCTTTAAGTTTTAATGGTACTTTACGATCACATAAGATCGCAGACGCGTCTCTCCACTTCAACCAACCTGCTTGGATTCTATGTATCACAACTTTATCTACACCTCCATCTTTTTGAATTATCGATCTGAGATATTTAAAGCACTCACGACGGGAAATATCATGGTCACCAATCTAATGATGGAGTCATCCGACCTTCTTGCACTACTAAATTTAAGCTATATATACCCCGTTTTAACCCTCCCACCGATCTGTGTCCAGACTCTTCTTTTCTAAAGTGTCTCCCCAAGATTCAAGTTTCACGTTTACACCCAAATAATAAACACCAAGGTATTACTTGTTGGATATGTTCGGTGAGCTTATCTAAGATAAGCGTAAAGAGATAAGGGCTTAAAGCTAACCCTTGATGTAAGCCAACGAAAATAGGTAAAAAGATGAGAGCTTATTATTATTTATTATTATTATTATAATACTATTATTATATGGAAATTTAAAAAAACGCATTAAATGATGCATGTTATTAAGGAATTGAATAGAGATGTCCTTGGCCTAAGCATAAAGTGAAATCGAGTACATATTATTTAATGTAGTACTTTGCAACTTGAAGTTTGACAAAGATTCGAACAAACTGACCTGGAGAGAGTATTCTCCGCTGGAGTTCTTGCAAATTTTTTGGGTACGAGTCTGGACACAGATCTGTGTTTGGGGCTCGCTAGATGCTGACACGTACGTGTAAAATTATTTAGGTTCATCTTTCTTTCCGTTTTCAGATCTTCTTCCACATTCTGCACTCATGACTTCCTCACCATTCGCAGGATGATGCTCTAGGAAGAAGAGTCGTCATCTTCCACTGAGATCTCTACGGGAGAGACAAAGCTTCTCTTCTCGCCATCGAAAATGGTTGTTGCTTCGATCAAGTTGTGTATCTTCTCTTAAAATGATAGGATATTGTGTAGATGATGTGTATATATATTGCTAGGCGGGCAAAATTTTCAATTTAGAGTGGTGAAAACAAATAAGATGGGTTCGGTGAAGAAGATAAAATAAAGAAGGGTTATCCCACTGAGATAATTCATTTGTCTTTGAGATAAATGAGTTGTATCTGAGATAGTTCATTTGTCTTTGAGATAATCGAGTTGTATCTGAGATAATATATTTGTCTCTGAGGTAATGAACTTGTCGTCTCGGAGATAATCGAGTTGTATCTAAATAATGGACTTGTCTCTGAGATAATCGAGTTGTATCTGAGATAATACATTTTTCTTTGAGGAATTAGACTTGTTGTCTCCGAGATAATCGAGTTGTATTTGAGATAATGCATTTGTCTCTGAGGTAATTTAGTTGAATCTAAGATTTTTGACTTGTTCACACAATTTCACATAGACCTGAATAAGTTTACACTTGTCGGCATCTCGCGAGCCCTGGATAGAGATCTGTGTACGGGGCTCGGACCCAAAAATTTCACCATTTTCTTCATATCGACAACCCCATTTATAGACGGTGCCGATGATTATTCTTCCTTACATTTTTCTCACACTTACTGTTAGAATTGAAGTGAGCTAGCGCTAGCTACTACTCGTCCCCCCTTGTTTTGCCTATAAATAGAGGGGTACCCCCCTCTAAAAAGTATCGATTCTGAAAGTGGCGAGTATCCTCAACTTTGAGCGAGTTAGAGATACCAGAGCGCCACCAGGCGAGCATCGAACTTGGAGTAAGTTCGACAGGCGAGTTACCTACTCGGGAGATAGCGCCGGCGATAGCGGATAGCGCCTGCGTTAGCGAGTAGAGAAGGAAGGAGCGAGTACCTACTCGGGAGATATCGCCCGGCGCTAGTGGCTAGCGCGCGCGGTAGCGAGTAGTGGAGGAAGCGAAGCACGGCGAGCGTGCAGGTAGCTTGGAGTGCGAGCAGCGAGCTCGCAAGTATCAGAGCTAACACCCGACGCTAGCGATACCGCCGGCGGTAGCGAGGAGCGAGTATCGGAGCGAGTATCACCTGCGCGGTGTGCTCCGGAGGAGAAGCGGACCTTGTCCGTGACCAAGTTCTTACCTTCTATTGGCTGTTGTGATTCAAGTTAGATGCAACTTGTATTCAGCCTTGTTCAGTTGTAACTAGCTACCATAGTTATTGTTGTGAAAGATTGTGTTCATCTACTTGGTGTCCTTATTCTCCTGTTGGTTGACGTGTTCTTCCGACTACAAAATATTTCACATGGTATCAGAGGGATAGTGGGAACAAGGACGAAGCAACCAAGATGGACGGCGGAGGAGGGTATGCTAGGGGACTTGGCATTGAGCTGCTTACTCAAACCAACTACAAGAAGTGGATGTCTTGTATGGAGAGCTACCTTCTTGGAGAGGATCTCTGGGAAGTTGTTGGTGGTGGGGAGCAAGAGGAAGTAGTAGCTGCCGGAGATAATGGTCCAGTTGTGAGAGCTTGGAGGAAGACCAACGCCAAGGCGGAGTTCACCTTGAAGAGAGCCATATCACCTGACTTGTTCGACCACATCATTGGTTGCAAGTCAGCGTCGGAGATCTGGATAGCCCTCGATGGGTTGTTCAACAAGAAGAATGTAGCACGGCTACAATTCCTGGAGAATGAGTTGGCAAAGTCGACTCAAGGCGAGATGGCGATATCCACCTTCTTCCTGGGTGAAGAACCTATGTGGGGAGATCTCGGCCTTGGATCCTGAAGAGCCAATCTCAGAGGCGAAGTTGAAGCGGCACATACTCCGAGGCTTGAGGAAGGAGTATGTACCCTTCGTTACTTCCGTGCAAGGATGTGCTACTCAGCCCTCCCTTCTGGAGCTAGAGAACCTGTTATCGTCACAGGAGAGCTTGGCGAAGCAGATGGCGGGAGTATCCATCTCAGGTGGAGATGGCGAGGCCTTGTTCTCAGGAAAGAGGAGATCCTGGGACAAGAGAAAGAAGAACTCCGGAGATGAACCTTCAACGTCCTCTCAGGGAGATGGGAGGAAGTTCCTCCCTGCGCGCGATGAGAAGGGGAGATCCCTTTGCTTTGCCTGTAAGAAGTACGGGCATATGGCAAAGGACTGCCGGTCCAATCTAAAGGCCGGTCATGCTGCTAACAAGGAGGGAGATCACCAGAGAGGTGGAGGAAGAGGTGGAGGTCACCAGGGCGGTGAGAGGGGGGATAATTATTTCCTGGCAGAGATGACGGCAACGTCAGTCGATGTCTTAGCCTCCATCAACCTCGAGAACGACTGGATAGTGGATTCCGGTTGCGGGCATCATCTCACTGGAGATATGTCCAAGTTCGACTCCTTGGAAGCGTATGAAGGAACGGATGCTATCATCACTGCGGATGATACGGTACATCCCGTGGAGCGAGAAGGGAATGTGTCCCTTGGGAGTAGAGAGAAGCCAGTGACACTGAAGAGTGTGTATCACGTGCCTGGCATGAAGAAGAACCTCTTTTCGGTGGCTAACGTCGTGGATGCTGGATACCACGTGCTGTTTGGACCGAAGGAGGTGAAGTTCCTGAAGAACCTATCGTCTGTCGATGCTGACGTCACGCTCACCGGGAGAAGGGTAAAGGATTTGTATGTTCTGTCTGCAAATGCCTACGTGGACAAGCCGAAGACAAACGACATCGCTGTGATCTGGCATGAGAGGCTGGGTCATGTGGGGATGGACAAGCTGAAGATGATGGCGGCAAAGGGCCTAGTGAGTGGCCTGCCTCATCTCTCTTCCTACGGCGACGGCCATGTGTGCGACGGATGCCAATATGGAAAGTCACACCGACTTCCATTTGACAAGTCAGAGACCAGGTGTAAGGCACCTCTTGAGTGCGTACATGCTGACGTTATGGGGCCGTGTGCCACCCTTACTTATGGAGGCAATAAGTATGCGCTGGTTCTGGTGGATGACTACACCCGCTATACGTGGGTATACTTTCTGAGAGAGAAGTCAGAAGTTTTCAACAAGTTCCTAGAGTGAAAGGAGCTTGTGGAGGGGAGGCTGAACCGCAGAGTGAAGAAGCTGAGAAGCGACAATGGAGGGGAGTTTACCTCCAATGAGTTTGCTTCTTTCTGCAGGAGGTTCGGCATTCGGCGGGAGCTCTCCTGCGCTCACACCCCTCAGCAGAATGGGGTGGCAGAGAGGAAGATCCGCCATCTGGTGGAGACTACTAGGAGTTGGCTACATGCCAAGAGCATTCCCAAGGCCTTATGGGCGGAGAGAATGGCGTGTGCTACACATGTGATCAACCGGCTACCTCTGAGTCCTAACAGGATGGTGTCTCCACACCAGCTCATGTTCGGGGAGAAGCCTAATGTGGGTCACATGAAGGTGTTCGGTTCTACCTGCTTCGTGCACGTCCTGGACGCTCAGAGAACCAAGTTGGAGCCGAAAGCGAGGAAGTGTATCTTCATCGGCTACGATGAGCGGAAGAAGGGGTGGAAGTGCATGGATCCGCAGACCCACAAGTTCGTCATCTCGCGCGACGTAGTGTTTGACGAACTGGTCTCATACCAGGGAGTCTCTTCAGTGGAGCTGCCGGAGAGTGGAGAATCTAGCAGGGAAGAAGAGTGGGTCACTGAGGATCTTACTGTGGAGTTGGAGTTATCTCCAAGTGCTCCATCGCCATCTGGCTCAGGAGGAGCATCTGGCTCAGGAGGAGCATCTGGCTCAGGAGGAGCATCTGGCACAGGGGGAGCTACGAACTCAAGAAGCAGGGAGAGCACCGCTTCAGGAGGAGTTCAGAGAGGATTTCAGAGAGGAGCTCAAGCAGAGGAGTCTACCGGAGTGGTAGATAGTGGCCAAGCCTTGAGGAGGTCGAAGAGGACCATAGTCCCGCCTGCTCGCTATAAGGAGGGGAACTTCGTGAGTTTGGTTTCCTGCTTCTTCACAGGACCACTCGATGAGAGGGAACCTGTCTGCTTTGAGGATGCAGCTGGCATCAAGGAGTGGGACGCGGCCATGATCGAGGAGATGGAGGCCCTAGAGAAGAATGAGACATGGGACCTGGTTCCTATGGTGGAGGGCATCAAACCTGTCACCTGTAAATGGGTGTACAAGGTTAAGAAGAGAGCAGATGGAGAAGTGGAGCGGTACAAGGCGAGGCTTGTCGCTCGTGGCTTCTCGCAAACCTACGGAGAGGACTACGAGGAGACCTTTAGTCCTGTCGCAAAGATGACGTCGGTGAGGACGATCATCGCTCTGGCGGCGTGCCGAGGTTGGAAGCTGTGGCAGCTTGATGTGAATAATGTGATCCTGAATGGAGAGATTGACAAGGACATATTCATGGTGCAACCACCTGGATACATGTCCAAGTCTCAGCCACGTCATGTCTGCAAGCTAAAGAAGGCCCTCTACGGGTTGAAACAGGCGCCGAGAGCCTGGTATGGGAAGATTGCGGAGTACTTGCAGTTCTGTGGCTACGATGCCTCAGACTCAGACTCCAGCATGTTCGTGAAGAAGACTGGAGGTCTTCACGTGTTGGTGCTGCTGTACGTCGACGACATGATCGTGACAGGGAACAACCCTGAGGAGGTCGCGGCGCTGAGACATCAGCTTTCCATACGTTTCGAGATGAAAGATCTTGGTGAACTGCATCATTTCCTTGGCCTCCAAGTTGAAAAGAGAAGAGGCGGGCTGTATGTTTCCCAGAGGGCGTATGCCGAGAGGATCGTCGAAAGATTCGGCATGAAGGAGGGGAAGAGCAGTTCCGTTCCTCTGGAGGCTGGGCTGAAGCTTCGGAAGGAAGAAGGGAGGATTCTTCCTGATCCGAAGATCTTTCGGGCACTAATGGGGAGTCTTATCTACTTGACTATCATGAGGCCGGACATCGCCTTTGCTGTCGGCCGAGTTAGTCGGTATATGCAGGAGCCGCGGAAGCCTCATCTAGAGGCAGCCAAGGGGATACTGAAGTACGTGAAGGGAACCCTTGAGATGGGGTTGTCCTATGAAGAGAAGTCCGACTTCAAGCTGCATGGGTACACGGATGCAGATTACGGAGGTGACACTGATGATCGCAAGTCGACATCAGGTTACATGTTCTTGTGTGGAGCAGCTGCTATCTCATGGTGTAGCAAGAAGCAGGACTCTATTTCCCTTTCTACCACGGAGGCCGAGTACAAGGCATCGTCCTTAGCAGCTCAGGAGTGTGTCTGGCTAAGGAGACTAGTGGAGGATGTGGACGAGGAGGTCAGCGGACCTACTGTGCTACGCGGGGACAACGAGAGTGTATTGAAACTGGTAACCAATCCAGTATGCCATGCAAGGACCAAGCACATTGAGATCGAACATCACTTCATCAGAGAAAAGGTGTTGGGTGGCTTGATCGTTGTGGAGCATGTGAGGAGTGAAGACAACCTTGCGGATATATTCACGAAGCCCCTATCTGCGGGGCCGTTCCGGAGGCTTCGCTCGTTGCTTGGAGTTGTTCCCGGAGCTCACTTCAAGGGGGAGTGTTAGAATTGAAGTGAGCTAGCGCCAGCGCTAGCTACTACTCGCCACCCCCCCTTGTTTTGCCTATAAATAGAGGGGTACGCCCCTCTAAAAAGTATCGATTCTGAAAGTGGCGAGTATCCTCAACTTTGAGCGAGTTAGAGATACCAGAGCGCCATCAGGCGAGCATCGAACTTGGAGTAAGTTCGACAGGCGAGTTACCTACTCGGGAGATAGCGCCGGCGATAGCGGATAGCGCCTGCGTTAGCGAGTAGAGAAGGAAGGAGCGAGTACCTACTCGGGAGATATCGCCCGGCGCTAGTGGCTAGCGCGCGCGGTAGCGAGTAGTGGAGGAAGCGAAGCACGTCGAGCGTGCGGGTAGCTTGGAGTACGAGCAGCGAGCTCGCGAGTATCAGAGCTAACGCCCGGCGCTAGCGATACCGCCGGCGGTAGCGAGGAGCGAGTATCGGAGCGAGTATCACCTGCGCGGTGTGCTCCGGAGGAGAAGCGGACCTTGTCCGTGATCAAGTTCTTACCTTCTATTGGCTGTTGTGATTCAAGTTGGATGCAACTTGTATTCAGCCTTGTTCAGTTGTAACTAGCTACCAGAGTTATTGTTGTGAAAGATTGTGTTCATCTACTTGGTGTCCTTATTCTCCCGTTGGTTGACGTGTTCTTCCGACTACAAAATATTTCACACTTACCGATCACTCAATTTTAATGAAACCTTTTGACTCTGATAGGCATGTTGATAGAAGTTTGGAAAGGTTGCCAGAATTTAGGGTTTAGGGTTTTTCCTGGGTTCGCCTGACCGAGTACGATCACGCGTGTGTGGACGCAGAACGCCAAGCCAGACACCGACCATAGGAATCCCGAGCGACGATACCAACACCAACTAACGGAGGATTGGCCCGAACAGCGCCACGTCAAAATTAACTTTAACAACACCATGGGGGAGATGGGGCCCAAAATACCGAAGTAGGCGCCGGTAGCATTAAAATTATGTATTTCTAGCAACAATGGTCCGAGCTGTCTGCCATTAAAATATATTATTTAGAAGAAGAAGTAAAACAGAAACCTGATTAGTAGGATTGCAGAGAAGAAAAACAAAAGGATTAATATTCATATTTTTTTTTCTCTTATTTTTATATGCTATTAATCAAAGCTCAGATCTATGAAATTGGGAAGCTTGATGAAGACTATTAGCACAGGTTGGCAGCTCATGGTTTTTTATTTATTTTTATAAAAAAAATGCAATAATTAATATTTTAAAATTATGTATTTAACTACTCCCACATGGATTTCAAGGGCCCGCATTTTTTTTATAAGGACAGTTAATAATATAGTCAAAGATATTAAGAGCATCTCATATACTTATCTATATAATTAAATTCCAAATCTTAAATTATATAAACAAAATTTATATATATATATATATATATATATGATTTAGGACTTGGGACTAAATATATATGATTTGTAGTTTCAATTGGCACAAAAATTCCCTCCTTTGGACTGAAGTAGTCTCAAATATGCGCTCTAAGTTAAGAAAATATACGGGTTATGAAATAAAATAAAATTTATGTGAACTAGTTTAAGACAAGTTTTTATTGTCACTCGACTAATTTGAATTATTTTAAATCATTTCTGTACTTATCTATGAGATCTCATTACATTATTAGCATATTTCAATCCCCTCTTCAACCACCTTCTCCCGCTCATTATTACTCTACGATGTTTTCCAACATTACTGCACGAATGAAATAACTTCCAAATAAAAAATCTGTCTTCATAAAGACAAAAAATATGTGTGTACGCGTAACGCACCTTAGAAGACCGTCCGCTTGACCCCAGATCCCGTCGTATAAAACTATCGTCACAAATTTCGCGTATGATTGATCTAAAATACGATTACTTTTCAAAACGACAGTATTACACAAATACGATCCTATATTTTCACAAACAATCTACACCGTGACATAATAATCTATTATCATCACCGTGCCTAAAAAGCTAAAACTATGAAATCAAATGTACATCACTTGTCCTAATTCCCGCCCCTACCCGACCTTTAGCATTCTAATTTCATCTTCGCTCTTCTTCGAGTCCTTTTCTTCAGCGCGGATTCAGTAGTTTTTCGTCCGGTGGTTAACATATCTCACATCACGCAAGTGGAAGACTGATTTGTAAGAACTTCTATGGCGCAGCGGAAATGAAGATCTTGGTATAGGGATTTATACCTCCAGCCATAGGGCTACTTTTGGACGATCGGCTTCAGTTCGGAGAGGAAGAAGAACTGTGTTCTGGTTCGGCCTCCACGGGATCTAAGCAGATCGGCGAGTTCCTGTCAAGGACGACGCCGGAGGAAGGAGACTCGGGCGGAGCAGCGACGCCGGAGGAAGGAGGCTCGAGCTGTGACGTCGGCGGAGAAGGAGAAGCGGCGGGCTGTGGCGTCGCCGGAGAAGGAGAACACTGAACGCCGAACGGAACGCGAAACCCTAGCGCGTAGAGGACTTGCGGCTTCTGGATTTTTGGGGAAGAAAAATGAACCGGACGGGAATGATGAGAGATGGGTCTAATTCCCCTTATATATACCCCAAATCCAGGGCCTCAAGATTAGCCATGAATGATCTGGATCGTCTATCCTCTCATCTAGAGGATTTTGACTAAACGTAGATCTGATTACACCACTCGTCACACTTGAGCCTAGCGAGTCACCTCCTTATACTAATCACCCTAACGGACTCCCGCGGGTTGAATTAATTAGATAATCTAACATTCTCCCGCTTGATTCAACACGTGAAAATCCCCTTATTATTTGAAAATAATTATTTTGTTCTATAATAGTAAAAGAACACTAGACTCATAGGGTGATAGTAAACAAACAAGAAGACTTTTCGTATGGCCATACATAATAACATAAAATAACAGTGATGTTGGGATCATTGTCCACAATGTCTTAGATTTGGAGAAGTCCATTCATAAGTCAAAGATATATCTCATAATGTATTTGATATACTCTCTAGAATCAATGTGCAGGAGATCAGGTCAGGCAAAGTGCTCAAGAAATTCATCCAAGTTCACAAGCGTCGAGACATCATACATCGCTCGACGCCTGTGACCCAGAAGCGTTGACTCATGTCTACAGCTCAAAAAAACAAGGTCGTCGCTGAAGTTATGAGACCAAGTTTGGAAGCGTCGAGCCAAGTTATATCCCTCGACGTCGTGGAAGGAGAAGTGTCGGCCAAACTTCAGTTAGCTCAACGCCTAAGAAGGAGGAGTCGAGTGAT
This sequence comes from Dactylorhiza incarnata, assembly GCA_033032865.1. Lineage (NCBI taxonomy): Eukaryota > Viridiplantae > Streptophyta > Magnoliopsida > Asparagales > Orchidaceae > Dactylorhiza > Dactylorhiza incarnata. The sequence goes on along the minus strand of JAWHQI010000284.1, from coordinate 2,598,282 downwards.
TCAGTCTAAGAAGTATGTGTCGAGTATCTACATATCGCTCGACGCCTAATGGAAAAAGCGTCGACAGAGATGCTCAGTGCTCAACGCCTCTTCTACAGATACTCTGAGCTGAGAAATTTCTTCTACAGCTAGCTGAGCCTTTGTTTCTTCTGAAGTCATTAAAGACCGTTGAAGATTTAGCGTCGTGCTGACGTGGAGGAGCGTAACAGATGTTGCAGATGGCGGGCTATAAATAGAAGGCATGACCTATGGTTTCATAAGTTGATCACTCCTATCTTTCGAAAGCCATTATCGTTTCCATCACTTTGAGAGAAAGTCTGAGAAAGAATCTGAAGAAGTCGTCTTCTCTTTCAGAACCGATCTAACTTGAAGATTTCTTTCAGCAATCTGGTGCTGATACATCTTTCTGAAAGAAGAAGATTAAGAAGGAAGAATCTGTCTTCCTGGGAAGAAGAACAGTCATCACAGCCTGTCGAATCAAGAAGATCATTTGCTGCTGCTGTTCTATTGAAGATTTCTGTCTGATCATTCAGGCAGATCAAGAAGACTCAACAATCTGAAGAATCTGAGTCTAAGTATTATTGTTTTCTTTATCAATCCATGTAGGATCTGAGTTGTCAGATCTGAGTGTAGGATCTGTCAAGGATCTGAGTTGTAAGATCAGGTGTGATCTGAGTTATAGGATTCAGGGGTGAATCTGAGTTGTAAGCCTAATTATAAAGGCTGAGGTAGGATCTGTGAGATCTGAGTTTGTAAGATCTGCTGAGATCTGGGAGAGTAAGATCTGTGAGATCTGAGTCTGTAAGATCTGTTGTAATTTGAGCTGTAAGACCTATTTATGGTCTGAGATCTGGAGGAGATATAAACCCTATCTGGCACACTGCTAGAAGGGAGAAGGGGGAAAGTGGATTACCCAAGATAAGGGGAACCACTATAAAATTCTGTGTCTTTTTTGTGTGTGTTCTTATTCTTGAAAGCTCTGATCTGTTTTATTTTGGTTATAATCAAGAACTGCAATAGTTTTTAAATAACCTATTCACCCCCCCCCCCCCCCCCCCCCCCCCCCCCCCCCTCTAGGTGATTAGCTACCCTTAATTAAAGTCTTTCAAGTGACTCTTAGCTCAAACCTTATGTGACGTCTTTATACTTGTATAGAACGTCACAACTACATGAACTACGGCGGTTGTACCTTAAAGGTAGATACTTTCCTTCCGCAATTACACTGTAATCGTTCGATCCTATCAAGCACTTTATGTGGTGTTCATTCTTTATGAGTGGGTGCTCCCACTCTTTAATGCAATATATAATCTCTTATATTACTTTAGTGTGCACAAAGAGATAAAAAAACTGAAATACTGCATTAAACCGAAAAGGAGAGTTACAATGTCATGACTACCTAATCATCAAATGAGCCCACAAGTCCCATTCTATCAACATGACTTTTGTACAACTTAGGTGGGAGCCCTTTAGTCATGGGATCTGCTACCATAAGCAGTGTGCATATATGCTCAATGATGATCTTAGGTAGTTATGACATTGTAACTCTCCTTTTCGATTTAATGCAGTATTTCAGAGTTGCTTCATTTTTAAAGCAAAGGAAGTTTTTTGAGTTATTATCTTATTTTATCTTCAAATTTGACTTTATTGAGCTATATTTGTGTATTTGTTAGAATTTTGGCAATCACCTCCTAATTTGTCATGCTTCTGCGGCATTCTAACGTGAGCTAGAAGTCAATATATTTCAAGTTGGATCGAAATCGAATCAAACCTGCCCGGCTCAAACAAATTTTGAGCTCAAACTAGTCTAGAAGGCGGATCGACAACAGCCTTAGCAGGTCCCTGAAGCGCTATAACTCTTCATTGCCTCTTCCATGATTTGTTAGCATGAGCAACAAAATCCGCACAATCTTAAACTTTTTTAACATTTCATGAACCGAGATCTAAAGACTGCTGAATAAACAATTAAAGTAGCAACTAAATTTCATAAATAGTAGTAAATCATAACCAAATGAATAAAATTATTCTTATTACTTACTCTCACAACACCTCATTACAAGACATAAGCCAACCACCACCCAAAAAAACTCTTCTGCCTCTGTTTTGAAGCGTTCTTTTAAATATATTATATATAGAGAGAGAGAGAGAGGGAGAGAGATTCATGAAGAACAAAAAGGAACCAACTTGTAAGTTGTTATCCATCATCAGCAGGCCGCGGTTGGAAGAAAACCCGATGAGGAGATTCTGTCAGCAAGTTAGACTGGATATTCTGCAAGCTCAGGAATTAATGCTTCCTTGAGGTTTGTCAGCACCATTTATTTGAGTTAAAGGCAACTGGGGAGATTTCCTCAAGAAACTTTTAGCGTAGAGAGTCCCAAAAACAATCACCTGACCAGCGATTCAACATTAGTTTTGTGATTTATCGAGTTTGATTTGATTTATCGAGCACAAATCAAACGCGAAAAAAAAAGTCCAATATAAAAGGAGGAGCGGGAAATGCTTACAGCTCCAAACCATTGCTCCAGACTAAGAGGATGAGAGAACCAGAGGCAGGATAAGATGATGCTCACCAACTAAAACATATAAAAAAAAAGACGAGTGTTAAGAGAATCAAAGACATGATGACGATGGAGGCGTATCGATGCACCTGTCTCGTGATCATTATTGCCGCAAATGTGAGAGCGCCAAATGTTCGAATGGTGTATGAAATAAAGAATTGGCTGGCTGTTGCTACCTGCACCGGCTCTAATCAAGGTCAGAAAACACAGCAAAATGCTTCATTTTGTGCAGATTTCTTGGTATAGAGTAGAAATTTAAGGAAGTGGTTGTTGAACATGGAAAATATGTTTTTTGAAGCTAATGATTTCTTCTTTTTTGTGGGAAGTTGAAATCATTGCATTCAAGGAGTTTGGTGGAGATTAAAACTCATGTTGTTTTGTAGTGTGATTAAAACTCATGTTGTTTTGTAAGCAACCAAATGAATCTTCTGTTGAAAATAATATTATCCAAGCTAAATGAGACTCACATTAGGGTTAGAATGGGGGACCTATATACAATGTTTTTGCCACTCTCATTCGGCTTAACCCGCAAGACCACCGTAGCTGCCGAAAAGGTATTTCCTCCTCTTCGTTTCTTCATGGTTTCAGAGCAGGTTAAAGGAACCTAGAGTTGAAATATTATTCAAGTCGTATCTCTTTTGTGTTTTGTCCCACACCGCCTTTTGGTGTTTTTGGGTGTCTATTGTAATGCTATATATACGCCCCTTTGAGGATGAATTAGATACAACATTACATTTCCTATTCTAACTTGGTATCAGAGGCGAAGAAAAGGCCCTAGTCGTCTCGCTCGCCCGTCTGCGTCTCGCTCGCCCGCCTGCGTCTCGATCGGCCTCTCGCTCTTCGCTCGCCTTCGATCGCCCTAGCCGTCTCGCTCTTCGTCGCCTTCGATCCCCTATGTGACGCCTGCGTCTCCCTACGATCGACGGATCGCTCGATCGGCCTCTCGATCGACGGACGACCGATCGTCTGAGCCTCGGCAACAGCCGACCTCCCTTCCTAACCCGTCTGCTGCTCCGGCCAACCCTACCTCCGGCAGTTTGAGTCCACCGACCCTCTTCCTTCCTCTAATGACGCCCTAGGCACCTGTCATGGATGCTAGGGCCGGCTCCTTCCCTTCTGGACACTAGGGCTGATACCAGCGGCTGCCCGTGTCTCGGCCATCTTCCGTCTTGCCCTAATCCTTCTTCTGTGTCCTCTTTGCTGCCGCCGGATGCTTGTGCAGTACCTTCCGTGCTCAGTTTGATTCGTTTTTCGTGATTGCAAGCTCTAATGGGGGATTCTACAGGCTCTTCGCCACCTGTGAGTGATGTTATGCCACAGATGAGTGACCCGCAGCGGACCCATGGCCACTCGGGCTCCTTGAAGATCACCACCGTTCCCTTGGACGGAACGAACTATATGGAATGGTCTCGTGCTGCCCAACATGTGATCTGCAGCCATCAGATGTTTGGTTACATTGATGGATCTATTAAGGAGCCCGCCAAGACCGACCCTACGTGGAAACGCTGGGACTCTGAAAATTCCCTTGTTGTTTCATGGCTTCTTCATTCCATGTCCCCCAAGGTCTATCGGAGTTACATGCTTCTGGACTCGGCATATGATATCTGGACCCGGGAAAAAGACACGTACTCGCAGATTGGGAGTTCCACTCAGATCTATGAACTTACCCGTCGCATTCTGGAGCTTAGACAGGGATCTCTGACTGTGTCTGCCTACTTCTCGGAGTTTGAACGCCTCTACCAGGAGCTGGACTTCTTTGAACATTTCACTGCTTCCTGCACGGCCGACGCCGTGAAGCTTCAGGAGAAGGAGAACCGTTACCGCCTGCATGTCTTTCTGATGGGGCTTAACATGGAATCTGATACTGTCCGGACGCACATCTTGCATCGTTCACCCCTTCCGTCCCTGCGGGAAGCGTTCAGCATGGTCCTTGGTGATGACGATCGTCGCCAATCCCTCGGCATGCCTGCTCCTGCAGTGGATCGGTTTGCCTTTACTAGTGTTGGTGGTGTTAGTCGTGGAGGTCCCACCAATACCAGCACGATTCCCACGTGTGATTACTGTGGTCGTCGGGGACATACTCGGGATGCATGTTTCAAGCTGCATCCTCATCTTGCCCCTTCTGGTCGTGGTCGTGGTCGTGGCCGTAGTCACGGACGTGGAGGTCATCGTCAGAGCGGGCCTCGTCCTCAGGATGCCGCTTTCTCTACAGATGTGTATGATGAGGGTTTCTCTACTGCTCCCGGTCAGCTTACTTCTCAGGAGTTGGATGCCTTCCGCCGCATGCTTCACTCTCAGCCCGATCTGTCCCAGGCGGCCTCTGCTTCTATTGCCTCTATTGCCATGCCGAGTGCTCCTACTGCTACTGCTTCCTTGTCCGAGTGGGTGCTTGATTCCGGTGCCACCCATCACATGACCGGCTCTTCCTCAGGTTTTCACTCTTACACACCTTTGTCTGGTAAGGACAAAGTTATGTCTGCAAATGGCCTGCTGACCCCTATTGCTGGCAAAGGCCAGATCTTTTGTTCTCCTACTATTTCTTTACCATCTGTTCTTCATGTTCCTTCATTTCCTCGCAATTTACTCTTCATTAGCAATATTACACGCTCTCTCAATTGTTCTGTAAACTTTTTTCCTGACTCCTGTGTTTTTCAGGAACTGGGTACGAAGCGGAGCATTGGCAGTGGTAGGGAACGTGGTGGCCTGTATTACTTGGATGTGACCTCCTCCCAGGCTCTCTCGAGTTCTGCTGTTACTACTGAGGATGTTCGTCGCTGGCACCTCCGGCTTGGACATCCCTCACCTCTTTACCTTCAGAAACTATTTCCTGCTTTCTCTCCTGTTTTAAATACCTTTGTTTGTAATGTTTGTGATGAGTCTAAGCATGTGCGCCATAGTTTATCGCATTTATCTTCCCCTTGTACTACTCCTTTTGATGTTATTCATTCTGACGTTTGGGGTCCGTCCCCAGTATCATCTAGTTTTGGTTTTCGATGGTTTGTCACCTTTATTGATGGTTTTTCCCGCACATGTTGTGTTTATTTATTGAAGAAAAAAAGTGAAGTTTTTTCCTGTTTTCAACTCTTCCATAAAATGATTCAGACCCAATTTCAAGGGGTCGTCCGTGTTTTGCGTAGTGATAATGGGGGTGAATATGATGATCACGGCGCGTTTGGCACATATCTCAAAGATCACGGTATTATTCACCAAACGACGTGTGTTCACACCTCTACCCAAAACGGTGTTGCCGAACGGAAAAACCGGCACCTCCTGGATATGGCCCGTTGCCTCCTGGGTGCTATGCATCTCCCCAAATCTTTTTGGGCAGATGCAATTCTTACTGCTACTCACCTTATAAATCGGCTTCCTTCACGTATTTGGACTATGCTACCCCCCTCGCTCGCCTGTCTACCATGGCTACGGTCTATACTTCGCATCTGTCCCCCCGTGTCTTTGGTTGTGTGTGCTACGTCCACGTTCATGTTCCACACCGTGACAAACTGGATCCTCGTGCCATTCGTTGTGTGTTCGTCGGATATTCCTCCACTACGAAGGGGTATCGATGCTTCCACCCGCCTTCCGGTCGTCTATACTGCACTATGGATGTCACTTTTCGCGAAGGGGAATCCTATTTTCTGTCCTCGACTCACTCTGTTCGTCAGGGGGAGAGCTTTGTAGATCTTCCCCTTCCTGTTCACCCGGCTCCCTCTCTACCTCAGCTTCCACCATCGCTTCCTCTACCTCAGCCCCCTCTCTGTCCTGAGCAGGGACCCCCTATTCCTATCCCTTCTCCGGATGTCCCCCTATCTCCTTTCCCTCATGTGTATCACCGGCGCTCCTCCCGTATACAGGCTCCTACGGCCCTGCTTCCACCCGTGCCCGCTTCGGGCTCAGATTCTGATGATGCGGATTTGCATGTTCCGCTGGCTCAGTTACGAGATAAGTTTTCTTCTACTAAACATCCCATTTCTAACCATGTGACATATCGTCATCTTGCTCCTGACCACCAGTTTTTTATCGCTTCTCTTTCATTTGTCGTTATCCCTAAGACTTGGCAGGAAGCTTTGGGCATTCCGGTTTGGGCTCAGGCTATGAAAGAAGAGATGGCTGCCTTGGACAAGAATCACACTTGGGATGTCACTCCTCTTCCCCATGGTAAGAAAGTTGTTGGCTCTAGATGGATTTTTTCGGTCAAGCAAAATGAAGACGGGAAAGTTAAACGGTATAAGGCTCGGTTGGTCGCCCGGGGGTACACTCAGACTCAGGGAGTTGATTACCAGGAGACCTTTGCTCCAGTGGCAAAGATGGACTCTATTCGGGTCCTTCTGTCGGTCGCCGCTATCTTGGGATGGGACCTCCACCAGTTAGATGTCAAGAACGCTTTTCTCCATGGAGATCTTGAAGAAGAGGTGTATATGACATTTCCTCCTGGTTTTGTGAGAGATGGAGGAAAGCCCCTTGTTTGCAAGTTACTGAAATCCTTATATGGATTAAAGCAGTCACCCAGAGCGTGGTTTGGCAGATTTCTCAAGGCTATGCTCAAGTTTGGGTATAAACAGGCGCAGTCAGACCACACCATGTTCATTCAGAGACGTGATCAGAGTATTGTGGTCCTCATTGTCTATGTGGACGATATTGTCATCACCGGTAATAATGCGAGTGAGATTGCCAATCTCAAGTCCCTCTTGGCCAAGGAATTTGAGGTGAAAGACTTGGGAAGGTTACGATACTTTCTGGGAATAGAGGTTACTAGATCTGATCAGGGCATCTTCATATCTCAGCGGAAGTATGTCCTGGATTTGCTACAAGAGACCGGGATGCTTGGGTGTGTTCCTGCGAACACCCCTATGGAGGAGAATCATGGGATCTGTGACGATGGTGACAGTGACAGTGTTGAGGCCACCCGCTATCAGAGATTAGTTGGGAAACTGATTTATCTATCTCATACTCGTCCTGATATCACATATGCTGTGGGTATTTTGAGTAGGTATATGCACGCTCCTCGGGTCAGACATCAGCAGGCTGTGTATCGCGTCCTACAATATCTTAAGAAGGCCCCAGGACGGGGACTTCTGTTCTCAAAAAATGACCACTTGAAAATAGAAGTTTACACGGATGCCGATTGGGCTGGCTGCCGTGACGATCGGAAATCCACTACTGGTTATTGTTCGTTCGTTGGAGGAAACCTCGTGACATGGAGAAGCAAGTAGCAGCACGTTGTGGCCAGATCTAGTGCCGAAGCTGAGTACCGTGCAATGTCACTTGGAATGTGTGAGGGACTATGGCTATGTACTGTCCTTCAAGACTTGGGTCTTCCCAGAACTTCCCCTTTCTCCTTGTTCTGCGACAACAAGGCTGCTATCAGTATAGCCCACAATCCGGTTCAACATGACAGGACCAAGCATGTTGAGGTGGACCGTCACTTCATCAAGGATCACTTGGACAAAAAAAACGTAGTTACTCCATTCATCAGTTCAAGAGATCAACTTGCCGATGTGTTCACTAAAAGCTTGGGAAGTGACATTTTCACGAATGACATCAGAAAACTGGGAATGACGGATATCTACCATCCGACTTGAGGGGAAGAGTTGAAATATTATTCAAGTCGTATCTCTTTTGTGTTTTGTCCCACACCGCCTTTTGGTGTTTTTGGGTGTCTATTGTAATGCTATATATATGCCCCTTTGAGGATGAATTAGATACAACATTACATTTCCTATTCTAACTCCTAGCTCTCCTTATTTCGATCGTCTGGGATCATTGCGTCGAAGGTTACCGGAACCGACGGCGTCGACGGGCGGCGGTGTTGTGATCGCTGGCGTGGGTGTAGTCGTGATCATCCATAGGGAATCGATCAGGCGGTGGTGCTGAGACCTAGCTTCTCTTCCTCCAATCTGTTGGGTCACCCTCTTCCATCGCAGGGGCCACTGGAAAGTCCTTGTCTCTCGATCTCAAGGATTCTTTCTTTCTCCTTCTGCAAGCACGTTGGTATTGAGTTATTATCCGCGGATGAATAGCTGGCAACCAAATTTCAACTCCCAATATGACGCGAAGAAGGTGAATCTGATCCATTGAAATGATTATATGATACATCTCTGCTCTAGTTGTTGCTCCGGATCCACTCTGATCCCATTTATGTATGACATGGTTAATCCACTCAATGGAACCTACTATTCCTCGCCAGTTCATGTTCTGTGAGATAGCTAAACTCTTGAGGGGTTTGGTTAAAAAGAACTACTTGAAAAAACGTAATCTTGCTAGAATCTATCAACTAAATACAGAGGTTATATGTATGGACAGTGGGACGCCCTTTGAGGATCACTACGGGAGGCTTACTCAAAAATGGGAGATAAATCAATAATCTGGTGTTAAAATCTCTCCCACATGTTCTGGGTGTGGGGATAGTCAAAGAGAGTTAAGTCAAAGAAGAGTATTTGAACTTCATGTTGGTTTTCCTTCTGAACTTGAATTTTAACAGGTCCAAATGCTTGGAAGAGATATTGTTCATGATTTGGATACTATGCCCAATTATCTCAGGGAAGAATCTCATAGAATCTCGATAAACAAAATTAGTGGTGCAGAGAACAATGAAAAATCAACGATGGTCATTGATAAAAGAGGATGGAATAATGACTCTAGAAGTGGATCTAATATAAATCGACCTCGATTGACTGAGTCGGAGAAAGCTAAACTGGTTTGTTCATATTGTGGGGTAAAAAAACACGTGAAGGAAAATTGTTGGGAGTTATACCCACATCTTGTTCCTAAACACTTCATTAAAAATGTTGCAGGCAAGTATGTGGTTAAAACTCAACCTGCTCAGTGCTCACTCAGGAATTTCTTTTTTGGGAAATGGAGATCACTCCATTAGTCAAGAGGCTTTATCTATTCAGGAGATAAGCAAGAAATTGGCGTCTCTTGAAGCCTCTCTTGGGAGACATGAACACACTAGGTCATCAGGTATGGTTGCTCATGCTAATGTCCTGTCTTCCTTTGGAGACAGTACTCAATGGATAATTGATTCGGAAACCTACGATCATATGGCGGGTAAGTCAAGTCATATTACTTTTATGCATCCTGCAATGGGAAAGGTTAAAATTGTTGATGGATCTTTTGTTGGGAAGTAAAAGAGAAAACACTTGATTGATTTATTCATCCCATAAGGGGGGCATTATATAGGACTTGCATGGACTCTTAAAAGTAAAAACTACAATATGGGACTAAACCCAAATATACCTAAAGACTCTAATAGACCGACATTGACTTGATATTTCCAACACTTCCCCTCAAGCTGAAGGGGGGGGCTTCAGCTTGGACACAACAAATAACGGCAATGGAGGTAGATGATGCGGGACAAATCATCAGACGAGCCACCGGAGGAAATTCAAAACCGGGGAATCAAGTCGGGGACATAGCCACACACGACCTGACCCACACACGACGCAGGACCCACACACGACATAGACTCGATGGAAACCGGTCAACCAACATCAACTACACAGCATGCGAAAAAGGAACGAAAAATGAGGAGCAAATCATCAACAGGGCAACCGGGGATAATCCGTCGGGGATAATCCGCACAAAGGGCGGTCCCACACGACACAATCCCGCACGACACGGTCCCACGCGACACAACCCGCTGAGATTAAAACACCAACATCAATCACTTCCCCATTCCACGACCAACCGAAAGAAAATATGGGGAGGCACATATGACATAAGCCTGGAGGCCGTGCGAAACGAAGGCGAAAGGTCGAGAAAGATCATCCGAGTCGCCTTCATCCCAACACTCCCCCTCACGTGGAACTCACGTGCATGAAGGCATGGAGACAAACAAAAAACAAATACATGAAGAACAAGACAGACAAATGACTAAAAAACACCACAACATCATCATCGACGGGATAGGCAAGCAGCGAGATCCAATTTCTCCGACGGGATCAGCAGTAGGATACCACCAACAGTCATCAGAAAGAGGCCCAAGCAGAGATCTGAAGCAGTTGGGGCCATCAGCATCACCAGAGGATGGAAATAGCGGCTGACAAAGCAGCGAAAAACGATCAGAGTTGCGCCAGATATCGAAGACGCCATCGGAAGAAAGGAGAGGTTGCTTGACCCGTCAGAAGAGAGAAAGTTGGTGCACGAAGTCTGGAGAAGACAGAATGCGAACGCATACGCCATCATCGTCGACGACGGAGTCACAACACAGAAGGAGACTGGAAAACGACGATGGAATCTAACGAGGCAGCCATCGTCGAACATGGAAGAGCGTCGAAGAGATCGGCAGTCGTCTGCGTCGACAAGGGCCACATAGACGAGGGTACGACGAAACTCGACTGGAAGCAAAGACGGGCTCGACAGGCTTCGATAAAGGCTACAAAGCCGCTCCCGTCGACGGACACAGAAGCTGATCGCCTCGACGGGAGCGGGAGCATAATGGTATGACGGATACAGGTCGGGCTCGTCGACAAAATCGAGAAGCAGAGCAAAAGAGGAAGCGGCTCACAGGAAGAAATTTAGGGTTTCAGAAGTGAGGAATCAACCTCCCTCTGATATCATGTTGGGAAGTAAAAGAGAAAACACTTGATTGATTTATTCATCCCACAAGGGGGCATTATATAGGACGTATGGACTCTTAAAAGTAAAAAACTACAATGTGGGACTAAACCCAAATATACCTAAAGACTCTAATAGACCGACATTGACTCGATATTTCCAACATCTTTTGCTTCTGTTACGACCAAAGGGACTGTGTCTTTCATCAAAAAATTCTCTTGACTTTGTTGATATATGTGTCATCTTTTCCTACAAATCTATTATCTGTTAGTTGCTTGACCAAACAACTTAATTGTAGCGTAACATTTTTCTTTCTCATTGTGTTTTTCAGGACCTGGTGAGCGGGAAGATGATTGTTGGGGGGACTGAGTTAGGGGCGATATATCTGATGGATTCAAAGAAGGCAATGCATGTGAAAACTTCGAAGCAAAATGATCTAAGTTTATGACATCGCAGACTGGGATATGTGCCTCTGCGAATTTTTAAATCTATGTTCCATATTGACTCCTCTATTGCTAGTTTGGACTTATCTTGTGAAGCGTGTGAAATAACTAAACACTGCAGAACTACTTATTTTCCTAGTACTAATAGAACTAAACAATGTTTTGATCTTATCCATTCTGATGTCTAGACTGCTCTCATGACTTCGAATGATTTTAAGAATTTTGTTCTCTTTATTGATAATTATTCAAAATTTACTTGGTTGTACTTGTTGAAAAGAAAGAATGATGTTTTTGAAGTGTTTAAAAAAATTTATGCTCTTGTTGAAACTTAATTTGAAGCAAGATTAAAGTCGTAAGGTCGGATCTATGTGGAGAATTTGTGTTTTAAGGAGATGCAAATATTTTTGAGCAATAAATGTGTTATCTTTCAAAGCTTGTCCTTATACTCCCCAACAGAATGGGGTGTCTGAAAAGAAACATAGACATCTGTTGAATGTTGCCAGAGCTTTGTTACAGGAGATGCATGTGCCCAAGTCTTTGTGGAATGAAGCAATTTTGACCTCAGTGTATCTAATTAATCGGATTCCATCACGAATCATCGGGAGCAAGAGTCCCTTTCAGATTCTGAAACCTCATGAGGATATTTTTCATTTGCCTCCTAAAGTTTTTGGGTGCGTGACATTTGTTCACATCGTTGGTCCCGCAAAAGACCAATTGGGACCTCAGGCGGTTAAGTGTCTTTGTTGGTTATGCCCAAACCAGAAAGGGTATAAGTGATATTGTCCTCAACTTCATAGACGGATCGTGTCCAAGGATGTTACCGTTTTTGAAGATATATCTTTCTTCTCTGATCAAGATCCACAAATTTCTGCTCATCACGGGTCCAACCAGCTCTCCGACATTGTGCTACCTGAAAGGGACAGTAATTACTTGAGATTTACTCTAGAGGGGGTGAATAGAGTGTTTTAATTCATTTTTATATTTATTTTAAATTGATTAGATCTTATGATCTTTCTTAGGTTAGGATTATCCTTAACACAAGCAATCAACACACATGTCACAGTTATAATATAGAAGAAGATAACAAAGAGAAAGGAGAGGGAATCAACACAGACGACACAAGAGTTTTATAGTAGTTCCTCAATAAATTTGGATGCGTCTTCTCTTCTGCTCGCAAGCAGGATTCCACTATTACGGTGTGGGGATTTTGATAAGGTTCCCTTAAAATCGTGGAGTTGTTGATAAGGTCCCCCGAACCAAATGAGTTGTTGAAAAGGAAGCTCAGCCAGGAGTTGTTGATAAGGTCTCTCCAAAAACCAGTGAGTTGTTGATAAGGAAACTCAACCAGGAGTTGTTGATAATGTCTTTCCAAAAACCAGTGAGTTGTTGATAAGGAAGCTTAACCAGGAGTTATTGATAAGGTCTCTCCAAAAAGCAGTGAGCTGTTGATAAGGAAGCTCAACCAGGAGTTGTTGATAAGGTCTCTCCAAAACCGAATGAGTTGTTGATAAGGAAGCTCAACTAATTAGAATATTTGAGAGAGAGATTCAAGAACTCTTTGTTATTTGGTCAAGAGTGAAGTATCCACAAATTGTGGTTTAGGACTTATTCTTTGATCGAGATTCTGGAGGAGAGAAAGATGAATTTTGATCTTCAGCTGATTGATCCGAGAAAAGAAAGGATCTTCTACTTTTTGAATCTTCCAACAGAGAAGAAGATTCTTCTTAATTAACAGTTGGAGTTTCCGAGAGGAGAAGCTCCTTCAGTGGTAGAACATTACACTAAGAGAGAGTTGATCTTTTTCTTCTTCATAACAGTAATATTTCTACCATCTTCGTCATTTCTTTTTGTCTGATCATTATTCTTATATACGGCCTTTTGTTTTGAAGTCATTCCAAAACTTCATCATTAATATTTCTACTGCCATAGGCATAGATATCTTGCCGGAAATGAAAGTTCAACGGTTGTATTCTTATCCAGGATTTCTGTCGAGACAAGTTCCAAGAAATAGTCGTTGGAGGCCTTCTGGGAGGGCGTCGTTGCTCTGAGTAGTGAGAGGGAGAATACAGAGTTGTGCTGAGACTTTTCGACGTTTACTCTGAATAGTAGAGAAGATATCATAGTTGCTTTGGAGGAGTTATCTTTACGATTTCGATGCTGTTCTGGCTGATTCAGCGTTGACTGTAGGTTTCGACGCTTGTTTCGATTAGTAGAAGAGATTTTCTTGCTTTGAGGTCGATGCCGCTTTGGGAAGAGGTCGATGCCGCTTTGGTAAGAAGTCGACGCCACTTTGAGAGGATTTCGATGCAACAAGATTTTGCGTCGTTTTGAGAAGTCAACATTGTGTCGAATATAATTCGACGCTACTTTGATATTCTCTTTGTTTGAACAGAACCTGAGTTCTTCTACTGCTTTCTTAGTACACAAACTCGTACCCTAGATACTAAGTCCTTATGACATAGATTAGCCTTTTATACAACATGAGTAATGACCTAATTAATCACTCTTAAAACTGTGTATCAAATCAAGATGTGAGTTTTTCCCAACACTACCTCTCCCATCTCTATCTGCGCATGAAGAAGTCGACGCTATTCCTATCCCTGAAGTCATCCAGGAGAGTGTTTCTTTGGAGACAAGTATTCATACTGACACGGTCCACTCTTAAAAAGAACTTCAAGTTTATCAACAAAGAAGACAAGAACCGCCCATCACTCATCCCCTCCAATCAAATACTGCTCCCCGGGTTCATGTCCTTGAATCCACCCCATCCTTACGTCGCAGTATTCGCACTCGGTATCCTACCGAGAGGTATGTGAATTATCATTCTTTATCTCCCTCTTTCTGTGCTTACCTTACAGTTGTTTTGTCTGTATCTATTCCTAACAATTTCTCTGAAGCACTCCTCATTCCTTCATAGAAAGAGGCTATGGAATGTGAAATGATGGTTCTTAAGAAACAAAATACTTGGGAGTTAATGGAACTTTCCTCAGGCAAACATGTTGTTGGTTGTCGTTGGGTGTTCACAATTAAGCATAATCAGAATGGATTCATTAAAAGGTATAAGGTCAGGTCGGTGGCTAAAGGCTTCACTCAAGTTGATGAAGTTGACTATCAAGAAACATTTGCTCTGATTGCTAAATTGGCTTCTGTTCGTATCCTTCTTTCTATTGTTGCTCAACAATCATGGCCCCTTCATCAATTGGATGTCAAGAATGCGTTCGTGCATGGGGATCTTCATGAAGAGGTTTATATGGCACCTCCACCAGGCTTCTTGTTTCCCACATCTAATCATGTGTGCAGGTTAAAGAAAGCTATTTATGGCCTTAAACAATCTCTCTGGGCATGGTTTGAGAAACTTAGCACTAAACTTCTACAACTTGATTTTTCTAGAAGTGTCTACGATCACTGTCTTTATCCACAGGGATGCCTCCCATACGATTATACTTGTTGTATATGTGGATGACATCATTCTCACTGGCTCCAGTGCTGGTCATATTCTTGAGGTTAAGAAATGACTTGCATCCACCTTTGATATTAAAGATCTTGGCGCTCTTCGGTACTTTCTGGGGATAAAGGTGGTCCGGTCTACGAGAGGGATCTTTATCTCTCAACGGAAATATGTGTTAGACCACCTTGATGAGACAGGGTATGCTGGGGATAAACTTGGGGAGAGTCTCATTGACTTGAAATATGACATACACAAACAAGACTCCCCAATTTTGACACAAAATTGAAGTTTCAACATTTAGTGGGTAAATTGATCTACCTGACTATAACAAGACCCAATATTACGTTTGTTGTATCAATGGTAAGTCAATTTATGCATGAACCAAGAGTTCATCATTATGAGGTTGTTCTGAAGATAGTAAAATACTTGAAAGGATCATCGGGGAAGGGAATTCTGTATTAAAAATCAAGGACACTTGAATATATCTGGATACTGCGATGCTGACTGGGCTGGATCATCCAATGATAGAAAGTACATCAGTGGATATTGTATGTTCTTGGGAGGAAATCTTGTGTCTTAGAAAAGCAAGAAACAAAATGTTGTGGCCCGATCATCTGTTGAAGCTGAATATAGAGCTATCAGCTATGACCACTGCCACCTGTGAACTAATGTGGTTTAAATCCATAACTAAAGAACTGGGGTTTGAGGTCCAGGGAGCTATGTCTTTATATTGTGACAATCAATTGGCTATTCCACATAGCCAATAATCATGTTTTTCATGGAAGAACCAAACATATTAAGGTGGATTGTCATTTCTTAAGAGAAAAAGTTCAAACCAAAATCATTTATACTTCCTTTGTGACGTCAGAGAATCAACTTGCCGACATGTTTACTAAAACTCTATCTATGAGAGGATTACAAGACAATGGTACCAAGTTGGGTCTTCATGATCTCTATAAAGTTAGCTTGCGAGGGGGTGTTGAAAATAATATTATCCAAGCTAAATGGGACCCACGTTAGGGTTAGAATGGGGGACCTATATACAATGTTTTTGCCTCTCTTGCTCGGCTTAACCCCGCAAGACCACCATAGCTGCCGAAAAGGTATTTTCTCCTCTTCGTTTCTTCATTTTCTTTATTACTAACTTAGGGTGTTGAATCTACTCAACTTTCTGATCAAGGTTG
Organism: Dactylorhiza incarnata; assembly: GCA_033032865.1. NCBI lineage: Eukaryota > Viridiplantae > Streptophyta > Magnoliopsida > Asparagales > Orchidaceae > Dactylorhiza > Dactylorhiza incarnata. The sequence continues at coordinate 2,582,096 of JAWHQI010000284.1, read as the reverse complement.
TGCGTGAAAAGGATTGCTAAAAGTAAAAAAAAAATCAAGAACCACATACCAATTTCTTCTGTCCCCTTCTAAGCCGCATAATGCTAAGAGAATAATGGCCTGCACATTTTTGCATTTTTTTTCTTTAAAAGTGTTGCAGTTCTCCGATCAAGGTAAAAGTGACAAGTAGTAGTTTAAATTAGGCCCGGGCCTGAAAAGCTTGTTGAGATGTGCTCGAGCCAAACCTAGTCAACGCTTGGGCATGTCTGCCTGATCAAGCCTGATTCAGAACCCGGACAGGCCAAGGGACCCTCATTTTGCCTTACCAATTTTGCTCGGGGACAACGAGTGATGGTCGGGTTGCTTTTATCGCCACACATTACGAAAGGGGACTCAACATTTTGCTAGTATTATCAAATGAGAACAATAAATTTGTTGCTTATCAATTTGCCTTTCTATTTAATTTATCTAATTACTTGTAGGCTTCAAATGCTTCTCGTAGGCATCATAAGAACATCATCCTTATTCACTGTTTGCTTTTTACATGATCAAACTGATCAATACTAATTTTAAGCATCGAGTACAAATTCTTTTGCTACTTCGAAACATCATTTTGATAAAATTTCAAGATATTTTGTACAATCAAGAGATGTTGACCTATTTACACAAAATTTCATAAACTAAATATGCACACAGTAAACTTATTATTAATATTAATCCTTCAAGTGTAAGGATTTATTTTCTTGTCATGCTGTGAAATTTGATAAAATCGCAATTAGGACAACTATGTTGCATGGATCAGTGTTGGGGAAAAGATCATTCGTATTTAAGTTGAGTGCAAAAATGAGAATGATAATATCAATGTCTGGCAAGTAGCAGTGTAACTTTGGCCCGGAGCCTGAAAGCCAATCCTGGGTCTCCGGGCCAGGCCTGGTCAAGGTAATTTATTTCAGTTACAAATTTTAATTAAATTGTTTCCCTTGCAAGTAATTTGTTAATATAGATGGAAGCTCAGTAGTATAAAGAAAAGTTATAGGGTACTTACTGTGGAGAGCAATAAAACATCAATGATACAGTCCTGGTGGCGAAGCATAAAACTTATTGCCAAAAGTAGATGACCCCGATATACAAGTACTGCATTTATACGAGAAACTAGTCAGCAATATTCTTTAAATTGCTATAAGTTGTGAAGATAGCGAAGGGACTATTTCTGTTCGCTCGTTCACGAAATTTGTAAGAAAGACCAAGAAATTGTACGTTACACAAATCGAATAGATTGAAAATAGATACGCCAGTAACAAAAAGTTTCCAAGATCTAAGAAGAACACCGAAGACGATGTAAATAAATAAGCAAAGTCCAGCAACCCAAAGAGTCGGGACCTTGGACAGTGAGCTGACTCCAACGTCCATCTACAGCCCACTGTTCTCGCCGACTCCAGCAACCCACTGTCCGTTCCTCCTCTCAGTTCTACAGCTGCCAGCACATAATCCCCACAGCGAGCTCCTCTACAGACTACAGCTCACATCCACCTACAGCACCTTGTTTTCCTGACTCCAGCAGCCCAGCGCCCACTCCTCCCCTCAATCCACAGCCGACAGCATCTAATCCCCCAATTCAGCCCTTCGCTAGCCTTGCAACTGCCTCCCTGCCCTAGCACAGCAATCTACCGATCCTCCACCTCCTATTGCCGAGCCTGAAACCCCTTCTCCAGCAGCAGACGACCTTTTCCAACCACAGAGAGACTCGTCACCGCCTCCCCTTGCTCCGCAAAGACTCCCCCACTTCTCATGCTTCCAGCAGCCTCCTACCGCTGCTAGGGCCCCCAGTCACCCCTCCATCCCTTCCAGCAGTATCCTACAGTATCCGGAGGCCCTACAGCCGTCCCTCCTTCACTCCCAACAGCCTTCGGAGACCCTCCAACGCTTCGCCAGTGCATGTTCTAGCCTCCTACGATGTATCCTGCCACCAACATCCTCCCGCATCTGATCCAATTACTTGGTGAGTTCTTACTTTAGTTTCATTTCCCACATTGTACAGATTTATGCTTATTCCTAGTAACATTTTGCCCAATTAATTGGACACATTAAATTTCAGTGTGTGTGTGCTCTATTCGCCCCAACATTAAATTTTAGCAATTTCAATTAATACGATGTTATTATCCGTTAACCTAATTTAGAGCTACTTTTGATCGAGTGTGACATTCATGCGAGTTTTTAAATTAACAACACTCTCTAAGAGCCACGAGAACGAATTTAGAAACCGCCATGAATGTTATAAGTCATATGTTTTTGGTAGTAATTAATTAGTTGATATTAATTAATTATTGTTAATTAATATTAATTGTATTACTAAATATATTAAATGTTTTTCTCATTAGGCGCGCCTCCACCATATATATAAGGGGACGCCCAAGTATAGTTTGGGCATTTTTGGATCTGTGATCTTTTGGCTCTCGTTAGAGAGAGCTCTTTAGAGGACCCAACCTTTGAGAGTTGGAGAGAGCTTGTCTTCCGATTGTATCTTGTTCATTTTTATCATGTGATTCAATGTTGTTATTAAGCAATATCACTTTGTTTCTCTCCGGATCCTAGCAACTTCCTTGTCCTGTAACATATTGACATAAGTAGGTCACTAGCATTTAAATTAAAATATCATTTCAAATCCTCAGTGCTCTTACTAAGCTAGCTACTCAGGCGCCCCGACACATCAACAACTATGGCTTTTCGAGTCCTTCGTACATAGACAAACCAAACTCCATGATGGGGAATCGGAACCGTGCATTTTATGCGGATCGACGATCGTCACATTATTTGTTCTTTTCATTTTTCGTTTCGAGTTGTATTTTTATGTATTTTTGAGTCGGGAAGATCGGTCAATCATAGCCGTTCATTGACCCCTAGAGTTTATAAATAGAGGGTGAGGGCTCTCATTTTAGGCATTGAAGAATGGAGTATTGAAGCTCATTCTTTGGTCATTCGGTGCCGAAGCCGACGTTCCGGGTGCGAAGTCTTGGAACCCCTTACCTTGCTGTCCACCACCAATCACCCCTCCCTCATCTCCCCTCCAATTGGCCGGCCCCTTCCTCATCCCCTCCCAAAACTGTCGGCCAGCCCCTGCCTCCTTCCCCATCCCTGCAGCAGCCGGCCTAAGGTGCCTCCTTCCCCATCATTGCAACAGCCAACCATTAGGCCCCCACTTCCTCCTCCTCCATTACACTCACCGGCCTAAGGGTCCCCTCCTCCTCCTATAACAGCAGCGAGCCAAGCATCCGCATACATCTCCCCCCCCCCTTCTACAACACGTATAGCCGGACCCCAAGTTCTCCCTCCACCACCACCTTCATTCCCCCACAAAAGCAGCCATCTTTACCCACAAATTCCATCTCCGGCGATCACCGGAATACGTCTCCGGTCACCTCCGGTGATCCTCTTACATCTCCCATATCGATTTTCCTTCATTTTGTGTTTTCCGGCGATCGCCGGAAAATAGCTCTGGCGGCCACCTCCGGTCACCACTAACCACCTCCCCACTATCTCCTAACTACCCACTAACCCACTTCTTCTTATTTAGGAACGACCTCCTAAACTTTAGCCCCACTTCCCCTCATTCTCACGTGAGAAATAACTCCTCACTTCCTCCACTTAATTACTCTCCCACCCCCTCTAACTGCTGGGCCGAAATTTCCCTCTCTTCCCTGCTCCTCATTCTCACGTCGAGTCCAGGTTGATGGATCCACCAATTGCTGCCACCATCTGCAGTTTCCCCTCCCAATTAAATCCACCAACCAGCCCCTCTCCCTGCCTGATCTTCCTCCCGTGGATCCACCCCCCTCATTTCCCCTCAACCAGCAAACCCTTTCCCCATTACCTTCATCCAGCAGCCCCAAGTTTGCCCCTACACCACCACAAAAAAAACTGCTGCTGTCGGGCCTTCCAAACAGCCCAGCATCATAGTCCAGGTTGCTGTCTTTCTCTCTGGACAGCCGCCTTCCTTCACGGATTGCTGAATGCTGCCTCCCTGCAACGTCCAAGTTGTTTTCCCAATTTCTGGACAGACACAGACAGCATTTGAGTGCTGAAAACCTGTCCCGGCAGCCCTCCAAAAGTACCTCCACCCCGCCCATCTACATTGCTTGCAAAGTTCAAGGTTTGTTTGTTGATTTATTTACTGTTGGATCATGTGTTTGTTCTCTACTTGAGAGATAGTGATTTATAGACTTTGTTTTCAGTTGTTTTGGTCTTTGTATTTGTTTGTTCAATTAGATATTTGATTTTGCGCACTCTTGTATTTGTACTATCGCTCTTGTTTCTTTCTGTGTATGTTTTAATTACTGTGCTTATCGTTTATATTTGATTTTATAAAGAAAAGTTATTGCAAGTTAAAAAATTGTTGGATATGTGTGGTTGCAAGTAGGAGTTTACACAATTATTTCACAATCACATAGGACCGTCCTGCGTCACTCCAGAGTCCAGATCGACCGATTGTCCATTGGATGTGGCGGTGGTTGTTTCGTTGGAAGCGGTGAAAATTTCTTTGATAACCTCATAGTTTTATTGGTGGGCCAAACACGCAGGGCCAATTCATGACACTGTGACAACTGCTAGCCATTATGAAGCCTTGAGAGACGAGCAGGATTCAGGTCCAGAAAGATAACTTATAACCGCAAAGTGATTGTTCATTTTTTTTGCTATTGGCTTCCTTGCCCGAGTCTGAAAATCCTAATAGTTTCCACCCCTGTGCTCTGGCCTTGCTGTTACTGGTATAGTAAGTATGATGAACTGATATGATTCATAATTTGTGTTTGGATTGAATGGAAAGATGAGAACATATATTTATGGCTAGACAATTAAGTAGAATGTTCATGTTTAGTTAATCGAATGCGTTAGAGATCTGCATAGAAAATTTTAGAGATGAAATTTTGGGGTAATTCCTCTTTTGTTGAGCTTCCATCTAGTGATTTTGTTGGATTGGTGTGCTCTTGCAATTGATTAATTTGCATTGTGAGAATAATAAATGCCAGTGGTGGAATTGTGGTGGTCAAAGCACTCTTCTTTCAATTTTAGTGGTTTAACTGAAAGAAAAAATGAATGGCAACATATTTTTGTACTATTTATAATTTGCATTGCAAACAATCATGAGACAAACTCTTCTTTCATTTGCATGTTTGACTAGTTGATTTATGAATTATATGTATTTTTAAATTAGATCTCTCAACTATGAGTTTTGATTTGTGACGGGAAACTTTTTTTTCTCAAAAGTAAAAGTAAAATTACAAGAATAGCTTTATATAGCAACAGAAATTGATTAATCAACAGTATTTTAGAATAACTTTGTTAAGTATAATTCTATATTTCTATTGAATTGCTTTCTTTCACTGCTGCACTATAAGCTTAATCTTGATGCAGAAGTTAGTCAAGTTAGTTTTATTGCTTGAATAGGATGCAACCTAGTTTTTTTTTCATTTAATATGTCCTCCAAAAGCTTCAGTAGTTGTAGCAAATGTATTCATGTTTCTGCTTTATATCTCCAATTGAGTTTAGGTAGCCAGTAGTGAAATATGATGAAAGCTGGTTTCTTCTCTTTCGTGTATCTATTTATCATATTTTTGTATAAAATTGGTATTATTTATTTAAATTTGTGTTTGATTTTTTACTTGGTGTCTGGGCCAAGTAAAATCCTAATTTTGCCATTGGTACCCTAGCTTCCACGGACAATTAGAGTTCCAGCAGTTAGGATTTGGACACAGACAGAAGATTGCATAACTAGCTTGAGGACACAAATCGTTTATATTCCTTAAAGCATTGCAGAACTATCAAAATAACTCTACACAAAAAGGTAATGCATGTATAAGCAATGACCATAAGAAAGGACTAAATTAAGACAATCTCACCAGGAAAACAGAGAAAAGTAGAGCACAATGTAGTGTAGAATATTTGGTTATGTATTTCCATATCATAACCTTTAAAAAGTTTATCTTGAAACGTGCTGGTAAAGCCATCAAACCTACAAAAAAATGTGCATCATAAGTTTTATGGACCGTGCAAATGAAGGAATGATAAAAGTGGAATTTAATAAAATAGTCATCTTTCATTAGGTAAAACGCAAGGATGTTGCACAAAGATGGCCAAAAAATATTTGATGATTAGACAGACTGTCATTATAAATACCCGTTGACTACTATAATGTGGTTCCTCTCACAGAAGCAACCGTTATGGGCTCTTATTGAGGGAGATCTCATGCCACAAAAAGGTAAAAAGAGAACATACGAGCGTTGAGAACGTAGAGCACTATTCCATTTTAATGTCTATATCTCACTTTATTGTTCTAAGCTTTAAAATTATCTTATTTTTGTTCTAGATTTATAATTTTTGTATTGAACTTATAAAAGTATGGACTTGTGTGTAATTTTGGCAGGGGGGGTATAAACCCTTATATTAGTGAATGAAGTTTTTGAACCCTAAGTTCTATTCCACCTTGCACTTCTTCCCCTCTCCCAACATCAGCCACCTCGAGTATCACCCCGAGCAACAATTTGTGGTTGTCATCCAAGCTCCAGCGCCACCCTCCCTCGACCTCTCTCACTGCACGTAGTGCTCCCATCCATGATCGGTCCTTCCAAACACACTCCAAGAAGAGAGGGTGTGATCTCCTCTACGACCCCATCCTTGAGGACCAGTTCGCGTAAGGGTCTCTGGGAGTACCTAACAACTTGGTATTAGAGACACCTCGACCTGCCACCCTCGAATATCGCCTAGCGCCGCGAACCCTATATTTGGGTGACCGAATGACTACATCGGGCAACCCCATGACAGCACGCCACTTCGATGAATCCCCTCGCGATCTGATTAGGGGAGAGAACATTATCGTGTCACAAATCATGGAATTCCTCCATGAGATGATGTTCGGTCACACCGAAACCACCACCTCCACCACTGCCAAAATCGCGTAAACAGCAAGCTGAAAACATTGTCGCCTTCATAGTGCTCCCCCACCGAGTTGAGAGCCTAGCCATGCAGTATCCCAATCTACCGGTTTGGCAACCTACTGGGAGATCCATTCAAGGAGAAGGATCCTCTCTGCGATGTCCGAAAGCCAACAAAGGAAGAGGATAGGAAGTCAAAATGTTGCGCTACATCAAGCTCGATTTTTCGATCTACGACAGGAAGGATGATCATTTAGCATGGCTCGTGTGATGTAAGCAATAGTTCACGGCTCAACGCATTCTATCAACTGAATGGATTGGAGTGGTGTCTTACCATCTCATGGGTGCAGCCCATTTGTTTGCTGCAAATCCCAATGGGATTCATGATTGTGGTAGTAAGGATGGTGGATTTGAGGGGATCTCAGCCTAAGAGGGAAGAGTCTCTGAGGCGGATGGAGGTGGGATGATGTCAGTCAAGATACTATGGAGCCTTACTGCGGTTGCCTAAGCGGGGAGCTCGAGGAAGAGCTTCTAAATCCCTAACCCTAGGGCGGGAGAACTCAAAATGAGAGGAAAAAAGAGAGAAGTTCTTGCATCCCCATCACATTACCCAAGGGCTCTTTAAATAGCCTTAAACGGGCACCTTGCAATAAGTCCCCTCATATTCGGGCTGATTAAAAATATGCAAAAGACTCCAAATAAACTAATATTAGCAAAATCTAAAAGACGACTAATAATAAAAAGACATGGATATCATAACAACTAGGCTTATTAAAAGTTAACGCATAATGAAACTAACACATAACATTGTGATTCAACCAACTGGAGCAGGAGAGACCAAATATGACAGGATGATTCAAACGACACCGCAACTTGTGTTATGGACCTCCACTCGAATTAACCTGTTATGGACCGTGTATTATTATGATTATCGCTATTATCTAGGTGTCTAGGTGTTATCATTATGTAGGAGCCTCGAGCTCCGGGTCTAGTATTTAGGTATCATCATTATTGTTTTGTCTTATTATATGTTGTAGTCTATATAAAGGCATTGGATGATTGTATGAAGGAAGCAAGAAAGTATTCTAGTTCTCATCTTTTGAATGCGAGATCTTGGTGGCTCTCTCCTCTAACGAGCAACCCCGCTTAGGCAGTCGCGGTTCCGGCTCCACGGTATCCTCCACCACCGCCATCTCCTCCACCTCCGGCAACATTACAAGGCCCATAACATAACCCTTAGGAGAGCTAATCTCTCTCAAGCAGACCGACACTGCCAATGCATGCCTGGAGAAGTTTCAAAATCTCTTGGCACGTGACCCATCCATCCTGTCTGAACAATATGTTCCCATTTTCACAGTAGGTGGCAAGAGATACTTCGCACTCAGGTGAAATGTGAAAAGCCCGTCGACTTGAGCACCACTATAAGCGTGACAAGGATGTGCAAATGGAGGCTGAACATGAACTACCACACCGACGGGAGCGTGGTTGCATGGTCTTAATCCGTGATCCCTTCACCGGGGCCGATCAAGGGATCAGATGTTATCCACACTATTCGTTAAAAGACTGTCGCGAGAGGAAATGGTAGAGCGATGAACCAAAGGATTGTGCTTCAAATACGACGAGCAGTATGTCGCGGGCCACCAATGCAAGAGATCTTCTGGTTGGAAGTGGATGATCTGTCTGATGAGGATCAAGAAACGGAGTCAATAGACCTAGAAATTTCCCTACATACCTTACAAAATTTCATCATGGCCTCACTAGGTAAATAATCATTCAGGAAGGAAATGAGGTGAATGACCTGGTGGATTCTAGAAGCACTCACAACTTAATCGCCACAACAGAAAAAAGGTTGGGCATCCTCATACGACACTGCAACAACATGTGGGTAACCGTCGCAAACAGGGAAAATCTGAACACATCAGGAGTCTGTCAAGGAGTGAAGGTGAAGATTACATGGAGCGGAAAGGAAGCTATGTGGAGGAGCGCCAAATCGGAATCCACGGATCACCTCCACACCATGGCACTAGCGGGGAAAGTAAAAGAATAATTGAAGCAACAATTAGAGGAGTTTGGTGATGTGATGGAGCCGACGGAATTACCACTACCTCGCCGCTTAGATCATCGGATTTGCATGCTCCTAGGAACACCGCTCGTAGTGGTGTGACTCTACCATTACCCGTACCTTTAGAAGGACGAGATCGAGGCAATGTGTAATAATACTTCGCCAAGGCATCATTAGGATGAATCAATTTCATTTTTGTTCTCCAGTGCTCCTCGTGTGGAAGAGGATGATACATGGAGGCTTTATTTTATCTATCGCGAGTTCAACCCAAAGACTGTGAAGGATACATCATGAACAGTTTGAAATTTTGGTTATGTCCCTCAATCTCACCAATGTGTCTTCCACCATCCAAGTATTAATGAATGAAGTATTTGCATCCATTTGAGTAAATTTATGCACATTTTCTTTAGCTATACTCTTGTGTATTGCAAGTCTTGGAAGAAGTAACTAAATCACCTTCACATTACCTTGGAATTGACTTGCAAGAATCAATTGTCTCCTTTAGAGATACGCAGGTGACATATCTAGGTCATGCGATCCACGAGCAGGGACCGTGGACCCAGAGAAGATCCATGCAATGATTGAATGAATCAAGTTGTGGATCCCAAGGGAGTTGCGAGAATTTCTCGACATGACGATATACTACTGACATTTATTTAAGTCTATGGGAAGATAAATGCAGACATTTTGCTATTTCAACGCCTATCCTAAGCCTCGCAGTAGCAATAAGAGGGGATCAACGACTCTTCAAACCTTAACTAAATCGAAAATATCATATAACACGGTGTGTGCCATGAGGACTGAACGATGGAGATCTACCTCATCTACTACAAGGGAAGAGTGCAACTCAAACCCTCCTCTGCAATGATCATGCAAATTCTAGAAGAGGTGTATGGTAGGACACACGAGGACATGCATAAAATGCTCGAACGACTCAAAGGCGAATTTAATTGGAAGGGGCAAAAGAAGATGTTACGGGCTAACCCATAGCTCATTAATATCTCGTCAGAGGTGGTGGTGGAGGTACAAGGGAGCTATCCTCAACCAACGGAGGATGCGAGGAGGGTGGGAGCCGAGCTCAACCTAAGGGAGGAGGAGGAAAAGGGGAGTCTTGCTCAACCCTAACCCTAACTTGGAGAGGAGGAGAGAAGGGAAACTAAGAGAGACTAAAAGGATTAATTTATTGCTTACCACATTCATGGCTTGAGGGGTCTATAAATAGAATTGCATGACTCTGACAAACTACCAAAAGACCCAACACGAAATTTAAGTCCCGACATTCATAATAACTCTAAAGAATCACATAAGAATAATGACACCAACGTAACACCTAATAATACATTCAACTTGACCTTATCCACAGGCTCATAGAAAGGTAAAGAAACTCGTGAACGGTTTATATGGCTCTTTAATTTCTCGCCAGAGCAGCTCCTTGTATCATGTCGGAGGAGCTGAGACGCCATCAGAAGAGGAACCTCCGTCGTGCTCGCAGATGTCACGAATGATGGAGATAGTCTCTTCCTCAGTATATGCTGCACCAATGCACTGGAATGGGCGGGTCGAGAGTGTCAGTGAAATAGTGACCACAAAGATCTGAAGTGGAAGTGCTTGCGAGGAAGAGACTACCAGAAGTAATGTATGAAGTCGGATCAAGGGTGTCTGATGGTTGCGCCAACTAAGTAGCAAATACCGGAAGTAATGGATGGAGAACGACCGACAAAACAGGTGGGGTGGAGCTCAAGAGCCAGTGGAATTTGTTGTTGGAGAGGAGGGTGCGGGAGGAAGACCACCGAGACTGATGGTGCGTCAAGGGTGGCCAAGTGCGTGTCGGACACGACGTCAAAATACAAAATGGGTGGTGGGGAAATGTTACGGTCACACATTCGCCCAAGCGAACGCCCCTCATCGGAACCACGAACGCTCGCATATGGAAGTCGTCATGATACATTCATGACGGAATATAATATTATTAGTAAATATTAATTAATGTGAATTAATTAATATTTACAATATTAATGGTGTTTATTAAATATTATGTATTTGCATTATGCCCTCCCTCATCTATATAAGGGGGAGAGGCATAAGGGTTTAAGGGCCTTGGGATGATTTCGTGTTTGGACTCTCCCCCCCCCCCCCCTCCAGATCTCTCCCTCCTCCTTAGAATTCTCCTCTCTCTCAAGAATGTATCTCTTTTATTAATTAAGGCAAATGTTCATCGTTTGAGTCACTTATTAGCCTCTCTCGTGCGACCCGTCCTAACAAGTGGATAACTCATCAAGATTCGTGTTCGTAACAAGTGGTCTAACTGGCTGCTTTCCGGGTGCGGTTTCCATCGCCGGACATCCACCAGCGCTCTCTTTGGCTACCGGTTGGAACACATCCTCTTCGACCATGTCCTCATCCGCCGCATCCGTCCACGAGCGCCTCGATCGGCAAAGCGATATGCTCGCAATCCTCATGTTGTCCACCATGAAGACGATGCAGAATGCCTATTCCCAGGGTCCCTCGGCGGGCTGCTCCCATGTCCTTTTTTCGCGTCCCCATGGCGTGGCTTTTTTCCATGCCCTATTTCTCGAGCCTCACCCACACCTTTTCTAATCGCCTTGCCGTTTACCGCAAGGAACCATCGCCTTTTTGTTTGTCTCCTAGCCCCACATGTCTCTGCCCCTTACTTCCTCCTTTCTTTCTTTTCTCTCTCCATGTGGACCCCACAGGGGCTGCGATTTTTTTTCTTCCACCCAGGTCTATATGGCCTATTTGTGTCTTCATTTATTATCGGGTTGCACATGCCTCAACCCCCTCCTTTTCCCACCAACATAGACGAATTTCCCCCTCCCTAGCCACCTTTAACTTTTGTTCCCCCATTTTTTGGCACCAATTTTTTGCTCCATCCTCTCACCCCCTCTAGCTACCTCTAAATCTTATCACCACCCCCTAATTATACACAAACTCCCACCCACCTCCATTTTGGTTGCCTCAGCACATTTCACCTCCTCCTTTCCGTTACTGCAACTGCTGTCTCTCAAACACAAGTTCAATGTCGCCCCAATTTTAAAGATCCCGACAAATATTGGAGTTTCGACCTTGGGGCAAGGTCGATTTTCAAGGGCGGTGTAGTGTTACGGTCACACCTTCGCCCAAGTTGACCCCCCTCATCGGAACCACGGACACCCGCATATGGAAGCTACCATGACACATTCATGGCAGAATATAGTATTATTAGTAAATATTAATTAATGTGTATTAATTAATATTTACAATATTAGTGGTATTAATTATTATGTATTTGTATTATGCCCTCCCTCATCTATATAAGGGGGAGAGGCATAAGGGTTTAGGGGCCTTAGGATGATTTAATGTTTGGACTCTCTCCCCCATCTCTCTAGATCTCTCCCTCCCCCTTGGAATTCTCCTCTCTCTCAAGAATGCATCTCCTTTATTAATTAATGCAAATGTTCATCGTTTGAGTCGCTTATTAGCCTCTCTCATGCACCTCATCTTAACAAGTGGATCGCTCATCAAGATTCGTGTTCGTAACAGGAAACTTGTCGTGCGATTTGAAAGCCTTGGATTTTGGCAATATGGATAGCTAAAACTGCTTGTGATGTTGCGTAAGAGGGAGGTAAGTCTATATGAGCATATTCTACTGATGCCAAGTCCTTGACGTAATTTTGTCGAGCCATCTCATATGATGTCATGGTGCCGGCTAACAATAAAAGCTAGTAGATGTATTGTTTAGATTTATTTATAATAATTAATTAATACTCAATTGATCAATAGATAACACTAATTCGAGTAATTACTCAATTGATCAATAAATTAAGTGAATGAATCAGGTAATGCTGCACTGATGACACAGGGCTTGACAAGGAGGGAACAATAGCGTGCGGCTCGATGGAAGAAGGCACATGACTCTCTTGGAGAGGGGCTGATTTGGAAAGGAAAAGACAGAACTCTTATCCCTTTGACAACAAGCTGCAAGTTATGAGAATGGGTGGGGTCGAAGTGGAAAGGTGAAGCACAGGCACTGCTTGACACCAGTGGAAGCCGGCGCATGTGCCACTAAAGAAGTCGAGCCGACGAGCGATGGGAGGGCGATCGGTGGATTTTGCATCGGAAGGAGCTTGGTTTCCTGTGAGAAGGGTTGGTTCAGCTACTGGGACCGATCCTATCATATGCGATTCGATTGGCGTGATCAGGCGCTAGCACAGGGGTAGTTGCTTGTTGGTATGTCCAGAACTAGCGCGTCTAGTTCGTGCCAACAAAGGTGGAGCGCGGGGAGCTCGCGTGGTTCAGCCCTCGGGTTCAAATAAACCCAACTGAACTGTTGAACTCGGTGATGAGCGGAAGAGACGAGCTCAACAGTAGCGGAAGGGAATAACTATGATACCAAACTAATATCAAGTTGTTATAGGCTAACCCATAGCTCATCAATATCTTGTTGGATGCGGAGATACAAGTGAGTCGTGCTTAACCTACAGAAAATACGAGGGAACCAAGCTCAATCTAAGGGAGAAGGAGGATGATGAGAGCTTTGTTCAACCCTAACCCTAACTTGGTGAGGTGGAGATGAGATTTCCTAAGAGAGATTAAAATGATTAATTCATTGCTTATCTCATTCATGACCCAAGTGGTCTATACATAGAATTACATGACTCGACTAATTACCAAAAGACCCGACATGAAATAGAAAATCCGATATGAAATAATAACTCTAAAGAACGATACCTAATAATATAATGACACCAACGTGACGCCCACTAATACAATTCATAAAATTAACAAATAACGACTATTGTGGGCCCATAAATCTTAAATTTTAAACCATAAACCATAAATCATAAACCCTAGCTGTAAAGGCATTCATTGATGAGGGCACCTCTTGCCAATGAAATAAGGTCGAACATCTACAACCAGTCAGATTGCTTCAAGCCCTATCGATTCCCTTGCGAATGTGGGCCAACATTTCCATGGATTTTGTGGATGGATTATCCCTCTCCAAGGGGAACTTTGTTCTCTTTGTGATGGTGGATCGATTTCCAAAAGGGGCTCCTTGCATTCCCCTTGCACATCTATATATCACTGGTGTTGTGCACAAACCTTCTTCGACTATATCTTATCATCATGGTATAGAAAGTATCATCTCGGATCACGACAAGGTTTTCACAAGCCGGTTTTGGCAAGAGCTCTCTCATCCGCTACTATCAGCAAACTGACGCCACGCAGCAATGTCCAACTGCACTGTGGAAATGTACTTAAGGTGTGTTCAAGGGAACGACCCAAGGAGGCAAGAAGTGGGTGTGGTGGCTAAAATGGGTGGAGTATTACAATAATACATCATACCACAGTTCTCCACAAACCACCTCAATCAAGAGTATGTTTGGGAGGGATCCTACATGCCTAATATCCAATGAAGGTGAGACGGCGTCACATGATGAGGTGGATCAAGCTCTTTTAGATCGCAATGAAGTCTTGGAGGTCGCTCGAGCCCGCCTAAAGCAATCGCAAATATGTATGGAGAATGCTTACAATAGCAGTAGATGTTGGGTATGGCTCAAACTCCGCACATGCAATCAAAGGTTGGTAGCTCACCGGAACAACAAGTTAGCCCCCAAGTTCTATGGGTCTTTCTAAATTAAGAAGATAATTGGGGAAGTGGCCTACCAATTACAACTTCCGCATGTCATAATTCAAGGCATGCATGGGAGAACCACATGTCATAATTCAAGGCATGCATGAGAGAACCGCCGGAAAGCACACCAACACCGCCTCATATCCTCGATGGGCAAGTCAAACTACAACCTCTCAAAGTGCTTGATTCTCGTAGGAAGGGAGGCATGATTGAGGAATGGAGCCGCTGGAGGCGGCCTGGGAACCATGTGGGCAAGTACGGAGAGCTATCCTTCATTCCAACTTGAGGACAAGCTAGAATTTCCGTAGGGACGAGAAGTTACGGACTCGAGTTTGGGTAGATACTATTCATGTTGTGAGAGACATAAAAAGAACGGACGTGCATTGGAGGGCATTTAGCTCTATTCGGTATTAGTGCCAGAATCTTATTTTATTGTTTAAAATTTTATAATTATCCTTTTCTTGCTCTAGCATGATAATCTTTGTAATAGGCTCGTGAATGCTTGGACTAGTGTGTAATTTTGGCAGGGGGTATATAAACTCTTGCATTATTGAATGATGTTTTTTAACCCTAATTTTTATTCCACCGTGCACCTCTCTGCCCTCTCCCCAAATCAGACTCCTCAAGCATTGCTCCAAGTACCAGTGCATGGTCGTCGTCGAGCCAAGTTGCGCCACAGTCGTCCCTCGTTCTCTCTCGTAAAGCATAATGCTCTCCCCCTCCATGATTGGTCCTTCCAAACACACCAGCTCTAAGAAGAGAGGATGTGATCTCCTCTACGACCTCTTCTTCATGGATCGGTCCACACAAGGGTCCGAGAACCCCTGATAACAACTTCATCGAGATATAGAGAAGGATAAGGCCAAGCAATTTCCCAAAAAAATTCTGGTCTTCATTCAGTATTTCACTTCTAATTTTTTTGTTCATTGCATTTAATTTAAACACAAACTAAGCATGCACAGAATCTACAAGATAAAAATTTAAGGAACAAAACTAATCTAGAAGGAAAGCAGCAACCAATAGAAAGTTATGAAATTTGAAATGCATTATTTGCCATCATTAGCAAATATAAATATTTAGTGTGAAATACCCAAGATAACCAATCATTAGTGAAACTCCCCGCACAGTACTTTCTCTTCCTTTTTGATACGGGTTGATATCACCTGATGCCTGCATCAAAAACAGTTGATATTAATACATGCTACAAGGCATTTCCCACTAACCATATAAATAACAGAGCATAATAGCACAAATAGGTGGATTTTCAATTAGAATAACAGTTAAAATGAATACGCAAGTTCAGTCACATTGTTGGATATTGTTAGGAACGAAGTTCTAAAAGAGAGGGAAAGAGCAAGAAAAACTAGAGACGGCTAGAGGAAATTAGGGTTAGGAGGAGGAAGAAGAGGAATACCTTGATAGTCAAATAACATGAGAACCAAAAGAGGGGGTCCGGGTATATTAATACCGGACCCCGGACCGGCCAGCAAGGGGCCGGCCGGCCCAATGGGGCTGAACCGAAATCGGTTCAGCCCCTTTTGGTCGACTTCAGCAAGAGGGGGCTGAACCGCTTGGTTCAGCCCCGTTGTCGCCTTCGCCGTGCCTTTGCCTCCGCTTGTACTGACGCCCAAATAGACGGGCCTCGTCCGGGGGCGTAACATTCCCCTCCCCATCAAGAACCAGCTTGTCCCCAAGCTGGTAGTCGGGGTAGAGCTCCCGAAACTCCAGCAGGTCAACCCAAGTATTATGCTCGGACGAAAGATCCTTCCACTTGACCAACAACTCTGGACAGTACGCCGTGCCACGGCGCTTCCACTTGACCACCAAAACATCCTCAGGAATTGGGCGCAGCTTGCCCCCAGTAGCAGCTTCAGGCAACGCCGAACTCGCCTGCACAGCATCACCGATCTTCCGTTTCAGCAAGGAGACATGAAAGGTGGGGTGAATCCTCGACCCTTCTGGTAGAGCTAAAGTGTAAGCGACGGGTCCGACCCGCCGAGTGATCCGGAAGGGACCATAGTAACGGGGTGCCAACTTCTGATTTGTCCGCTGGGCGACGGACAGCTGTCGATAGGGACGAAGTTTGAGAAAAACCTCATCCCCCACCTGAAATTCCCGCTCTGTCCGATGCCTATCCGCTTGAGCCTTCATCCGATCCTGAGCTGCCTGTAGATTCTCCCGCAAGGTGGCTAGCGTGCGGTCGCGATCGCGGAGGGCGCGGTCAACAGCGGCCATCGCCGTGCTACCCGGCTCATAACTGCGCAGAGAGGGTGGCGGTCGGCCGTACACCACCTCAAATGGGGTTAACTTGCTCGCTGAGTGATAGGACGTGTTGAAGCAGTACTCAACCCAATGTAGCCAACTCGTCCAGGTACGGGGCTCCTCCATAACGAAGCAGCGGAGATAAGTCTCCACGCTCCGATTCACGACCTCCGTCTGGCCGTCCGTCTGTGGGTGATGCGCTGTGCTGAAGCGCAAAGAAGTCCCCTGTAAGCGAAAAAGCTCCCGCCAGAAATTGCCAACAAAAGTAGGGTCCCGGTCCGAGATAATCGCCTGAGGGACGCCATGTAAGCGTACAATCTCCCGAACAAACAAAGTAGCCACGGACTCCCCAGTGTACGGGTGACTCAATGCGATGAAGTGACAGTACTTGGACAACTTGTCCACAACCACCAAAATAACCGACTTACCCTTCGAACGCGGTAGCCCGTCAATAAAATCCATGGAGACCGTATCCCAGACCTGGTGTGGAATTTCGAGGGGAGTAAGAAGCCCGGCAGGAGAAGTGGTCTCATACTTCTGTCGCTGACAAATATCACATTGGCGAACAAACGCCTGTACATCCTTCCGCATGCCCTTCCAAAACACATTAGCCCTGGTCCGCTGTAAAGTGCGGAGAACCCCAGCGTGGCCCCCCGTCGGTGTAGAATGGAACTCGTGCATCATTACCGTACGCCAAGCGGACTGAGAAGGTATGACCACCCGACCGTGGTAGTAGAGACGATCCTGCTGCAAATGATAGCCGGGGGTGGTCGTCCGGTCAGACCGCAAGGCCTCCAGAATAACTCGTAAGTCAGGATCCCGCAGCACTTCCTCGTGAATCTCATCCAAGGACTCGAGCCGCGGTACTGATATGCTGGCCAACGCTCCCTCAGGCAACCTGGAAAGAGCATCCGCAACCAGATTGTCTTTCCCTTGCCGATAGACAATCTCGTAGTCGTACCCCAAGAGTTTGGTAAACCCACTTCTGTTGAAGAGGGGAAGAGACCCGCTGATCTAAGAAATGTTTCAAGCTCTGATGGTCTGTCTTGATTTTAAAATGGCGGTCCAGCAGGTATGGCCTCCAGAGTGTCACCGCATGAATAATGGTCAGCATCTCCTTCTCATACGCCGAGAGGCCCAATGTCCGGGGAGCCAAGGCTTTGCTGTAGAAAGCAATCGGCCGCCCCTCCTGCATCAAGACGGCTCCCAGCCCAACTCCGGAGGCGTCCGTTTCCACGACGAACTCCTTGGTGAAATCCGGAAGTGCAAGGACCAGGGTAGTCGTCACCGCCAGCTTGAGTGTCTGAAAAGCCGCTTCTGCCTCATCGTGCCAAGAAAAAGCATCCTTTTGTAAGAGTTGTGTCAGTGGACGTGCAAGCTTCCCATAGTCACGCACGAAGCGCCTGTAATAGCCTGTGAGGCCCAAAAAACCCCGTAAGGCCCGAATGGTCTGGGGTTGCGGCCACGAAACCATACTAGCAATCTTCTTCGGGTCTGCCTTAACCCCTTCCACGGAGACCAGATGGCCTAAATATTCAACTTCTTCCTGTCCAAAAGAGCACTTCGACCGTTTAGCAAATAACCGGTGTTTACGTAGGATGGAGAATACCTGGGCAACATGGTCCACGTGCTCCTCCCAGGTCCGACTGTAAATTAGAATGTCATCGAAGAAAATTAACACGAAGCGACGAAGAAGCGCCCGGAAGATTTCATTCATATTGGCCTGAAAGGTGGATGGACCACCGGTCAATCCGTTGGCCATCACTAGGAACTCGTAGTGACCGTCGTGGGTCCTGAAAGCAGTCTTGTGGACGTCTTCCTCCTTCATCAGAATCTGGTAGTATCCGGACCGCAGGTCCAATTTAGTATACCGGGTCGCACCATGTAGCTCATCCAATAGCTCCTCTATCAGTGGGATCGGAAACTTATCCTTCAGCGTAATACTGTTGAGGGCCCGGTAGTCAACACAGAACCTCCATGATCCATCCTTCTTCTTGACTAGGATAATAGGTGCCGAAAAGGAACTCGTGTTGGGTCGGATGATGCCAGCGTCGAGCATCTCCCGAACACTGCGCTCGATCTCAGCCTTCTGCATATGTGGATATCTGTAAGGTCGTACATTTGTCGGCTCCGCTCCAGTCTTGAGCACAATCTGATGATCGCGGAATCGTGATGGCGGAAGTGTATGCGGCTCCTGGAAGATGTCGGCATATTCGTCAACCAACGACTGCAACTGGAGAGGTACCTCCCCCTGCCCGGGCTCGTCTGACCGCACCCCAAGAAGAACGGCCATTAGACTCCCTGTCTCTCCAAGCTGTTGTAGGCTGCGAAGACCAATTTCCTTCACGGGCGCTGATGTGATACCCTTCAAGCAAAACTGGTGCCCACCCTGCAGAAACTCCATCGTCATCTGATCCCAATCAAAAGTAACCATCCGTAACTGTCGTAGCCACTGGACCCCCAGAACCATGTCTGACCCCCGAATGGGTAAGAGGTAGATATCTGTGCGGCCCACGTAGCCCTGCATCCGCAACTCCACTCCCCGCAGAACGCCCTGGCACTGTAACTTACTGCCATCGGCCACCATGACCTGGAAGGCAGCCCCAGTATCCACTACGTGTCCCACCCGCTGAGCGACCTCCGGATGAATGAAATTGTGAGTGCTCCCGCTGTCCACCAGAATGGTCACCCGCTCCCTTCGGACCCTCCCCCCGAACCGCATAGTGAGCGGAGCGGTGGGGGGCTACAGCCCTCCATGGCATGCAGCGAAACACCAAGCTCCGTCAGATCCAAGTCGCCTTCCAAATCCGGCTGCACCTGCGAACTCAACTCGTCCTCCTCCTCCTGGTGTAGCATAAACACCTGGACCTTCTGACATTTGTGACCCGGCGTGAATTTCTCATCGCAGTTAAAACAAAGCCCCTTCTCCTTCCGTGCCTGTAGCTCGCCCCACGAAAGTCGTGTCACCGTCGGTTTCCCGGCTCCCACCGGCTCTCTCCGGACTGGTGCCGGCGTGGCCGCAGTCCTTCTTGAGTTGCGGGTCCGTTGCCTGTTGAACCGCTCCTCGTGGATGCGGGCCAGACTAATGACGTGGTTCAGACTTCGTGGCATGTAAGCATGAATCTCATCCCGCAAATGTTCCTTCAAGCCCGACACAAAACAGCTCTGAAGTGTCTTCTCCTCCCAGTGTACTTGGTTTGCCAGTTTCTCAAACTCAGTCCGGTATTCTGTTACCGTCCCCTTCTGTTGCAGCTTCTGCAGAGTGGCCTCTACATTCTCGTACTCTAAAGGCCCGAAGCGAGCTGTAAACCCCTCCACAAAATCCGTCCACGACACAAAATCTTTGTCTCTAAGGAACCACTGAGTCCACTGGAATGCGTCACCCTCCAGATGGAAGGACGCCAACTGCACCCACTGCGCTGCCGGAACATCCTGATAATTAAAGAATAACTCGGCCTTGTGAATCCATTCCAACGCGTCCCCTCCGTGAAAACTTGGAAAATTCATACGCGTTAATTTCGGAGGAAGATATGCCCTTGGTGCGCCTTGTCCCCGCCATCCTTGATCATAACCCGCACCCGGGTGGACTTGATGTTGTCCGATCCACGGTGCTCCCGGTCCCATTGGACCGCCGTCGTATCCTCCCGGCCTAGGGTTCGGTAGGAGTCCCCCCGCCGCACCTCCCGGAGGAAACCCCGTCGCTGTCGCTCGGCCAAAAGCGGGCATGTTGCCGCCTCCAGCCTCGCCGAAACCTCCAGGTGGCCCACCGAAGTCGCCCAGGCCGATACGTCCCTGTCCGATCCCGCCAAAGCCGGATCGGCCCCAGCCGAGGTCGCCCGGGCCGCAGAAGCCCCCGCCCGAGTCGCGCGCCGCTCCACCGCCGCCGCCGCCAGTTGCGGCCCCGATCCCGCTCGCGCGGCTTCCACCGGCCTCGCCCGCGCCTCCTTGCGGCTGCACCGGCCCGATCCAGGGCGTACGCCCCTGTCCGGCTCCTCCTTGGAAGCCCGGCGGAATTTCCGGGTGAGATCCCGAGTTATCGGATCCCGGGTGCACCGATCCGCCATTCTCATCGGTCGCCGGCCCTTTTCCTCTCAGATTTTGCACCAAGAGTGCTTTGATTTCTTCCATGCGAGCATCCATGCGTTCTTCCATCGATGTCTTCATGTGTTCCATCGAATCAGACAACCCCGCAAAATTTTCCTCTAGGGTTTCCAACCGCGAGATTTCCTCTTGCGTGCGAGTGGTAACCATGGCGGAGGAGATCCTCTGATACCAAATGTTAGGAACGAAGTTCTAAAAAAGAGGGAAAGAGCAAGAAAAACTAGAGACGGCTAGAGGAAATTAGGGTTAGGAGGAGGAAGAAGAGGAATACATTGATAGTCAAATAACATGAGAACCAAAAGAGGGGGTCCGGGTATATTAATACCGGACCCCGGACCGGCCAGCAAGGGGCCGGCCGGCCCAATGGGGCTGAACCGAAATCGGTTCAGCCCCTTTTGGTCGACTTCAGCAAGAGGGGGCTGAACCGCTTGGTTCAGCCCCGTTGTCGCCTTCGCCGTGCCTTTGCCTCCGCTTGTACTGACGCCCAAATAGACGGGCCTCGTCCGGGGGCGTAACAGATATCTTTTCCAACTCTATTGGAGCCTCTATTAAAGTTGATAAGAGGCCAAATATTAGAACGCATTGTCAGATATTTTTTCAACGCAGTTGGGATCTTATAAAAAACTGACAAGAGTTTCTAAATATTAGACCAGCCACACTAAAGGATATTATTATAATTCTGATAGGATCTTTCACTAAAACTGATAAGAGGTGAAAGTTACTATGAAGCGCCAGATCAGTGAAGTGTGTTAAGAGGCGAAGGATGATATAATTCACAATGTATTTCTTATTTTTCTATAGCTATTGCCTTCAAGGTGGAGAGAGCATTAAGAGAAAAGGAGGGGAAAGTGAAAAAGAGGGGATGGGGATAGTGTAGAGTACTATAAGGAGAAAATGGGGGCAGCTATGTATAAGATGAGAGGAAGGAGGCTAGTCATCAATCAAGAATAATAGACCTAATAGAAGCACAATAAACCCTTTACATAGCTTAGGATTTATAAATTAAGGACAAGGAAATAAGCTAAAGGAATAACTACGTTACATTTTTTAATTTTGATAAAGTACCAATAGAATTATCAACCTTCTCACTATAATTTCAATTTACATGACAATTTGAGCATCTTCTTTACAATAATTGTCTGAAAAAAAAGTTGAACATGCAGTTTTTTGAATTACCCTGAAACTCATCATTTCGTATGCACAACATTTCTTCTACCCACATAATTTCATCAATTCGCTGAAACAAGACATAATGTCCTATCTAGACATTTATCTAAGTGTAGTTAGTTAATTGAAAAGCCAATCATACTCAATTATTCTACGTGCATAATACATAATTATTAGCAGAATCTCTTGCACGCTCCTCAAAATGATGAGGGAAATGCTCAATGGAAAAGGTTTTAGGTGGATAGCTACCAGACTGATTCAAAGGTCTCTCGAGTTGCCTAGGCTGTTGGTAGTAAGGAAATAATTATCAAATATTCCTAGCGTGAAGGTAATAATGAATATATTCTAATGTTTTATGGATCGTAAGATATATATAATCCTAGGAAGCACTAGTATGTCATTTAAGATTGTGTACCCGAACATGGTATGTTTCCGGTATGGATACGAGGGTAATACCTTATGGAACGACTCCTTGCGTTATTTGTAGGTGTACGAATTTTAAGTTACGCTCAAGTCATCTTTAATGTCGAGAGAATATGCCGAAGTCGTCGTCCTGAACCGTGGAAATCGTTAAATCCAATAAGGCCGTGGAACCGGTAATCTTCGTCATCTATTGTTGCATTCGCATCCCGCAGTTGTAAGCATTCAATTCGATTCTTGTTATGATTCTTCGTCTTCCGATTCTTGTTATGATTCTTCTTCCGATTCTTGTTATGATTCTTCTTCTGTGTGTGTGTGTGTGATTATTCTTCGTCTTCCGATTCTTGTTATGATTCTTCTTATGATTAGTGTGTGTGTGTGTGTGTGTGTGTGTGTGTGTGTGTGTGATTATTCTTCGTCTTCCGATTCTTGTTATGATTCTTCTTATGATTAGTGTGTGTGTGTGTGTGACATTTTATTGTCGTATTCCCGCAATACTCGTATCCTTGTTTTTTGATTGTTATCGTGCCGTCATATTGGGTAGGTACCATACTCAGTACTCTCACCCACATGGCAAGGCCTCAGTGAAAATATCAGAGATTTGAGAGGCAGCAGAAAAATGTTGAAGATCAATTTTACGAAGCTTGACTTTTATGCTGATGAAACTACAATCAACTTAAATATGTTTGGTCTCCTCATGGATGACAAGGTTCTTGGCAATATGAATAACAACTTTAGTATCGCAGTAGAGGACCACATAAGTAGTGAGAGGCATATCATGTTTAGCAAGAAGACTTTTCCACCAAGTAAACTTGAAAACTGCATAGGATATGGAGTGATGCTCAGCCTCGACAGATGATTGGGTCACAACGGATTGTTTCTTACTCCTCCAGGTGACCACATTACCGCAAAGATAGATGCAGAAACTGCTCATAGGCCTGCGATCATCAATGGATAATGCATAATCAACATCAAAGTAAACAATCAACAAGTGGGAAGACGAGGGCATATACACAAGCTCTTGACCATAAGCATTCTTCAAATATCTAAGGATGTGCTCAATAGCTTGAAAGTGAGACTTCCAAAGAGCATGCATGTACCAGCTAACAACCCAAATGGCAAAGAAGATGTCTGGTTGAGTTATGATGATACCCCTAGGGTACTGCAGAACTATGAAGAAGAAGAGAGGGGCAAGAAGAAGAAGAGAGGGACGGGAAGAAGAAAAAGAGAGGGAGAGGAAATCAGCTCTAGGATCTAAAATATACTTTTAGCATATCGGTCCACACATACAATAAAACATTAAATACTCCCCCCCCCCCCAATCGTAGGGGTAAACAAGAAAAATAAGTAGTAATTAAAGAATAGAAAGTGACGCACCAGGGTCCCTATAGTCTATCGGGGGCCGATTCCGCGAGAGATCCACCATTTTTGTTTTCCAACTCTATCGGGCTGATAGAGGATCGGGGGCCCAGTTCACCTAGAGGCTCGGTTCACTCTCCCAGAGGCTCGGTTCACTCTCCCAGAGGCTCGGTTCACTCTCCCAACTACCTATTTGAGACCGCAACTTCCGTCCTAGGTGTGACCCAACGCGTGGACATGTTCCACGCGCGGTCATCACCTGCCTCTTGCTCCGTAACAATACTGTGATCTAGAAAATTTATCTAATCCTCAAGGAAGAAGTCCAGAAACTAGCGAAGAAAGTCCTCACGCTCGAACATAATGGGAGCTTTGATGAATAATACGATTATCAAGGAGATAAATTTAAGTATGTTGTCATAGTATTCAAGACCATTATCATTGCGAAGGATCTTAACAATGGCATTACAGCGGTTATAAATGAGTTTATGAAAATGTATTAAACATGTAAATGTTTCACTTTTATTATAACCAACACGGGAGTAACAATCAGTAAAAGTAACAAACCATCGATGATCAGCAAAAGAATCAATGAGACAAGGTCCTCGTACATCAATATTAAGAGAAAAAGATAAGTACTAGGATGAACGGTATTGGATGGAGTGGTACAACGATGTTTGCTACAGTCACATTCATCAAATTTAAAGTTTGGAACAGTTTTAGAATAAAAGGAATTAAGCATTTCTTTCACAACAAAGGGAGAGGATGTCATAAACGACGATGATAAATGGAAAAAGATAAGATGCAGAATGAGACGGGTAGAGTTTGCAAGGGCTTATCCGCATAAAGTTCAACCTGCAATCTACCCAATCTGATCCAATGTGCAGTATAATCAGATCCAAAAACGAACATTATAAGGGTAAAAAATAGCATAGCTGCTGAGATGTAGAGTTAAATGATTAACATATAACAATTTTTTAGAAAAATTAATGATATGAAGAACAAAAGATAAGGTAAGAAAAGGGGAGTAAAAAGAAGTTTTTTTACTAGAAATGGGGACAAAGGAGTCATCAGCAAGACTGACTTTATCCCTGCTAGAGGGATGTGTATAAGAGGTAAAACTTGTGGGTGAACCCGTCATGTGATCGGTGGAACCAGAGCCAATGATCCATTGGGCAGAGTTAGAGGTAGAGAAAGCACGATAGGTCTTGTGTTACTTGATGCTACCAAGGCTAAAGATGAGGGCTCGGAAGATAAACCATGCATAAGTCATCGTAAGGCCTAAAGTTCTACTTTATTAAGTTGGTCAAGAGATTTAGCACAGATAATACACTGAGAATTAGGAGCATTAGACAAATGTGTAGAGGGAGTTCTCAAACCTTCATGGCCTCTCCCCCCTCGTCCACCGCCACTACCACATGAAAGAGAGTCGCCCCGACTTGGTGTGCAACCATGCAAATTATAATAAGTCTTTTTGTGTGTCTTGGTTTGTTGCAATACTCACAAATAATGGAGTCATGATACGATCAAATAAGAGAAGCAAGACCTTTATGTAAGAAAACATAGAGACGAGGGGGTATCACTAGTAAGAGTGGATCTGTCCTCAGCAACAAAGATAGATATTGATTCCTTGCAGTCAGCTTCTTTTGTACAATGTCAAATGTTTCATGCAAAGATGGTATAGAAACTCATCCCGAAATCTGTATTGTGATATGATCAAAATCCCAATTTAGGACAAGTAAGAATTGATAAATTCTATCCACTTACATTCTTTTAAAGGCATTAACTTTTGAAAGGCATCAACATACTCGACACACTTAAGGGAAAGAGGGTCAAGAAAGTTGTACTCCTATAATAATTGACATAACTCAGAATAGTATTGAGAGACAATCTTCCCTCCTTGAACGTATCGATAGACCTTTCCCGTAATTGAAAAATATGTACAGAATTCCCAAGACGGGAGTAAGTAAGCTTCACCCAGGTTCAAATATCATACGTAAGTGATATCAAGCAACACATAGGTATTGTAAAAGGCTTCATTAAATTGAGAAATCGAGAGATAACTAAGAAATTCTCTTACTCCTATTTATAAAAAAGGAGTCAATGGTAAGAGGGGCAAGTTTACACCCACTGATATACCCAAATAGATAACGACCCTTAAGAGCAAAGACAAACGTCTGGGACTAAGCAAGATAATATTTTGATTCTCATGCCCACTGTGGAAAGACAAGCTGGGATTTTTTATTGACTTCTGAAAAAATCGAGTTAGACGGAGTCAACATAGGAGTCAAAAGGAGAAACACAATCTCAAAAAACGGAGAGAAAGAGAGTCAGGCATGACTGTCTATGATACCCTCAAGGTTGTCAAAGAACAAATCATATCAGAGGAACGACAATTAAACGGCTCGATAATATATATGACAAAAGAGGATCGACACGTCAAATGCTATAGGAAGTTGTGGAATGACGATCTTCTCCTTGTGTACCATATTTAGAATTCTGAGGAACGACTCTTACGCTAGATCATTGAACATTACAAGAAACAGCCAAGACAACTGACTCCTCGAACGCTACAAGAAGCAGACGAGACAACTGAGTGGCAGAACAAATGTCGTCGGCGAGAGGAATGATTGAGTGAGAGACAACATCCTCGATGAGCTCACTCGTCATTGTTATGTGGACGAAGGATAGGGAGAGCCGCATGAGAAAATCAATCGAGGGATGACATCCCCTAGGGATTTGATACCATCTGAAAGAAAAACATTGTTATTTCATTAACTTTAGGATACAGCAAAGTGAGTCTTATATAGGAAGACCACAATAACAATATACACAGAGGACCTCCTAGAAAGAATATTTACAAACAGCACTGCTCTGGTAAGAAGATGGCATGTTCTGGCATACATAACATTTATAATGGCATGGTTTCAAACTTCAAAAGCCGGTTGTTTTGTTAATGATCTTCCACCTAAGCAGCAGATATTTGTCAGCAATGTGGTAGACCAACACATACCGTTCTCTTGCTAGGGTAGAAAATTCCAAAAGAGGTAGATAATTAAGACTCTAGAAGTGAACCTACTTTCATAGTTAGAAAACATTTGACCGGCGCTCTCTTCCTTTGGGAGTTTACGATGCAATGATACATGGATGACCATGAGTTCAAGATGTTTGCCCAAAACATCCCTCGACACGTTGCACCTAATAAAAAACCTTTTGTATGACATCAAAAGGCTCAGTCTCGACAAATTATTACAAGAATGGTCTATTGAAGCTTCTTCAATGAATTTTAAAAGGGTGGTTTCACCCTTTGGGTCTTCTTTCTAGCAAATAAAAACTTGCAAGAGCTTCTTTTGTTAGAAATTCTTTTAATGGCTTAATGCAGAGCAAAAATTGTGTGGAGTAGGCAATAACAAGTTTTTTCTAAAAGAAATTTTTTCCAGTGGTAAGGAAGTTGTTTAAGATATTGCTATAATCAGGATTGGAGAAAATTGGAGAAATACATAAGGGCCTTCATGATAAATTATAGCTTTACAAAATATTCAAAATAAAAGAACTGAAAACACTTGGCATTTTACCCAATGATCCCAATCTACTTTTCACCTTTCTTCTTAAGAGCCTAAGTGTAACAAATCACTTCAAATGGGACAATCACCTAAAATATACATCTCCGGAAATAATCATGAAAACATAAATATTAAGGTGATATATGAGCAACTGAAATTATCAAGAAATGTGAATGAAGATCAAAAGACTGAGAAAACCACGTACCGGATACAAAATAAATAACGCACAACCCAAGGTCACAAGCATGGCAAAGAAATAATCTTTGCCATTATATTTCTTCTGCATGATGATTGTGCTCCAAACCTAATTAACAACAAGAAAAATAAAAGAAAAACATGAGTTAAAAAAGCTCCTTGTATAAAGAGGATCTATGCTAGACTAAGATAATATAGTAATCAAGGGAATTTCTTATAATTGTAGCATAAAGATAGATAGATGCTTAGAAAGAAAAACAACAAACAATACATTCATTGCCTCTATCTACGATGAATTCTTAAACCATGGGGTTCTTAAGAGGAGGAAGAGCATACATAAAATCTTCATATTTGACCCTTGCAGCATTTTCATTTTGTCTACCAATTATTCTTAGTATAAATTAAGATGATTATATTTATTAAAGATTATAAAGTTGTATGCCTTCCCCTTTCTAACTGATCGCATGCCATTAAGAATTACATCTCTCCTAAAGGGCAATGTGTCGTTGAAAAATAATCAAGCAGCATTGCAATAAAAAGAAAACAAAAAATAAGTCCAAACCCCATCAGTGCTGCATTGCCAGAATTACTTCAAATAGTTTTCTTATAAAATTGTAACAAAAACTTTATAAATCTTCAATCCAGGAAGCTCCTTGTTTATCGCCGCAAAAGTAATTCATATTTTAAGGGAAATGGAGGCATGTAGACTTATTACCCTCCCGGTTAATGACCATTTGGATTAGTATTATGCTAGTACTAGCCAACACATAATTTTATGAACAAGCTAGAGAAAAACAAGCCAAATGAAGTTTTTCTGAATTAATAACAGATATGATGCTTCTATAAAACTACTTAGATTTGTTGTGCCCACAACTAAAAAATTTATGTTTCCTTTTTAATGTTTAAAATGGGATACTAAGAAAATTAACTGTATCAATGTAACTAGTGGTGGAGCATATGCCCCATGAACTATGATTTGCAAAATAAACCATGAAAACTTCTCCAAAGGCACTTAAAATACATTTAAAACAGAAGAAGAAAAATATAACTCTCGAAACAAAATAAAATGGTTAGGTTTACCATCACAGGTATCATTTTGGCGCATTTTGCAAGTGTTTGGACAGGAAAACTAACATACTTCAGTGCCTGAAAGCAAATATCAGCACTGTTAGCTTATATATAAAAAAATATTTCTCCGAAATGTGAAATAGAAGTTTTCGTTATAAGTGGAAACTAACCTCATATTGGCATGTTGTCGTGAGTAGGTTGGATATTGATATTACACAATAGTAAGGCATTGGAGCAGCAGGAGCCAATGTCTTTTTACTAATCTGCAGAATTACACCAATTACTAACAAGTTAAAACATTAAACATGATACAAACATCATTATGCCTAGTTTACCAGTAAAAAACCTGCAGATACTGCAGATGTTGTGAGGCGGTTGCACAAAACCAGAAACAAGGAGGATGTAAAGTATTCTTTATCATCTCCATAAGGAACTCTCATTATCTTCTCCTGCATTAAACAGTTACTAGTTAGCAACTCATGTACTGTAAATTTCTAATATTGTAGCTCTCAGCATCCTCCCATTCCATTTAACATGGAAATTCGAGTGTTGGAAGTAGTACGGAAAATACCCAAGCATAGAAAAGTAAAAAACCAATATTGCACTTAAAGGTGCGGTTTCATAGATTTCGCGAATCTAATGTTCAATAATCGGTGAGTAATTAAGATTAATATATTCCTAAATATATGCAATAAAGCAAAAAAAAGGAAGGTGGAACCTGCAAGACGCCATATACAAGGAGAGTAAACATGATCCCTGCCACGGAAAAGAGAAGCTTCGCACTCCTGCTCTCCTTCCAATAGCCAATCATGGTGTCCGACATCCCCGATCAAAAGCCTGAAAACTTCCGATCAAACCGAGCACTCAAAAACAGAAACCATCAGCGCTCGGGCATAATGAAAGATTTGGATGACCGGAAAGTAGATCGCGGGAGCATAATGAACAATCTGGCTTCTAAGGCTTCCTAGAGTGTCAATCAAGTCGACGGACGGCTAAGTGTAGCCGTCGACGGAAGGGATTGCGATAGGAGTTCTTCGAGAGGTCGGAATCGGAGGAGAAGACCTTTGCGAGCTCTCCCGTGAGAAATCGTGCTCGTGTGCGAGCTCTCCCGTGAGAAATCGTGCTCGATCCCTGCTATTTTTCTTTTATTTTTAGGGTGATATTATGGGCAGATCACTTAAGTCTCTGTTTGGCTCGGAGGCAGCGATTGAAAAATCAGTGAGGGAAGCAGTGGTGGAATAATCAGCTGTTCTGCAGAGTGGTGGCTGAATCTGTGAATCTGTTTGGAAGAACAGCTGTTGCAGTGCTGTTTCAGAGATAAACAACAATTAATTATAATAAATTAACTTAGTGTACATAAATAGTAAGCACTTTGATATTCTAACTCAACTGCATAGTAAGCACTAATTAATACCTCAACTGCATATTGTACATAAATAGTAAGCACTAATTAATAGGTTTTTCCAAAACAAAACTCATAAATGTGATCCGCCTCGAACATGCATCAACGATTTCGATCATCGAACATCAACTGCATAGTAAAATAGTAATGTAATTAATCAATTATATAATTTTATAGGTAATATAGTTTACAAAATTAAAATCCTTAATGTTTCATACCTGTGATATTCCGTCAGTTGATCCGCTATGAAGTCCCTGATGTTTGACATTTCAGTAGCTCTCGTTCCTTCAAATGTACTAGGTGCAATATTCGGGTTTAGATCAATTGTTCTTGGACGATTGTTTGGTCGTAGTTCGTACGCCTCTGCATGAACGAAGCTTTTGTTCCCATCACATACATCGAACTCTGGGTTAGAACGTGATGAATGTCGTCTAATGAAGTTATGTAGGGCCATCGTAGCGACCACAACGACATACTGCTTTGAAAAATCAAACGGAGGCATTTTGCTTAGTATGCCCCATTTTTTCTTTCATACACCAAAGCTCCTTTCGATCACACTACAGAGCGAGGAGTGTGCTTTATTAAATATCTCTCTACGTCCTTCTATTGGCCGATTACCCCGAGCGAAGTCCGGCAAGTGATATCTAGTTTCCGGAAAAGGTTTCAGAAGCCCTTTTTCTAGTGGATAACCAGCATCCACAAGATAATATTTACCTTCAATATTAGAAAAGATTAGACAGTTGTCACATAGAACAAATAAAATAATATGTGTAAAAAACAGAGATTCTGTACCTTCAGGTGCAAATGGAAATTTACTCATCGGATCCCTTACTGCACTATGGTATATGCGGGTGCAATGTGCAGAACCTTCCCAACCAGGAACAGCGTAAGTAAAACACATATTAAAGTCACATACAGCCATCACATTTTGAGTTGGACTTCCATGACGACCAATGTAGGGCACTTGATTTTCAACCGGTATGCGTGCATCAACATGTGTGTCATCAATAGCTCCGACACAATCTTTAAAATATGGCATATATCTTTCATCATTTTTATGTGTAAAGGAACACCATGAAACTGAGGATCAGTAGGAGCAATGATGTTCATGGACAGATTAGTCAGAGCACGAAGTCCTATCATGAATAACCGACTTATAGTCTCCGTAGAATGTTGAAATCTTTCACTTGCTTTCCTGAATGTTTCGTTGTGACCCAAAATATATATTGTGATTGCCAATATATCACTAGCTTGAGTTCTTTGTGTACCCTTTAACCCGTGAGTCTGTTCTAACAGTGCTAGCAAATAAAAAAAATACTCTTTGTCATTCGAAACATGTTGTGAAACCTCACATGATGTCCCAAGAATAATTCACGTATCCATTTGTGCTCAGTCTGAAAGGAAGTCATGCAAGGTGTTTTATCACAAAATAAAGAGGCATGCTCAGTGATCACACATACACTAGATACCACGAGGTTGACAAAGTGAGCACATTCCTGCTGACGAGTTTCATAATAATTTAATACTAGTTCTTCATCATCACTTATGTTTAGATCATCATCATGATTCCCTGTTGCCATTAAAGTAGCCTAACAATATGAAATAATAATCATTATCAATATTTAATATATTTCATAACTGACAAAATAACACACTAACAAATACATGAAGTAGCAAAATAGAATTAGCATAATAGAAATAGCATAGAACAAAGGCATCAGTTTCAAATTTCGAAGTAGCAAAATAGAAATAACATAGAACAAAGGCATCAGTTAAGTGAATTCATGTAGTGGGTCTTGAGCCATTCCACCCTCCTATCCTCTGGTATACTCAGGAATGTCACTCGATTCACCGGGGTTTGGAAATGGACTGTAGCAAAATGATAAATCCTTCTGTCCTCAAAGATCTCTGGATATTTCTCTAGTTCTTGAATTGCCTCTCGCAGTAGGTATATGCTCGGTGGAACAATAGGTGCTGCAACATGCTGCATAATAACATCAGAAGAGGAGCATAACTTCTCAACATGTGATAGCATAACCTGTTTAGCCCCCATATATAGCTTATTTCCCTTACGTTTTCTTTTCGAAGCAACTCCACTTTGGGAACTTTCACCAGGTGTAGCTGAGCCAATATCATCACTTGCAAATGCTTGTGTGTTATTTTGTTCTATGGTATGGTCATCATCCCCCGATAAGGTGTCGTGCTGGGAGAAAAGAGAAGGCAACTCTCCAGACGAAGACATCCATACATTGTCTCCTGTAGCAACAACCAAGCTGAACATTTTCTTTAATTTCTCTTCAAGCTCTGGAGGTATACCAGCAGACCGGAATTTCTTCGCATTAGGGATCATCTACAAAATAGAAATAAGTGTTAGACATGGAAGGCATTAATTTCAATAAGTGAAATATTAAAATCTACAAAGTAACTAACCTCAATTCTTTCCTTCCACCAATCATCGGAAGCGTCTATCGTCCGTTTAGTAGGGTTCCAACCAAGCCCTGTCTCGCCTCTTTTAAGTTCACGCCATAATTTCCAATCACGTTTCAGTTGATCCCACTTGTTTTTCATTTGTGCACGACTGTACTCTAAACCGGTTCGCTCCTTAAAGTTTTTCATCAGATTGACCCAACCCTCTTTACTGAAATGAGTGGTTGGTCTATTCCCTAAATCTATTTCTCGGATACAGAGATCACAGAATAAAAGAACATGTGATGACTCCCAATTGGCCGATATTCCACCATCTTTTGAAATAACCATCTACACTCCAAATAAAAATAAAAACACATGACAGTAATATTAACAACACAACATTTGACAATTTTTGATAAGGCTTATGGTTACGTTGCAATCTACAACATTTGAATAACAACATAGCGGGCCAATAATCATCATTGATCTCATCTTGCATATGTAGTTAGAGGTTAATGGCTGGAATCAACCCTAAACAACTTGTTCACATAAATTTCGGAGAAGGGGAGAGACAAAATCGGGAGAAAAAATCAACCATAAACACTTGTTGCTAGAGGTTAATGGCTGGAATAGCACAAAACGAACAAAAATCTGATCACATAAAATACTTTGCTAGAGGTTAATGGCTGGAATGACAATGGAAGGAAGAAGACATGAGGAAGAAAATAAATCGGGATAAGGTTCGTCGATCTGTACCTGCAGTGGAGGAGAGACTCGCCGGCGTGTAAAGGGAGGACGACAGCCGGAGAGGGAAGGTCGGCGGTGGTCGGCGGTGGTCGGCGGTGGCCTATCACCGGGGAGATGGAAGGTCGGGGCCTCGATCGTAGTCTTGCTAGTTATTGTTATCGGCAAATCACATTTTTCAAAAACGCAGCCTTTTTTTCTTTTCTATTTTACGCTAAGGGCAGCCCCTCGATCCCCGAATCCCCGATGGAAGAAATCCCTAAACCCAGCCTGTACAGCCCGATATACGTCGAGTGGGCCCCCGGGCCCAAGGATTTTAAGGCACGATTTTTCTGCACGATTCAGGAGAGGAAGAGAGGAGGCGAGCGGTGGAGGCAGGAGCCGCCTGCTCGCCCAACCAAGTGGAGGGGCGAGAGGAGGAGGGGTCCGACCCCCATCTCAAGTGGAGGGGCGAGAGGAGGAGGGGTCTGACCCCCCTCTCGCCCACATCTCATGTGGAGGGGAGAGAGGAGGAGGGGTCCGACCCCCCTCTCGCCCCCCATCTCAAGTGGAGGGGCGAGAGGAGGAGGGGTCCAACCCCCCTCTCGCCCCCATCACATGTGGAGGGGCGAGAGGAGGAGGGGTCCGACCCCACTCTCGTCCCCATCCCAAGTGGAGGGGCGAGAGGAGGAGGGGTCCGACCCCCCTCTCGCCCCCATCCCAAGTGGAGGGGCGAGAGGAGGAGGGGTCCGACCCCCCTCTCGCCCCCATCGCAAGTGGAGGGGCGAGAGGAGGAGGGGTCCGACCCCCCTCTCGCCCCCATCCCAAGTGGAGGGGCGAGAGGAGGAGGGGTCCGACCCCCCTCTCGCCCCCATCCCAAGTGGAGGGGCGAGAGGAGGAGGGGTCCGACCCCCCTCTCGCCCCCATCTCATGTGGAGGGGCGAGAGGAGGACGGGGCCGACCCCTTTCTCGCCCGGCCCCGGGAGGGTGTTCTGAACTGCGTTTAGCGCCTCGAAACAGCGGGATTTGGCTGTTCGCAGGCCAAATCCGAGGGTATTTTGGTAATCTCGTAGGCCAGATTGTGGTTATTTGCAGACCAAGTTCAAAATCCTATAAATAGGACCAATGGGGCACCATTTAGAAAGGATCTCTCTTTTTGGCTATCTCTCTCCCAAAATCTCTCTAGTGGGTGAGGAGAGCCTCCAAAGGGTGCCCAAGCTTAGCAGAGATTTGGGAGGGAAAGCGCTCTAAGATCTTCCGGGTGTGTAGTGGGACCTCCTCGCTAAGCCCTTGGCCTTGTACCTAGTTCCTTAGCCTCTTAGCCTAGAGCTCTTCCTTAGGGGGGAGTAAGTGTTGGTCACCCCTCAACTTGTTGAGGGCCCGAACTCCACAGAGACTAAGTCTTGTTTATAAGTCATGGTTTCAACATTTATGGTGCGGTGAGCGTGGAGAGTGACCAACTCAAGAAACTCTCAAAATGAGCTCCATGGCTGGAGGTGTAGTATCTGACCCAGGCCACTCGCAGCCCCCAGTGGCTGGAGTGTCGTTGGAGATGTTTGAAAATTTCAAGCGGGAGGTCCTGCAGACCTTGCAGCTAACTTTCGCCATGATAGGCGAAGGCAAGAGAGGAAGTGGTCTGGAGGTCTCGCCTCAACAGGTGGGCGAGAGCACTCTCAACCAGCAGTCCAGGAAGGAGGTGCTAGTGGGGGGGGAGTGGGGAGGCATTCGGCGCCCACTCGCCCAGTCCCCTAGGAGGGGCGAGTGGGGATGTCCCAGAACCCCACTCGCCCAGCCCTAAGGGGGCGAGTGGGGAGGGGCCATGCCCCCACTCGCCCGGCCCCAGTGGGGGGGGGGGGGGGAGTGGGGAGGCATTCGGCTCCCACTCGCCCAGTCCCCTAGGAGGGGGCGAGTGGGGAGGTCCCAGACCCCCACTCGCCCAACCCCAAGGGGGGAGTGGGGAGGCGCCATGCCCCCACTCGCCCAGCCCCAAGGGGGTGAGTGGGGAGGCGCCAGGCCCCCACTCGCCCAGCCCCAAAGGGGGGCGAGCATAGGAAGTCCTTTGGGTGAGCTGATCCTCTCGGCCCCGGTTCCAGAGGGGTTCGGGGGGCAGGAGATGTCTCATTACTCCGGCAAGGATGACCCCATCCTGCACCTGCAGTGGTTTGAGGACATGGTCTCCATCAGGCCCATGTCGGACGCTTTCGAGGGCCGACTCTTCGCGACCACTTTGAAGGAGAAGACAAGGGATTGGTTCCACCAGCTCCTACGAGGTGAGTGGGGAGGAGGCTTTCCCCCACTCGTTCGGCTCCAAAGAGGTAAGTGGGGAGGAGGCTTTCCCCCACTCACCCGGTCTCCCAGAAGTTGGGGGGTTTGTTTCCAAACTTAGTTTTTTCTTACATACAATATTATGACTAACCAAGTGGCAAGTTCTTTGGTGCTGGAATGCCCCAGATCGATTCCGTTGCCGAGCTCTCATAGACGGTGGGCCAGATTGATCTCTGGGGAGGCTGGCAAGTGGTAAGTTCTTTGGTGCTGGAATGCCCCAGATCGATTCCGCTGACGAGCTTTCATAGATGGTGGGTCAGGTTGATCTCTGGAGAGGCTGACAAGTGGCAAGTTCTTTGGTGTTGGAATGCCCCAGATCGATTCCGCTGTCGGGCTCTCATAGACGGTGGGTCAGGTTGATCTCTGGAGAGGCTCGCAAGTGGCAAGTTCTTTGGTGCTGGAATGCCCCAGATCGATTCCGCTATCGGGCTCTCATAGACGGTGGGCCAGGTTGATCTCTGGAGAGGCTAGCAAGTGGCAAGTTCTTTGGTGCTGGAATGCCCCAGATCGATTCCGCTGCCGTGCTCTCATAGACGGTGGGTCAGGTTGATCTCTGGAGAGGCTGGCAAGTGGTAAGTTCTTTGGTGCTGGAATGCCCCAGATCGATTCCGTTGTCGGGCTCTCATAGACGGTGGGCCAGGTTGATCTCTGGAGAGGCTGACAAGTGGCAAGTTCTTTGGTGCTGGAATGCCCCAGATCGATTCCGCTGTCGGGCTCTCATAGACGGTGGGTTAGGTTGATCTCTGGAGAGGCTGGCAAGTGGCATGTTCTTTGGTGCTGGAATGCCTCAGATGGTTCCGCTGACCGGGCTCTCTCTAGCCGGCAGGGCAGGTTGACCTCCCAGGGAGGCTAAGTGTTTTCCCCCGAGGTCGCTCCGCTAGCCGGACTCTCGCTAGCCGGCGAGATCGGAAGGCCCCTCGGGGAGGCTAAGTGTTTTCCCCCTAGGTCGCTCCGCTAGCCGGGCTCTCGCTAGCCGACGAAGTTGGAAGGCCCCTCGGGGAGGCTAAGTGTTTTTCCCCCGAGGTCGCTCCGCTAGCCGGGCTCTCGCTAGCCGGGCTCTCGCTAGCCGACGAGGTCGGAAGGCCCCTCGGGGAGGAAAAGTATTTTTCCCCCGAGGTCGCCCCGCTAGCCGGGCTCTCGCTAACCGGCGAGGTCGGAAGGCCCCTCGGGGAGGCTAAGTGTTTTTCCCCCGAGGTCGCTCCGCTAGTCGGGCTCTCCCTAACCGGCGAGGTCGGAAGGCCCCTCGGGGAGGCTAAGTGTTTTTCCCCCGAGGTCGCTCCGCTAGCCGGGCTCTCGCTAGCCGGCGAGGTCGGAAGGCCCCTCGGGGAGGCTAAGTATTTTTTCCCCGAGGTGATATAAAGTTCTCAATTTCACGCAGCGACACTCGCCGAATAGGCAGGGTTGGACTTTTCTTTTCGAGCGTGTACCCCGCTCGAAAAGAGCGGGGATTGTGTACAACCCTGTATTCGTCGAGTGGGCCCTCGGGCCCAAGGGTTTTAAGAAACGGTTTTTTCTGCACGATTCAGGAGAGGAAGAGAGGAGGCGAGCGGTGGAGGCAGGAACCGCCTGCTCACCCAACCAAGTGGAGGGGCGAGAGGAGGAGGGGTCCGACCCCCCTCTCGCCCCCATCTTAAGTGGAGGGGCGAGAGGAGGAGGGGTCCGACCCCCCTCTCGCCCCCATCTCATATGGAGGGGCGAGAGGACGAGGGGTCCGACCCCCCTCTCGCCTCCATCTCAAGTGGAGGGGCGAGAGGAGGAGGGGTCCGACCTCCCTCTCGCCCCCATCTCAAGTGGAGGGGAGAGAGGAGGAGGGGTCCGACCCCCCTCTCGCCCCCATCTCAAGTGGAGGGGCGAGAGGAGGAGGGGTCCGAACTCCCTCTCGCCCCCATCTCATGTGGAGGGGCGAGAGGAGGAGGGGTCCGACCCCCCTCTCGCCCCCATCTCAAGTGGAGGGGCGAGAGGAGGAGGGGTCCGACCCCCCTCTCCCCCCATCCCAAGTGGAGGGGCGAGAGGAGGAGGGGTCCGACCCCCCTCTCGCCCCCATCTCATGTGGAGGGGCGAGAGGAGGAGGGGTCCGACCCCCCTCTCGCCCCCATCTCAAGTGGAGGGGCGAGAGGAGGAGGGGTACGACCCCCTCTCCCCCCATCTCAAGTGGAGGGGCGAGAGGAGGAGGGGTCCGACCGCCCTCTCGCCCCCATCTCAAGTGGAGGGGCGAGAGGAGGAGGGGTCCGACCCCCCTCTCGCCCCATCTCATGTGGAGGGGCGAGAGGAGGAGGGGTCCGACCCCCCTCTCGCCCCCATCTCAAGTGGAGGGGCGAGAGGAGGAGGAGTCCGACCCCCCTCTCGCCCCCATCTCAAGTGGAGGGGCGAGAGGAGGAGGGGTCCGACCCCCCTCTCGCCCCATCTCAAGTGGAGGGGCGAGAGGAGGAGGGGTCCGACCCCCCTCTCGCCCCCATCTCAAGTGGAGGGGTGAAAGGAGGAGGGGTCCGACCCCCCTCTCGCCCCCATCTCAAGTAGCCATATGGAGGGGCGAGAGGGGGAGGTGTCCGACCCCCCTCTCGCCCCCATCTCATGTGGAGGGGCGAGAGGAAAAGGGGGCCGACCCCTTTCTCGCCCGGCCCCGGGAGGGTGTTCTGGACTGCGTTTAGCGCCTCGGAACAATGGGATTTGGCTGTTCGCAGGCCAAATCCGAGGGTATTTTGGTAATCTCGTATGCCAGATTGTGGTTATTTGCAGACCAAGTTCAAAATCCTATAAATAGGACAAAGGGGGCACCATTTGAGAAGGATCTCTCTCTTTTTGGCTATCTCTCTCCCAAAATCTCTCTAGTGGGTGAGGAGAGCCTCCAAAGGGTGCCCAAGCTTAGCAGAGATTTGGGAGGGGAAGCGCTCTAAGATCTTCCGGGTGTGTGGTGGGACCTCCTCGCTAAGCCCTTGGCCTTGTTCCTAGTTCCTTAGCCCCTTAGCCTAGAGCTCTCCCTTGGGGAGAGTAAGTGTTGGTCACCCCTCAACTTGTTGAGGGCCCGAACTCCACAGAGACTAAGTCTTGTTCACAAGTATTGGTTTCAACACAGCCTTCCTCCAACGATCTGCCCTCGCTCAACCTCGCCGGCGCACAGCGATACTTCCCCGACCGCCTATCAGCACCTCCTCTCCGACCAGCACCTCCTCTCCGACCAATCTACCGGCGCCGGCTCTCCTCTCAGGCCATTGTTGAAGCCTGATGGCCTATCTGATCACGTTGAAGTCGCGTCGCTGCTAGATGTCACACTGTTCTCGCCGACGCACAACATTTCTTCCCCGACCACCGCTTCCTCTCCTCCACTTGATTCCACTGTCCCCTCTTCCTCCAAGACAGCAACAGGTATACCCAAAAATATTTTATTTTTGCAGATTTTTGTTGATTTAGGGTTTAAGGGCCTCATTTAAGACTGAAAAAAATTGTTTCAGTTCATGTTCACTGATTTGTTTAGCACATATTTACCACTTGATTTCACTGATTTTTGTTGATTTGTTGAGTTAATGTCCACTTGATAACACTGATTTGTTTAGGGTGATGTTATGGGCAAACCTGCTTGGTTCAGATTTTTTGTGTTAAATCACCTATTTGTTGAGTTAATCACCCTTTGTTTATCACATATTTGGTTCAGATTTTTTAGAATGAAGTATAGCACTGATTTTAATCAAGAATAGCTCAGAATGAAGAGTATACTGATTTGGTAAAATCAAGTGTAGCACTGATTTGATTTTTTTTTGTACTTATGGTTGTTATTTTCTACTATATTTGCAGTCAATATTGATGTGGGGAATTTTTTTACAACGTGTATGACCTTTCCAACTAGAGAGGAAATAGTCACATGAGTGCGTAATGTTGTCAAAGTTGCTGGTTTTGTTATTACAATACAGAGCGCAGATAAGATAACTTCTAAGATCAAACCTAGAGTAATGATGGGGTGTGATAGAGCCGGATTTAAACGTCATAGTCAAAATGGTTGGGTGAACAAGAATATGAGGAAATCATCTTCTAAACGATGTGGTTGTCTATTTTCCTTAAAAGGTACAAGAGATGTAACCGGTAGTGAGTGGACACTTGAAGTGAAATGTGGTGTTCATAACTGATAAATTACGGGGAGAATTGTTTTTTGTGCTACATTTCGATCATAAAGTTTAGGTATGCATTTAAACTTTTTATTTCCGTTATATTTATATGTTTACTAGTTTAATAACTTTACAATTGTAAATTTTAATTGCAGATTTATAATGATATTTTGGCTCTTCTAAATTGTACACATCGGGGACAATCAATTTTTGAACTTGTTGTATACCCGTAGAGGCCTTGGGGTGCGTCTAGGGAAAACTCCACTAAAGGGAGTTTCTCACTTTTCAGGAACAGCTTGTTTTCCCGAAGGGCGGGATGGTCATTTACGAAAAATGGTGATCTGTGGGCTCTGAACCGGAAAATATGATTCGTCCTCCCAGGTGGTTATGGTGGTTACAACGGCAAAATTACCGGGCTACCCCCGACCAAAGCTATAAAAGGACCCCCTATGCTTCATTTGAGGGGATCCGGCCTGAATGCCCAGAGAGAGCTCCTTGAAGATTTCCACGGATTTCTCCTTCGGCGCTTGAAGATCTCCTTCGCGGACTTGAGGTTTTCCGTCTTCGCGAAAGCGGACAAGGCTTTCTCACTTTCGTCTCCACGAAAGCGGACAAGGCTTTCTCACTTTCGTCTCCACGAAAGCGGACAAGGCTTTCTCGCTTTCGTTTCCACGAAAGCGGACAAGGCTTTCTCACTTTCGTCTCCATGAAAGCGGACAAGGCATTCTCACTTTCGTTCTCTACCGTTCTCAGAAGGAAAAGACTTAGTTTTTTCCGAGAGGTGGTCTGTCGCCCTCGGAACGTTCTCTCTCTCTCTCTGATATTGTAACGAGCAGCGGTCTGTCGCGCTCGACTTCTAAATCTCTAATTGTAACCCCCCAGAAGATAGTGGAAGTTTGGTCGGCACAGCTCCGGCCACGTGGTTTTTTACCCTTTCCGGGTTTTCCACGCTAAAAAGTCCAGGTGTAATCAACGAATTTCTTTGTGACTATTTGCGCGCTTGGTTCGCTCCCGAGCTAAGGTGGTTCAAGTAAACCGGTCTACCAAGAGCCCTAAGCGACCCGCAACAGTTTGACGCCGTCTGTGGGAATCGAACCCAAAACTCTTTGAAGGCCAACTGCAATGGCAAGGAAGAGTGCTCGCACTACTGAAGGATCAATGCCGGAAGGACGCATCGACCCAGCTCCCTCCCACTCTCTCGTCAATGCGCCTCTCGCAGAAGAGGCAGTGCTTGTGCCTGCGACGGTTCTGGAAGGTCGCATTCGGCAAATGGAAGAGCAGCAAGCCGAGATGCTGACTCTCGTGAGAAACCTAGGGGCACCTCGAGTTCCCATTCAGCCTCCAACATTAAACGCTCCGCCACCCCCAGTTCCGAACCATGCTCCGGTCGAGGGAGCCGTTCGGGAAGATGAAGTCTCAGAAGATTTCTCTGACGCTGCAAGTTCCGCACATCCTGCTCCGTCGGTCAGGGGACCGGAAGCTGACCCCCATCACCCCGGCCAAGGAGGAGCTGCTCCCGTCCGAGCAGTGGAAAGAACCACGCGAGAGGAAATACGCGACATGATAGAAGAAGAGTACGCCCAAGAAGGGCGACGCACAACTCTCGCCCGCCGTCCCGCACACCACGGCTCCCCGTTGTCACCTCAAGTCTTGGCACATCCAATTCTGAATGGCTTCAAGCTTCCCAGCATCGAGATATTCGATGGGACGGACGATCCGTTGGAACATGTCAATCACTTCACCACCGTCATGAGGATTTACAGTGCCCCTGATCAGCTCCTCTGTCAGGTGTTCCCAGCAACCTTGAAGGGGCAAGCGCGCACTTTGTTCCACTCTCTGCGGAACGGGGCCATCAACAACTTCACATAAATGGCGCAGCAGTTCGTGGATCAATTCATAGCAAACCGCAGGATCATCCGAGATCCCTCCCATCTCTCAGGGATTCGCCAAAACGACGGAGAGACACTCAAAAACTTCTTCCGACGATTCACCTCTGAGGCTCGACAAATTCCGGGAGTCGACCCCGAACTCCTGCGAGGAGTTTTCCTCGGAGGCCTCCACCCAGGTGGCTTCTACTCAGCTCTCATGAGAGAGACCGTACCCAGTTACCCCGACCTCGTTCACCGAGTTGAAGCTCAAATAGCTGCTGACGAGGCCATCGAAGCACATCGTCGGCAGTTCGAAGGTAGCCAAGGAAGAAAGAGGGGGTCAGATCAAGCCCCTCGTGGACGAGAGGAGCGGCGTGACGAGGGACGCCGTAACGATGAACGTCGCCGCGACCCTCGAAGAGACCTGGGTCCGCAGCCTCCCAGGGTCTACACTCCGTTGAATACCACCAGAACAAACATACTCTACGCCATCCAAAACAACCCAGAACTCCGCGCACCTCGGGCGTTAGCCCCAAACCCAAGGGGCGATCAGTCCAGGTACTGCGAGTTCCACCGAGGAACCGGGCATACCACTGAGGAGTCTACCAGACTTAAAGACGAGATAGAGCGCCTCATACGCCAGGGACTCCTAGGAAGATTCCTACAAGGCCAGATACCCAATCAGCCCCAACAACCTAGGGAAGCAAGGGAGCAGCCTTCCGCTCCCCGAGGCGCAGGAGGAGGAAGGCCGATGGTGGGAGAAATCGAAACGATCGCCGGATCTCCCATCTTAGCATCGCAAGTCCTCTCGATTGCCAAACCCATAAGAGACCACGAAGACAAGAAGTTCAAGCAGGATATTACAATCGCTTTCGGAGAAGAAGACTTGCAAGGGTTGCGACTTCCGCACCAGGATCCACTCGTGATCAGCGCAGGGATTGGGGACCCTTGCTTCAATGTGAAGAGAATACTAGTAGATAACTGAAGCTCAGTTGATGTCCTGTTTCTTTCCAATTTGCAAAACATGAAGCTCACGAAAGAGCAGCTCAGCCCTGCAGTCGGGCCCGTCTACGGCTTCGACAACAGACCTGTCCCAGTTCAAGGCATGATCACTCTCCCAGTCACATTGGGCGAGTTTCCGAGACAGTCAACATACAACATCCAGTTCGTAGTGGTGGAATCCACTTCCGCCTATAATGCCATCTTCGGGAGACCGCTTCAGTC
Source organism: Dactylorhiza incarnata (assembly GCA_033032865.1). NCBI lineage: Eukaryota > Viridiplantae > Streptophyta > Magnoliopsida > Asparagales > Orchidaceae > Dactylorhiza > Dactylorhiza incarnata. The sequence goes on along the minus strand of JAWHQI010000284.1, from coordinate 2,539,320 downwards.
TATCTTTGGGGAAGTCCCGTCTATTCCGCATCTGGCTATGAAGTTCCCAACTGCCGCAGGCATAGGAGTCGTGAGAGGGAACCAGGAGGCAGCCAGAACCTGCTATCTGAAGCATGCTCAACCAGCAAAGGCAACCGCTCTCAACATCAATAACTTCGATATGCGAGACAAAGCTACTCTGCAGCGAGGAACGTCCGTCGAAGGACTAATAGAAGTACCGCTCTCCCAACAAGACCCAACTCGGACTGTTCAGGTCGGGTCGCTCTTGTCACAAGAAGAGCGGGAAGAGTTCACAACCTTTCTACAGGAGAACGAAGACATTTTCGTTTGGAGCCCAGAAGACATGCCCGGTGTAGATCCCGAAGTCATTTATCACTCTCTAAATATCAACCCCGCCTGCAAGCCTGCAATCCAAAAGAAGAGGAACTTTTCCCCCGAGCGGTTGAAGGCGATCGAAGAGGAAGTGGACAAACTCCTGGAGGCACGATTCATACGCGAAGCGGAATACCCCACGTGGCTTGCCAACGTGGTCATGGTGAAAAAGGCCTCCGAGAAGTGGCGAATGTGCGTCGACTACAACAACCTGAACCAGGCGTGCCCAAAAGATAGCTTCCCCTCCCAAGGATCGACCAGCTCGTTGACGCGACGGCCGGACACGAGCTACTTAGCTTCATGGATGCTTATTCCAGCTACAACCAGATAAGGATGAACCCCGCGGACGAGGAGCATACCGCCTTCCGCATCGACAGAGGGGTCTACTTCTACAAGGTGATGCCCTTCGGTCTCAAAAATGTCGGAGCCACCTATCAAAGGCTAATGAACAAGGTCTTCAAGAATCTCATCGGGGAAACGATGGAGGTTTACGTGGACGACATGCTAGTGAGAAGCGTCCACCGTTGCGACCACTTGAAAGATTGGGAAAGTGCTTTCAGCTTCTCCGTCGCTTCCAAATGCGGCTCAATCCCAGCAAGTGTGCATTTGGTGTGACGGCGGGGAAGTTCTTAGGTTTCATGGTAACCCATCGGGGAATTGAGGCCAACCCCGAGAAGATCAAGACGTTGGAGGATATGTCGCCACCTCGCTCAATTAAGGAAGTGCAACGCCTGAACGGGAGGATCGCTGCGCTATCCCGTTTCTTGTCACGAACGGGAGACAAGTACCTCCCCTTCTTCAAAATCCTCCGGGGAGCGCGTCACTCCGGCTTCCAGTGGACTGACGAGTGTCAGGTGGCGTTCGAACTTCTCAAATAATACCTGGCTTCGCCACCGCTTCTGTCAAAGCCCACCCCCGGAGAAACTCTATTTCTATACCTGACAGTGTCGCATACGGCTCTTAGCTCAGTGCTCGTGAAAGACGAAGGAGGGATACAACGACCAATCTACTACCTCATCAAAGTCCTCTCCGACACCGAAACCAGATATCCAGCAGCGGACAAGACAGCCTTGGCCCTTGTATTTTCAGCAAGGAAGCTTCGGCCCTACTTCCAAGCTCATACAGTAAAAGTGTTGACACAACTCCCACTGCGAGCAATCCTCCAGAAACCAGAAGTCTCTGGAAGACTAGTGAAGTGGGCCGTAGAACTCGGCGAGTTTGACATCCAATTCCTACCCCGACCAGACATCAAGTCACAAGTGCTCGCCGACTTTGTTGTAGAGTACACAATCCCACCAGAAGCGGCTCCCGTCGAAGACACCACTAGCCCCCGTTGGACTCTCTATGTCGACGGTGCCTCTGGAGCTGAAGGAGCCGGAGCGGGGCTGCTCCTCATAAGCCCTGATGGGATCACCTTGGATTACGGCCTCCGGTTGAAATTTCCTGCGACAAACAACATTGCAGAGTACGAGGCGCTGATCGTCGGTCTTCGACTCGCCATCAATTGCAAAGTAGAGAACCTAATTATCTACGCAGACTCTCAACTCGTGGTCTCACAAGTCGAAGGAGACTACGAGGCCAAGAGCGTCCAGATGGCGAAATACCTCGCATTCGCAAAATTACTCCTCCAGAAGATCCCGTCGTATCAAATTCTACACATTCCCCGGGAGCAGAATTCCAGGGCTGATGCTCTATCCAAGCTCGCCACTTCACCCTCCAGCTACCAGTCTCGAAGACGCCTAATAGAAGAGATCGTGATTCCGAGCATTCAAGGGCCGTGGGAGGTCACAACCATCCACCAGGAAGAGTCATCCTGGATGACCCCCTTACGAGCTTACCTCGAGCACGGACACCTCCCTGAAGACCGCCTAGAAGCACGCAGATTACGGATGCGGGCGGCATCATTTACTATCGTGGACGGGGAGCTCTACAAGCGGGCATTCTCAGGACCATATATAAAGTGCCTACCGGCGGGCGAGTCTGACTACGCCCTCAGAGAAGTGCACGGGGGAATCTGCGGAGAACATCTAGGCGGAAAGGCGTTGGCACAAAAGATTCTACGCCAAGACTTCTATTGGCCAACAATGAAGAGGGACGCAGCCGAGCTGGTCCAAAAGTGCAGGAGCTGTCAGCTGCATGCCAACGTGCCTCATCAGCCCCCGATCGCGCTCTTCACACTCCAAAGTGCGTGGTCGTTCGCGCAATGGGAAATCGACCTCCTCGGCCCCCTACCTCTGGCTTTCGGATAGAGGAAGTTCATCATCTTAGCCATTGATTACTTCATTAAGTGGATAGAAGCGGAACCCTTAGCCAAAATCACATAAGAGAAAGCTAAACAATTTGTCTGGAAAAACATCGTCTGCCACTTCGGTATTCCAGCAACAATCATTGCCGACAACGACACTCAGTTCACCGGGAAGTCCTTCACTAAGATGTGCGAGGACCTGAAGATCAACCTTCGTCATACCGCCGTAGCACATCCGCAAACTAACGGACAAGTAGAAGTTACGAACCACACCATCCTCAAAGCGTTGAAGACGCGCCTGGAAGAAGCCGGGGGACAATGGGTAGACGCGCTCCCAAACGTACTGTGGGCATATCGAACAACCGAGAGGACCCCCACAGGAGAGATGTCGTATAACCTCTGCTACGGTACCGAAGTCGTCATCCCCATCGACATCGGCATTTTGAGCACTCGGGTGCTAACCTTCGATCCCAGGAAGAATGACGGGCTGCTTCGGGAAAACCTCGACCTAATCCCCGAGGTCTGGGACGACGCCGCCCAGCGTGCCGCCTCTTACCAAAGGCGCGTAGCCCAGCTCTACGACAGAAGGGTGAAGCCCAGACCGATCAACATAGGAGATCTCGTCCTACGCAGCATCGAGGCGGCTGGAAAGGTCCCCCAAGGAGATAAACTCTCACCCACCTGGGAAGGTCCGTACGTTGTCACTGCGATCGTAAAACCCGGAACATACAGGCTCAGAACAGCGGAAGGAAAGACTCTACCACGCACCTGGAATGCCCAGAACCTGCGTCGTTTCTATCAGTAACATCAAGTCTTCTATCAAGTAAAAAGCCGCGAGCTCAGACTCGTGCAAACTTATCTTATATTATGTATGCAAAGCCACGAGCTCAGACTCGTGCAAACTTATCTTGTATCGCAAAAACTATGTGCAAAATGACTTTTACTATAAAAATATGTATATGTATGCTTCAACATCTGTATTCAATTAAGAAAGATCTTTATCTCGGGGCCCTGCCCCAGGGACTTCGCACCGCCGTCGATTGAAGGTTCGCCCTTCTCCTCCGTCGTAGAGTCCCGGCGTCGTAGGGGCATGCCCCCCTTACGTTCGCCCCCGGTTTGAATACACCAGCTATTCACCGGCCATCTCGGGGCCCTGCCCTGGGGACTTCGCACCGCCGTCGATTGAATGTTCGCCCTTCTCCTCCGTCGTAGAGTCCCGGCGTCGTAGGGGCTGCCCCCCTTACGTTCGCCCGCGGTTTGAATACACCAGCTATTCACCGGCCATCTCGGGGCCTTGCCCTGGGGACTTCGCACCGCCGTCGATTGAAGGTTCGCCCTTCTCCTCCGCCGTAGAGTCCCGACGCCGTAGGGGCCTGCCCCCCTTACGTTCGCCCCCGGTTTGAATACACAAGCTATTCACCGGCCAAGCCTATATTATATAAAAGCCGCGAGCTCAGACTCGCGCAAACTAATTTCTTGTTATTATTATGAAAAACTCGCAGGCTCGAACCCGCGCAGACTCCTCCGTTATCTCGTAAAAGGCTATCAAGCAGTTCGGGTATCAACGCCTAAACAGAACAAGAGAGCAAAAGCAACCACACACGCATCCCTCGACAGCGATTCCTACCCAAGGCACCACAAAGAAAGCAATGTTCAAGGCTGTCACAAAAAAATCACAACCTCCGAACTCCTCCGCGGCGAAATTCGGACTCTGAAGGTTTCGGGGACTTATGTTGTATACCCGTAGAGGCTTTGGGGTGCGTCTAGGGAAAACTCCACTAAAGGGAGTTTCTCAATTCTTCAGTGTCTCGGTTCAGCCCGCTACTTTGGCGAGCCTCTCATGTATTGGAACATTTGAATCTTCATTATTATTGGATTGTTTTCGTGCTTTAATTGGATTCGTACTTGTAGAATTTTGTTGCGGTGCTCTAATAATTTGCAGGTGGGATCTATTCGCCGCACGTTTAGCCTTGGCCCTCCGAGCGGAGGAAATCCATTAAATATTCACTGAATTGAATGCTTGTCTTACCATCCTTTAATTAATTGCTTGGTGTTAAAATTACATTGCTCTAATTTATTCGTCGTCGTATCCGACGGCTTCATTGCATATTGTTGTAATAGCCTTAGGCTTCATTGCATAAGTCGCTTTAATATGCTTGTACGTAGATGACATGCTAATTTTAGGGTTTGATCAATCTGAAGTGGATGATGTGAAGTCAGGCCTCATAAAAGAATTTAACATCAAAGACCTAGGTGTAGATGAAACTATACTAGACATGTAAGTGAGCTTTGGGAAAAATGACATCTCCCCAAGTCAAAGTCACTACATAAAATTCATGTTGGATACATGGAGATACAGTGAAAACAGAGCATTAGAGACACCGTATGACTACAATAACCGTCTAAAATCCAACGAAAGAGCTACGGTTAGATAGTTAGATTATTCTAAACTGATTGGTAGTCTCATGTATGTTATAGTCTGCACTAGACCTAACATAGCATTCATAGTAGGCATGTTAAGCAGACTCACTAGTAATCCTGGCCAAGACCATTGAAATGCCCTAGATAGGCTGATGAGATATTTAGAGCACACACAAAAGTATGTCTTATGTTACAATGGTCATCCTTCAGTTCTTCAAGGATATTCTGATGCATCCTGGTGCTCAGAAATAAATGACAGCAAGTTCAATAGTGATTTTATTTTCACACTAGGAGGAGCAGCTGTATCCTGGAATTCCAAGAGGCAGTCATGCATTGCTCTCTCTTCTATAGAATTTGAACTCTACGCTCTAGCTTCCGCATGAGAAGAAGCATAGTGAATAAGAGATTTGGTAATGGACATTCCACTAACAAGCCTGAAACTGAGTTCTGTTGCAGTTTACTGCGATAATCGGGCTACAAAAACGATTGCTACGAACACTATGTTCAATGCCAAAAGAAGACAACTAAGGATGAAACAAGTCCGGTTGACCTCCCTCACAAGTTATGGGATTATGACTCTGATTGATGTGAGGTCAAAGGATAATGTTGCAAATGCTCTGACAAAAGGTTTAAATAGAGTTCTCACAATCAAAACATCAGGGGAAATGAGATTAAAATTCATAGAGATATGGAATTTTCCTCCTATGTTTATGTTTTGATGGTAAGAACCTATAGCTGCAAGCTTTCAAGCATCTAACAACAGACTGAAAAATAATTTCTTGATAAAAACTCAAGATGGTTAGATACTAGTCATTCCACTTTTGATGACTTAACATCTTTCTCATTGCAAGTTGATTCAAAGATTATTCAAATGGGAATAGGAAGTCGTTGCAAAAGATTAATCTAACATTAATGATCATAACACATTATTCCACACTTGATAATGTTGCAAATGATGTGCCAAATCATTCCACTTTAATGATAAGGTACATAGTGATCATTAATGAGTAAGATAACAATGTGTTGATTTATTAAAATCATCACTTGACTGGTCCTTGCTAGACTAGATAGAGATGCTGACAATGTTACTTCACAACTGCTATAAGTACTAAGCTCATTTAGGTAGAGCTAGTTTACTTTAAAATTTCACTGCATATGTTTTTTATGAATTCATAGAGTCTAAACTCATGAAATTTCTTGCGGACACTGGTGGAGATGGATGAGAGAGAGTAGAATTTGAAATGGATGATGATGATCTACTCTTTGAGTAGAATTGTTACATGTTGATCTATGTTATTTGCTATTTCAAACTTTTACTCATGTATTGCATTTTTATGTGTGGTGTTTGTTTTTATGCAAAACTCCTTAGTATGGTTTTAGTGATGCTATCTTTTCTGGATAAACGAGCAAAGTCGGAATTTTGATATGTTCTACTTTCTTGCAATCTGAAACGTAAACATTATATATCACAAATATAGGAGGAGATTGTTAATGTATATTTGGATACATAACGGTTCAGAGACTTAACGGGTTCGGTTCGGATACCGGGATATCCAATACCTATATTAAATCTAGGGTTTGCCTATAAAACCCAAGCTAGGACAACAAGTAGGTAGTTCCACTTTTACCACCACCCCGGGATGCTTCAAGTGACATAACAGAAACTCCAACCATGCACTTCGTGAAACCTATACGTAGGGCGACGCTTTCTCCCTACTATTTTTTTCCAGTTTTATATTGCTTATATATACAGTCATTGCATGTCTGGTCGTTGGGAGGGACAAGAAGAGGAATCTTGGAGTAGGGAGGAGAATGAGCTGATACCAAAATGTATTTGGAATCTGTATCAGAGTGATGAGCGCGATTGCGGAGACAATCAAATCCCTCGCGGAAAGCAGTAACAATAGAAATCAGGGGTTTCTGCGGAGCAGTGGAAGAGGAGGAATAATGAGGGAAATGATAAACAAAAGGGGGCTCCAAAGGTAATAGAAGGAAGATGCAAGTGAAAGCTAACAAATGCTCCTCGCGCCCTGTCAGAGATTCCGCAAACACATGGAGGGCACAAAGAATATGACAACTGAAAGTAGTATCCGGTGATCCGCCGCTCCTTTCCCTTATTATGGAATGTGTTGCGGAAATACGAGAAAAAAGATAAACGAAATAGAAATCAAACAAACACAAACGACACAAATTTACGTTGTTCAACCCAAAATGGGTTATGTCCACAGGCATCAACAATCAGATTTTCACTATAAAAAACAAAGTCGGTTACATAGAGGGAATATTTCAGAGTTCCCAATACTCAAAGCCCAAAACGACCAAGAGCTTATATAACACTATGTACATTACAATTTTGGAAACAAGATTGACACATGAGCAGAGGCACACGCCCGTGTGCCTCGGCCGTGTAATGCCAAACGACGCGTTTTTACATCAACAGACATGTACCAACCACACTGGAACTGTCAGAACGGCACACGGTTGGGACACACTCCTGTGTGTCTCGGACCGTGTGTCCCGAAAAGTCACGTGTGTCCCCTGACTTATGGAGCAGTTACAACCGCGCACGTCCGGGGCACACACTCGTGTGTCTCGGGTCGCGTGCTAGAATTTTTTTGGTCAGGATCATGGCCCCGGACCCCGCGGGTCGTATTCAGCGTCGGTCTTCGCCTTTGGGTTAGGATTCAAGGCATATAATTAACGAAAAGGATTTCGGCGGTAGTCCTTCTCAACATCTATGTTTTCGGTGATTGTCGAATGCTTTCACTTGTCAAAATGTTTGTTTGTTTACATGTGGCGGGCAGCTGAGGCGACAAATTTAATATGTTCTTGATTGTGAAGGATAAATTTTGTTTATGATGAAGGATGAGGGTGCATTGTTGCAATCACTTGTTTAGTTTATGTCGAAGAAAGAAATGAATAATAAAGAGATCTCATTTTTTATATATTTTAATATAAATGTTATGTTTTGTAACATTCAAACGAGGTTTTTATAATTTCAATAATAAGAGGGGTGTAATCTGTAATTTTTCAAATTTAGAGGGGAGGTCCCGGTAAATGCCCCTTAGTGGTAACCCTTTGCTTTCCCCGTTCGATTCTCCAACCATGCGAATTTTTGGCTCTGCTGCCCGTTGCGAAATCACTGTCCGGGAGAACGGATACATTGACGCGTGGCATAATCACATGCGTTGAAAATTTTGTGCCCAAAAAAACAACAAAATTGTGCGTTCTGTTATTTTACTAAAACTAAAGTTCTTCTGTGGGAAAGTATTTATCCTTTGCCATTTTCTCCCGCGTTCTGCTGCCCTTTGTTGGTACCAATCCTTAGGTGCTCAAGAACTCCACCATTTTTTAGTTCGTAACATTTGTCCACGAGAAGCTATTCAATGGAGTCGATGGAGGATCATGTATGGTTTTATTTTTATGATGATATTTGTCTACATGCAAAATTTCTTAGTCCTAGTGTGGCGAATGAAACTCTTTTCTAGTATAGCTTACACTTTTAAAAAGTAGCAAGGTTAGGGATGAATTTCATAAATATTCATAGAAATAAGTTTGATTGCTATAAATAATCTCCATAGTGATCAATATGATATTAATAGAGATCAATTTGATTTCTACGGATTTAAAATTGATCTCCATAGAGATATGTTACAACATTCTATTCATGCAGTTATTTTTTTATTGCAAGCATAGGAAAATGGAGCTCATGTCTTTGAAGTAGTTCATAGCGAAGTTGAAGCCTACAATAATATTGTTGCGGGTCACTCGACGCTCTTCCAGACTGAGCGAATCGAACCGTCTTAGCCCGAGAGTGAGCTGAATGCGCAAATAGTCACAGAGAGAACAGACAAATGGCAAGAGAACGTTTTTAGAGTGGAAAACCCGGAAAGGGTGAAAAACTACGTGGTCCGATCTGCGCCAGCCAAATTTCACTAAGTGTTAGATTGTTACAAGCGAAGTTACAAGAACAGAGAGCGAGAATCCGCGAAGGAGATCTTTGAATCCGCGAAGGAGATCTTCGAACCGCGAAGGAGATCTTCGAAGGAATTCTTCAAGGAGCTCTCTCGGATGCAAAGTGTCAGATCACCTCAAATGAGGATTCAGAGTCCCTTTTATAGACTTGGCCGGAGGCGGCATGGTAATTTCACCGTTGTAACCACTGTAACCACCTGACGGGCCGATCTCGTCTGTTGATCGAGAGCACACGGATCGCCACTTTCTGGATATGACGACTTCGCCCCTCGGGCAGTTCGGGCAGTTGACGTTCCTGATTGCAATGCATAAATCTTGTAATCTTAAGAGAGAAAATGGAGTTAGCAGCGACGCGCACTATGAACTTTGCAACGTTCAAGTGTGCGCCGGTCAAGAGTACGCTAAGGACTTAGCGATACTAGCGCGATCGGGGTTGCGCAAGGATTGCGCAAAGAGCGCAACCGGCGGCGCGAGGCGAGGGGGGAGACCTGCGTCGAACATGTGCGCGGACGCAGGCGTGCGGTCGCGTGTTGGGTATCGTGTATGACACACGAGGGGTACCGTGCGCGGTACAACGTGTGTTGGCAGTACCGCGTGCAGTACCCCGCGCGGTACCGTGCTTGCTGCGCGGCCGCATGCGCGCGCGCGCAGTTGCGGGTGCGCGGTACCGCGTGCGCGCGCGATACCGCGTGCGCGCGCGCGATACCGCGTGCGCGCGCGCGATACCGCGTGCGCGCGCGCGATACCGCGTGTCGCGTGGTTACGCGCGCGTGCGGTACCGCGCGTGCCACGCAGTTGTGCGCGCGCGGTCGTGCGCTACCGCGTGTCCGTACCGCACGTCGTAGTGCACGGAGCTGCTGCGCGTGTGGCGGTTTTTTGGGCGGTTCTGGGTGGTTTTTCTCCTCCTTCTTGCCCACGCCTCCACCATCTTAGTGGGGAGTGGGATTTTCGGCTAAACGCGGTCTGGATTTCTCTATAAAATGGACGAAGACCTATCAAATATGTACTGTGCATACGCTAGTAAGGTCGGATTTAGCGTACGTAGAGAGCATCTAGTTGTGTGGCCTGACACAACCATACTCCGGTTACGTGAATATTGTTGTTCAAGGGCTGAACTCAAAAGACCGGACAGGGTTTCAACACATTTTAAATTTTGACGTGTAGAAACTAGAACGAATTGTCAAGCAGCTATTGTGTTCAATGCCGACAAAGAAGATAAAAATTGACAATTTCCAAATTTGTAGAAGAGCATAACCATCCCCTTGCATCCCAAAATGAGCAGCACCTACTACGGTCCCATCGGAATGTTGCAATGGAGAGTGGTACTATTCTGAAGTCAATGGCTGAAGGTAGAATTAGAATGTTTGATGCTTATTGCTATCTTCCCGATGAAGTTGATGGTTGTCAAAATTTGGGATTTACTAAATCTGACGCATACAATTTTATTGATAAGCATAGAAGATCAAAGATCGATGGCGGGGATACAACTAATCTATTAGAACTACTTAAAGAAAGATAAAATTCCGATAATATGTTTTCATTTGATGTCCAAGTTGATGATCTAAATAGGTTGACAAATTTCTTATGGATAGATGACCTTGGAAAAATTGACTACGAGTGTTTTGGTGACGTTGTGATATTCCATACGACTTATATAATGGACAAATATAATCTTGCATGTGCTCATTTTGTTGTAGTCAATCACCATTGACAGAACGTCGTTATTGCTTTGCATTTATATCAGAGGAAACTATATAATCATTTGTATGGTTATTCGAAACATTTTTGAAATTTGTATTTTGCAAGCAACCGATGACAAATTTTACTGATCAGGATCAAGTTATGGTTGTTGCCATTTAGAGAGTATTTAGGAATAGCGGACATCTGTTATGTCAGTGGCTTATTGCTAAAAAGGCTTTTTCAAAGGTTCATTTATTTAATACCGAGTCTGACATACGCGCTTTGTTTTACAAATGTTTGAGTAAGTGTGATACAATTGAAGAGTTTGAAGAATGTTGGAGTCAGATGATTGCCCAAGGATACAAAACAATAGGTGGTTGAATGACCTATACAATATTAAGCAAAAAATGGGCAACTGCTTTCAATAAAGGGGTTTTGAGTCATGTCATTTTCTCCACTCAAAGGAGTGAGTCCACTAATAATTTCTGTCATGCAATCACACAATCTACATCCTCGTTAGTTGATTGTTTTACTCAGTTGGAAAAATAATTAGTAATTCGCGTGATAAAGAGAAAAATGAGGATTTCAAATGCAAACAAGGGAGTATCTATGTGGATGTCCAAAATTGTCCAATTTTTAGACAAGTTTTAACTATTTATACGCGATCAATGTATAACAAATTCTATGATGATTTCAAAGAAAGAGCTTTCAATTTATTTGTTGAAGATGAGAGGTTAGTTGCTGAAAACATGTTTACATATATTATTAGATGGTGTAATCAGGCAGAACAAAATCGACAATGGAATGTGGAGTTTGATAGCATCACGTACGACATACATTGTTCGTGCTATAAATTTGAAATTGTTGGGTTGTTGTGCATTCATGCCCTTAAAGTATATACTCACAAGAATTTGAAGAGTATTCCCGAAAAATATATTTTAAAAAGGTGGACATCAAATGCAAAGAAGAACATCTACTCTTATGATTATTCTATCAACGACAATTCGTCTTCTACTTTGGCTTTTAGAAACCACATATGTCGTTCAACATACAACTTAGCTATACGTGCAGAAAAGTACAATGAAATGTGAAAATATGTTATAGATGTTATAGCCGAGATTTCCAACTATGTGGAGGACTGTTTAAATAAGAGTAACCCAACAATTAGTTCAAGTACAAGGAAAAAAGCAACCATCAAAAATTCACCTTGCTTGCGGCCAAAAGGACTCATGAAGACTAGAAATCATTTTCATCGATTCACCAAGGCTTGCAGGAGTTGGATCAACTAAGGGTGGTGACGTTGGATCATTATCATAAGTTGGTTCAACAAAGGGTGGTGTTGTTGAATCACGAGTTGGTTCAATCGAGGGACTAGAAATCTTAGGTCTTTTTTTGGTTGGTGACTTAAAAATCACTGAACACAAAACATTCTCCTCGGTAGTAATGTTATCAAACCGATCAAATACCTGATTCCTTTTCAAGTGGGGGAAACACACGAATTAAATCCTTGAAATTGAATGATGTATTTTCTGATCATCTCGCCAACCTAGACCTTCTTTCAGGAACCACCTTCAAACATATTGTAGTGTGCTCTAAGAACCATATCTGAAGGACAACAACAAATGTTTTAAAAGACTAAAATAACAAGAATCAAAGTCAATTTAAAAATTCAAACTTACAACAAAAATATGAGTACACCCATGCATGTAGCCAATAGACTCATTTGGAAGTACAGATAAGCGAACCTTTGCAAAGACAGCCACCCTCTCTGCTATCTGTTTCATGCTATTTGAAAGATGAGAATGGATTGCCTTGGTCCAATTATGTCTTCTAAATTCGAAGGGCTCAGATAGTTTTACCAGTACATCAAGAATACGATCACCACTAGTTGGGAAAATGTTACTTTTTTAAGCCTATACAAAATATATTCTTATGTGCATCGTACGATGACATCAAAATATAGAGAAGAGGTATATTCTATGATACTCTAGGGGTCTCAAAAATTTGCAGAACTCCAAGGTTTTGTAAAATTAACTTTTGATTTTCATCCAAGGTAGACACAACTAAACAAACTCTTGCACAAATATTAGAAAAACAGCATCTACTACTAAGAATATGAGGTTTTGAAGGATATTTCTTCTTCACATCTATTTCCCCGCAAACATGTTAACGAGAAATAGTATAGCAAATGTATCAACGAATGCTCAAATTCAGGTTAGATTTCAACAGAAAAAATACCTAATTCGGTGATCATGAGAACTATGAAGATCAATTTGATCCCCATGAACACAGGCTTAGAAATACAGCTAATTCGGTGTTCATGAAAGTCATGGAGATAAATTTGATCTCCATGAACACCAACTTAGGTCTCTACAGAAATCAACCACTATTTTCGATCTCTATGGAAACCGTATTCGATTTCTTTGGACCTCAGTGTTCATCGATGATTCTGGTTTTTGGCGACTTTGACAATGACAGAATCATCATTGATCTAAGTCACAAGCATACAACTGAATCAAAACCCTAAGTTAACAACGTAATGAGTTCTCATTTACCAGGAATAAAGTCGAGTTCGAAGGACGTTCTAGATTTAGCAGACGGTGATTCTTCGTCGTCGACGACGATAATTCTTCGTCGTCAATTGCTCCGATGAAGAAGAAAGGGAGAAGTATTTCGCCGTCGCTAGGCTTACAATTACCTGAAACCTCACATTAAGAGTTAGTTTGAATTTTCAAAATAAGAATTAAAAAAAACACATATGTCAATCATCCTCTTAATCCCGGACCTAAATCTATAGGTGATTGTTATCCGCACTACAGTTTTGGATATCCGCACTACAGTTTTGGATGTCCGCACTTTTTTTGTATGAGTTATTACGCGCCTTTTGGAAATACTTCTTGTACATACATTTTTAGGAAAAGTGATCAACACAAAAGTTGTAGATCTCATCGAGATCTACAACTTTCGTGTTAGAACAATTTTCCTAAAAATGCACTCACAAGACGTATTGCCGCGCTGATTGAAATATGTGCGTAACTATAGCGAATTTTTGGAAATACGTCTTGTATATGTATTTTTAGGAAAAATGTTCAACACAAAAGTTTTAGATCTCGTCGAGATCTACAACTTTCGTGTTGAACATTTTTCCTAAAAATATTTGTACGCGTAATAACTCATACAAAAAAAGGGCGGATATCCAAAACTGTAGTGCGGATAACAATCACCAATCTATATCCGAGCTGCAGAGCCAAAATTTTTGCCCCAGAGCCTCGAACGACGCCGGCGAGCCTTCCAGTGGGTCGATTGACGTCTGGCGAGACTCTACCGACCTTCTACCGGCGGGATCGAGCCCTCCTACCCCCTATTGTCCGTCTCCCTCCACTTCTCCCTGCCGCAGGAGCCTCGTCGCTCCTCCCTGAGGGTCTGTCGACACCACTTTACCGACCCTTCTCTGGCGACTGCGACGGGCCAGACCTCTGTGATCACGGCATTCAGTGACTGGTCTTCTCCTTCACCCCTCAGCCGACTTCCTTTTTCCCCAGTTACGGCCGATCCCAAGCCACCACCCCTCACGGCCCTCCCTGTACCCAGCCAAATTCCCTCTGCACTCAAAGTCCACCTACGAATTCCTCCACCAAACCTCCTCCTTTCCACTGTGTTCACCCGAGCCCACAAAACCTACGCCATCCACTGTTTCCCACTTAGCCGAAACCTACAGCTCCTTTCAGCCCAGGAAATCACTGCAGGTATTGAACTCAGGCTTCATTTTGCGCGGCGTTTGGAGGCAGCGTTTGCGGTAAATGCCGCTGCAAGGCGGGTAACCAAACGCCCGGCGGTGGAGTTTGCCGCGTCTGCACCCGCCGCGCCCTGAGAAATGGAGCAAACCGCTCCGTTTCAAGCCCGCCTCCTCCCCTCCGGTCCCAACCCGCTGTCTCCACCCGCCACCGCCTAACCAAATGAAGCCTCACTCCCCTCAATTATCTTAAATTCATGCAATTAAATTTAAGTAATCATACCTGAAATTGCATGCTTATCCTTCATTTTCTGTTACCCGCATTTCTCGCACTTTCCTGTTTTTCTTGCATCTAGTCGAATTGTGATTCTTTCATGGCATATGAAATCCTGCCTTGCTCTCTCGCCAACCATTTAATTAAAAGTTAAAGTTTAGATTTCGTACGGAGGTTTCCTCTCTCTTGAATTTCCGCGGCTTAAAGTAATAGTTATGGCACTAATTTATTTAAAAATATTTTTCAAGTTAATCTACGTCATTAGTGGTATAGGTAATTTCTCTTGAATGTATGCAAATGCTCACATTTTGAGCGCTATTGTTTTCTAGATTAACATTGTATTATATTGTGGGTTTCATGGCTAGACTAATAATACATCCGTTATGGGTAGGTATTAGTAATTCTCTTAAGATTTAGAGTATAAATCACTTGTTTTATTTTGCTTTCACTTGAATATCAAATCTTTAAAATGGATGTGGACTGGTGTTACTGTGTAAATGTACAAAATGTTTAGTTATGCAATTGCAAACTATCTCACACATTATTCTTATATTGAAATTTTTTTAGTCAGTTGTGTGGGGGTGACGGTGGTGTAGCCATATGTTCGATATGGTAGGGTTATCTAGTCTAGGTGAGTGTGTAGGGAACTCAAGGAGGCTAGTGTATGTTATTTAAATGATTGGAACACATAATGATTTATTTATCTCTTCGTTTTCTTTTAGAAAACATGATGTGTCTGGTTTGACAAATTCAGTATTGTACTACAACAAATAGTCTTTATCAAAAGTGACTCTGATATGTCCCTCTTTGTTCATTGGAGAACTCAAGGTATTGTCATCTTACTTGTTTATGCATATGACATTATCATCACAGAGGATGATACAACATGCACCTCCAAGATCAAAACACATGATTACACACTTTCATGTAAAGAAACTTGGACATCTTCACTATTTCTTAGGTATTTAGGTATTTAGACGCTCTAAGCAATTACAATAATCGAAGATAAAGTAGACCCTTGATATTCTATCTGAAATATGTCATCCATATGCAAATCTGCTGATACATCTATGGATTCCAATGATAAATATTATCGACCGGAATCACTGTCTGATCCAACTCTATCAGATTCATTCCAATACAAATGATTAATTGTAACCTCAGTGTTCTCAACCCGATATATCATTTGCAGTGACCACTGTGAGTCAATACATGTGAAGTCCTATGGTCTCTCACATAACTACTGTAAACAGGATCCCACGTCACCTGAAAGGAACTTCTGGACAAGGAATTCTCTAGAAACCATTCTCTGTATTGCCCTTCACTACCTTTAATGATGCTGACTCTGCTGGCTCAGTTAATGATTGAAGATCTACCAGTGGTTATATGATATTCTTAGGAGAAAATCTGAATACTTACATAGTAAGAAACAAAAGATTGTCGCTCATTTTTCTGCCAAAGCCGAATATAGACCTAAGACCCATGGCCCAAAATGTCTCTGAGCTCGTATGGATCATTCCATGAAAAGACTACATATATTGAAATTGAATGTCATTTTATCAAGAACAAAGTGAAAGAAAAGGAAGTGGTCCTACAACATGTACCATCTAAAAGATAGATTGCTGACATACAAAGCCTTTTCCCTGGGGACCCTTTACATGTTTTACATCCAAGCTAGATATGATCAATGTATATACTCCTACGAAGCACCGATACGTCAAAAACAGGGCCGTACCCGTACCGGGTACGTTTCCGGTACGGGTACGCGTATGGCACGGCGCGATACGCAAATTTATCGCTAAATTAGGTTTGCCGTTGCTCTGCCCTGCTCCCGCTCCCGCAGCCGTTCCTCTGCTCCCGCTCCCGCTCCCGCATACGCTCGCTCCTCTGCTCCCGCATACGCATACGCTCCTGTAAGTCGTTCGTTCTTCTTCTTCTAATTCAGAATTCCTGTGCAGGAATTCAGAATTCCTGTGCAATTAGAATTCCCGTGCAATTAGAATTCCTGCAGAATTCCTGTACAGGAGAAATTCCTGTACAATTAGAATTCTGAATTCCTGTATATTTTCTGTTCTAGAACTTCATGTTATATTGCATTAGTTATGAACTTGTACTTCAATTGATTATTTATGCTTCATGCTTTATTGTTTTGAGAATTAATAATTGCATTTTTAATATATATTACATATATATTTATTATATTTAATACAACGTATCCCGCCGTACCCGTATCCTTGTTTTTAAATTTTGCTGTACCGCCGTATCGGATACGTATCGTACCCGGTACCCGTACCCGTACCGGTGCTTCCTGGATATACTCTAACTTGTGAGAGACTGTTGAAGCCCACTAAAGAAGACTCGTCATGAAGGTCCATTATAGTATCATTCTTGTATGTGTGTGTGTGTGTATATTAGTCCCGCATTAACTTGAATGTTTTAGAACTATATTGGGTATATGTCATGCATTTCCATTAATAAAATATATGAATTACCACTGCTACAACTTGCCTACATAATTAAACCAGAAATTGAAAATGACAATAAAACACTTGTTAGCATACATAATCATCCACATGAGTACAAGAGATAAACAAAAACTTCACATATTGATAGTCATTCGATACAGATAAACCGTGTCCAAATGAACCGATACTACCATAATATAAGCATATTCATCATATTATTGGTACAGAACACTAAACTACATCAAAAACTACTCTTAGGAAGTACTAGGATTCTCCGACTTCTTCTCTGGAACAATTACAGCTTCCTTATCCAACATCTCATCTTCCTTTCGTTGAAGACATTCCTTACACCTTCTGTTTGATACTTATAACTCTACCATAAAAAAAATGTGACCACCACACAAAACAGTTGATTCTTTATGCAGGAAATGTTTCAGCCATGTTTTCCACTTACCTTGCTAGGCACGTCATTCAAATTTTCCTACAATAGTTAAAAAGTAATTTGATAAGTTACAGTGACTTCGTGGATTCTTAACTCCACTAAATGCTTAGACATACAAGTAGGCATGCATGTGTTGCAGTTCGGGATTAAATTGCAACTGGACCAAGAGAGTTTTGTTTTGGACTAAGCAAAACTACATTGCACCAAAACTATGTGATGGGGTTAGGTTTCTATGCGGTTTTTATTTGGTTTTAGGCGCAGTTTTCAATTTCAGACCATTTCCAATCCTAACTAAATATATTTCATAAGACAGTACAAGAACTAGTATTATGCATTACTCAAAACAATGTATAAACATGGCTTTCTACTCATTAATTTCTAGTTTAACTTCATTTTGATCTTTCTATGAACAATCGCTAATTTCTTGTAAGATGATATTTAAACATGCCATAATCATGCATTCTTGCATACTGGCTGATTGAAAGATGTTGCCAGTTACACAGCAGGAAGAAGATGGATTGATCAAAAACAGGGCTTTTTTCATTCATACCTATCCAGGTTTTATTACATTAGTTTTTATATTCAGTTTAAACCTTATCTACTAAATACAATAATTTTACTAAAATACCCATACAAGGATGCATTCACACGTGACATACAAAGCTCTCATATTTAACTTATTATTTTTGTGACTTCTTCACTTCCCTGTCTTCATCCTGTAGCAGCATCGGGGCTTCTTCAGATTAGGTTGCTTCCTTCAATCCTCCCCTTGATCTGGAGATGTCCCGACACAAATTTCTGCTCTCAGATGCAGAAAATGTTCTTTGGTAAGTGTCTTTGTCATGTTGTCCGTGAGTTGCTCGTCGGTTTGGCATTAGATTATACTGATATTTTCTAGCTCGACCTGATCTCTGATGAAATGATGTCGAAGCTCTATATGTTTGCTCATGTTATGGAAAAACAGATTCTTTGCCAATGCTATAGCAGATGTATTATCACATCCCAGAGTTATCTTGGGTCCTCCTTCATTCTTTTCTTCTATAGTTTCTTTATCTCTTTGTTCTAACCAACATTTTAGCTGAAAAAACCATAATGCCTCACACGCAGCACTGCTCATTGCCATATATTCTGCCTCCGTAGAGAACATAACAACTGTTTGTTGCTTACGAGCACTCCAAGAGATTATGTTGCTACCCAGGAAGAATACAAATCCACTTGTGCTTTTTCTATCTTCTTGATCTCCTGCCCAATCTGAATCAGAATATCCATGTAATGAGCCCTTGTTCCTTTTTGTAAAGATTAACCCATAATGTTTGGTGCCCTATAAATATCGGAGTATCATCTTTGCAACAACATAATGATGGATGTTCGGATCAGAAACATAACGCGAGACCATATTTACCGCATGCTCTATATCTGGTCTGGTATGTGTTACATACATATAACAAGGACCCAATTAGGGATCTATACTTCTCTGCCTCTACTCCCTCTTCATCAACTTTTCTCTTATGTAGCTTTTCATGTGTTCCCATTGGCGTAAGTGTTGGGTTACAATTGTCTAGTTGATGTTTTTTCAACAACTCACTTGAAAGTGCACAGTGTGCCTCTGAGTATTCTCTAGAGGGGTGTGAATAGAGTTTTAAATATTTTCTATCTTATTTATGCACACACAATAAAAACACTAAGTGATTATGCAACCAGCAATACCAAAGACAGAATAAAGTATAAACAGATGGTTGGAAATATAAAACACAGAAAAATTAAAGTATGTACAACACAGAAAATCACACACAAAGACACAGGAATTTTATAGAGGTTCCCCAAAATGTGGGTACTCCTCTCTTCTACCTCCCTGGTAGGATTGCACAACCTGTGCCTGAGTCTTTTGATTAGGAGACTCTTAGAACCCCTGAGTCTTTTGATAAGGAGACTCTTAGAACCACTGAGTCTTTTGATAAGGAGACTCTTAGAACCACTGAATCCTTTGGAAGAGAGATTAATAAAACTCTTTACAGTTGAAGGAAGAGTGAGAAGAAAGGAGGAAGAAGAAAATAGAATTCTGTCTTTCAGAATTCTTCAGAAGCACTTCTGTAGCTTCTGTCTTTCACAGGATCTGAAATGATGAACCCTTGCTTATGATTGTGATGATTGCAATGGTTATTTGACTTGATCCTTTTCTGTAAGTACTTCTTGTAAACAGCTGTTGTAAGATGAAGAAGAAGAAGCAGCTGTTATCTTTTCACTGTGCTGAAAGAAAATTTGTTTTTGTCTTAGGGTTTGAGGAGAAAGAAGATGAACACTCTATTCCACAGACAAGAATAATAATCAATCATGTCTCTTTCTTCTCCTCTTCAGCATACTTATTCTGTATGATTGAGATTTCAAATCCTTTCTTCTTTTAGGCTGTCCTGATAAGGAATTCTTTTGGACACCTAATTTTCCTTTCTTCTTTTGTTCCCGACTCGTCCATCAATTTTGAATATCTTCCAAGAATGATTTTGTTGTGCCCTAGAAAGCTTCATTCCATTCTTGGCAATAAACGAGCTATTGGAGAACTGTCTCTAGCCTTGTGGTCCTTCTGAAACGGTCTGAAAAGGACACAAAAAAAGCTTCCTTTTCTGACTGTATTCGACGCTGCGTCGACTTTATCATTCTTCATATCGACGCACCTCTGAGTTCATATAAGAGTAGCTTCAAATTCCTTCTTAGCTCTGACTGAACTCAGATGTCGACGTTACATCAATTCCTTATCGACGTATCCGTCGAGTTCAAGACTTGGACTTGAGCTTTAACTTCTGCGTCGAATTGTAGTCGAAGTTGCGTCGACTTCTTAGATGGCTTCAACATGCTCTTCCTTCTGCGTCGAGTTCCTTTCGACGTTGCGTCGACTTGACTTATACTTCGACAGGCTGAATAAGTTGCTTGGACTTCTAGTCAGAGTTGCATCGAAATCAAGTCGAAGTTGCGCCGACTTTCATTTGACGCAAGTCTTAACTTATTTTGTGATTGTCTTGACTTGACCTTGACACTCTAAGGTGAGTGTGACATCCTAAGACATCTAATGATCAATTTTACCCTTACTATACAATGAAAGTAATACTCATAGGAAGTAAAATCAACTATAGATAATTTGTTAAGTTAAATCAAAAGAGGTTTTTCTCAACAATCTCACCCTATTTATCTTAACAAATTTTACAGATTGTTTACAGTGATTTTACACATTCTTTGACATAAATCTTAATTACAAACATTTATACAGATACAATAAAGACATTATTAAATAACAAGATAGAGCATATAATAAACTTCCAAGCTAAGAAGCACCGATACGTCAACGGCGCGATACACAAATTTATCGCTAAATTAGGTTTGCCGCTGCTCTGCCCTGCTTACGCTCCCGCAGCCGCTCCTCTGCTCCCGCTCCCGCATACGCATACGCTCGCTCCTCTGCTCCCGCATACGCGCATACGCTCCTGTTAGTCGTTCGTTTCTTCTTCTTCTTCTTCTTCAACAACAAGTAGATTTAGTAGAGAAGTTGGTGGCGGAAAGATTGGTGGAGTTACTATGGCACTTCAACACCTAAACTGCAAAAAATTGCTTTGAAGCTTTTAGGTCAACCTTCTTCATCGTCCTGCTGTGAGAGAAATTGGAGCACATACTCATTCATTCACTCATTGAGAAGAAACAAAATTCTACCACAACGAGCTGATGTTTTGGTGTATGTGCATAGTAATTTACGCCTATTATCGAGGAGAAACGAAATCTACAATCAAGGAAGGAGCAGAATGTGGGATATAGGGGGAGATGCATGGGCAAATCCTTTTGATGGAGTTGGCATGCTTACAATTGCCAACTTGTCTTTAGATGAGCCAGAAATTGAAGAAGCCTTGATCTCAAACAATGCGGAGGAAGATGAAGAAAATGAGTGATGAACATCATTAAATTTGAATTGATTATGAATATTTCATGTTTAAGAACTTCATGTTATATTGCATTAGTTATGGACTTGTACTTCAATTGATTATTTATGCTTCATGTTTTATTGTTTTGAGAATTAATAATTGCATTTTTAATATATATTACATATATATTTATTATATTTAATACAACGTATCCCGTAGTACCCGTATCCTTGTTTTTTTAAATTTTGCCGTACCGGATACGTATCGTACCCGGTACCCGTACACGTACCGGTGCTTCCTATCTTCCAAGTAATCATCCTGTTCTGAATCATTGTATGAGAATTGTTTCATATGTATACAGAATACCTGAACATTACTATTCCTTCTTAGGAGTCTTCCTTTTCCTTGAGAAGACCTTTGGTATCACCTTTCTTGCAACAAAAAAAGTTCATTTTCTTCTTCAGGACTCCTGACAACTTCTTGATGGATTTCATTATCTTTGAGAGGCTCCCCCTGAGATTGTGCATCTTGTTCAGCATTTAGGGCAACCTCCTTACCAATCATTTCCACCTCATCCACTATCTATTCATCTTCTAGGAACTCCCCCTGAGTTGATGGGAGCTCCCCCTGGGTTACTGCAGCTGGCTTCCCCTGAATAGATGCAGACTTTGCTGGAGGATTCTCAACTGGCTCCACTTGAACTGTTCCTGTTTGAAAAACAGTTAGTTTGTTTGGGTCATGAACCTCAGTATCTGGAGCAATCTCTTCTGCAGCACTCTTGTTCTTTTCCTGGACATTCTCAATTCCCTGGTTAAGTAACTCCTCATGAATCTTCTCCCCCTTTGTAACCTTACTGACAAGGGAGGTTAAGAAATCTTTTGTGATCATGGAGGAAGATACAATTGTCTTGAGAGACATGAGTGACTCTTTTGATTCTTATATTTCTGACTCCATATAGGAGTATTTCTTATTAAATTTTCTGGCTTGACTGGCCAGTAGGTCAGCAAATGTGCTTGAGGCCAACCCTACTGCCTTAGAGATGGCTTGTTCAATATCAATAGAGGGAGTATGAACATGAGATGTAGGAGGAGTAGGTGTGGGTAGAATAACTGGGGGAATGACGTGAGGTTCTCATTGAAGTCTGGAAGATCTACAGGGGAGAGGGATTGATAGACTTCAGGAGAGATATGAAATGTTGGTAGGGGAGCAGATTGATTGTCTGTGATTATGGTGGATGGTTGTTGTGGTTGGAGAGGGACCTGAGGTGCAGGTTCTGTGGCAGGGATGGAGGAACTGGCCTGATTGTACTGAGCTGGATCAACATCTGGTTATTATCTTGTTGATTTACTGGAGTGTCCTGTGGAAGAGAATTATCCCTTGGAGGATCTGGTAGACTTGGCTCTGTGACTGGTGGAGGTGGAGAAGGAGGAGGTGAAGGTGCAAATTGACCAGGCTTCAGAATTTGCTTGGTCCACTTGGAGAATATTCCTGTATTCATCCTTTTTCCTGGAGGAATGGACACTCCTTTTGATTTGCACACCATTGGATAATGGTGGAAGAGCACCTGACTCATGATCCTCATATAAGCATTCTCTTTGTGTGAGTATTTGTGTCTAATCAGCTTCAGGAGGCATCTTCCCTAGTCTATCTTCTTATTAAGGACTAGAACTCCCATGATCTGCAGCTGCTGCTTGGGGATGACATCATGGGTTGAGATTTTACATAGAAGCACTTTCCCTACTATATCAGCAAGAAATCTATATTCTTCTCCAAGATCAGTCTTCTTCAGATTGATGACCTTATTGATGCAAGACGATGCGTAGGGTTTGCGCGCCTGTCGGCTATTTCTAGGAAACCCTAAATACATGCAATTGAAAATTGAAATTTGAGCGAGCATTGCACGAACTTTAAGAAATTAAGCAACTAGATTTTTTTAATAAAACACAAAATTACTATTTTGTTTTAAATGAATTTTCTTAAAAAATGGTTCGATTCTAAATCCGGGGAAGGAAGGTCGCAACTTTCGTTCTGTTCCCCTTGTCGTAGCAAACAGAAATCGTGAACTCCAATACGTTTCCGTTTGGAGTTTTCGACGTAGCGTTCGCTGACAAAATCCGTGCGAAAACCCAGCAATGACTCTATTAGCCTAAAGAGAAAATGTAGACACACACAAAGGAGGAAGTAACAAATTACCCACGGAAAGAGGCGTCTTTCCGCAACCGAAGCCGACGGCGATACCGCGAGGAATTCCTCGTCACCTTCGATCTCCCGCTCCGAGGTCAGCCGCTAGCGCACACGGTACCACGGAGAAAATTCGCTCACTCTCACACTTGAGTGGCCCCACGAAATCTCACAACAATTCCTCTATTTTGTGAAGCCACAGGAAACACAACTAACAATCAAACAAAGTTCTTGCCAACAAAATCTCAGCGGAGGCAACCCAAGAGAGCACAACCGGTTCCCAATTCAGCAACAGGAAATAAAGGTCAAACAGTAAAATTAATATTACTATTCATCTTCTTCTCAAGACCTAAATACTAACTAACAACTTGACTCCTCTCACATAGCAGTCAGTAACACCAATGGGACTCGAACAGGAGCAAACAACAACCGGAATTTCAACACAATTTCTCCAACAAGTCTAAAGAACATAACTTCTCCAAAAAAAACTCTTAAGCAGGAAGTAGAAAATGGACAACCACTCACAACAGCCCAACTCTTCTCACGGAGGCAGAAACGCAGAAATAACAAATCAAAACATCAATATTTCTCTTACAGGAAAAAATCGCCCACTGTTCATCGTCTCTTTTTCAAGCACCTGCCGCGCCTCCCTCCTTCTTCAGGTTTTAACTCCGAGTAAGGAACTCGACATCACCCAACCGTCGCTAACTGCAGGGGTCGTGGGAGAGGCGGCCTCGCTGGATCGCTCGATCGCTGGTCGTGCAGCGCCGAAGACGGGGAAGCGCTGTGCGGGAGTCTGCTGGCCGAATCGTGATGGACCGGCTGGAGGAAATGGCAGAACCGGCTGTAGTTAGGGTTGTCTTTTTTTTGTTTAAACAGGAAAATAGTATATATATGTGTGTAATTATATATATATATATATCTATACTATATTAAAAAGAAATATCAAAATGGATTCCAAGAAATATAAGACATCTAGAGTATAAAGAAATATCAAAATGGATTCCAAGAAATATAAGACATCTACGCGATCATGACCGTCCATAAGGGTGATCGGCGTATCCCTGAATACTTCACCCGTTAAAGCCTCACCATTACTCCCGACCTTCTACTCTCCCCGCAGCAACAGCGCCCTATTCTACCCTCGCGAGTTCCACCGCTCTCGCCCTAACTCCAAGCGGAAACCAGCCGCTCCATCTCTGATCTACCTCCACCGGGACTTTCGTTACTACTCCACCGCCGATCAAGCATACTTTCGTTACCGCTCCACCGCCGATCAACCATCTATCATGTTCGCTAACTGTTACGACTTCCACGAAGCACATACCAGCTATTTTAGGAGACGCACATGCCAGGTACGCTCCGTTTGGGCTTTCGATGGCTTCCAACTGCTCTTGGGACACCTTCATCCAATCGTCTTTGTCTCTCCTTTTTACCGGCAGAAACTCACTCGATCTCAAGGGAGTTACCTGCAGAAACTCACTCGATCTCAAGGGAGGATTTACTGTGGTCACCCAGCTTATCATTCATCCTTCACTGTTGATTTTTTCGTGCGCTCGGCAGCAATATAACAGCTACTCACCGTTGGCCCTCATCTTTAGGTAGCTTTCATGGACAGTTTCCATTTCTTCAGTGTTCAATCTGCATTTTTAGTGGTAATCGCATCAATCAGCATTTTCTCTCTTCAGAAATCCACTTAGAACACCAAACTGTTTGACAAATTCTTGAATTAC
This sequence comes from Dactylorhiza incarnata, assembly GCA_033032865.1. NCBI lineage: Eukaryota > Viridiplantae > Streptophyta > Magnoliopsida > Asparagales > Orchidaceae > Dactylorhiza > Dactylorhiza incarnata. The sequence goes on along the minus strand of JAWHQI010000284.1, from coordinate 2,513,897 downwards.
TTTGCACACCAACTGTTTGTACTTATGCCTATTGGGTTTGACTTAACTCCTCAAACTAATTCAAGAACTTTGTGCGATGGAAATAACATAGTAACTGTTGCTATTCGCCTTTGGTTTTCCAAGCATTACTCCAATTGAAAGAAATTTATGATTTCAAATCTAATCTACATGCCAATGATGGATAATTGATTTTAGTATGGTTATCAGCAATTAGCTGGTGTCTTGGCATTTGGTTTTCTTCACCATTATTGACTCGGGTTGAATTTCTTCAGAAAATTGCGGACATCTTATCGCGGATAATACGGTTAGGACGGCGGTCTGATTTTATCGTCTGATAGTTTGATTCTGGTTGTCGATTTAGTTAAACTGCTATTCGGTTTTATCATGGACATCTTGCGGTTAACTTAACAGAAGACGGCCTATTCTGCATTGTGATTCTATGATACATGAGTTACTCCCTTGGAATTATGGCAAGGAAAGAGGAACTCAGTTAAGATCTGTCCACGTGACTTGACCAGTTAGAACATTATATTCAAGTGGCATCTCTGAAAAAACCTGTTCACATGTATCAAGCGTCTAGATATATTACGCATAATTAATAGTTCAAAAAGATTAAAGCATTGGGCTAAAAGTGAATAAACACTCATGACCATATAAGCCGGCATTGGCCTGTAGTTCAAAAAGATTAAATCATAAGAGTGTTTGTTGCATAGCTTACGGGGAAATTTTATCGAGGTTCAATCAAAAGTTGTGTGTCATCCTGCTTATGATTCTCTCTCTACCTACAATTTAGCATGTATCTACTTCGTAGTATTTGCATTATTAATTTTTGAAAATAATGTCGCCGGACGCGAAAGAACGTCGCGGGTGCGGGCATTTGTGAACCGCCCCCACGACAAAAGTCGCCCTCGACGACAAATATCGCCCCCAACGACAAATGTCGCCCCCCACGACAAATGACGCACCCCGCGACAAATGACGCACCTCACGATAAATGTTGCCCTCCAGGAAAATTGTCGCCCTCAACGACAAAGGTCGCCCCCCACGACAAATGTCGCCACCCACGACAAATGTCGCCCCCCACGACAAATGTCGCCCCCACGACAAATGTCGCCTTGGATCGGGCTGGAGGCCCGTGCCTGTCACTCGTATATATATATATATATTTGGGGAATACAATAAAAGCTCCAAATATACGGCTACGCACGCAGGCGTGCAAAATAAAACGCAAACTAAATAAATTGCAAAATTAAAATGCAATAATTCATGGCCGGTAGAGGTCCGGACGGGTGCGGCGTCGGACACTTTTGCGTCGTCCTGATCGAGGCTGGTCTCCACCAACTCTCCCCCTCTCGAAATCACTCATCTCTGGTGAGTGTTCCGACCGGTAGTGTTGTAGAAGATCGGCATCCAAACGCTGTAGCTCCTCGACCAAGACCCAGCTGGACTCGGTCTCTGGTTTGCCATGCCAACGAACCAAATATCTCTGAAAACCACCATCAATAGTGGTTATCGTCTCGTCGTCTAATATCTGCTCGGGAACCAAGATCTGTCGCGAAAGTCTGTCAGCGGCTCTGGGAACTGGTATGGAGGAATCACCTGGTGTCTCATGCTCAGTCTGAAAGTTATCAGTGGAGAATGGAAGAACTGCAGATGGTGTGTCAGTAACTGGATGAGTGTCGGTGTGTCCTGAATGTGGCTCCTCACTAGCACTCCCCAACCCAGAAGCAACAAATGAAGGAGAAGACAAAGGAAACTCTAAAGACTCATGTGGATAATCGTGGAATAAAGTCAGATCGGCTACGTTAAAAACCGGATTGGCTCCCCAAACGGAAGGCATCTCAAGTTCATACGCATTTTGCCCAATCCGCTTGATCATTCGAAAGGGTCCAGTTCTACGGTCAGCTAACTTCTTGACGGTACCCGAAGGTAACCGTTCCGGATTTAGCCGAACCATCACCAAGTCATCCACTTTGAAACAACTAGCTCTTTAATGCTTGCTAGCTTGAGTTGCGTATAAATCATTTGTACTATGCAATTTTCGCTCAATTTCTTTATGCAACTCATGCAAATGCAATGCATAGTCGTGTGCGAACTGGCTAGTCCTAAAAGTGGGTGGCAGTGAGGCTAAATCTAGCGGCACTCATGCAGTGTGACCATGAACAACCTCATTGAGAGATAAACCCGTGGATCTATTCTTCGAATTATTATAGGTCATTTGACCGTGTGGAAGAATTAGATCCCAATTCCCCTGGTGATCTCCTACCAAACAGCGCAGTAAATTTCCTAAACTCCTATTAACAACTTCAGTTTGACCGCCGGTCTGCGGATGATAGGCGGTCGAAAATAGAAGTTTAGTACCTAATAGTCTCCAGAGTGACTTCCAAAAATAACTGGTGAACTTGACATCTCGATCGGTAACGATAGTCTTAGGTATCTCTCGGTGCGCGACAACCTTTTTATAATAAATTCGGGCAATATGAGAGGCGTCGTCGGTTTTGTTGCAGAGGATGAAATACGCCATTTTAGAAAACCGATCGACCACTACAAGAATGGAATCGTGTTTCCTAAAAGTGCGCGGCAATCCAAGCACAAAATCCATGCTAACATCATCCCAAGGAATACCGGGCACCGGTAACGGTGTGTATAATTCAGCGGACTGTTTATTGCCCTTCGCTACCTGACAAGTGCGGCAGCTACTGACAATCTGTGCGATAAACCTCTTCATCCCGGGCCAATAGAATCGCTCCTCTACTAAGGTTATCGTCTTATCTCATCCAAAGTGTCCACCTAAGCCTCCGCCATGTAATTCCCATACAATGAAGTTTCGCAATGAGGTGCGGGGAATACACAAACGGGTTCCACGAAACAAATATCCATCTCGAATGAGGTAATCTGTCTCATCGTGAAAGGGATCAGAGCGTATCGCATCATAAATTTCGCTAAAATCGGGACCACTAGAATAGTCGTCTTTGATACGCGCAAATCCTATCACCTGAGTACGCATCTGTGATAATACGAGGGTGACTCGACTAAGGGCGTCGACAACCCGATTCTCCGTTCCCTTACAGTGCTTGAGAACGAAGGCGTACTCCTGCAAATATGATACCCACTTAGCCTGTCGAGGGTTCAACTTTTGCTGCGAATTGATGTAACGTAACGCCTGATGATCGGAGTGGAGGACAAACTCCTTGGGCAACAAATAATGCCTCCAATGACGCAACGTCTGCACCATCGCATAGAACTCGCGCTCGTAGTTGGAATAATTCAGCTTCGGGCCTGAAAGCTTTTCACTAAAAAATCCAACGGAGTGTCCCTCTTGGCTAAGTACACCTCCCATCCCACCCCCAGAGGCATCGCAGGATACCTCGAACACGTGACTAAAATCAGGGAATCCAAAACAGGTGCCGTGGACATCTTATCTTTGATGATCTCAAAGGCTCTAGCTGCCGATGACGTCCACTGGAAATTTCCCTTCTTCGTATACTCAATGATTGGCGTCATAATAGAACTGAAGTTTTTAATGAATCGACGATAAAAGGTGGCTAGCCCATGAAAACTACGAACATCGTGAATGTTCTGGGGTGTAGGCCACTCACGAATCGCTCGGACTTTCTCGGGATCCATAGTGATGCCAGCGGAGCTCACTATATATCCCAAAAAGATAACAGACTCAACCATAAAAACGCATTTCTTCAAATTGATGTATAGTCGCTCAGCTCGCAGGAGCACGAAAATAGTACGCAGGTGAGTCAAATGCTCACTCTCGGTCTGACTATAGATCAAAATGTCGTCGAAATAAACTACTACGAACTTCCCAATGAAAGGTCTGAAGACATGGGTCATCATCCGAGCGAAAGTACTAGGGGCATTGGACAACCCAAAGGGCATCACAAGCCACTCGTAAAGTCCATCCTTCGACTTGAAGGCAGTCTTCCACTCGCCTCCTTCGCGTATACGGATCTGATTATAACCACTACGAAGGTCGATCTTAGAGAAGATCGTAGCCCCAGTCAACATGTCCAACATGTCGTCCAGTCGGGGTATCGGGAATCGGTATTTCACTGTGATCTTGTTGACAGCACGACTGTCAACGCACATACGCCAGGTACCATCCTTTTTCGGGGCAAGGAGGGCAAACACTGCACAAGGGCTAAGGCTATGACGAATAAAACCTCTATCTAATAACTCTCTAATCTGCTTCTGCAGCTCCTCGTGGGCGGTAGGATTCAATCGGTAATGCGGTAGATGAGGGAGGGAAGCTCCAGGAACAAGGTCTATCGCATGCTGAATACACCTCATAGGAGGTAACTCAGCCGGAAGCTCATCAGAGTGTAGATCCTGGAACTCTTCTAAGAGTCTCCTAACAGGTATAGGAGTAGACTCATATACCTCTGATAAATCAGATGCCTGTAAAACCACTAAGGCATAAATAAATCCACCGTCAAAACTCTCTCGATGGAACTCAGTACCTCGTATAATGCTAAGAGTCTTCTTCCTTTCAGTGGGAGGAAGAGATTCTTTCGCACTATTACTCGCGCGGAATGGCGGTGCTTTGGGTCGCACCGGGGTCAACACTACTCTCTTCCCATCCAGTAGAAAGGAGCAAGTATTGGACCTGCCATATATGGTGACATCTCGGTCGTATAACCAAGGTCGCCCAAGTAAAACGTGGCACACATCCATAGGCATAACGTCATACCAGATCTTATCGGAATACGTACCGATAGTGATGGGCACTAAACATCTCCTAGTCACCGATAGTGTAGTCTTGGTAACCTAAGCTACCTGAAATGGGGATGGGTGCGACTCAGCTGTGAGTCCCATGCGGGCTAAAGCTGTCTCAGCTATCACGTTCATACAACTCCCGCTATCCACTACTAAACAACACACTTTCTCCCCAGCCTTAAAGTAGGCCTGGAAGATGTTCGTCTGCCAATAATCGTCTGATTCTTGTGGTGTGGATAACATGCATCTCACCACTAGAACACCGGGATCTATATCCTCATCACTAGGCGTACCGTACACTTCGTCGTTCAAAACGTGAGAGTCCTTCTCGACTCTCTCTTCCTCTACAGGCTCATCCTCCTCAGTCACTTCATGAATAACTAACGTGTCTTTCCTCTTGGGACAATCTCTCGAAATATGGCCCATCTGCTGGCACTCATAATATCAGATCTGTGAAGGAGTCACAGTTCCCATGGTGGACTTCCTGTTCTGATCTCGGGTGTAGGTCGAGATAGGCTTCGACGCACTCTCCTTACCTTTCTGTTCTTCTTTTTTGTAAGAAGTATTCGTTTTAGGTTGAGATTTGAACTGGGAGGTTCTTCATATCTGGGTTTTGAGCTTCTCTCTCTTCTCCTTGAGTCTTCAGTCTTGACCCACTTTCTGAATCTCCTTGTTAGGAGACTGAACATTTTATCTTCAGGAGTGGAGGGCTCTCCTTCAGCAGCTTTCAGAGCAAGACTTCTTTGGATAGGAGTTGGAGTTGTCTCCTTTGCCTCTGTTTCAGCTCTGCTTTTCAATAACATCTCATACGATTTAAGCTTTCCTAGCAAAACATCAGTAGAAATTTCTCTATGACTTTTTGACTCTTTGATGACCCAGATCCTTGAGTCACATGAGCTTGGGAAGCACATGAGGATCTTATCATTGATTTCTGTCAAAGATATTTCCTTGTCCAGATTCCTTAGCTTATTGATAATGATGATGAATCTGTCATACATTTCAGCAACACTTTCATCAGTTTTCTTTTGAAAGTTCTCATATTGGGATATGAGAAGGGACTTCATGTCCTTTCTTTCATCAGAACTCCCTGCTACCAGATCTCTTTTGCTGATTGGCAGTCAACTACTTTCTGAAAAATGTCATCTGACATTGTGGAAACCAGAATGTTCATGGCCTTGGCATCACATGTCTCCTGCTTCTTCTCAGCCTCTGTCCATTCATTTCTTGGGACAGCTTCCAGTGTTGAAGATCCACTATCATCTTGTCTGATTGGAGCTGGGGGACCTGAAAGTATAACATCAAAGATGTCTTCATCAATAGAATTCATATACAATTTTATTCTAGCCTTCCAGAGTGTAAACTTATTTAGGTTATACACTGGTGATCTTGTTGATGCATAATCTTTAGAACTCATTTTCTTTAAAAAGTAGTTTTAATTAATTTTAAAATAAAGAAATGAGAGTATGAGATCTTTTGATCAAGGTATTAACCTTTTAATGATCAACCTCCCTCTGATACCAATTGAAATTGCACAGTGTGCCTCTGAGTATTCTCTAGGGGGGGGGGGTGAATAGAGTTTTAAATATTTTCTATCCTATTTATGCACACACAATAAAAACACTAAGTGATTATGCAACCAGCAATACCAAAGACATAATAAAGTATAAACAAATGGCTGGAAATATAAAGCATAGAAAAACTAAAGTATGGACAACACAGAAAATCACAAACAAAGACACAGGAATTTATAGAGGTTCCCCAAAATGTGGGCACTCCTCTCTTCTACCTTTCTGGTAGGATTACACAACCTGTGCCTGAGTCTTTTGATAAGAAGACTCTTAGAACCACTAAGTCTTTTAATAAGGAGACTCTTAGATCCACTGAGTCTTTTGATAAGGAGACTCTTAGAACCACTGAATCCTTTGGAAGAGAGATTAATAAAACTCTTTACAGTTGAAGTAAGAGTGAGAAGAAAGGAGGAAGAAGAAAATAGAATTCTGTCTTTCAGAATTCTTCAGAAGCACTTTTATAGCTTCTGTCTTTCACAGAATCTGAAATGATGAATCCTTACTTATGATTGTGATGATTGCAAGAGTTATTTGATTTGATCCTTTTTTGTAAGTACTTCTTGTAAACAGCTGCAGTAAGATGAAGAAGAAGAAGCAACTGTTATCTTTTCACTGTGCTGAAAGAAAACTTGTTCTTGTCTTAGGGATTGAGGAGAAAGAAGATGAACACCCTATTTCACAGACTGGCAGACAAGAATAATAATCAATCCTGTCTCTTTCTTCTCCCCTTCATCATGCTTATTCTGTATGATTGGGATTTCAAATCCTTTCTTCTTTTGGGCTGTTCTGATAAAGAATTTTTTTGGACACCTAATTTTTCTTTCTTCTTTTGTTCCCGACCCGTCCATCAATTTTGAATATCATCCATGAATGATTTTGCCGTGTCCTGGAAAGCTCCATTCCATTCTTGGCAATAAACGAGCTGTTGGAGAACTGTCTCTAGCCTTGTGGTCCTTCTGAAACGGTCTGAAAATGACACCAGAAAAAGCTTCCTTTTCTGACTGTATTCGACGCTGCGTCGACTTCATCATTCTTCATATCGACGCACCTCTGAGTTCATATAAGAGTAGCTTCGAATTCCTTCTTAGCTCTGGCTGAACTCAGATGTCGAAGTTACGTCGATTCCTTATCGACGTGTCCGTCGAGTTCAAGACTTGGACTCGAGCTTTAACTTCTGCATCGAATTGTAGTCGAAGTTGCGTCGACTTCTTAGATGGCTTCGACAAGCTCTTCCTTTTGCGTCGAGTCTCTTTCGACGTTGTGTCGACTTGACTTATACTTCGACAGGCTGAATAAGTTGCTTGGACTTCTAGTCAGAGTTGCGTCGACATCAAGTCGAAGTTGCGTCAACTTTCATTCGACGCAAGTCTTAACTTAACTTATTTTGTGATTGTCTTGACTTGACCTTGACACTCTAAGGTGAGTGACATCCTAAGACATCTAATGACCAATTTTACCCTTACTATACAATGAGGGTAATACTTCTAGGAAGTAAAATCACCTATAGATAATTTGTTAAGTTAAATCAAAAGGGGTTTTTTTCCCAACATCACTAATATATTTTCTTGTGAGATGCTAATAACAGTTTTCCCTTGCTTAATATGCATACCCAAGAAAAAATGAAGTAAACCAAGATCGGTCATTTCATACCTTTGATTCATCAGGTATTTGAATTCACCAGGATGTGTTCTTTGTCTGTCTTGGTATATACTGAAACTTCAAATGGGCATCTCTGATAGCCTGATTCAAGTAAAAACTGATCCAAATTTGCTTTCCAGGCACGAGGAGCCTAGCGCAACCCATATAAAGCTTTGTGTAATTTATACACTTTATCCTCTTTGCCAGATATCACAAAACCCCTTGGCTGATCAACATACCCATCCTCGGATATTTTTCCATTCAAAAACGATGCTTTAACATCCATTTGGTATAAAGCCAAATTATTTGTTGCAACAAATGCAAGGATAAAGCGAATAGTCTCAAAACGAGCCACTGGTGCAAAGGTTTCAATAAAATCTTTACCGGGCTGTTGAGCATAACCTTTTGCGACTAATCGAGCTTTGTGTTTCACCAAAACTCCATTTTCATCTGTTTTTGTTTTATAAAGCCATTTAAGCCCTATCACTTCTTTATCAGAGGGCTTTGAAACCAGTGATCAAGTTGCATTCTTTTCAATTGTGTCAAACTCTTCTTTCATTGCAATTTTCCAATATTCTTTAGTAACTGCTTCGTTGTATGTAGTATATGTATCAATGAACAGGGCAAGTTCACATTGCTGATATATTTCTTCAAGACTTCGTTCCTTGTGGGGGGAGGAGGATTCAGAGCCTTTGGAGCTATCTTCATCACTTGTTGGATGCTCCTCGACAATGACTGGTTGGAGGGATTGAGCTGATTCAGCTGCTTGATCAACCACAGCCACTTGTGGGAATGTGTCTTGCTCAACATCTGATCCCCAAGACCACGACTCAGATTCATTAAATATAACATCTCTAGATATTACTAGGCGCTTAGTTTGAGGATTTATGAGCCGATATGCCTTTGACGCATGATCATACCCAATGAACAGAAGTTTTTCTGTTTTCTCTTCAAGTTTTCCTTCTTTTGCTTTCAATACATATGCAGTGCATCCTAATACTTTAAAATGCAATACAGAGGGACTTCTTTTGTACAATAACTCATAAGGAGTAGATAAAGGATGAGCCTTACTTGGCATTCGATTGAGTATATATACAACAGTATTGGTTATTTCTCCCCAATACTCTTTTGGTAAGACCATATGTAACATCATTGCTCTGGACATTTCCAATATTGTGCGATTCCGCCTTTCAACTACTCCATTTTGCTGGGGACATCGTGGTGTTGCAAGGTCTCTGCGTATACCAGCTTCTTGACAGTAGGAATTAAATTGGTGGGACATGAATTCTCCACTTCTGTCAGTTCTCAAACACTTAATACGATAATTCAACTGATTTTCAATCAGTACCTTAAAATTTTTAAATGCTTCAAATGCTTGAGCTTTAGTTGTAAGATGCACGATCCACATATATCTGGAATAGTCATCAACCAATAATTAAAACTATCTTTTGCCTCCAATGGATTCTACTTGAGATGGTACCCACAGATCAGCATGTACTAATTCCAATGGCCTTGAACTTCTGTATGAAGACTTTTGTGAAAATGGGAGCTTATGTGCTTTGCTCCTTACACAGCTTTCACAAAATGCAAGTTGTGTTTTGAACTTTGGCAGTCCAACCGTCAACTGATTTTTGCTCATGTTACTCATGGCACCCCAATGTATGTGTCCCAGTCGTCTGTGCCACAACATTGTATCATCAATTACACTTTGATCTTTCATGACAGCAGTTTGAGCAACTGTCTGAGTATCTAAATAGAATACTCTATTAGCTGACATTGGCACTGTGGCTATTTGCATCTTACCTGTATTCTCAACAATTTGACACTGTCCTTGTGAGAAGTACATTGAATATCCCTTTTGTTGTAACTGTCCCACACTTAGCAAATTTTCTGGTAGACCAGGTACCCATAAGACATCTGCAATAGTTTTAGTTTGACCTTGCTTAGTCAAAATATACACACTTCCTTTTCCTTCTATCTTCAAGGGCTTTCCATTTCCAAGATACACCACAGATTTAAAACTTTCATCAAGGGTAACAAATTGTGACTTTTGACCGCACATATGACTTGAGCTATCACTATCAACATACCACAGAAATAACTTGGGATCATTTACCTCTGCTTAATTGCTTATAAAAAACAAGACATCATCATTCTCAACTAGTCTTGCTTCTTTCACTTTAAACCAGCAATCTTTATCTAGATGAGTGGGTTTTTTGCATCATTTACACTTGTAATAACACTCCATGGTAGTATGATCGGGTTTATTGCAGAGGAAACAATGTTTAACAAAACTCTGTTCTTTATAAGTTGCTTACCTTGCTGAGCAAATTTCTGCCGTGCTTATTATACAGTTGCTGAGTTTTAACAACTTGCTGCTCAGGTATATCTACAACCTCTTTTAAAACATTTTGCTTTACTTGAAGTGCCTGCTCAAGTGGAAGTGGTATAAATTTCTTCATACGATCCTCATGTGACTGTAAGGAGCCCATTAACTCAGTTAAAATGGGTGTATCCATATCCTTGGACTCTTCGATTGCAGCAATAATATCCTCATAGCTCCTGGACAAACTAGTCAGAACTTTCTGCATGATCTGCTGATCATCTATTACACGGCCAAAATTTCTGATTTTATTTACTATATTAACAATTTTTGCATAAAAGTCTTGCACTGTCTCATCTTCACGCATGTGAACTGCTTCTATCTGTCTCCACAAAGTATGTACCTTTATAGAGATAACCTTCTTTGCCCTTTAAATCCCTCTTTCAATGTATCCCAAGCACCCTTTGTTGAGGTGGGCCACTCCTGGAGGTGGCACCAAGAATACGAGGGAATATGCTATTTGAAAGTCCTTGCTGGATGAGAAGTGCTTTAGCATTCTTTGCCCTCTCCTCTTTGGTACCCACAAGAATTTCACCTTCTTTGGTTTTACCTGGTATCTGCATACCATGTTCAACAACATCCAGCAAGTCCTGAGTATCAAATAGTGTTTGCATCCGAGCACTCCACAACTCATACATATCATCGTCGAAGATGGGAACTCCTGCTTGATTGCATTGGGGAATATTGGTAGATGATGCCATAATCGTCTCTCAACCTCCTCACACCTCTGTTCGCCTTGCTTTCTCAACCTCCCCTTCATCTAAATTCAGGAATTGATCAACTGGCTCTGATACCAGATGTTGCCAGTTACACAGCAAGAAGAAGATGGGTTGATCGAAAACAGGGTTTTTTTCATTCATACCTATCTAGGTTTTATTACATTAGTTTTTATATTCAGTTTAGACCTTATCTACTAAATACAACAGTTTTACTAAAATACCCATACAAGGATACATTTACACGCGGCATACAAAGCTCTCATATTTAACTTACTATTTCCATGACTTCTTCACTTCCACGTCTTCATTCTGTAGCAGCATCGGGGCTTCTTCAGATTAGGTTGCTTCCTTCAAAAGCATACATATATGCATGAACATAACTATAAACATATCCATCACTTATTATCATATACATTAGCAACAACACTAAGGCCTTTATCCCACCATAGTGGAGTCAGCTATATGGATCCTTTGTCGCCATTGTGCCCTATCTTTAGTCATAATCTCACTAATGCCTAAGTACATCATGTCTTTCCTCATAGTTTCATTCCAAGTCCTTTTTGGTATACTCATCCCCTGTTTAACATGCCTAGTTGTGAAACTCTCACAACGCCTAATAGGTGCCTCTAATGGTCTCCTTTGTACGTGTCTGAACCATCTTAATCGAGTTTCTCACATCTTCTCTACAATTGATGCCATTCCTGTCTTATCCCTGATACATCTATTCCTAATTTTATCCAGTCTCGCGTGTCCACACTTCCACCTAAGCATTCTCATCTCCGCAACTCCCATTTTTTGCTCATGTACACAATTCACTGCCCAACACTCAGAACCGTAGAGCATCGCTGGTCTAATTGTAGTATTGTAAAACTTGCCTCTAAGTTTTAATGACACTTTACGATCACATAAGATCCCAGACGCGCCTCTTCACCTCAACCAACCTGCTTGGATTCTATGTATCACATATTTATTTACACCTCTATATTTTTGAACTATCAATTCCAGATATTTAAAGCACTCACTGCAAGAAATTTCTTGGCCACCTAACTTAATGACATAACTTAATGACAAAGTCATTCGTCACTAAATTTAAGCTCCATATACTCTGTTTTTGTCCTGCTCAACCTAAACCCCTTTTTTCTTAAGTGTCTCGACAAGTTTCAAGTTTCGCGTTTACACCATCGCGCGTCTCATCGACCGAAACAATATCGCTTGCAAATAATAAACACCATGGTATTGCTTGTTGGATATGTCTGGTGAGCTCATCTAAGACTAGGGTAAAGAGATAAGGGCTGAAAGCTGACCCTTGATATAAGCTAACAGTGATAGAAAATTCCTGTGTTAATCCTCCAGATGTTCTCACCCTCGTCACTGGATTTGTATACATGTTTTTGATTGCGTCAATATATGATACATTTACATCATTCTTTTCTAAGACTCTCCATAAGACCTCTCTTGGAACCCTATCATAAGTTTTCTCAAGATCGATAAACAACATATGCAAAAAAAAAATCCCGATAGTTGTCAATGAGCCTCCTCAAGAGGTGTATAACTTCCATGGTTTACCGCCATGACATGAATCAAAATTGATTCTCCGAGATGTTAATCTCTCGTCTTACTCTTCTCTCTATTACTCGTTCCCATAGTTTAATGGTACGACTCATTAATTTAATTTATTTGTAATTGATACAATTTTGTATATCTTTTTTGTTTTTATACAAAAATACCAAGATATTTTCTCTCAATTAGTTTGACACGCTCTTTGTCTTTAGTATTTTATTGAAGAAACATATAAGCCACAAAATCCCTTCCTTCCATAGGCATTTCCATACTTTGATGGTTATATCGTCTGACCCAACCACCTTTTTATTTTTCATCTTCTTTAGAACATCATCTACCTTCGATGCTTGAATTTTATGATAAAAAATTACGTTCTTATGCTCCTTCGATTTACTTAACTCTTTCAAGCTCAGTTCATTGTCTTTTTTATTATTATAGAGTTGATAAAAGTATCTTTTTCATCGCTCTTTAATAGCTACATCATCCGTCAAAACCGTATCTGTTTCATCCTTCATGCATTTAACTTGGCTTAAATCCTTCGTTTTCCTCTGTCGAGCTCGAGCAAATTTTTATGTATCACGCTCTTCATCTTTGGTATCTAGTCGCTTGTAAAATTCTTATTAAGTTTGACTTTTTGTTTTATTTACTGCATATTTAACCTCTTTTTTGGCGACTTTATATCTTGCCAAATTTTCGTCATTCCTATAAGCGTATAATGTTTTATATCTATCTCTTTTTGTCCTCACTTTGTCATACACTTCCTCTTTCTACCACTAAAAATCTTTATGTGTGGGCGCATGATCTTTTGACTCTCCAAGTGCATTCTTTCCACTTTTCCTTAAATGTGAAGATATAACTTCTCATGTGACATTAAGATCAATGTAAGGATTATCAACTAGTTGTTGCATAACAGTTGCCTTGAAAACAATCTGTTTTTTCATCTTCAAGTTCCACCATCGAATATTTTGCAACATTTGTATCATTCTTTTGAATTTACTATATTTAATTTGCACATCCAACATCATTAGCCTGTGTTGTGTTGTCAAGCCTTCTCCTGGTATGACTTTGCAATCCTTACAAATCTTTCTATCCATTTTGCGAGTCATAAAATAATCAATTTGTGACTTATTTGGTCCGCTCTTATACGTAATTAAATGTTCTTCCCTCTTCATGAAGAACTTATTTGCCACAATTAGCTCATGTGCTATGACAAAGTTTAAAATGATTCTTCTTTCTTCATTTCTTTCTCCATACGCAAATCCTCCATGAATGTTTGTATAATTCATATTTTTCTTCCCTATATGTCCATTTAAGTCTCCTCCCATAAAAATCATCCCGCTTTGTGAGATTTCTCTTACCAAATCATCTAAGTCTTCCCAAAATTGCACTTTAATAACTTCACTTTATCTTACTTGTGACGCATAAGTACTAATCATATTAATAGTTTCCATTCCTACGACCAATTTAAGAGCTAAAATTCTATCACCTTTCCTACTTACCCCTACAACTTTATCCCTCCAAGTAGTATTCACAATAATACCTACTCCATTGTTTGTTTTATTTTTTCCCATGTACCCTAATTTAAAACTTGAATTGTCTAGAAGTTTAGCTTTCTCACCTACCCATTTAGTCTCTTGCAGACTATCCTTCTCCTAATTATCGTATCCACTACTTTCATCGATTTTCCTGTTAGCGTACCTATATACCAACTTCCAAACCAAAGTCGATTACAGATCCTATGATCTAATTTTCTAAGACGCCTAATATGTGAGGGATCTTGCTTATTTAACACTACACCCAAGTCATCTTCGAGATGCAACGGTCCTTGCTATACGACGAGTACTTCTGCACATTTAACACTGCAGATAATCATGGAAAAGAGAGAAATAAATTGAATATTTTGTATTAATTTCTCATACACATACATACAAGTATTTGTACACTTATATTTGAAGAGAGGATGGAGCTATAATCTCATTCTAAGATGTGCGACTAAATCCTAAGGAGGTAATGAGCTCTAGTTGGGCCTTGCTATGGGACTTTGTACATATTTTATTCAACACTCCACCGCAAACTGGAGCATACAGATCGTAAGCACCAAGTTTGGACAAGAACTGATAATATAGCAAACGCGGTAAAGCCTTAGTGGAGGTGGGGAGGAATTGGGTGGGGTGGTGGTGGAGGGATTTTGGAGGGGAGTTAGTGGTAGTGGTGGTAGTCAGCTAATGGAGGTGGGGAGGAAGGGGGCCGACCAAGGGAGGTGGAGGAGGGGTGACCGACTAGGAGATGGGGAGGGGATGGGGAGGTGGCCGGCTTGTGGACGTGGAAGGGAGGGGATAACTTCCACTTCCAAGCTTCGACACTTGGCTTTACCGGCTTCGACACCGGGTGATCGAAAAGAGGATTCTCTTCTTCAGTCAATCTTTCAATGTCTCTAAAATGAATCTCCTACCCCTATATATAGACTAAGAGACCATTATGGACGGTCATGATTCTTCGATCACGACAATCCTCAAATACATACAACAACAACAACAACACTCAAGCCTTTATCCCACCATACAACGGCTATATGGATCCTTTGTCGCCATTGCGTCTTATCTTTAATCATAGCCTCATTAAAAAATAAAAGTCCTCAAATACATCAAAATAAAATAAAAAATACTGAAAAATAACTAAAAATCTCGGATTGTCGATATGCATAAAATGGACGGCTTCGATCGTCGTGTAGACCGATATGTGCCGCGATCCCCGTTACCAACAGCTCACCGAAATAGAATGAATCGAGTAACTGTCCTCATCTAAACATTATAGGTGTCTATTTCACTTCATGAGCAACTGCAGCATTACATGGTCCTTACTGTATTTGCAGAGCTGCTAAAGGAGGAGGATTTTGTTTTTTCAGAATATGGTGGCTGTTCGATGGAAATTACCTTTTTAGTTAAATTTCTTAAAAAAACAACAAATACAAGGTCAAAATGGTGATTTGTAGTGCTTCCACCCTAGTCTGCTAAAAAGTAGTCAATTCTTCCGATGCTTAGCATTTTGTTTTTTCAACCTTCATCTTATGGTCATATCATATTGTTTTGGTATTTCATATATGTTACTGATACTTTATAACAGGTCCTTTCATTTTCAAATCTTCATTGGTGGCAGTTCCAATAGACTCCTATGGGTCTCCTTAGCATTATCAGGAAGATAAAGAGGAAGGAGAAGGAGATGAGGATCCTTATGGTGTACGCCCTTCTCCATAACACTTTCCACAGTCTTTCTCCACAAAACTATTATCTTAACGCTTATTTTTTAGAACTCTTCTAATTCTCTACCCTCACCCCTCATGTGCCATAGTGGACTGGATAACTCAGGGAAGACGACAATCGTGCTCAAGATCAATGGCGAGGACACTAGCATCATCAGTCCTACCCTTGGCTTCAACATCAAGACCATCAAGTATCAGAAGTCAGTCTTTCCCTTCTTCCTCTTATTCAGCTCCTTAAACTTCAATCTTTTTTTACTTAAATTTCTTTATAATTTAAACTGATCCTGGGAAACGAAGCAGGTATTCCTTGAATATTTGGGATGTTGGTGGGCAAAAAACGATCAGATCCTATTGGAGAAACTACTTTGAGCAGACAGATGGCTTGGTGTGGGTTGTAGACAGCTCTGATGTGAGAAGATTGGATGATTGCAGGATGGAGCTGGGAAATCTACTCAAAGAAGAGGTTCGATCCCCCCCCCCCCCCCCCCCCCCCCCCCCCCCCCCCCCCCCCCACACACACACACACACACACACACACAGAGACACTCACACATTCTTTATGAAAACATGGACTGTGAGAATAGTTTAAAGTTGCTCTGACTCTGATATTCAGAGTGGTAATCTACAGTAATACATCATTCTGCATTTCTCACTCCTGTGGCTTTTTTGTTTTTGAAATTATTCACTTTGGATTTATTCATCTTGTTTTCATGTTCTGGTTTCTACGTTCATCAAATTTTGGCATCTTATCTTTAGAATTCATCTGGATGCTGAATGAAGGAAGCATGGGTATGTGCACATAAATCAAAATGGATTCTTGGGTCTGCCCTCTCTGATGTCTTTGGCTTTGATTTGAGGGCATGATTCCGCAGCAAACGCAACTGTATAGGGGGCCACTATTTCAGTGGTACTCTGTGAGCAGCCACTTTGTGCATTTATTGTCAAAGGTTAGGTCTTTCTCCTCTGAGAGAAGCCACTTTGTGCATAGTGCCAAAGGTTAGGTCTGTTTCCAATCTTCCCCCGCCCATACCCCCAATGATTGGGGACGATATGGGTTCTGTTGTTGTTGTTGTTGTATCTTTAGAATTCATCTCATTACTTTTCATTTGATTTTTTTAATTGAGATTAGAATAAAGGAGGCCGAACTCCCAGATAAATCAACTGATCTCTAACATTGTTTGATGTGTTTAGCTTCCTACCTTTTTGATGGGATCAACCGCATCGAGTAAAGCATGAGCATTAAGGGCTCTGCACGGTCTATTCTTATCGCCATCAAATATATGATCATCATTAGATGGATGTAATCCGACTCACATTCAACCTGATTTTTCATATTTGTATGTATGTATTATTATTTGTACAAAGTGATATTTTATGATTTAGGTTAAATGACCCGATCATGCGATTTGAGTCTTCAGATACATTTAAACTAAAACTCTCTATTTATATTCACTGATTACTAGGGCACGTGCATTTAGATTTTGTGCCACATCATTCAGACAGTGCACATCATTTTCTGATCAGAGTCGATTTTTGCTATCGACAACTACAAGATTGTCATCTCGATGATCGGCGCAAATGCGATCAGCTCGATTTTCCATATTTGTTATGCAATTTTTTGTATTTTTCTGAGTGTTATTTTGAGAATTATGCTAAATGTTCCAATTGGGCGATCTAAGTCAGTTGATGTATCTAACATAAATACGTCATCCCCCCTATAAGAACTCATCAGTTATTAGACGAAGGGATCGATGCTGGAGTTCCAAAAAGAGTTGTTGGACGTGTTGAAGCCCGAATTCATTCCAGGAGGTGTCGAAGCCCCCTCCCGCCTCAGTCACTCATCCCACCGCCGATGAGACCACGATCAATCCCGTCTGAGCCCCTGCGACCTTCCGCTGCCTCATCCAGTTGCTGCTGACAGGTCCCTAGTCTTAGCCCCCTGTGCCTGACCTCCATGAAACCTTCACTGCTGATCCTAGCCATCAGATTCTTTCAGGCCCATCT
Organism: Dactylorhiza incarnata; assembly: GCA_033032865.1. NCBI lineage: Eukaryota > Viridiplantae > Streptophyta > Magnoliopsida > Asparagales > Orchidaceae > Dactylorhiza > Dactylorhiza incarnata. Next base: position 2,496,038 of record JAWHQI010000284.1, on the reverse strand, counting down.
TGACTTGTCTAGAGTTCTCCACATGCTTTCTGAATATTCTACACCCTTCCAGGTCCACTATGGTGTCCATATCCCCAAAGAACCTCCTTCATCTGGCATGACTGTTAAACCTCGCCCGCTCAGATGTGTCACGGATAAGATAGAATCTTTAGGCCTGTGACATTCTCTCCCCACTAAATCCTACGCCACACATGCGGCCTTTACCCTTCTTCCTCAAGACATCTCGAGTCTTTGAAGTTTTTGTTTCTAGACCTCTCACGCCTTTGCCTTCACCTTCTCTGGTATGCCTTGTCGTACTGGTGCTCCCACGGTTTGGTTGTTGCGCTCTCCTACTCTAGCTTTTGGAGAACAAGCAATGCTCTGAGAGACCCTCTCACAATACTACCTCCTTCCCGTAACTGGTCTTCTCTGCATGAACTTTTGCATCATGTTACTTTGCCGCTGGCTCGTTGTCATCCTTGAGGAGAGCAGACAACCTCCCTCGCCATGGGCAACCACATGCTTTGTGCAATTTGTCACACAAGAAGCATCTCAAAGAGTGGCAACTTTCCTTGTCTTCCTTGTGAATCACCATCGGACTTATCTCATTGTTACTCCTTCTGATTGTCATGGCGCTAAGGGTCCGCAACGCTCGTATGTTCAGTTCTTTCTTTAGCTCATGGTCTTGCTTCACTAGTGTTGCTAGTTTCCCCTGGACTAAGCAGTCATGTGCTCAATGTGGTCGGTCACATAAAATGCACTTCAAGAGTCATTGTTTCTTTCACCGCCCTTGTGATCGTCCCTGTCTCCCTTTGTGGCGAGGGCTGGACTCAATGCATTCTTCCTCAACACATCTACTATGGTTACTACTTTCTTCAGTTTTAGAGTCTCTATGTTCCCACATCTTGTATGTCATAGTTTTTGACAGTTCTTGTACACCTTTGCTTCGAAGCTTCAATTTTGCTCATGGCTCAATCCCATCCATAAACTCAAAGAAGGCATCTTTTTCGCTCTTGGAGGGAACTTAAAGCATGAGCTATCTATGGCCCAGTTTGTTTAAGCTTGGTTCTTTATTGAAAGATTGGATGTCTTGCAAAGGAGATAGTTGCTTATTATGAAAGGTGTAGAAAAACACCAGGCGAGAAATAAACTTGATAAAAATATCAATTCTTTGTATTTCTTCACATGTATTACAACAAGTATTTGTACATTTATATAGAAGAGAGAGGGGATAAGAAATCTCATTCTAAGATGTGGGACTAATAACTACAAAGAGAAAGAGCCTAAATGGGTCTTTGTTACTGGGCCTTTTTACATGATTTCTTTAACCCCCCCCCCCCCCCCCCGCGCAAGCTGGAGCATACAGATCGTAGGCACCAAGCTTGGACAAGAACTGATAATATAGTGGACGTGGTACACCTTCGTGAGAATGTCCGCAATTTGTCCGGCAACAGGAACATGTATTAAGTCCAGTTTCCTGAGTTGTACCTTCTCCCGAATGAAGTGACAGTCGACTTCGATGTGTTTTGTCCGTTCATGAAAAACAAGATTCTTGGCAATATGTATAGCAGCTTGACTGTCATAATAGAGAGTGGCTGGTGAGGGATGTTTTACACCAAGGTCACTAAGAAGGCTTTCTAGCCAGTGAGCTCAGATACAACAAGGGCCATTGACCGATACTCTGCTTCAGCGGACGAGCGAGCAACCACCGACTGCTTCTTGCTATGCCAGGTGATAAGGTGTCCACCAAAGTATGTACAATATCCGCTTGTGGAACGACGATCATCCAGGGAGCCAACATAATCAGCATCAGAGTATGCAGTAAGAGATAAGGGAGATGAAGAAGGCTTGTATACAAGTCCTTGTCCAGGAGCGGTCTTCAAGTATTGAAGAATGCGCTCAACTGCCTGGAGATGAGAGATACGTGGTGCATGCATAAAACGACTGACAACTCCAACAGCAAAGGATATATCAGTCTTGTAACCGTTAGATATATCAGCTTCCCCACAAGGCGACAATAATACTCCGGGTTTGGAAGGAGTAGATCAGAGTTTGAGGCATGAGCATAGAGCTTGTGATTGACATCCATAGGAGTGTAAGCAGGCTTGCATCCAGAGTAGCCAGCGTCACGGAGCAGGTCAAGACAATATTTTCGTTGAGACAGAACAAGACCATCAGGACGCTGAGAGACTTCGAGACCAAGAAAGTACCGAAGGTTCCCCAGATATTTCGTTTGAAAGACAGAGGCCAAATGTTGTTTGATCATATGTATTCCGTGGAGATCATCTCCCGTTATCAAAATATCATCGACATATACCAAGAGAATCACAGTGTCTGACGGTCTATGACGAGTGAATAGAGAGAAGTCAGGCGAGCTTCGAGTGAACCCAACATCATGAATAACCTGACTGAACTTGTCAAACTATGCCCGGGGAGACTGTTTGAGGCCATAAAGAGATTTCTTTAGACGACATACAAGAGACTCCCCCGTGGTCTCAAACCCGGGAGGTTGTTGCATATAGACAGTTTCCTGCAAATCACCATTGAGAAAAACATTCTTAACGTCCAATTGGTGCAACGGCCAGTGTCAATGAACAACGAGAGAGATCATAACACGAGCAGTGTTCAGCTTGGCGACAGGGGAGAAAGTTTCATCATAATCCAGGTCTTGTTATTGAGTAAAGCCACGAGCAACAAGACGAGCCTTGAGGCGTTGAACTGTCCCATCAGGGTCATGCTTGATGGCAAAGACCCACTTACATCCTACACAAGTCTGGCCCGGAGGAAGAGGGACAAGATCCCAAGTGTGATTTGTCCAAAGAGCAGTCATTTCTTCATCCATGGCTGCCCGCCACCCCGAATGTTGAAGAGCCTCCTGCAAAGAGTTAGGGGTGGAAATAAAGGAGAAAGAAGTAGCAAATTCTCGGAGTTGCGGAGAGAGGCGATGTAAGGATATATAATTTACCAAGGGGTGAGTCGTAGAAGCAGGTGTTGTATCTTCAGGCCGCAAAGTATCATTGGTAGGAGGCACCTGTTTCAGAGCATCCGATGTAGAAGAGCGACGAGTATAAACACGAAGAAGAGTTGGTTTGGTGGAGATGGGGGCCGGTGTTGGAAGTAGTGGTGGCAGTTGAGATGTTACCAGAACTGTGGGACGAGGAATGGTAGGGGGTGTAGGAAGAACAGTAGGTGTGGAGTGATAGGGCTGCTCTTCGAGGAAAGTGACATCCACAGATGTAACAACCTTTCGATCACTAGGAGAGTAGCAGACATAACCTTTCTGAGTGCGAGAGTAACCGACAAACATATATTTGGTAGCACGTGGAGCAAGCTTGTCGGTGGTCGGACCAAGATTGTGAATATAACAAGTGCAGCCGAAGACACGAGGTGTGATAGTAAAGGGAGGGGTGGAGGGAAACAGAAGGCTAAAAAGAGTTGCGAAGTTGAGAAGAGAGGAGGGCATGCGGTTGATGAGGTTGCGGTTTGGAGAGCTCGCGACGGTCAGAGGTCAGCGGACTGGAGGGATCGCAGAACCAAAGAGCTCGCAGGAGAACAGGAGAGCTCACAGGAGTGCTCGCGGTCTCAGCATGCGAGACAAGCTGCGGTCTGAAGTCAGCGGACTGGAGAGCTCACATGAGATACTGCGGTCTGGAGAGCTCGTGGTCTGGAGAGCTCGCGGCGGTCAGATGATAGCTGACATGAGAGCTCGCAGAACCAGATAACGCGTAGAACCGAAGAGCTCGCAAGAGAACAGGAGGGCTCGCAACGGAGCTCGCGTCCTTGGCAAGCGAGACAAAGCGGTCTCGAACGCAGAACGGCTCGGACAGAGCCGCGGTCAGAAAAAAAGGCAGATCGCATTGAAGGGCGAAAAGCTAACCAACTGTGGGACCCAGCTGCCAGAGAGGAGAGTATAAAAGGAGGAGGAGGAGAACCAACTCCAGAAGGAGGAGGGAGCACGGGATGCGGTCACACAAAATTGAGACCGCAGAGGGAGAGAGCACGGGCTGCGGTCACTGGAACTTGAGACCGTAGGACAACCTTGGAAATCCAGGGATGTAGGCAACGTGCCAAAAAAGGTTTAGGACCGGTTTTTCTGCTCTGATACCATGTAGAAAAACACCATGAGAGAAATAAACTTGATAAAAATATTAATTCTTTGTATTTCTTCACACGTATTACAACAAGTATTTGTACATTTATATAGAAGAGAGAGGGGATAGAAAATTCCATTCTAAGATGTGAGACTAATAACTACAAAGAGAAAGTGCCTAAATGGGCCTTTGTTACTGAGCCTTTTTACATGATTTCTTTAACAAAAGGAAAAAAAGACACTACCTTCATGTTGTCTTTCTCCAGTGTCTTTAAGAATTCTCCATTGCCAGTTAATTTTTGATGATGATTTTGCTGATGTGATGCACTAGCTTTTTCAGGAAGATTGTGCCGCATCAAATTTGTTTCTTCTTCTGTGACATCCATATATACATGTACCAGAACTAAGTAGAAAAATGTATCCTGAAGTGCTTTTCAGATCATCAACACTTTTAGGCTTTATTTGGCACGGTGGTGGCGGTCGTGAACATGAGGGTTAAACCGTCATTCATTGACGACCACCTAAAAAACTTCATTCCTTTGAACATAAAAATGGATGAAGTTCCTTAGATGGGCGTTAACGAATGACAGTGTAACCCACATGTTCACGACCGCCACCACCGTGCCAAACGGAGCCTTAGTCTAATCACTTTCATTACAAGTAACCAAATAGGTTTTCAATTTTGTTTTGCATATTTCATAGTCTAGTGTGCTAAGAAAGTATCTGAGTTTCTTGTTTTCGGAGCACCATAGCCATGTTTCCCTCGCCACAGGAGTGAATCTTTGGAGTAGACTTACTGCTAACAATATATTTGCAACAATCTTGCGTTTGTTTAATATTCAATTTTGAGATATTTATTATTCAATAGAGATTGTTTTTAATCAAATTTGATGGAGAATATGAATATCGAACTTTGCTAACAGCCCCATACTAAGGGCTCATTTGGCACGACGGCGGCGGTCGTGGATGGTTACGAACTGTCATTTTGTGAATGTCCGACCTCACATAAGGAACTTCATTCACTTTTATGCTCAAAATTAGTTTTTTTTTCTTGGTGACGGTCATAACCATTGTCATGCCAAACACATTTTTTTATGACGGTGGAGTTTTTTGTCCAAACTCACCGGAGCAAAAATGCCACGCCAAATGAGCCCTAAGTTATATGTGCCCATTTTATCTTCTGCAGAGATTATCCGGAGCCTCTTTGTTGATCTTGGCTAATAAGCAGGATATTCAAGGTTCCCTTAAGCCCAATGAGATAGCAAAGGTAAGTTTTTCGGAGAAAAATCATCATTTACTTGTATGAGTATTTATTTTTCATTTGATCATCACTTGGTTAAACTTCTCTTAGATACTAAATTTGGACGGTATGGATAAAAGCCGGCATTGGAATATTGTTGGTTGCAGTGCCTACACCGGCGAAGGTTTGTTTCAAGGGTTTGATTGGGTAGTCCAGGATATTGCTTCCAGAATTTATGTTGTTGACTGATCATTTGTTATTGACCCAAAGTTGTTTGATCAGAATAATTTTTCTGGGCGGTTCCAAAGTTGCATTTTACTTGCAGAATCATTCAGATTCTATTGACTATGACTATGGTTGCAGATTTCTTGAGGAAGTTTGTTACTAGTTTGTGTTATTGGCCCGCCGCACCTTTTTTTAAGTGATCTTAAGTAATTATTATTCGTGTTATTTTGGGTATATATATGTTCTTCTTTATCCTTTGATATTAACTCTATATTGGTCTAATTGGTTTATCTTTTAGATTCCATTTAGTGTATTATGTTCAAATTACCTAGCTTTTTTGTTTCTACTACTATATTTAATGCTCATTTAGATATCACTGATTTCAATTTTATATAATATTGTTGGTTAAATTCTTGTTTTTTTAAAAAAATTAATCTATAATTCTCTACGATATCCTTTTATCTGGTATTATTAACAGAGCACTTCTTCATTTTAACGAGCTAGGCTCCATTTGGCATGGCTTTTTTTGCTCTGGTGAGTTCGGATAAAAACACCATCGTCATAGAATGTATGTTTTGCATGACAATGGTCACATAAAACTAATTTTGAACATAAAAGTAGACAAAGTTCTTAGTGAGGTTGAGTGTTCGTGAATGACGGTTCATAATCACGGTGTTCATGACTGCAACCACTGTGCCAAACAGAGCCCTAATCTTTAATTTAGAGGTGATATTCTCACTTATATATTCTCCATCCCCCCTGCACTTGAAAATTTTCACCCTTCTCACTCATGATCAACCTCGACTCTACTTTCCTTGCAATTTCTAAATATGATGCCCTGCGTACTTATTTTGATATGAAATTGATAAAGGAGAGTATTATTTTTATTTAAATTTGTAGGGTTTAATTATGAGCTAGATATTTGATGTTAATAAAATTAGCTTATGACTGTTAAATTACCCGTATTCAATTTCTTTTTATAACAATGTATTGAATTACCATCTTATTATAACTACCAAAAAAAAACTAAAACCCGTTCATTTAACTAAGCATCAGTCCAGATGCAAAAGCAAACTATACTCAATTGCTCTAGAAAAAGATTATTTTATTTTAGAACTGCATCTCATGGCTGTGAATAGAGATAGATTAAACAGTTTTGGGCACTGTTTCTAGTGTCAACAAGTATGGTCGTTGCTGGCACATAAATGCACATAAAAGTAGTCATTTAGATTTAATATTAGTAAATGACATCAAGTAAAATGTTAATTCAGATGATTTTTTTAAAAAACTCACAAAACTGGTAGTCCCACATGAGACTCGGGTCTGGCAGGCATGAAGCAATCAATCCCCGCGCCTCCAGCCGCCGGGCATCACAACAACAGTGGTGAGGCTCGCTAGGCTTCTTAGCAGCAGTGGAAAAAGTACGCAGGAGAGAAGAACACACTGAACAATGGAGCTGAGGGAGGGCAAAGTAGTAAATATGTGCACCAGATCTCCCATTTATATAATAGCATAGAAGATATGCATAAAATTAAATTGCTACAATTATATATTGACAAAAACAAAGAAAGTGTCCAGCACAAGTCTCAATGTGTTCAAAGATACAACAAAGCAAAATCTGCACTACCAAAACTTTAGAAACATGTAGTCACAATGTGTTCCTAAGATGAAACAAAACAAATTCCTATATTATATATAGAAATAATTATCAAAACTTCGGCCGGAAGTTAGCATAATTACATGTTGCACTATTCTTACCTTTGAAATTACAAAAATCTCTTGCAAATTTGCATTTCATGACATCCATGCACAAAAATATTCCCTTGGAGTAAATTTCCAGGGTCATCTTTTTGTGCATGAATGTTATGAAATGGTGCTCTGCTCTCCAAACAATACAAGGCTTACGCGTGCATTTTTGGCAATTTGACAAAATATACACTCTTAACAAATCCTTTCCCCAGCTCTCCAACACATTTAAGTGTATTAATGAGCGACGCCTCTCCGTCATAATCACCGTCTCTCTTTCGTTTCTGCAAAATGTTTTACCAAAACCAGCGTTAGCTCGGATTCCTCGTCTAAAAACAGAGCAATCTAACACCATCTCCGATTCCTCATCAAATTTTCTTTTTTTTTAACTGATTGAAATTCAATCAAATTACTAGATGGAGACGGGTCAAAATGAATCCCAACAAGTCTCCAACCGTGAGGGGATAAAGAGATCCAATAAAAATACCTTTGAATCCCAGGTCAGACCGATTGCATCGCCTCCAAGAGAGTCATACCATATCCTGAAGGTTTCAGGGAATTCTTCCTACATGCATGAATACAAAGCCAAATAAACAAAAAAATTCATGCAATTCGTCAGCTGAATGATTAAATTCACCGAGTTTAGAGAACCTTAAGATCTTCGAGGAAGAATCTAGTCGGATCAAAGTTAACCAAAAGCTGACTTGCATCCACGAATCTTTGGGCTGAGCCACCATCATGTTGCTCGATGAAAGGCTGAAAATCCTTACTCGCTCTTCCATGGATTACGGGTCTCCCTGATTGTGAGAATATTAGGTCTACTCCCATTCCTCAAGTTTCATTCAAATACGAAAACAAAACCTCACCGTGACTGATCGTGCTGGGAAAAAGAAGGTGGTGCGGATACGAAAGCTTCTCTCGATGAAGTAGCACCACCGCATCATAGTTATTCATTGGTGTACGAAAAAGACACTGCAAAAAGAAAAAAGATGAGTTAATTGTATTTCGCTGTTTGATGGGAAATAGTTGGAGATGAATGTTAACTTGAATGAAAAATCCATCAAAGTGATGATTTTATAAAAATGGGCAAAAATAACATAATTGGTTTCTAAAATGGCAAGAATAAAATTTCATAGTTCAATAATTGAAGATTTGTACTGCTTACCTCCCAAGTGTATGGGCCAGTTTGACTTTGGAGAATCAGTTTTGTCAGCAGGTCAGCACTGCTTTGAGCATAGGCAGCCATCCTTCTAAGGATCTTTACACACAAAATGATTGGAGATCAGAGTTAAATGAGCTACCATGGAATAAAAAATACATTTTCCTTCCCATTAAAGAAATAAAAATTTACAAAATTGAGGCCAATGTTTTAAAATAGAACTACCTTCATGTATTAAAATAGAACTATCTTCATGTATTATCCTTTAAGCTTTTAAAATGATATGCAATTCTTCTTTTTTGGGGTCTATTAAATATTTTAACCTAAACCAAAATAATAGTTTAGATGCTATAATAATATGGAAAAAATAACATTCTGCCAACTTATTCTTATGGTAATTAAAGAGAAAATATAATAACTAAAAATGTAGTAGAGTGGAAATTAAATAGGCAAAATACGTGACTGACATTATTTTAACTAAAAATGTAGTATTAGTAGAAATTAATAAGGGAAATAACAAGTTGATTCATACATCCACAAAGGGGGGCTATAAATATGATTACAAGGGACACACATACCTCACACGCACAATGTGGGACTAACCCACATACACATACAAATAGCTTAATATAATAATCTAAACTAATAATCTCAACACTCCCCCTCAAGATGGAGGGGAAACCTCCATCTTGGCAACATCAATGGAAAAGGTAAAGGTGGCAGGCAAATGTGGGACAAACGGGTGACCGGGGATCCTCCCACACACGGTACACTTACAGGAAAGAAACCACACACACGAATCCACGAGATTGCGGGGATAACACCTCTCACACAGATCTACGTGACCGCGGGGATAACACCACACACACGAATCAACGAGACTGCGGGGATAACACCTCACACACAAATCTTCGTGACCGCGGGGATAAGAGAAAAACACCAAAGGCCATACCACCTACCAATCATCAAGGAAAAACTTGGGGAGACAAACAACACACGACATAAGCCTAGAGGCCGTGTGGGACTAAGGCGAACAACGGGAAAGATTATCCGGGTCGCCCACATCCCAAACACTCCCCCTCACGTGGAATACACGTGCATATAGGCAAAAACTAGACCAAACAAAGTAAATACGAACAACATACATTGAAAGACACAGAAAAACTTCAAAAACAGCAAAAACAGAGCGACTACGACGCGAGATCAGCACCCCCGAAGGGCATACGACTGCAGGAATCCACTGTAATCTTCAGAAGAATGAGGGAGAGGCATTTGGAGCAGCAGCAGGAGGCGGCGGGAGAATCAGTAGCAGTCGTCGACGGGAGAAGCAGCAGCAAGACTGGTCGGACTCAGTGGCAGCAAGCGGGAGCACAGGAGCCGACGGGATCCTCCGTCGATGATGCAGACGGGAACGACGGAGCCGACGGGATCCACCGTCGATGATGCAGACGGGAACGACGAAGCCGACGGGATCCAGGTCGCAGACGTTGTCGATGGCAGCGAGCACAATAGACGTCATCGCGGCAGCGGGAGCAGTAGAGGACGCGGGAGAAAGAAAGAGGAGCCACTCCCGTCGATGGAATCAGGAGGCCATTCCTTCGACGGGAGCGGACGGGAGACGCCTCGTCGGGATCCCTAGCAGCGGCGCAGGATGGAGACGGGATCAGAAGGGGGAGGTTGTAGCGGCTCGAGATCGAGCGAGAGCAAAGAGGAAGCGGCGAACCAGAAAAAAAGTTAAGGCATGCGGGACCTCGCTCTGATACCAAGTAGAAATTAATAAGGGAAATAACAAGTTGATTCATACATCCACAAAGGGGGGCTATAAATATGATTACAAGGGACACACATACCTCACACGCACAATGTGGGACTAACCCACATACACATACAAATAGCTTAATGTAATAATCTAAACTAATAATCTCAACAGTATTGTGATTCTTCTAGCAGTTGTTCAGTTTTATCTCAGGGCACACATACATTCAAGCTGTGTTTGTCAGTTTTATCTCAGGGCACTAAAAGCTGAGTTATGGAGTGCATGGATGCACAAGCAAAAAATATCAACAATCATTGACATCAAAGAAAGTTGATGTGTAAAAAGAAAAAAAAGTTTTCAAAACTTGAGGAAGTCTAGGAAGAAGAACTTGGGTCTTCAGCAAAGGAGGAAAATTATGGAGATGACATTTCCCAAGAGAATTACGAGACTGATAAAAATGAATATGAATCAACACCCGGGAAGAGAGGATATTGATTACGGACCGAGGTTAGAGGTGCAAGCAGTTCGGTTAGGTTCAGTTTAATTCAAAACCAAAATCAAACCGAAAAGGGTTGATTATTTTTTCCTAAACCGGAGCGAACCTAAACCAATCAGTTCAGTCCAACAATCAGGCGGTTTGGGACGGTTATTTCGGTGCGGTTTTTCGTTTATTATTATTATTTTTAAACACAAATAATTTTTAACAGCTCTTCCTGATTCTGAGAGATGGCCCAAATTGATATGGCCTATAAAGTGTTGGCGCGTTGTAAGCTTTTGCCTGCTTCTTATCTCACCGGCTCTCATCCTCTTGTGCTCCCTCACTGCAGAATCCTACATGGTACCAGACAGCTCCAGATTTCTTCAAGCTGTTGAGCATTGGCATTATCGAGGCCGTGTAAGTTGAACACCACTCTTTTCAAGCAGCGCATGCGCAACAGAGCCACAAGTTATCAAACTCATCTTCGGTTTCGTGGAGTCCAATCCAGCACCCCACCTCCATGATAATTAATTACTCAAACAATTAATTAATCGATTAATTGTTCAACAATTGATTCATTAATTGATTAATTGTTCAACACTTAATTAATTAATTAACTTATAAAAATGGCGATGAAACCTCTCCAAGTTTCCTTCCACATGTCGGGTCGCCATCACACTCTCGTCCTCAAATCTGCGAGCAGACATCAATTATCCTTCCTCCGCTCCCAACAAACTCGTGGCTATCCACACCAGAGAACAATTTCACCTCAAATTATGTGTGCATCCGTTGTCACTCCTGACAAAATGTGTCACAGTACGCATTTGCCAAGATGCACAACTTAGCAGATGAAAAGCAACTAAAGTCGCATGAGGCACCTGAATCGACTGAGAAAAACCAGGACACATTTTACAGACGTGCACGCCGACGAGGCGCCGTGGCGGGTCTACGCGTAGGAAGGAGACGGATACTAGCCCACCGATCGTGGAAGAGACCGCCGAGGAGCGCATTACTTAATTATCTCTATTTCGATGTTATTTTGAGTTTTATTATTTGCAGACCGCTTTTGTTATTCGCACCCCGCTGTTATAAGGGGTGTTGTATGCTTGTATTTCTTTTCATGCTTGGATGAACGGAATTTAGGGCTGCTCCCTAAACTTTCTTCTCTACCCTAAACCCTCTCTTCTCCCTCACCACCAACGGCCCTCCCCCTTACCGGATTCCTCTTCGAGATCGTATCAATTTGGTCCGACCTACCTGAGCCGCCCACCATTCAGCCGCCGGTGCACGCGACAGATTCGTCCGCAACAGTTGTTTCTACGTCGGATCCCGATTCCATCCCCGACGCTTGCGTTAGCCCTGCTAGTGTCGTTTCAGCCAAATCCGCTCGTCAGCGCCTTCGTCCGCCTGTTTTGCCATCCACCGACAGTAACGTCGCTCTCCAATCCCCGATCCGCCGGATTTCCATAGCTTTCCACCGATCCCAGCTGCTTCGGTCCTGTCCGCCGTCTCCTCCCACCGATCCTGTCCAGATCCGCCTCCTTCCAGTCGCCGACTCTACTCATGGCTCCCAACACGCGCTCCGCCGACGCCCTCAGCCGCCGCGTGGAGGCTCAAGAGCAACTCATCGCCTCCATGCATGCCTCTCTCCTTGCCCTCCACTCCAAAATCGACTCCCTCCAAGCGTCGGCCGCCGTCTCCACCGCTTCTAGCTCTGGCTCGCCAGCGGACGGGGGATCCCTCATAGAGACACAAGCTTTAAAGGCTTTCTCTGGTAAATTTTAAATGAGAGATTTGAGATCAATTTTAAATCATGCAGCGCTAGTCAAACTCTAGCGGGTAATATAATTGAGATGATTATTCAAGGATTAGTAAACGCACGCAAGAGATGTATAATGCAATATGATTTGATGATTCCACTGGTCAAGTCTGCTTGTCCCTTTCCTCGCTTATTTGACCTCCACTCTCTCACACTTTGTGATACTTGTCTCTTTGATGCTCTAATTTTTACCAATCATTTAATATTATGCATAAAATTATATCTAACAGCTTGCGAGTATCTTCGAAAAACTATAATCCCATGAATGATTTTGTCACCGGGAATTATATATATATTTTTAAAAGAGATTGATTTCCAGTATCTTTCAGGAAAGAAGAATTGCTTACAGCTCATGAACTACATCAAACGATCTATCCTTTGTCCACATACCTACCATAGTCCAGAGTCTCCCTCGTCCCATTTACCTTTAAGGCTTATCTTGGCGGAGTTTGCTCAGATCTTGATTATTCTGCAATATAGCGGTAACAGACCTGTTTCAGATTGACATTCTGAATTCCTTGTAGCAGGTAACATTATGTCACATCATTTGATTTTGTGAGCACCTTTATAATTTATTGCATTTCATAGCATATGTTTTTGCACGCGTTTGTTTCTATTATTTTCTAGCTTATGTATTTTTATCGTGCATCTCACTCGCGTGCGCTTGTACAGCTTATTGAAGTGATCGCCCAATAAGATCCTAAATGGAATGACCTGTCAAATTAGGTAACGTTGTAATTACGACATGTTTTATTAAAAATAGTACAAGGGATTTTAATTAATGCTAAAATAAAATGCTTATAGTAAATATGGAGGGATTTTATTTTCAAAAATAATTTATGTTGAGTGATGTCAAAAGAAGAAAGTCGATTGAGTTTCCAATGTTAATCCTTATTTTCCTCCCATATTAACATCATTTAAACCCAAAACAACAATAATCTCTATTTGTTATAAAAGCCCACATCACATCCTATTAAAGGAGATAAAAAGAAACGAAACTGAGAAACCTTCTTTGTTTCGGTAACAAGCCCAACACTTGTGCGCCTCACAACCCAACTATCGCTCTCAGCAACTCGACGCTCACAAGTATGGACTTGATAAGGATTGACTCAACGTTGCACTTACAAGCCTATGGTATTCTTCCTCATCTCTCTCTTGCTCCTATTTTGATAATATTAATTTATGCTTATGTTTAATTTGATCATCTTAGATGATCTCACCGGACATATCCAACAAGCAATACCTTGGTGTCTATTATTTGCAGATGATATTGCTTTGGTCGATGAGACGTGTGAGGGCGTAAACGCGAAACTTGAATCTTGGCGAGACACTTTAGGAAAGAAGGGTTTTAGGTTGAGCAGGACAACGAAGTATATAGAGCTTAAATTTAGTAATGCAAGAAGGTCAGATGACTCCGTCATTAAATTGGATGACCAAGATATTTCCCGCAGTGAGTGCTTTAAATATCTGGGATCGATAATTCAAAAAGATGGTGTAGATAAAGATGTGATACATAGAATCCAAGCAAGTTGGTTGAAGTGGAGAGGAGCGTCTGGGATCTTATGTGATCGTAAAGTACCATTAAAACTTAAAGGCAAGTTTTACCGTACTGCAATTAGGCCAGCAATGTTCTACAGTTCTGAATGTTGGGCAGTGAATGGTGTACATGAGCAAAAAATGGGAGTTGCGGAGATGAGAATGCTTAGGTGGATGTGTGGTCACACGAGACTGGATAAAATTAGGAATGAATGTATCAGGGATAAGACATGAGTGACGCCAATTGTAGAGAAGATGTGAGAAGCTCGTTTAAGATGATTCAGACATGTGCATAGGAGACCTTTAGAGGTACCTGTTAGGCATTGTGAGGATTTAGTCACTAGACATGTTAAACGGGGGAGGGGTAAACCAAAAAAGACTTGGAATGAAACTATAAGGAAAGGCATGATATACTTACGCATTCGTGAGACTATGAGTAAAGATAGAGCGCAATGGCGACAAAGGGTCCATATAGCCGACCCCAGTATGGTGGGATAAAGGCTTGAGTGTTGTTGTTTAATTTGATCATCTAAAATTCCAGAGTCTGCCTTAAATTTCTCTTAATCATTTGTCGTTAATTTGAAGTCATGTGTTTTCTTCACTTTATTCATGCTTGTGGAATGTTATGTCTTATGTATTACTCGTTTGAATGTTAATCCACTAGCGTGCAATTTTATGAACCCTGGGGTAATCATCTTAGTTATTCGATGAGTAAAGTTGCTTAATTTAAAAGATCTCAAATTTATTATTTAATATCAAATTTTTATTTTCAATTTACATCGGTAAACTCTATGAATACTTATATGAACTATAAAGTTTATCCGATACTAGGCTAGCAAAAAGAAATTCACAAATAAACAACAACAAACAAAAGTGAATGGAGTTTCAAAGGAAGAAACAATTATGGGTATGCAAATACAAGAGTGTGAAGTAACCAACACATAGGCGAAATAAATCATGCAAATCACAATTTACCTAAACATAAATATTACAAGAAAACATCTAACAAAAACTGAGAATTAACAAGAGGTTCAACAAAGAAAATCTCACAACCACAAATGAACTCACTAGTGGATAGAAGGCTTGGGGAAGAAAGGACTTAGAAAATGTAATATTGGTTATCCAGTGGTGAAATCCTCCGAAAAAAGTCCCCGCCGATGTGTAAACAAGAGCCCAGGAAAGAGACACCAGACTAGAGTTGGGTTGTGGAGGAGGCTGGAGGTTGTTGCAAGGAGAGGGGAAGGCTGGATAGTGGCTGTCCAAGGCTGGATAAGGTTCAGTGGAAGGGAAGGAGGTGGTAACTGGGCTGTATGGACAGTGAAGGTGGTGGAATCAAGTTTGTGGAGTGGAGGAGGGACTGGTGGGGGGGGGGGGGGGGGGGGGGGGGGGGGGGGGATTGCCATTCCTGCAGTGGAAGGCCGGATTGCCATTCCTGCAGTGGAAGAGTGCTGGGAATAGGGCTGGGAGGGATCTGTTGGATTCCAGTGGAGTGAATTTTTGGATTTGAGAGTTGGGGATGACTGGTAATTGGACGTGGTGGAAGTTAGGGAGACAGGGGGGACTGCAGTGAGTTTTCAGGAGGAATTGGAGGGGTTTCTTAGGATGAAATGGGGAATTCGTGGATTAAGGTAGTGGGGGTGGGTGGCAGTTGGAAGTAGTGGCAAAAGGGGGGAAGGGGGCTGGCCGTGAATTACATTTTTGTTATTTAATATGTGGATGAACATTGCATAGTTGTTTGGCAATCGTGATTTATATATGCAATTGTTGTGTTTTCCTATTCCCTATAATACTCATTTGTGCAAGTGTAGTCGAAAACCCTTCATGCGAAGGAGAACTTATTTTTGCCTACTCACTTGAAATTGTGGTGAAAGTTGTGATGTGTTAAGCCTATCTAATTTTATTGCTTAATCTAATTCCAGATTAATTCAAATCATATACACTAATACACATCATATAAATTAAGTTTGTTTGAGTCAACCCCTCGCCGCCCGCATAGATTTGTATTAGTGTCAGTCCACTTTCACAGCCAATCCTGCGTCATGCAAGGAACATATACGAATGCCATGGATTATACATTACGCTCTTATAGTAAATAGATTGTTTGTTAATACATTTTTCCATGAACAAAATAATTTATGTATCAGTGTTTCCTCAATGCACCATGGGGTATTTGTTCTAACGAATTGTGCATGAGTAGAAAATAAAATTATTAATAAATCTCTTTTATATGTTGAAAATGTAGTCTTGAAAATCTCTTTTGCCTTGTATACTTATATTCTTGGGCTTCTCCATCTAATGTCAATTGATTTTAAGTTGAATGATTGGTTCTAATTTGGTATTCGATCAAATTTGGAATGCATCTTCCCTTACATTCCCCATGTCCCACTTGTTCCACCAAGGGAGCATCTTGTTCGATGTCTTCCTACACGTGAGAGATCTTGTTGGATATTTAGTCCCATATTAATGAATCTCATGTTGTCTTGTTGATATAGACAGATGTGTACGATGACAGTTTACTTTATGCATTTTATTTTCCTTTATTTTGTGAACTTGATTCGAGCATTTATTTTCCTGCATTTTTTTATTTTTTTGGAGTTGTGGTAGTGTATTCTGTATGATGCGATTATCTAGATTGTATGTTTTTACTTTAGATTAGGCAGAGGCAAAATCATTAGATTTGGTCGGATCAAACTTATCTTCCCGTTCAAGTCCCCTCTTAAGCCTTAGCCTTGATTTTGAGCTTACACTTGATTTATCATCCTTGGAAGTTCTTTAGTTTATAAAAAAAGAACTGGAAAAAGTAAGGAAAGAAATCTATTTAGTAAAAAAATTATACTAACAAGAAAAAATCTGAATTCAAAAGAGAACTATGATATTTTATTTGTTAACATAGCTAGGCTTCACGTAAAAATTCCGACACGTTAATCCTGTGGCCTAATCTTTTCCCCAGCTTTACCTATATATAGCCTACAGCCAGCATAGAAAAAAAAGGAGAGAAACCCCATTTCTGAATCTTGGATCATTGTTAAGAATGTTTGAATCATTGTTAAGATTAGGCTCTTATAGGAGAGTGACTCTTAGAGGGATACTACCCCAAGAGTTGGTATCGAGCATGTCTCGATAAGTTGTATCCCGTATTTTAATTCGAATGTTTGTCGTTGATAGCCGAATCTATCCATCTGGTCCGACTTACCGCTCATTTAGGGTTCCCTCCTAAACCCTAATTAGAATTCGTGACTGTTCTCGGAAGTCAACGCCTATCTCCCCGTCTTCCGCCGATCGACCCCGCGCCTTCATGGTCGTGATCTGTCAGCACATCCCGCTTCGCCCATGTGACTGGCAGACCATCTAGACCCGGGCAACTCGTGTCCTGTTCGCCGACGTCGCCATTTCGCCTGCACCGCACCATGCCTAGCCTCTTATCACGTGTACCTCACGTCCTGCTCGTCGACTCCATCGACCTCGCATGCACCGCATCCAGTAACTCATCCAGTCGACCTTATCCACTTCCCATCCCAGCCACCCCGCTCCCCGAAGACCCTAGTTGGCCTCCGTCTCCTTTAAGCAGTTGGCCCACCGCCCTTTGCCTCTTTCCAGCATCTTCGGGCATCTTCTTAGCCCGGTCGCAGCCTGCCTTCATTGTGGTAGAGCCAAAGATGAGGATGCTCCACATCTGCCTTCTCTGATTCCACTCACTTGGATCGGCACGAAGCTCGGCTTGAAAATCTCACTCTCCTCATTCGAGATCTCGCGGACACAATGGTCAACCTCCCATCGGCCCCTCAGACACCACTGCAACAACCCCCTTGACCCGTCCCTGACTACATGAAATTCAATATCCCGTTGCAGACATCCACCCAACCCATCTCCACCGGATCGAGATTCATGTGTTTGATGACACCGACCCCTTGGCTGGATCGCCCGAGCCGAACAATTCTTTGACATGCGGCACCAGTCCACCCCCGAAAACCAGAAGGTTCCTCTAGCAATTATTTATATGGAGGGCTCGGTGATCCATTGAGTGCGTTGGAAGTACCAGCAGGTCCCTGGTGATGCAGGACGACGCATAGGGTTTACGCGCTTGTCGGCTATTCTAGGAAACCCTAAATGCAGGCAATTAAAAAAAATTGAAAATTGAGCGGGCGTGCATGAACTTTAAGAAATTAAGCAACTATAGTTTTGTAAAGCATAAAATTTTATTATTTTGTTTAAAATGAATTTTTCTTGAAATATGGTTCAATTCTAGCTCCGGGGAAGAAAGTTCGCAGTTTTCGTTCCGTTCCCCTTTTTGTAGCAAATGGAAATCGTGAACTCCAAAATACGTTTTCGTTTGGAGTTTTCGACGTAGCGTTCGCTGACAAAATCCCGGGCGAAAACCCACAATGAATCTAATATCCTAAAGAGAAAATTTAGATGCACACAAAGGAAGAGAAAGAAACAAGTTACCCACGGAAAGAGGCGTCTTTCCACAATCGAAGTCGACGGCGATCCCGCGAGGAATTCCTCGTCACCTCCGATCTCCCGCTCCGAGGTCGGCCGTTATCGCACACGGGCACCTCGGAATAAATTCGCTCACTCTCACGCTAAAGTGGTTCCACGGAATTCTCAAACATTCACTAATGCAAGGAGGCCACAAACTAACACCCTAAGATTCACTCACACGCAGGAGGCTCCACGAAATCTCACTCACTCGCAGGAGGCTCCACGAAATCTCATTCACTCGCAGGAGGCTCCACGAAGTGTCACAAGCACTGCCAAGGCTTCAATAGTTTCACCCAACCACACAAAATAGAACTATTAGATTAACTGTTTATGGAAAATTCAGGAAGTCAGCATAATAATCCTCTTTCAATCAACGGGAAACATTAAACAGTAATTTTAATTGTACTGTTCATCATCTCTTTCAAATAGCCAAGCTCTTCTCACGGGAATAGAAATCAACCACAAAAATAGAAATAAGCTCTTAAACAGGAAACAGGGAATGGACACAACTCACGATAACCAAACTCTCCTCACTGAAGCAAACGCAGATTCAGGGAGTAAGGCTCAAACTGTATGGCAAAGTCATCATCTTCGGCAAATCAAAACATCAAGATCTCTCGTACAGGGAAATGCCCACTGTTCATCATCTCTTCTCGCAGGACTCCAATTGAACGCAATCATCTTCTCTGATTCACCATAATAGAAAAAAACGTTCATACCGATTCATTCAATCCCCCTCTCACAGTGCTCTGACTGCACTTTATAAAGGAGTTCTCTTCCGGAACGACCCCCGTCGCATGCGTCGATCCTGGCCTGGAGCTTGGTCATGGACTGAAACCGCTGGAGAAGTGCTTGACGCAGGTGGTTCGCTTGGACGTGGCGGAAGAGGCGCTGGAACTGTCGAAACCGCCGGGGAAAGACGCACAAGCGGGCGGCGAACGTGGGCGGAAGATGCGGATATTCCTCCTGGCGCAGCGTCGAAGTCAGGGAGGTGCGGGCGGAGCCTAGCCCTATTCTTGCGGGAAGATGAACAACGGCCTGGTCGACTGGGAGAAGGCTGAACCGGCCAATACACAGACATATCTATATATATATAAACATGGGTATATATATGTATATATATAAATATATAGAATAACATAAAGTTCTAAACGCGGCTACGCACGCAGGCGTGCACATACTTTCACGCAAACATTCGCAAAATAAAACAAAACAAAACTAAAATGGACCAAACATAACATTTAAAATAATTAAAATGCAATAAAATACGCAAATGACTCAGGGCCGATAGTGGGCTGGTCGGGTGCGGCGTCGGGTACTTTTGTGTCGACCTGATCTGGGTTGGTCTCCACCAACTCTCCCCCTCTCGAAATCACTCATCACTGGTGAGTGCTCCGAGCGGTAGTGTTGTAGAAGATCGGCATCCATACGCTCTAACTCCTCGGCCAAGACCCAGCTGGTCTCGGTCTCTGGTCTGCCGTGCCAACGAACCAAGTATCTCTGAAAACCGTCAACGGAAAACGGTAGAACTGTTGGTGGTGTGTCATTAAACTGAATGAGAATCAATGTGTCATGAATGTGGCTCCTTACTAACACTCACCAACCCAGAAGAATCAAATGGAGGAGAAGGCAATGGAAATCTAGAGACTCATGTGGATAATCGTGGAATAAAGTCAGATCGGCTACGTTAAAAACCGGATTTGCTCCCCAAACAGAAGGCATCTCAAGTTCATACGCATTTTGGCCAATCCGCTTGACCACTCTAAAGGGTCCAGTTCTACGGTTAGCTAACTTCTTTACGGTACCCGAAGGTAACCGTTCCGGATTTAGCCGAACAATTACCAAGTCATCCATTTTGAAACTAGTAGTTCTTTTATGCCTGTTAGCTTGAGTTGCATTTAAGTCAAAAGTTCCATGCAATTTCCGCTCAGTTTTCATGTAAATCATGCAAATGCAAAGACATGAACTACTAACACGACTGACTCCACAAACCGGTAAATACTAAAAGCAATTCCTGAGATAGGTACGTGATCAGGAGGCTCGGAAGGTGGCTCATAAAAGACTTCATCGCGCGGGCGATGAACATTCAAGTGAAAATCAGAGACATCGGTGATAAGATATAAAATCAACGAATCATCGAGTGCACCCTCAAACTCGACTATGCAACTAAGGATATATACATTCCAAATGTGTGGTGAACCCATATGTGGTCCATCTGGGGGCTCACCCGGTGGGACATATGAAAACTCATCGCGAATAAGATGGTCCTCAAAGTGATGATCGTACTCACTGAAAATATGACGCAACTCTTGAATGAACTGAGTAGGCGGTACGTCACATAACTTAACTAGAGTGTGAGTGACCAGATGCCTACGATCAAGCCTCACCATATTAATGTCACACCCAAAACCATCTCTTTGGAGCACTAGTGACATCAAGGGCGACAATGGAGCAGGTATCCATGTCTTGGAATTCATAAGGGTATTACTCACAGGTATCTCAGCTATACATGGACGGGGTGGTTCATCTGGAGGCTCAATAGGAGGATCGCCAAAGATCCCTTCAGTAGAGTGATGGTCCTCCAGAAGTAAACCATCAGAAGGGGTGGTGCTCCCGGAAAAGGGAGAGGTGACAACCTCGAGATCACTACAAAGCTCTCGACTCTCAATCGTGATGTGACTCGGTGCGCTATCGGATGAAGTGTGAAAAAATTCTTCACTCAATAGAGAATCTAGAATCTCGGGTGAAGTATGTGAAAAGTCTCCACTCAATGTAGATATAGTCTCTATGGTGGTCTCACTAAGTGGGGCAGACTCTCGTGGGGTCTGACTCCACACATCCCGTACTAGAATATCAGGCAGAGTGGGTGAAGTTTCCCTGCCTTGGGAAGAGGAGTGCTCTCGTCGACCCTTAATGGACACCATCATGTTCGTTTTCGGAACACTAGGAGGATCACAACGTGTAATGTAATCTTGACGAGGGTGACCTCTACAAGATCCTTGAGGGTAATCGTGATGATCGTCCATAACATGATCATGTCGTGCTCGTGGTTGGACGTGAGTCCTACGAACGTGTGGGGGTGGTCGCGCATATAACGACTCGGTTTCCTCATATAAAGGTGACGTGTAGTATCGGTAACTGGAGTGGTACTGAACTCTACCGTCATAATATGGTGTCGAAGGATCAACAGGATCCACTCGAGTGCGGGCTCCATGGGGGTGGGTGTAAATGGACTCGTAATCCTCAAATAAAGGGTTTCTCCTAAGTGTAGACCTCTCTCCATAGTGTGGAGGGGCTTCGTACGGTGGACGAACATAATGCTCATCTCGAATTGGAGGCGGCATTGAAACTCGATGAGGTACTTCTAAACTATTCATCCTACCACTAAGGTTTTTAAATCTTTCTTGCACTTGATAGACACTCTCGGTTAACGTTGTCATTTGGTGGGCGAAAAGTAGAAACCACGGGGGTGGTTCATTACCTTTGTCTCCATGACTCGGGTGACCACGTTCAACTGGACGGATCTCAGAATTTAAAATGCAAATGTATGAGTATGCTATTTTTTTAACCCCCCCCCCCCCCCCCCCCCCTTTTTTGACAATATATAAAAAAATGCTATGCGGGGTTCCTAATCTACGCAGGGCGGATTTCGAAACTTAGGAAAATTTCGGAACCTCCCTCTGATACCAAATTGATGCAGGACGACGCGTAGGGTTTACGCGCTTGTCGGCTATTCTAGGAAACCCTAAATGCATGCAATTAAAAAAAATTGAAAATTGAGCGGGCGTGCATGAACTTTAAGAAATTAAGCAACTATAGTTTTGTAAAGCATAAAATTTTATTATTTTGTTTAAAATGAATTTTTCTTGAAATATGGTTCAATTCTAGCTCCGGGGAAGAAAGTTCGCAGCTTTCGTTCTGTTCCCCTTGTTGTAGCAAATGGAAATCGTGAACTCCAAAATACGTTTCCGTTTGGAGTTTTCGACGTAGCGTTCGCTGACAAAATCCCAGGCGAAAACCCACAATGAATCTAAAATCCTAAAGAGAAAATTTAGATGCACACAAAGGAAGAGAAAGAAACAAGTTACCCACGGAAAGAGGCGTCTTTCCACAATCGAAGTCGACGGCGATCCCGCGAGGAATTCCTCGTCACCTCCGATCTCCCGTTCCGAGGTCGGCCGCTATCGCACACGGGCACCTCGGAATAAATTCGCTCACTCTCACGCTAAAGTGGTTCCACAGAATTCTCAAACACTCACTAATGCAAGGAGGCCACAAACTAACACCCTAAGATTCACTCACACGCAGGAGGCTCCACGAAATCTCATTCACTCGCAGGAGGCTCCACGAAATCTCATTCACTCGCAGGAGGCTCCACGAAGTGTCACAAGCACTGCCAAGGCTTCAATAGTTTCACCCAACCACACAAAATAGAACTATTAGATTAACTGTTTATGGAAAATTCAGGAAGTCAGCATAATAATCCTCTTTCAATCAACGGGAAACATTAAACAGTAATTTTAATTGTACTGTTCATCATCTCTTTCAAATAGCCAAGCTCTTCTCACGGGAATAGAAATCAACCACAAAAATAGAAATAAGCTCTTAAACAGGAAACAGGGAATGGACACAACTCACGATAACCAAACTCTCCTCACTGAAGCAAACGCAGATTCAGGGAGTAAGGCTCAAACTGTATGGCAAAGTCATCATCTTCGGCAAATCAAAACATCAAGATCTCTCGTACAGGGAAATGCCCACTGTTCATCATCTCTTCTCGCAGGACTCCAATTGAACGCAATCATCTTCTCTGATTCACCATAATAGAAAAAAAACGTTCATACCGATTCATTCAAGCCCCCTCTCACAGTGCTCTGACTGCACTTTATAAAGGAGTTCTCTTCCGGAACGACCCCCGTCGCATGCGTCGATCCTGGCCTGGAGCTTGGTCATGGACTGAAACCGCTGGAGAAGGGCTCGACGCAGGTGGTTCGCTTGGACGTGGCGGAAGAGGAGCTGGAACTGTCGAAACCGCCGGGGAAAGACGCACAAGCGGGCGGCGAACGTGGGCGGAAGATGCGGATACTCCTCCTGGCGCAGCGTCGAAGTCAGGGAGGTGCGGGCGGAGCCTAGCCCTATTCTTGCGGGAAGATGAACAACGGCCTGGTCGACTGGGAGAAGGCTGAACCGGCCAATACACAGACATGTCTATATATATATATAAACATGGGTATATATATGTATATATATATAAATATATAGAATAACATAAAGTTCTAAACGCGGCTATGCACGCAGGCGTGCACATACTTTCACGCAAACATTCGCAAAATAAAACAAAACAAAACTAAAATGGACCAAACACAACATTTAAAATAATTAAAATGCAATAAAATACGCAAATGACTCAGGGCCGGTAGTGGGCTGGTCGGGTGCGGCGTCGGGTACTTTTGTGTCGACCTGATCTGGGTTGGTCTCCACCACCTGGCCTCTCGTGGCCAACTATGAAGCAGGTCTATAATTGAATGTATTGCGCCGCTAAATTAAAATGAAATTTTAATCTTGTGCAGATTGCCTCTAAATTTGCTTTGTTAAATCAAGTGTCTTCTTTTTATAAACATTGCATTTAGAATTACATTTGCAGCTCATTCATCCTAATGGGTGCAACTACGAGTGCATCACTTGTGTATTTTATGTACTTTTGAGTATCTCCACCAAATACTAATTGGTCTTAAGTTGAAGCTCGAACTCTAATAGTGTTGTTTAATTGACACTAAGTAAAAAAGATGTATAAGGATATCTAATAAATTAATTGAACTAGTACAAAACATCAAACAAACTTGCCGTGGCATAAATAATTAAAACGATGTATCACCAATGAGAGACTAACTTCATCATTTGGTGAAATTTTGGTCCAAGCTTCAGATCTCTTGTCATACGTAGAAGCTAAAAACATTGCTGGCTTCAAATTTTGCACATTCTCTTCAGAAAGTTTCCTGCTAGCCATAAAATTCTCCTATGGCATAGAAAAATTTAATGTTCATTAGTCATAAACTTTTTATAAGAAATTCCTTTTAGAATAAATAGAAAATTTTATAAAACTCACATGAATCTCCCACTCATCTTGTGAAGTAAAATCTTCATTTATGTCAACAATCAAAGGTGAGAAGGCCCAATCATAATTCGACAATAAGCGCAAGAACCTATTAAAAACATATATATATATATATATAAGTTCAAACCTATTCATTGACATGAAGAATCATAAAGAAAGGAGGAAAAAACAATAACAAGGAAAAATGAATGACCAATGGAGAGGATGCACAACTCAGTGAATAAAAGGAAACAATAAGTAAATCATATGAGTAGGAAACAATAAGTCAATACCATCAGCTTTTATTATAATCAAATTATGATTTTGTACATATTTTTTATTTCAAGAATATAAAAATGCAAAAGTCTCTTGTGTCAGTCAACATAAAATAGCAAAAGAATAAGAAAACTAACAAGCGAGATATATACCTTAGAAATCCAGTGATACGAGTCGAGGGAGCACGGAAAGGAAATGGTCGCAAAAAGAGGTAAGCAACTATCAATTCAATTGCCTCCTCTTCAAGAAAAGAAGAAAATAGGTGTGAAGAAACCCAACGCTTCGCTAGCCTTAAAAATAAGATGAAAAAAGTTGAAGGACAAAAAAATAAACACTGTTAAGCAATGAATAGCACAGGAATTTGAATGAGATTTTACTAGATGTAGAGCAAAAAAATCAACAATTTATTTAATGCTCACCTGACAGCAGATCCATATGCAGGGTACCGCCCATGTAAGCCATTAATCATACTGGAGTGCTGGCTGCGAAAGAATAGCTCCTCATCTATATATCGTTTACCTTTTATATAATCATTTCCATCTGCAGGCGAAAATAAGTCAACATCGTGGTTCAAACACATAAATTAAAAAATTAACATTATTCCCAATAATTTTGTACCTTTTCTCAGCAAGTTCAAGCTTCTTTCATGAAGGATTTTAAGACTAAAGGCATATCCATCCATGAGGACATTAAACTCATTCTCTGCAGCACTTGTATGCATACCCCAATGATCTTGAAGACTGCCATTTTACGTCAACGGTATCAAAAGTTCATAAAATATTAAAATACTTTCAGAAATAATCATTTCCCGTTGAAGAAATTAGCATGACATATTTTGAACTGTATTTATTACCTTTCACAAATTTTTAGTAGGAAAGCTGCCTTAGTACTCGCAATGACCTTAGCATCCAATGGCCAGTTTCCAGATCCCTCTAACTACATGATCGTTTATGACATCAGGAATTAAACCATTAACATGTGAAGGTAGTAAATCCAAATGATGCAAGCCATGGGGCAACATATGAATATCATGGGAAAAAATAGCCAACAGGGCAAGAAATTGGCATGAAAATCAAGGTTTAGATAGTAACAAAACAAATTAAAATTGCAATTCATAGATCTTTTGCTGAATTGTGAACAGTGAAATGAGTGAGCTTCCAAACTAATTTCAGATAATGGATGCTTCCAAAAGAACATCATTGCAGTAAGAACATAATAGAAAATAAATTACCTGAATCATAACTGTGAGAGGTTGGATACAAGTAGTAGCAAGCTTCGATATTTTCTTAGTAATACCCTTCTTATAAACAAGGGGGTGAGGTTCAGGAGGAAAGACCGCCGTGTGCCTAAAAGCTGCAAATATACTGCACATCAAATGCACTCTAAGAAAGAATTTAGTGAATTATCAAGAGAGCTTAATACAAGTATATTGAATGCAGACAAAATTTGAAAATGTTAGAAATTCATCACCATAATTAGCCTTATCTCCAACTACTTGGGGTCATCTTTAGAATCCTTATTCTCCATTCATTCATGTTAATTGTTGAGCGCTACATGAGATGTTATACTAACTATATTCAAGTTATTTTAGAGCCACCACTTATTACTACTTTGAAAGTAATTTAATTATCCAGTCTAATGAGTGCATTTTCTATCTTTTTCCGTAGATGTCCAAACCAACAATATTTATTTTCCATTATCTTATATTCAATAAATGCTACACCTCAGACATTTGACCAATCTAGCATCTTATTATAGACACATCGTTCCCCGGCTCGAACTGGAAGCTTTAGTGCCCTTGCAATAGAAAGATCTAAAACTATTTCTTCAATGACTAATTCTCCATCAGTTAAGTCTTATAACGAACAATTCCCAATGACACTTGAAATATTATTCATACACACATTGTACAATCTAAATCTATTGAACATGGTGTTTGCTAAAATCAGAGAGTAATAATTTCATGTTTGTACAAACATCTTGAGCAATGCATTAGTTTACAGAAGGATAAATGCATGTGGAAACTTGATGACTCAAATGATCAAACTTGGTGTTTGCTAAAATCTCACTTTGAAGTTGAATTCATAAATAATAGAAGCTTATGAAATGGCGCAGATGCAGACAAGCTGAACAAAAATGACCTAAGAGTATAAAAAAGTAAGATTAACATTTACAGTTGGGTCATGTCAAGAAAAGTGATAAAGATGACATTTGAAGGATAGAATGAGTTTTGCTAGGGTTGAGGACTGAACGGAAACATGCCTGGGTCCAGTGGTTGTACACTTGATATTCTCAAAGGTATATCTTCCAGAAGACGCAAGCGTTTTGACAAAGTTTCAAATGCCTCCAATAGACCCGTAGAAGATGATATAGGATCTGAAAAGGTCAATATGAGAAAGAAACAACACATTAAATCTGAAAAGAGGATTACCAAACAGTCTAACCTTTACCACCAAGATGAAGACAGAAATCAAGCTGATCTACCACACATACAATATCTTCTTGTGATAGAAGAAAATGCTTAGAAAGAACATATTCAGTAATTCTTTCTATGATGAGGTATCTCTGCCATGACAAACACTCCCATACTGTAAGAATCACAAGAACTTCAATGATCTGTGCATCACTCTGAAGGGGGAAAAACATGCGTAGATGGAAGCTAAATTACCAATGCTTTCAGCAATAGTGCCATCCTTAAATCTTCTCAGCTCTGCCTTTTCTCCCCAAAATCTTCTATATTTAGTAGCCTAAATCATGATCAAAGTATGATATTTTAGCATTTAAAGTAAAAGTTTAGTAGCATACAAATGACTTTTAAAAGTAAAAAAAAACAAAGGGAATAGATTACTTCGTCTTTATTTTCAGTATGTGGACCAATATCGACAACACGGAAGCACTTCTCTTGTGAGTTCAACAATAAGCCAACAAGCAATGGTTCTTCACCAAAATTTCCGTAACCCTAAATGTAAGATACATCTTTATAATCCATATTTAAGAAAATCAAACTTAATTTGAAATTACTTAAGTAGACATGCCATACCTCCTTTATATTCCAATTAGAAGGAGCACTCCTCCAAATCACGCGGACTAATTTCGCTCTATCATTCAGCCCTTGTTGCAGAACAGACTGCACATCCTTTTCAACTGATCTCCAACGTCCATCATCGGAGCAAATATCAGATGAATTGACTTTAGCATTTCCTTTTAAATTTATTCTGCAGTATATTTGAAGCAGGCAAACAAATTAATAACTTGATAAAGCAAGTACAATCCCAATTAAATTATAAGAAAAATAGAAATATTACAAGTAATCACGTCGGAATTTGACACAATATTTAAATTAGGAGTCCATAATTATGATAAAAATGCTATCATAAATATAGCTTGTTGAGATGATGGGATATTTAATTTTCATATCTTGATTTATTAAATATCTTAAATTAGTATTTATTATCTTGTAGATTATTGAGGATGATATTTATGAGTTTATCATAATGGAGGTTATTTATAGCTCTTAAGAAGAAACAAAAAACTATGTTGAATTTGAGAGGTTATGGAAAGAGAAATGCACATGAAGGCCAACAACAATAGCAAAGCGGCAACCTGGCTGAGGCAGCATGTGTGCACACGCCAGGTAGCAGCAAGTGATTGTGTGTGCGACTAGAAAGACAATAGAGTGGCAGCCAAGCAGTAGCAGTTTTGTGTGTACCAACCAGGAAGCAACTAAGTGTGTGATCTCATGAGTAGGAGTGACAGTGTTGCGAAGACGGAAAAAGGTGAGGGGGGAGGACATGACGCATATGTCTGACATCGGGTCCAAGGCGACACGGACACAGATCCCAACACGAAGACAGACGGTCTCCAGTAGATCGCACGGGCATAGCGCTCCCGTCAGCTTTATATTTTATTATCGTACATGTATTTCGGTCCGTGGTTATTTACCGTTTGACCTTGCGTGTTTCAGAACTAGGCATTATTTAAGCCTATGTGTGTATCTCATTTGGATTATCTTAGAGTAAGATCACTTTTGGAGGAGCCCTAAGGGCTGAATTCTTCGTCCACCTCTTCTCAACTCTCTTCTCTTCTTCAACCCTAGCATCTAACATTTTGTCTGACTCGCTGTCTTCAGGCCACGATTTCTGCCGCCCGAATCGACCCAGCCACGAATTTTGTCGCTCCATCCAGCACACGTTCGGCTCGGCCCTCATTCCGCTCCAGCACCTCCACGTCTCACCCGCCCAGTGCGCCTGCTTCTTCTTCCGCTCGCTGCTACAACGCTCGATATCTCTTGGTTGCTCGATACCAACGTCGCTTCCATTTGCTCGACGTATCCGCTCCTTCAATCATTCTCGAGATTGACGACACTTCTGTTTCTCGACGTCGTGCCCGCTCGACGACGCATCCTCCTCTCGACGACAACGCGCCCCCGCAACGACATCTCCTACCCTCCACGCTCGCAACTTCCCACAAGCAAATTCTGCAGCCGACGCATGTTTTGTCGGTTCTGATTGCGCCAGCTCGCATCTCTTGGCTTGTACCGACCCTTCTTCCGCGTGCATTCCCCCTCGGCTCCATTCCATGGCACCCTCCGACACACCAGTGCTTCCGCATCCTATGGATCCGGCCATTTCCAGCAGCCTGATGCTCATGAGGCGTCCATCGCCTCGCTCCAAGCCCTCAGTTGTGGATGGAGACAAGGTTTGACGCCCTCCTCGCTAGCCGCGCGAGTTCCCCTCCACCTCCAACATGGAGTCCCCATCATTTCCCAGTGCATATCCAGACCTTCCACAGAATCCCGCTCCGTCACCGGCGGGCTTCCCTCCAGCTCATCGTTCGTTCGACGTTCGACCCTTCAACGCACCGACCCCGCAGGGTGGATTGTCCGGGCGGAATAATTTTTCGACATTCATCTGACTCCGGAGCCGCAAAAGGTTGTTATGACTCTCATGGGCATGGAGGGGAAGCCCTCTATTGGGTCTGATGGCTACGACAGAATAACCCTTCGCTCTCTTGGTTGGAACTCCAACAGGACCTCACACTCCGCTACGATGTTCGATATTCCGAGATGACAATCGGATGTTTATGTGGTGTCTGTCAATCGGGCCTCCTTGATGACTACATTGACGAGTTCATTGCCCTGACGATACACGTTCTTGGCCTACCGCCGGATCATTATTTGGGCTTTTTCATGCAGGGGCTCCTTTCCAGCATTCAGCCCCGCCTTTGCACCCACCATCCCAGGACGATTACTGATGCCATGGATTTCGCCCTCTTGATGGAAGCGGACTTCAATGTCACCTCCGTGGACACCGACCGGTCACTGGGTGGTTCTCAACCCCCACTGATTGCCTCCCCCTCACACACACACACTTCCGTCTGCCACCCCAGATGCACACCATGACTCCCCTACTCCTCAGACCGCCTCCCTGACTGCCCCGACAGCCTAACATCCCCCTGATGACCAATCAGGAGTACCACGATCATCGCACTAAGGGCCTATATTTCCATTGTAAACAACCCTACTCTCCGACTCGTGACTGTCCTCAGAAGGAGCTCTGCATCACCATTGGCAAGGAAGACCCCGAGATCACCCTTGGGGTTTTCAAAGTCCTGGAGGGTGATGACTCAACCGCCGCCACGAGACCCCACACATCAAATTAAGATCTCATGGATATTGAAATCAACAACATTGATCATGGATATATTACAAAGTCTTGGTTGATGAGGGACTCATTTGGGAGTCAATCATAATCAAGGGGTTAGCCAATCTAAGCTATCAATCTTGTATGAATTTTGGTTTTCCTCCTTTTATGAGAAATGTGTAATTAGATTTTAAAAAGGGTTGACGAGTGTCCATTTATTGTACATCATGTGGACAATTTCTAGGTTTAGTGGATTGGTTCCTCTCCCCTCTCCCTTGGATGTAACCACTTTTTTGAGGTCAAAACAATGTAAATCTTTAAGTTCTCAGTGATAATTCATTTTCATCGATTTTTCCTACAAGGGATTATATATTTTGATCATGTCTGGAGTGTAACTTTTGTAGATTTAAGATCTTTCACAGGAGTTAGGGTTATCTAGACATATTCTGATTGTGGATGCTTAGCATACAATGGTTTTTAGTGTCATGGATAACTTCGTGCGGAAAGGAGTTATTAAGAGAAGATCCAGATTTATTTGCTACAACAAGTACCTATGGGGCAACATAGTCGAAGGGGAAGAAGTCCTAGAAGCATTCGCTGCCAGGATGCTTGTGTTGCTCTCATGCTTACATATTTTTGCTATGCCATAATTCCTTGTCACGAATCATATAACAAACGGATGAACATGACAGCTGACCCAGAATGTTGATTTGGGTTATCTAGAAACTCCCCCTAAAGTTGGGCATGGGAGTTAAGCATGCTTGACTTGCATAACTTTCAATGAATGATGCTTCAGTCAATTCTATTGTGAGCAAGACTCCAAGTTGATTTTTTGACTGAATGAAGGGATTATAGATGATATCCTCCTTAATTTTCTCTTTGATAAATTTTTATCAACTTCAATGGTTTTGTATGATCAGGTTGAACAAAATTGTGTGCAATGCTAATAATAGTCTTATTTGCAGCTATGTAGCACGGGGATGGAAACGGGATACGATACGAAACGGATACGGGAAACGTGATTTTTAAAAAAATACGGATACGGGAAACGTTTTTAATTTTTTTTAATTATTTTAATACAAGTATTAATTAATATAAAAAATACAATTAACAAACTAAGGTACCATCCCAGTCACTAAATTCAATAAAGAATAATTGGCACACAATCATGTTGTTTAGGCACAATGGGAAAGATTAGGCTAGGAGAAGGTATTGGATATCGCAGTAAGAGAAAAATATGAAGAATAGCTCATGCAATCTATTCCTTGAGGTATCCAAAAGCACAAACATTATTTATAGTGCCTACAAGTACACATTTTAGTTTGATTTATTTATTATCAATACAGATTACTCAAGAGTCAAGATTGGGCCTACAAGTACACATTGAGAACTAATATCATAATATGGAATGATGATCATCAAACTCTTCACATAAACAAGATCTTCTTTGTCATTAAATTAATAAAATGATTTTGTAAGGAGAAGAAATTATTTCTAAGAGTTAGCCACCATTTAATATGAGGTGTGACTGCGCGCCTGACGACGTGAATAAAATTGCGGGAAACGCGTATCCCGCAAGGGGGATACGCGTTTCCCAATTAAATTTTTTATTTAATTTAAATATTGTGTTTCCTACGTTAGGAAACGTTTCGGAAACGTGTTTCCGCGCGTTTCCGGACGTTTCCTGTATCCGATACGCGTTCGAACCGATACGCGAAGCATTTTTAAGTATCCGTGCTTCGTAAATTTGCACAATATAATATGATTGGCTCAATTGTCATGAAATCCAATCTCTCATAAAAATCCTCAACCATAAGCCCCACAAATAGACTTTGCACAAAAAATGAGCAATAAAGTTCAGCTTTTTGCTCTGACGGGTTACAATATTGCCACCTACAGCAATATCCAGAGATCGAACCTCTATCTATGGAGGAATCAATCAATCAGCATCTATAAAGTTCCTCGCTCAGCTTGGTATGGCAGTCGAGTTAGTGGAGGAAAACAAAATACATTTTTCTAGGCAAGTCTTCAAGTATCATATAATCATGTATGTAGCTTCTTGGTGACTATGGCATGTATGCACTCACTAAGAACTTCAACAACAACATAGACTGCATAACTGCTGGTGTGAGGGAGATAAATCAGTTTCTCAATTTGACACGGATAACTCGACACATACTATATAAGTTTGTCATTTTCTGTACCAATATGATGAATTGCCTTTATCAGTGACTCGGTGGGCGCACATTCTAGCATCCATGTTTTCTCCAAGAGATCAAGGATATACAATTTTTTTTAGTCATTTCACAGACATGGCAAAGAAAGTTTATAAAATACTAACATAAATAGATGGTAGTAGACATCTCATGGTTTGGATAGAGCGATGTCCAAGGCAAAGATGTCAACACAAGGCTCAAAACAGTCGAAAAAAATAAGGCATGGTGGAGATTAATCCAGAATGTAAAGCACACTCATCCTACCATAGTTAATGACTTTCTGTACTCAGATATCGAAGCACAACATGAGGGGTAAAAATATGGGTGCAAACGAGCCGAGTTCGATAAAATTTTCAAGATCGAGCTTGCTATTTTGAGCTCGAGACATATATGGAGCTCGAACTCAACTCATGAACTCGTGAGCTCGAGCTGATCACGAGCTTTTCTACTCATGGGTTGTATATATATATAAAAACCTTTCACAAAAAGCTTGTGAGCCGGCTTGCAAGCTCATGAACAAGGACCGTATGAACTCAAGATCGGCTCGCAATCGAGCTCGACTTCGATGGACTCAAGCTCGAGTCGAGTTTTTTTTAGTCTATTCATCGAGACAAGACGGCTCAACTCAACTTGTAGCCCTAGTAAAAAGTGCATTAAAAATTCAAAATATTGTAATGCTGAGGAAATTAAGAATACAAAGAACAAAGGATAAGGTAAGAGAGGAATTATACAAAATACATTATTTCCCAAATAGTAGTTTGAGACCCATCAACCTGACTAATTTTTTATCTTTCCGATAAAGAGGAGCGTAAGAAATGAAGACTTTGGAATAACCTGTCATATGGGGCCTAAATCTTGTTCAACCTGATCATACAAAACAAATGGGACAGAGTTCCAACAAATAACAGCTAGACGAACTCAACGTCACTGAAAATAAGGTCATGAGACAGAGTTCCAGCAAATAGACTTACGAATACTGAGAAGCAAATGCATGATGATGGAGGAGAATTCACTGATGTCGTGACAGGATGAAAAAAAAAAGCAATGACAATGTTATGGGCGTGACGACGCCAGTTATCTTCGTATCTTTAATTTTATGTTATGTTATTTTGTGGTGTTATTTATAGCGTTTTGTGCCCATTGTCGTAAGCCCAAATGGGGGGCGTCGCGAGAACTTAAATAGTGCCCGGTTGGGCTTTGTTGGGGGACAAGAAAATAGAACTAAAATTCTCTCTCTCTCTTAATTCCCTTCTCCCTCTCTCTCTCTCTCTAACCCACAGAAAAGTCGTGAGTTGGCCCTAGCCGCAATCCCGCGCAGGTACCCCCCCCCCTTCCCGATCAGCGGCGCGTTCTCCCCCACCGCCATTGCTCCTCCGCCGGTCACGAGGTCTAAGAGGGGGCGTCATAACAGTCTGGTATCAGAGCCCCTCGTCGGCTCACTCTCCGGCCTTTCCTCCGCGCAGGCTCGCCCCAACCCGCGACCCAGTTACGCCGACGCCCAGCCTTCCAGCACTCCGAGCGCACTGGTTCCCACAACCTCACACCCAGGGCTCTGCACGCTCGCCGGCCCACCTTCCCGACCAGCGGATTCTTCTTCCTCCGCTTCCACGGCTTCTGCTTCCATTCCCAGCCCCACAACAACAGCCCTGCACCTCTCCTCCTCCGTCGGCCTACTACCAACACCACCGACCGTCGTTCCAGCCCTAGCACAGATGGCGGACAGTACTCCCTCGCTCGCAGAAGTCATGGCACTCTTCCAAACCATGTTTGCGACTCAGAACGCCAAAATGGACGCCCTCAACGCACGTTTGGATGCCCTACAAGGGGTGGCTTCTCCTCCGCCTCTGAACGCGGCCGATCACCCTTCGACAAGCCGTGTGGACTCCGCCACTCCTACAGGAGCGGACTACCCTGCCAACGTTCGATCTCAACGGATGGACTTCCCGATCTATGAGGGTCGTGAAGACCCTCTTCCTTGGCTCACACGCTACGATATTTTCTTCGCAAACCAATGCACGCCGGAGGCAGAACGCATCGGCATCGCCTCCTTCCACTTACTTGGGCCAACGCAATTGTGGTTCACCCAACTTATGCGCGAACACCCCCACACTTCATGGGCGGACTTCAGTGCGGCGTGGACCTTAAGATTTGGTCCTCCTCTACAGGGCAACCCACTCGGCGATCTGGTGAACCTCAAACAGGATGGCTCCATTGACACCTATCTTGAACAATTTCAACTTCTTCTCTCTAGGGCGACGTCAGGTTGTGGATGTCGGATGTCGGATTCATGTCGGTTTGAGTTTGAAATGTCGGATGTCGGATTGCGGGGGATATATCGAGGATATTTTATAATGTCGGATTTTAATATTTAAATAAATTTATTCATATATATACAAAATTTTTATAAATATGTATAATTGTATACATAATTTATGTTTATAAACTACAAAATAAACATATATACATATAATGTATGTTTATAAATTACATAACAAAGAGATGTCGACTGCAATAAACGACATAAAGATCACCAAATGAGAGCGAGATGAGAGTCGTCGACGCTAGACTTAAAGAGATGCACAAAACGATATATCGGTCGCGAAATATCGCCAGATATATCGGGTTAAACCGATATATCGGGCGATATTTTCAAAAACGACATTTTTGTTTAAAATATCGATGTCGTTGCGTTTTATCCCCAAAACCTTTATGTCGGCCGACATAGTCCTACCGGAACAACAAGTGCACCTCTTCACTGCCGGCCTCCATGAGCGTTTACATTGGGATGTGGAATTTTTGCTGCCACGTGATCTCAACACAGCTATGAGCCTCGCCAGGGCTTGTGAACGGCGACTGCTATTAGATCGTCCACCTTTGGGACGTTGGGACTATCAGGGCGCTCACTCTCCAGCCAGTTTACCCGCCAAGGCTCCACTCCGGGATGATCCACCGCGACCTACTGTCCGCCGCCGTTTGTCCAGCTCGGAGATGGCCGCGCGTCGTGAGAAAGGCTTGTGCTACAATTGTGATGAACACTTTACACCGGGACATCGTTGCAAACGCTTATTCTGGCTCGAAGTAGATGATCCTCCCAGTGATGACGAGACAAAGGAAGAACACACCGCAATACCATTTGATCCAGCTTGAGGACAAGCTGTCTTCCGGCGAGGGCGGCGATGTTATGGGCGTGACGACGCCAGTTATCTTCGTATCTTTAGTTTTATGTTATGTTATTTTGTGGTGTTATTTATAGCGTTTTGTGCCCATTGTCGTAAGCCCAAATGGGGGGCGTCGCGAGAACTTAAATAGTGCCCGGTTGGGCTTTGTTGGGGGACAAGAAAAATAGAACTAAAATTCTCTCTCTCTTAATTCCCTTCTCCCTCTCTCTCTCTCTAACCCACGGAAAAGCCGTGAGTTGGCACTAGCCGCAATCCCGCGCAGGTACCCCCCTTCCCGATCAGCGACGCGTTCTCCCCCACCGCCATTGCTCCTCCGCCGGTCACGAGGTCTAAGAGGGGGCGTCATAACAGACAATAAACATAGAAGAGGGGCACTCCATCGCAATCATCGTCGAGTGAGATTCAATTACGCAGAACAAACACCGAGAGATGTATCCATGAGAGCAGACGACGACTGGCGGAGAAAAGATCGTTAGAGGACAAGACAAACTACTGATGGAGTTAAAAGTAGACAAATTACATGCCTAGACTGAGCAAATGACTATTGGAGGAGCCTACTGATAGTTTGTAGAACAAGCTCTATGAGAAAAGAAGATGACACAGAGATACATCTCTCAACAATCGGAGAAGGGATGTCATCGATCGAAGACATGGTCTCATCGATCAGAGATGGGTCTCAACGATCGGTGACAGAGTCTCAACAATAAAATAGGATGTTGTGGGAGAGACTGAACCTGTTATGATACAAAGTTGAAAGCAAGTACCTATGAAGCACCCGAGTCGGATAAAAAGTTCTATAAGTATTCATTGCTTGGAGGCTTGCATTGCTCTCCTACTTGATTCTTTTTGCTACGCCATTTCCTTGTCACGGTCCATATGAAAAGCAGTTGAACTGAACTGCAAACCCATGAACTGGGCTATCTTGACATTATGGTTATTGAGATAGATTATGATTATGGATGCTTAGCCCACCATAGGCTTCTAGATCCATGGATGGCTCAGTGTGAAGAGGAGTTAATACGAGAAGATCTAAATTTATCGGACACAATATCGAATCACGAAAGAGATTTTGAAATTTGCCTTAATATTATATTAGGAGTTATATCCTAATAAAATAATTTGTTGAGATTATTAAGAAATTTTTTTTTTTTAAATTATAATTTAAAGTTATTAAATATCACAATTTAATATTTAATCTCTTGGAGAATAATAAGGAGGTAAGTTAGGTGTTTACTATCTTAATGGAGGTTATTATACCCCATGGGGAGAAACATAAAAATCTTACTTGAGAGCTCACAAATGTTGAAACGTCTGCGACAAGCAAAGGCAATGGCCTGACAGAGGAAGGTGTGCACACATGCACTAGTAGGCGAAGAGCAGAAATGTGCACACATGGACAGCATAGATGTAGCATCCAGGTAGTGGAAATTGTTTGTGAACAAGCTAGACAACAAACGAGTGTGTACCAAGTTAGATACTTAGGTTGAGGTAGAGGCTTATGACGAGCTACACAACAACAAGCGAGTGTGCTCAAGTTAGAGGTTTAGGTTGAGGTAGGAGTATATGCACAACCTAGAAACGACAATATGCGTGGATTTGCCCGAAAGCATACTAATATTGTGCATGAACATGATTTGGATTTTCATGGGAGTTGAATAGATTTGGGAGTCGTTAGATCTTGGTATTTGGTGATCATAGTTAATATTGTGGATTGTATCACACGTGAGAACCTTAGATGGGTATTGGATTTTTTACTTAGATGAATCTTGGGTGATCGAACCACAATCTTTGTTCTCTTTGCAATGCTTGATTTACTTATGTTTGTTTTATGCTCATCGTACTTCGCTTTTTGAAGCACTTTCGCATGAGGAAGGATCTGTGTCGCATCAAGTTAATATGCACGTAGCACAAAAAAGCATAAGAGCTCCATTCAACTCTACCAGATTATTGGCTGCGTGAGTTACATGAACTTAAGTATATAATTATTTCTACTTATTTTTCACAAATTAAACTTAATGTGTTGAAATGTCAAGTCCAAAAAATTTTCTACATTTCGTCACACGAATTACTAACTGCGTAATTTAAGCCTCTAAGATTCTTAGTTCCAATCAAAATACCTTACACAAGTATCAAATTTAGCAGCAAAGTCGACCTTGGTCATGAAAACCTCTTCAAATCCACCACCTCTACATTTTTCAAAGCAATTAACTGTCCAAGACGCCTCATCTTGAAGCTGGTAGTTAGAAGAGTAGTTAAATATAACAAGAAGCGTATCAGTAAGAAATTTAGAGCATATTGAAATAAATTTGTACTTTATTTGGGTAATAAAGCTGAAATAAAAAATCAATAAGATATGAAGAAAATAGTTTAGCAAGGTGTAAAAGTATTTATACCTCTGTAAAAGCTGTTCTTGTCATGTAAAACAGCAAGTTGGTGTGGCCAGTTACGTCATACAGAACAACAGGAAATGCTTTAAGGTAATGACTCTTCTCCTGAAAATATTACTTCCACAAATGCAAAAGCAATTAGAACAATCTGACTTCATTACACCTTGGCAAAGCAAACATGCATGTAAGATTGTGTATAAAAATGTAACATTTAAGATTGAATGTTTAAGGCAAAGGTAATTATACTATGCTTATAATAGACCATCAATAACGTGTGTAACATTCAAATCATGTGTATTCACGAAGCTCAACACCCAAGTTCTTCTATTTACAATAATACCACCAAAATTTGAAGAGCATAATAAATTATCAACTTGTATTCTTGATGATTTTGGTTGTATCATTTGCAACTACTCTATTTTAGTTGTTTATTTTAAGATTGGCGTAAAAATTGTGTGATATATTCATCAACCAAAGACTTTGTAATTCAATATTACCGAAGAGAAGGATCTTCTGGCGTCAAAATCTGACGCTGGACGGATGTAACAAAAGTGCAAGTCTATTATATGAGTGAAACACGTAACCGGCAACTACACTTGCAATAAAGGAATTTATAGACAATATTAAAGTTAAGCAACAATCAAGATGAGCTCCAAAAATAGGGAAAACACGTAGTGCGGGGTATGTATGTATGTATATATATATGAGAGCGCGAGAAAACAAATACATGGGCAAAGAAGTCCTAACAAGCCACAAGAGACTTGCGAACAACGGTTACAAACTAATAAACCCAAAACATGGAATGAACATACGATTTTACCCTAAAGAAAACACAACACATCAATAAGCATACAATGGTTATGAGATAGAAGGCTTTGTGAGTGTTCGAAGAGATGTCTGTGGCCGTAGAAATATTAGAAGGCTAAATCTGGACCTTTCAGAGGAGCCTAGGACAGCTGGACAATGTAACTAGGGCTGGACAATGATTTCAGAGGGGCGAAGCTGGGGTGGTTTTTGACGTGTTCAGAGGGTTATGTGAGGCTATAGTATGGGTGAAAGTTGAGATGAGTCGGCTCGATAGCTCGACGAGCCTACTTGAAAAAAACTCGACTCAAGCTCGTGTTTGATGAGCTCGTCGAGCTCGAGCCACTTGCAAGCTCGAGCCTAATTATTATTGGTCATCAACTCGCTAGCCGGCATGCGAGCTTTATTTTAAAAATAATAATTTTTAATTATAGTAAATATATATAATATATTGTTAAATAACTAATATACAGACATTTAAAATTTTAGATTTCACATATAAATTAAATACATTCTTGGGCTATATATAATTATAAATAATATAAATTAAAAAAATTATTTAAGGTGTAGGACACGCCGAGCTCGAGCTCAAGCTAAATAAAGCGAGCTCGTCGAGCTCGAGCTTCCATATATGAGAGCGCGAGAAAATAAATACATGGGCAAAGAAGTCCTAACAAGACACAAGAGACTTGCGAACAACGGTTACAAACTAATAAACCCAAAACATGGAATAAACATACGATCTTACCCTAAAGAAAACACAACACATCAATAAGCTTACAATGGTTATGAGATAGAAGGCTTTGTGAGTGTTCGAAGAGATGTCGGTGGCCGTAGAAATATTAGAAGGCTAAATATGGACCTTTCGGAGGAGCCCAGGGCAGCTAGACAGTGTAACTAGGGCTGGACAATGATTTCAGAGGGGCGAAGCTGGGGTGGTTTTTGACGTGTTCAGATGGTTATGTGAGGCTATAGTATGGGTGAAAGTTGAGGTGAGTCGGCTCGTTAGCTCGACGAGCCTACTTGAAAAAAACTCGACTCAAGCTCGTGTTTGATGAGCTCGTCGAACTCGAGCTCACTTGCAAGCTCGAGCCTAATTCTTATTGGTCATCAACTCGCGAGCCTACATGCGAGCTTTATTTTAAAAATAATAATTTTTAAATTATAGTAAATATATATAATATATTGTTAAATAACTAATATAGAGACATTTAAAATTTTAGATTTCACATATAAATTAAATACATTTTTGGGCTATATATAATTATAAATAATATAAATTAAAAAAAATTATTTAAGGTGTAGGACGTCGAGCTCGAGCTCAAGCTAAATAAAGCGAGCTCGAGCTTGAGCTTCCATTTTTTGATGAGCTTGACTCGTTTGCACCCCTAGGCTGTAGAACGGGCTGGTGAATTGGGAGGAGGATTTCAGTGAGGGAGGCTTCGGGTTGTGGTTGGAGGCTGCTTTGAAGGGTGCAGGGATGATTCCAGACGGTGATTGAGGGAATTGTGGTTGCAGTAATTGGACACCGTGGAGGCTGAACAGTGTTGTCGTGGACTGGGAGGAAGAGGTGGGAGGGGAAGGCACATGCAAACAGTGGCTGGAAGGGGAATTTGAAATAGGGGTGACGCAGTACGAATCTATAGGCGGCGGATAAACGGTGACCTAACCCTACATGCTATGCAAAACCCGACGGATCAGTCACAAATTAGATAATAAACATTAACATCTCACGCAAAAATAAATTCACATGCAAGGCAGAATAACTTATTAGGGCAAAACAAGCTTTAGGCTTTCCTCCGCGTGGAGGGTCAAAGCACGAGCGTGTGGCGAATAAACCATGCAAATCACAATAATAATCTAACAAACAACTACCATGCAAGATATTCAAACAAGTACAAGATCCAATCCAATATAAATATGCTGAAAATAATAATCCAATACAGCAAGGACTCACCAAGTAGTGGGCTGACCAAGGCACTGAAGAATTCGGAGTCGGAGATGCGTGGACGACGATCCGAGGTGTAACCGGAGGCGTGGAAATGATGGCGGTGGCTGCCCTCGGCGATGGGAGATGAAAACGGACCGGAAATGGATGGATCCGGCCACGTGGGTAGAGATCCGGACGGGGGTGGATAGATCTGATGATTTGATAACGGATCCGGGTTAGGGAATGGTGGATGGATGGGGAGAAAGCCGGATCCGGGCTGGATTTGCCTAGATCCGGGCTGCTAGGGTTGAGCCACGGGAGGGGGTGGACTGGCGGCATGGGAGGGAAGTTGTAGAGGTAGGTGGGGTTGTAGACCTGGAGGGAGGAAGTGGCGGCTGTGGGTTAGGACCAAGGAGTGGTCGGTTTTGTGAGGGGGAATCAGGCTGAGGGGGAGGCGAAGGGCAGGGGGGGGAGTAGGCGGGAATAAAAAACTATAGCCAATGAATAGTAAATTTCATTAATCCACAGTAGATATAAAGAGATAGGAATTTCTCCTGGGCAGAAGTAGTGGCTGGAATTGGGGGGAAAACGGCTGCTGTTTGGGGATTGTGGAGGCTATGAGAGGGGGCGTGGGAGGGGGGGAAGAAGGAGCCTAGGGTTAGGTCAAACCTTGGGGAGGGAGATACAAGTCTAGGAGTCGTCACCTCGGGTTCCACGGAGTCGGCACCGTGAGATGATCGCGGGAATCCGGGAATAGCTTTCTCCAAATTTTGCAATGTCAATAATCAGCCCCTATGTGATCTATTTATAATAAAAAGGAGGCTAGGGCATCCCACCATCGACGACTATGATTGACCGGAGGTGGGGTCACCCAAATACATCAAAACAAATGCAAAAATAATAAACTAATATATCAAATTGATTCGCAACGCGAATCCGAACACATCGGCGGATTCCGATCGTAGATACGGGCACGTCATATATGAAAAGTTGCCAAACCAGCCCCGAATGGGCCCAAAACTCGTCATCCACTGCAAGTCCTCGTATAAGCTCCGTATCAATCTCCCCGGCTTGAAAGAATTCATCTCCCGATGAATAGGGATCGAAATTCTCTCGATGTATGTCAGGTAAAACTCGAAGAGGTCCACCAGAGGTCGCCCAAGTGTCGTCGCCGGGAAAGTGTCCTTGCCAATAAACTCCCCCTGACTGAAAAGTCGTCATCTCCGGTGAATGGAGACGGTCGTACTGAAGTCGAAGTCCTGGGGCGAATCGATCAAGCTCTGTTGCAAGTACCCAGATGTCATCAATGTCTGTAGTAGGAATGTACCGGCGGAATATGGTCTTCGTGATGCTCTCAATGCTCAACTCATGAGTGGTGGATCTCGGTGCGATCAGCGGCCGTGGGTAGAACCAAAAAAGATGAGTCCCCAGGTGGGTGGGTGTCAGAAGTGGGTGAGTAGTGGTGGCCATCAAACGTGGGTGGGCTATGAGCGTGGTAAGGCAACGGGAGTGGAGCTGTGGACGGTTGGAAGTCCCCACTGCTTGGGTCCACATACTCGCGAGGCTTGTAGTACGGAGTCATATCTTCAACACTAAATATCAGGTGGATACCCATACTTGCAGGGATATCAAGATCATATGTGTTTGTTTCG
Source organism: Dactylorhiza incarnata (assembly GCA_033032865.1). NCBI lineage: Eukaryota > Viridiplantae > Streptophyta > Magnoliopsida > Asparagales > Orchidaceae > Dactylorhiza > Dactylorhiza incarnata. Next base: position 2,453,348 of record JAWHQI010000284.1, on the reverse strand, counting down.
ATCCGTCTCATGATTATATAGGGATCCATTCGCCTAACGCTCAAGCTTTTTGCAAGCCTCGCACGGAGCCTCACAACGCAGATTCTCACCATCACCTGCTCGCCTTCATGAAGTACCTGCTCTTGCCAGTGAACATCCGCATGTGACTTACAAAATTTATTATCATTATGGATTCTCCGTCGGACCGACACATGCCACATATGCAAACGACGGACAAACAACTCAACAGACACATGCAAATGATGAAGAAACGACTCAACAGACTCATACACGTGATGCAAATAAACACAATAGTCACTACATGCTTTCTAAGGGAAACTCTAATAATGACCTGAAAATCTATCAAAGGAGGTGGCCTATCAGGAGGCTCTCTCAAGGGAGTGTAGAAAAACTCATCTCGTGTGTGCTTAGTGTTCTGGTGAATGTGCGAGACATCTACACTCAAATACGAGCTCGTAGCGAGCCAAATGTCTCTCGGGGAACGTAACACATCAGGGGGCTCACCAGGAGGTGTGTAAGAAAAGTCATCACGAATGCAACGACCATCTGAATGAGAATCGTGTATACCAACTAGAAGACATGACTCTCGAGTGTGGTGCGTGTCCCAGAAGGTAAAGAACTCGTTTGGTTGGTTCGCAGGTGGTGCGTCCCAAAACTCGTCGAGAATGCGGTGTGTCAACAGGTGGTGCCCTAGACACTTGATGCTCCACACAATATCCATCCTCTGGGGCAAGGTCAGGGACGATAATGGAAGAGGCGCCAATAACTCAAAACTCGTAAGCAAGCGGCTCACCTGAATCGCATCCTCACCAGGATGTGGTGGCTCATCAGGAGGCTCAACAGGGGGGCGTTATAGAACTCGTCACTAGGATCATGATCCTCCATATGAGTACCCTCGTGAGGGATAGTGTCCTCGTGAATGGATGGCATAGCCACTACGAGATCAACACCGGGCTCTGGTCTCTCGGGCGTGATGTGACTCGGGGTAATTACAATGGGAGAGCGACATAAACCTACACTCAAGAATGGGCTTGTGGGTGCGGTGTCAAGAAATGGGTCTGTGGTTGGGGTATTAACTAACCCGATGCACGACAGAAGAAGAGGTGTGGGTGAGGGGCACAACACTACAGACTCAATAGGTCGCTCAGGCTCACTCTCAGTCGGAGTCACAAGAGACGGGTCAGAATCAAGAGATAGGTCACTCACCGGGCTAAGCACCTCACTGGGGTGAGAGCAATCCGTATCAGGTATCACTTCTGCCATGTCTGACGGATCAATGGTACGTAGAGCGGTGTCCTCGGTGTGGGAGGAGCTCGTACTGCGGAGGTCAAAGTGAGGATCAAACTGACCATCTCTTACGGATCTCAAAGACTGTTTGTAACAAAGGGCAAGCTGATACGTTTGCTCGAGGGACTTCGAGCTATGATAAACCACCTCAGTACGTACGTCAGATCGAAATCGGGAAGTGGTCATGGTTGGGTCCTCTCGGATATCACTCCTCACAACTAACTCGTCAAAGCGATCCATGTACTCAGCGACAGACATGGATCCTTGCTGAAGGGAAAATAATTGGTCGAGCAAGCGACTCCGATACGACGAAGGCAAATACCTCTGACACAATGTACGCTTCATGTCCACCCAACTAGTGATGCGATGTAGACGGTCTCGCTCGCGGGTCCTCTCAACGCTAGACCAATATGCCCTCACCTGATCTAAAAGTCTATGTTTCGCAAACTTGACGTGACGTTCACTGAATACTTCAAAATGATCAAGATAATACTTCATATCCACGAGTCAATAACTGGAAGACTCGGGACTCAATGAGCCGTCAAAGGAAGGGGCAGCAGTACGAAACTGACTCTCAAGATCTCTCTCAGAACGACGATACTCATAATAATCATCCCTAAGATAACTGAGTCGTGTCAAAGGATCAACACGATCCGCTCGCGTGTACGGATAAGAACGACGACAATCATCATACTGATCGTCTCTAGCATAGTGGGGTCGTGCTGATGGGCCAACACGATCTTTGGAAGTGGTGTACTGCGTTCGCGAATAATCATCGTAGTATCGTGAGGGTCTCCCTGAAGGGGATCTATGAGGGCGGGTGCAAGTGGACTCGAGACCTCCAAAGTGAGGGGAGGAATAATTGTGACACCTATACATAATGAAAAACCTATAGACTCTAAAACTGCGTATCAAAAAGAGCGCGTAGCCCAGGCTTTGATACCAATTGACGCAGGACAAATCTATAGGTGGCGGATAAACGGTGACCTAACCCTACATGTTATACAAAGCCCGACCGATTAGTCACAAATTAAATAATAAACATTAACATCCCACGCAAAAATAAATTCACATGCAAGGCAGAATAATTTATTAAGGCAAAAAAAGCTTTAGGATTTCCTCCGCGTTAAGGGTCAAAGCACGAGCGCGCGGCAAATAAACCCTGCAAATCACAATAATAATCTAACAAACAACTACCATGTAAGATATTCAAACCATTCTTATCTTGGCGTCAAGGCGTACCAAGGCGAGCCCCGACCGCCTTGACGCTTTGGCGACAAGGCGTAAGGCGAGCAAATGCTAGGCGTCATTTAAATTTTTTTTTTTTAACAAATAAAGAATATAGACAGCGGTTATTTGAATAACCGCTGTCTATAATCACTGGCAGGGGACTATAGACAGCGGTTATTGAAATAACCGCTGTCTATTGCCAGTGATTATAGACAGTGGTTATTCAAATAACCGCTGTCTATAGTCACTTGACAGTGAATATAGACAGCGGTTATTTGAATAACCGCTGTCTATAGTCACTGTCAGGGGACTATAGACAGCGGTTATTGAAATAACCGCTGTCTATAGTCTCAGTTTTTTTTTAAAAGACTGAAAGAGAATTTTCAACACTCCTAGAACTCCAGAAGTCATTCAGCATTCAGATACACAGTTTTTTTCATTCAGCATTATAACATTCAGAATCAAATAGAAATAACATTCAAATTTTAGAATCAATATATATAATGTCAAATTGACAATCACAAGATTCACAACCATTTCACTCAATACCAAAATGTTATCATCAACATCATACACTGATACACAGTAGCAATGTAGCATTAATAATTTATTAGATCAAATAAAATCATCATCTAGTAAATCGTCATTGGCATTGCATGAGCTTAGTTGGTTTGAGGTACTCGGCATTTGCCCGTAATTATCAACAAGATCTTCATCATCATTTGCAACACTAAAATGATCTAGATCTTCATCCCCTTCAAATATTTGTTCAAGATTAGCTTGAGCACCACTTCGTAAATTTCGAGCCTCAGTCCCAATAGCTCTCTCTACAGCTTCCCATGTGAGATCATCATCATCATAAACTAAAGCTTCATCCGGTTTGTTCATCATCCACTCACTACTCAAATCTAGCTCATCAAGCACTAAAGGGTTGTAATTTCTTCCTTTTTCACGTCTTTCTTGGAATCGTGCTTGTAGACAACGATTGTATTGGATGTATACAAGATCATTAAGTCTTTGATGCTCCAATCAATTTCTTTTCTTCGTGTGAATCTGAATCAAGAATCAAGATAGTTGCAAACTTGTTATTTGTTAGTGGATAAAACAAGTTCAATTTTAAATTAAATTTTTGTATACTTACAAACTCAAAAGTACTCCAGTTGCGCTCACAACTAGAAGAAGAACAACATAAGCCAAGTATGCGCAATGCTACCTTTGTAAGGTCAACATTCAGTCCTCCATGTGCACCCCACCAATCCACTATTTATTTAAGACAAATAAATTAGTATAACATATAAGTAGTTTAAGAAAAAATAAAAACGTAATCAAAACTCACTTGGATTTAAGGTGGTTCGTTGCCTAATAGCCATAGGCTTTCCAAAACTATTTCGAAATGCTTTATAGTTAGTGTCTTGCTCTGCAATCTTGTCTTGCAATTGTTGATCGGGCACTAGTCTTGCAATAACATCATTGAAAGCATCTTGAAATTTCCAAGTATCATCGGGATGTTTTTCCTCATATTCAAAATATTTGTTTGGATTTAGAAACAAAGCCGCCCTATACAAATGTTGCCCCATTTGATTTGTCCACTTATTTTGAACAATGTCAATAATTTTTTTATATAATCTTTCTTTATTATCTAAATGATCTTTGATCTTTTGTTTGGCTTCTTCCATTGCCACATATACTTCAAGCATAGCTGGCCTTTCATCACCATCTACTAATCGCAACACGGCTATTAGTGGCTTTCCTCCTTTTAGGCAATCTCTTACTCCATTCCAAAAAACAGTTGAAAGTATTGCTTCAACAATTTGTTTTCCGGCTTCGGTTTTTGCCAGATTAGCAGCATTCCATGAAGGCGACACAAAGAATAATTTCAACTTCTCCTCATGCTTAAGCACACTTTGTAGAGTAAGGAATGATGTTGCAAATCTAGTCACTGAATGCCGGACTAGATCACCACCAATAGTAGTCCTTACTGCATCAAGTAAACGAGTGTGCCTGTAGATGAAATTTGTAATCATCCTTGCCTTTCTTATCACCATTTTGTTTTGTTGCAGCTTGCCTATATCTTCTAGCATGAGATCAATGCAATGAGCTGCACAAGGAGTCCAAAATAATGTGGGCCTTCTCTCCATTAAAATTTTACCAGCTGCCTTATAATTGGAGGCATTGTAAGTCACTACCTGCATACAACATAACTTTTTATATATGTAAAGTTCTATACTTTTATAGTCTATAGTTGTAGACTATTAAACATGAAATATGAAAATTAAAATAACCAAAAAAAGTTACCTGAACAACGCAATCTGCTCTTATCTCGATTATTTTACTATCAAGCAACTCTGATAGCATTGTGGCATCTTGAATATGACTGGATGCATCTACGGAACCCATAAAATCAGTTCCTTCTGGACAGTTAACTAGGAAATTGATCAAATATCTCCCTCTCATGTCCGTCCAACCATCTGACATAAGAGTGCAACCATATCTCCTCCAATACGCTTGATACTTTGTTTTCATCTCCTTAACTTTCTCTTTTGTATTTTTTAACAAAGGGACTCGTAAATCATGATAACTAGGGCCTTTATAACCAGACCCATACTGTCCAACTGCTTCAAGCATTACTTCAAAGCTTCGTGCCTTTGCAGCATTGAAAGGAATTCCACATTCATAGAATCAATCTGCAACATAGCCATCAACTCTCCCTCTGCTCTAAGCTTATTCAATCTCATCATTTTAGTGAAGCCTCTTGTTGACTTTGATGAGGATCATTTATCAGTCATTTTCCTGTAATAAGAAAGCCCTAAAAAAACCTAAACCATCCAAAAAACCTAAACAAAATTCATACAAAACCGCAATGATATTGAGGTAATACTAGTCTACCACACATTAAGTCAATCACACATATAAATACAGAACTATAGAAGCAGTAGGAACTAGGAAGTAGGAAAATATGAATTATGAAATGATTATTCAAAATAGAAATTATATCATTCAACTTAGAAATTATACCATTCCAACTTAGAAATTAGAAGAGCAAGAAAAAAATCGTAAAAACGAACCTAAGGAAGATGTCGACTTGTCGAGGAGAAATCGCCTTTAGGGTTTTCGCACAGAGCAGCAAACGATCCAGCGACGGTAAAAAGTAAAAAGACGGGGTAATTCTTTCGTTTATATCCCAATTCGACAGCGGTTTATATATAAACCGATGTCTATTGTAACATTCCGTGTACAATAGACAGCGGTTTATATATAAATCGTTGTCTATTTGTACAATAGACAACGGTTTATATATAAACCGATGTCTATTGTACACGTACAATAGACAGCGGTTTATATATAAACCGCTGTCTATACTCTCATAGACAGCGGTTTATACAAAAACCGCTGTATATTGTAACATTACGTGTACAATAGACAGCGGTTTATATAAAAACCGCTGTATATTGTAACATTACGTGTACAATAGACAGCGGTTTATATATAAACCGCTGTCTATTGTACACGTAATGTTACAATATACAGCGGTTTTTGTATAAACCGCTGTCTATGAGAGTATAGACAGCGGTTTATATATAAACCGCTGTCTATACACCTAATTTTAAAAAAAAAAGGCGGCCTTCGCCTTGTTTTCAATCAGCCGACTGGACGCCTAGGCGTCGCCTAGGCGACGCCATGATAAGAATGATTCAAACAAGTACAAGATCCAATATAAATATGTTGAAAATAATAATCCAATACAACGAGGACTCACCAAGTAGTGGGCTGACCAAGGCACTGAAGAATTCGGAGCCGGAGATGCGTGGACGACGATCCGAGATGTAACCGAAGGCGTGGAAATGATGGTGGTGGCTGTCCTCGGCGATGGGAGATGAAAACGGACCGGAAATGGATGGATCCGACCACGTGGGTAGAGATTCGGACGGGGGTGGTTAGACCCGATGATTTGATAACGGATCCGGGTTAGGGAATGGTGGATGGATGGAGAGAAATCCGGATCCAAACTGGATTTGCCTAGATCCTGACTGCTAGGGTGCGGTAGGGGATGCTAGGGTGGATCCACGGGAGGGGGTGGACTGGCGGCTTGGGAGGGAGATTGTAGAGGTAGGTGGGGTTGTAGACCTGGAGGGAGGAAGTGGCGGTTGTGGGTTAGGACCAAGGAGTGGTCGGTTTTGTGAGGGGGAATCAGGCTGAGGGGGAGGCGGAGGGCAGGGGGGAAGTAGGCTGGAATAAAAAAATATATCCAGTGAATAGTAAATTTCATTAATCCACATAGATATAAAGAGATAGGAATTTCTTCTGGGCAGAAGGAATAGTGGTTGGAATTGTGTGTGTGTGTGTGTGTGGGGGGGGGGGGGGGGGGGGGGGGGGGGACGGCTGCTGTTTAGGGGTTGTGGAGGCTGAGAGAGGGGGCGTGGGAGGGGGAAGAAGGAGGCTAGGGTTAGGGCAAACTTTAGAGAGGGAGATACAAGCCTAGGAGTCGTCACCTAGAGTTCCACGGAGTCGGCACCGTGGGATGATCGCGGGAATCCAGGAATAGCTTTCTCCAAATTCTGCAATGTCAATAATCAGCCCATATGTCATGTATTTATAATAAAAAGGAGGCTAGGGCATCCCACCATCGACGGTTGTGAATGACCGGAGATGGGGCCACCCAAATACATCAAAACAAATGTAAAAATAATAAACTAATATATCAAATTGATTCGCAACGCGAATACGAACACATCTGCGGAGTCCGATCGTCGATCCGGGCACGCCATATATGGAAAGTTGCCAAATCAACTCTGAATGGGCCCAAAACTCGTCATCCACTGCAAATCCTCGTCTATGCTCCACATCAGGGGGAAGGTATCAGCTAGGGAAAGCACGAGTGTGAGGTGAGTTCTGGACATGGGGTGTGCAGCAGGGAGTGGGAAAAGGGGGAATAGTGGGCTGGACTTGGGTTAGAAGGGGGAAATTGCAGGCTGAGGATGAGAGGGAATTAAGTAGGAGTGGGGAACGAGAGGTGGGAGTGAGTTTAGGAGTTGAGATTAAAGTTTAGAAGGTGATTATGAGTGGGGAGGTGGGGTAGCGGGGAGTTGGTTAGGGAGTTATGGAGTAATGGGGAGGAGGGGTGGCCGGTGGTGGTCGTCGTAGGTGGTGATGGTCGCCAAAAAAACTAAAATCGAGGGGAATGAGGGTTGGGGGGGGCCAAGGGTGGTCGGTGGTCGTCAAGGGAGGTGGTGGTCAAGGGAGGTGGTGGTGGTGGTGGTGGCTGAAGGAGGCGGTGGTGGTCGAAAAAACTGAAATGGAACGGAGCGTGGTTGTGGAGGGCCGGCTAAGGTGGAGGGAGAGTATGTGGGGGTCGGCCAAGGGGAGAGGGGAAGGGAGATATTGTCCAAGCTTCGCATTCGGACTCCGGCTTCAACGCCGGTGATGAAAAGGAATAATTTCTTCTCAAACTTTCAATGTCTTCTAAATGAGTCTTCTACCATATTTATAGACTAAGGAACCGCCACTGATGGTCATGATTCTCCGATCATGACGGACTCCAAAATACACAAAATATAATTCAGAAAATTACAAAAAAAAAACTAAAAATCATGTATCACCGATCCGCTAAAATGGACGGTTCTAATTATCGTGTAAGCTCATGTGTGACGTCATCTCCATCAAAATCAATGATAAAATAGAATTCATTCAAATAGAAACTATTAAGCCATAATTAGTAGAGATAAAGGTAGCAGACCTCCTTGGAAAGCCTGGACTGACCTACATGCCCAAGAGAGAGGCTCTTTTCCCATAAATTTGAAGCTGGAAGGAAAACATTGATGCATCAGGGGAGAAGTATGTAGTTATGTTACTATAAAAATAATAGAAGACAACAGACAGGTTTAAAGGAAAAGATCAAGATGGCCTAGTAACAAAAGTTCATTCAGAATAAATTAAATGGTTTGAAAACAACGAACCCTTCAACCATTGAAGAATACAAAAGTTAAGACAAGAAGAGAAGCGGCAAAGTCATTAATTTGCTAGGACAAATGGCATGATCTATAGGCCTCATTCTTAGAAAGAGTTTAAGCACTTTGCATCAAAAAATAGTTTAATTGAAAAAAATTCTACCTTACAGCTTAGATGAAAGCAATTAGCAGTTGCGACTAGTTTTAATTAAAAAAAATTCTACCGTACACGAGGACCATACTGTTGGTGGAAAAAGTTAAAAAACCAAAGCCATACATATCCCGTATCAGACAAAATCATCATTTATCCAAATCATCTTGTTAATCAGAAGAAAATATCAATCAATTATTTAAATTGACTCACTGCTATAAATGAAAAGATTTAAGTAAAAAAATTCTCTACTTTTTTGCTCAATTGAAAAAGCGGTGACATCACCTTCTTGTTGATGCAGGGTAAGGTCCTAAGGGAATTAAGGATAGATGTAGACACAATTTCCAACAGAATTAAGCTTGCAATAAGGTACTTTTTATAAAACAAATTTTTTTGCCTTGCCACAGAAAATAAAGCTATTAATTTAAGAAAACAAGAGAGAATTACAAACGCAAAAGTGCGCAGAAAACAAATGACTAATTAAATGAGAAAATACAAAGACTTAACAACTGAATTCAAAGCTTACAATTGAATATCTCATCAAGCAGAGACTAAACACAATATTCAACTAGAAGAAATAACGGTCTCACACAATACTGAAGGGGGAGTGATGGAGGTGTATTTGAAGAGCTGTGGGGAAGCCTAAATCGCAATCTGGGAATGGTCTTAGACCCCCAGACGAGGGCCCAGCTGCTGGACAGCGACAATAATTGTTGGGGATGGACTCAAGACGCCTGGAAGCTGGACTGGATGGGTTGGACTCAACAAGGAGTTGTTGAAGATGGTAGCCTGACCAGAGATTGGGGAAATAGGACACCCCTGCAGCTCGTCCAAAAGCTCCCGAATGAGTGGAATATGATATTTGTCAGAGACCGTAAGTTTGTTCAGCTCACGGTAGTCCACGTAAAAGTGTCAATTGCTTCATTTGCATTAAAAGGACTTGCGCTCGGCTGGATGATTCCCGCGCGCAGCATCTCTATCATCATCGTCTCCATGATGGCCTTCTGAGCATGGTCATAACGGTATGGTCGGACAGAGACTGCGGCCACCCCGGGCTGAAGGATGATATGATGGTCCGAGGGGCGGTTCGGTGGAAGCCCGTGGGGGTGGCGAAGATGAAAGTGTGCCCGTCTAAGAGAAGCCGAATATTCGGATGGGGCAGTGCAGTCTCGGGGTTGGCTCGGCCCCCCATGTGTCATAGTAGTACGTAAAACTTGGGATTGACGGTATTGAAGAGAGAACGTAAATCGGCTGGTGAACGAGCCAAGGAGAGGCCCTCTACAGAAGGTGGGCGGTGCCCAGTGTCTCAAAGGGCATGATGAGCCGCTCCCAATTATGCTAGTTATCACCCAGAGTATGCAGCCAAGCCACCCCAGGGATGGCGTCTAGGCCACCTAATTCGAAGACATAAAAATCCATCGTGCCCGAATAAGAGCTCATTGACAGGGAAAGGACCACGTAGTGATCCGTCGTGTGTGTGCGACCACTATCGCTCAAGAACACTTGAAAGCCTGGAGCAGGTGTAACTGGAATCTATAACGCCTCGATAAGGTTGTGGGAGATGTTATTGCAGTTAGCGCCGATGTCAATCATAACCATCACGACGTGGCCACAAAGGGAAGCCAGAAGCTTCATGGTGCAAGGACCGTTCATGCCACCCACCAAGTAAAGAGGCAAGTCAAGGCGGTTGAGTTGAGCTGGCACTTGGGAGTGGCGGTCACCCTCATCCAACTCAAGAGCTCAAAATCGATCAAGCAGATATCGTCATCCTCCCTACCGAGGAGTATTTGGAGGACCTTATTTGGGCAAGCATGCGTCAGAGAGTAGGGCTATTTACATCAAAAATAAAGACCTTTGCCATGGAGCTCAAGATACTCCTGGTGGGAAAGACAATGATGTGGAGATTTGGTCTTAGGCAGTGGTGGCAAAAGCCGTGGAGGCAGGCGGCTAGTAGAGATGGGTGCCTTGGAAGAGTAATGAGGGGTCTTGTGTGGCTGGAAGCGGAACTGGAGGGCCGCAGAGGGGGCCAGAAGAGAAGGTAGCAACGTCCTCGACATATCGTACTTGCTCCATAGACCGAGTGATGGAGGTTGGGTAATGCACGAACAGGCGTGCCTGAATGTGTGGTTGTAAACTGACCAGAAACTACCCAAGTAGTGCTTCATCGCAAGCTCAAGGACATGCGTGGCAATCTAAATGAATTCGTCGATGTCGATGTCGTAGTCGACCGACTCCGTTTGGCAAATGATGCCCAGACATCCAAACAGGTTGCTTATGTGGTGCATATCGAAGCAACGAATCAACTCGTCCTCGAGGGACAACTGGGAGAGGGCGGAGCTGGATTGAGGTATTCAACGGATCCCAATGGAGAGTCGAGCCCCCATGTAGATGGTGGCTAGCAAGACCTTTTGAAGCTCTAGGGTGCCCTAGAGGTCAAAGTATTGTTCTGTACTTACAGTCGCCATGCGGCACCTCGGCGGCCCACCTGCGCTGGCTTAAAATTCCCGCGTTCAATGGGTTGATCCCACAGGATGGTTGGCACACACCTGGAGGTCAGAGAGGGCAGTGTGAAAGCGACCCATGCGATCGAAAAGGGTTTCAACGGAAGGGGGAGCATCCTTATCGTGTGCCATCCGAAGAGGACAACCCGAGGCAATGGATCAACTGCGGAGGGGAGCCCGCGCGGGATCGACCGAGGAAGGGAAGCTCGGACAGCTAGGCGCTGGACATCCGGCAAGTCGGACTAGTCGATAGACGTGTCTATCGATCAGAAGGGAGTTAGGTACAAGAGGGACGTCGGGTCATCCGCTCCTTTCTTTTCTCATTTCAAGACAAAGATCAATGATGCTTACAACATTTGGTTTCCTCTTTTATATACTACGATGACCTACCATTAACATATAAAAAAGGGCATCATGGTGCACAAAGCATCCCCGCGCAGCGAGGGTCGGGGAAGGGTCCCGCCACATCGGTGAAATGTAGGCAAATCTTACCCTGCATTTTTGTAAGAAGCTGCTTCCAGGACTCGAACCCGTGACCTCAACGTCTACCATTAACATATAAAAAATAAAATGCAATATAGAAATAAAGATGTAATAATAACGCTGCCATTCTTGCGTCGTGGCGAGAGCTCGTGGATGGCGCGAGTAAACCCGCACGTATCGCTGACCAAAGGTGGATTGTTCATGATAGTATCATATCACTAAACCACATGTGCCAAGCGTGGAAATAACCACTTTTAAACCTTTCTTGGCCATGGACCCATGGATAGAAGCCACCAAAACTGTCTACAAACTTGGAACAATTGATTCTAGCAAAAGCACGCGCTTTTGCACGTCTTATTAGGTGAATATAATGCAAAGGAATAAGTTTGTCGGTGCTTATTCTAATTTAATAGTTGATTGATGGGTCTGAATAGAATAACAGATATCATATTTCAAAATAAAATGATAATTTATATTTGACTATAAGATGCATTAGACAAATTCAATCACGAATCATTAGATGTTAATTATATTCAGTCTCCCCTAGTTTCTTATTATAATTCCAAGATTTTTGGACCCATGTTTGGGTTTGGGCATTTGGACCAATTATGTTAGCATAATTTGTGTTAGCCGCAAACCTATATTTCTCTCTCGATCAAGTATCTTTCATTTTGGTTAGATCCTTCATAGTGGGAAGTTTTTTTAATTTTGTAGAAACCCAAGAACTTCCAACTCAAAATTGGCCAGAGTGGAGAAGTCAACTAAGCCTTATAAAACCAAGAAGGAAACCCAGAATTCAAGATGTGGGACTAATATTGTCAACCAAACATCAACAAAACTCCATTATACAGCGGCCACATAATGGAGTGCCACACTAGGATAAAGTCTAGAGATACATGGTAATTGTTGGTGATTCTCGTAGGTAGAAATGCTGATGTAAACCCGGGCTGCATCAAACGCCAACACTCCCCCGCACGTGGATAGCCACGTGAACACTGGAGACATGGGCCCTGGGACCTGCTCTGGCTCCAAGTAGAAACCCAGGAGCCTCCAACTCAAAACTAGCCAGCTAGAGTGGAATGACATGCTAAGCCCTACAAAGTAAAGGAGGAAACCCAGAATTCAAGATGTGGGATTAATATTTTCAACCAGCCATCAACAAAGCTAAACCATACACAAGCCACATAATGGAGGGCCCCGCTGTGATAAAGCCCATTGTACATAGTCAACGTTGAAGGGTCCCGGAGGAGGAAAGCCAAATCATCAATCCCCAAAATGAGAGTGTTGAAGCTAGAAAAATCCTAGCTCCAAATGTTCGGACTAAAAGGGAGCCTGAGGCTACTTATCCTGCGGTCCGACTACTTGGGTCCGAAGGCTAAAGCTAAGAAGAGGGAAAAAGAACTACAAACAGACCCCAGAGCGCTTCAGCAGGGAGGTCCCGCTACGTACCCGGAAGTTTTAGAAAAAACTTTCCCTCCACAACCACAAATGACTGAGCTTGGTGCGAGGAAAGCACCTCTTAGTGAGTAAGTCACTAGTAGGGAGATGGGAGGGGGTCTAGATCTCAAGAGAAAACTTGGTGTCTCTCTAGAGTGGTGCCAAAAGAGATCCTCCTGAGGTGCAAATCCCGGTACCCCTAGGGGTCTATTTATAGACAAATCCTAGGGGGGTATATAGGCGACTATACCCGGCCCCGGTGAGGTTACCTACGCCGACCCGGCGATTACGGGAGAATCTCGCCTATTAGCGAGTATTTGAAAGTTCTCACCAACTTGGCGAGATGTCGCCAATGTCACATACCGGGCGAGTATGGAAGGATCTCGCATGCTCGCACATGGCCTTCAGACAGTCCTGTTGGTTGACCTTGTCTTGACTTTTGACGTATGCGCACGTGGCATGAATATGTTCCACCCTCGACGATATATGGGTTGTACACAATCCCCGTTCTTTGCGATCTATAACAGAGCTCAGAAAAAATCATCCAACCATTTATCGACAAGGGGATTTGGCGAGTAACTGGCATACTCGGCCTGTCTCGATGGCTGGCCTCCACTCTCTATAAATAGGAAAGGGGGGTTGTTGTAAGATGTCCTTTCTGAACTCGAGCGAGATGCATGTCACCGCTGAAGAAGTCGGGCTAACAAGCTCGCATTTGAAAAGATCTTGAACCTTGGCTCGTCAAAACATCATCGCCCGATGACTATACCGGTGATCGCAAGAGAAAGAAGAAGGTTGTCGAGGTGATGGTCGAAGTGCCCGCTCCTGTCGGTAGCGTGTCGTCGCCTGCCGATGATCCCATAGTCCCTCCAACTACTCAAGAGATGCTGGACCAAATGGGTCTGGGCGAGCATCAACTCGCTAACGAGACCCCCGGTCTTGCCTCTCACCAGGCTAACGCTACCGTGGATCTGAATGTTCGCCTGGCTCAAGATCAACCTAATCTCGCCTCCCAGCGAGATGATACCGTCGGAGATACCTCACTGCAAAATAACACCGCTGAGGATGTCTTGCGAGGTTTGAAAAATACATTTGATCTTGATTTGGTGTCAGCTCAGCCATACTTGCCTGATACTTTCTTTTCTCACAGGATCTGTACCGACAAAAACTCCAAGTGAGGCGAGCTTGCATCCTCGGCTGAGCAACGCTCATGTTGATGCCACTCCACTCTGCACGATCCCACCGGTCTCTATAATGGATACGCCGAGCTCCAGGGTTGTTCCCTCGGTACGGATCAGCTTGAGCAGCGGGAAGGTCCGCTTCGGGGTGAGCCCTTCATTATCGAGGTCGCCCGAGGGACCAGTCCCTTCTTCTTGCAACTTGCAAGTCCTACTGGCGAGTGCACCACTCCAGCCACTGGCTAGCGGCCTTCCACCGCCACCTCCTCTAACTGCAGACGATCGTCCTTCCATGGTCGCCACTTCAAACGCTCCTTCACCACCTCCCTCGCGTGGTGGGAGGAATGGAAGGTCTCATCCGCCCGACCCTTTTTTCTGTGGGTGTGCGTGTGGATCTGATTCTCGCGGGAAGGCCTCTGCAGACCCTCCTGCCGACGATCAGTCACGGCGAGCTGAGACCTCGCATCATCAACACGCTCCTTCAGATAGGGGGCACCGCGGGGGCTCGTTGATAGGTCGGCGAGTTTATTCCCAACGCAACCCCTCTGCTCACCGGAACCGAACTCCTCGGCACGAGTCTCCTCGCCGAGAGCGCACTCCTCGATGTGACTCTCCTCGCCGAGATCGCTCTCCTCCTCGGCATGACGCGAGGCCTCGAACCTTGCACATTGGTGCGTCTTCAATTTTCTGGAAGCAGCTGCCCTTTCCTTACCTGGATTATCGTTAACCGCTTGAACATCCTGACAGGTCGCGCTTCGTACTCCAGGAGGTGCGTTGATTGACGCTATCGGCCTTCCTTTGCTCGAGTATCAAGAGAAGGTCGCTTCGGCCTACCTTGATCTGGAGACGAAGTTCGACCAGTTGGCGATATGCGAACCTACTCGCAGACTTGCCTTGCTCGAGGTGCGAGTTGCGAGGATCGAAGAGTTTGAGCATCGGCTGATAGGCGCGGAGTTCAGATTATGTGCGATCAACGAGCTGGAACAGCCATGGGTTATCAGGATCGCGATCCGAATCATAGGATCTTACGATCCTACGATCCAGATTTTGTAAATCGATCCGGATCTTACCTAGGATCTAAATCGGCACATTTACGGCTGGGATCGCGATCCGGATCTTAGGATCTTTAGGAGCGCGATCCCGACCCGATTCTACCGATCCGGACAAAGTGAACTAGAAACATGTCCAACCCTATCCCGACCCCATTCAACCAGTCCAACGCCCATAACCCATTACTTAACCTTATCCCAATCCCGCCCGCATACCCCAGCACAGAATCATATCATGTTGTTTTACCGTATCCCAAATGTCGATTGCCGACTGCAAACGGAGGTCAAAAGCAATGTCTTCGATCGCTTTCAATCCAGACAATGTCTTCCCTTTTCTTCCTTACCAGGTTCCATTTTAAGTGGTGTCAGTGTCTTATCATGTATTTCTGCGTATGAGCAATCCAGTGGTTGGTAATCCAGTGACTTCATGCTTCCTACTTTCAGGCCAACGTCTTCTCTTCCTTTCTAGCGTACGAGCAATCTAGCGGTTAGAAATCCAATATACGAGCAATTCAAGCGTCCTGCTTCCTGCGTACGAGCAATCCAACTGTCTGGGTTCATTTTCCTACTTCTAGGCTTCCACCAATCCTTCAGTCAAGATTTGTTTTTATTGTTAGTAACATTGGGTGTCCTACCTGAAACTGAAAGTGAACTTAGTCTGATATTATCTTTTTTATTTAGTTATTCAAAAAAATTTAATATAATTACACATACTGCTCAATTTATTAATTTTTTGTTAATTGAGCATGCTATTAGATGATACAAAATTCAATTTTATATTTTGTCTTAATTTATGAATGTTGTAGTATCTTGCGATCCTCGATCTGATCCTACGATCCGATCCGATCCAACCTCGAAACGATTTTACCTAGGATCTCGATCATGACAACCTTGGAACAGCGCATCGCGATGGTGGAACATCGACAGAACTTGTTGCGGGACGAACTCTGTGGGATGACGGCGAGCATGGGTTCTGTCGACAGATTGACGACCATCTTCGGCAAGGCGAGGGGAATCTGGCTCACGCAAGCGAGCAATTCCAACGTGCGCGCAATCTAGGCTTCTCTGGGCGACATGCTCAAACTTCAGACAAGCGCGGGAACCTCTAGATGTCCTAGGCCTTGCACTTTATTTTTTCGTTCTGCATTGTAATCGCCTTTGGCGACTTTGTGAATACTTATTCAATTGCTGTAACAATTGATTTGCGAGTATTAGTTTTTATCCTTCCTTTATCACTCTTCATTCCTTGTGATTTGTGACAATATATATATTGCTTGTGGTTGCTTTGGGCGAGTATTCGTTTTGTTGGGCATCGGGTTTGGCGAGTTTTTGCCTTATGCAGTTTGCAGGCTCCGCGAGTATGCGAGATACTAGTGGCGTTGAGCGCTTTGCGACCCACCGGATTACTTGGTGGACAGATCTCAATACCCCCCTGCTCTTTTGTCTATAAATAGACGTGGGGGTGGGGGGGGGGGCTAGGACGACGACATCTTTCAGCGATTTTCAACACCATCGGCGAGCTTCTGATTTTCGCCTGCTGCTAGCTACTCAATACTCGAACCTCGCCTCCTTTCCTTACAAATATCGTCTAATGAAGGCACTGTTGCTAGCCGTCGGAGTTATGTGGAGATCTTCTCCTCAAGGAAATTCAAGAAGTCGATAATCGATGGGTACCTTTGCTTTAGGGAGCGCTTCCTCGCGGATAACTTCCGAGTGAGGTTACCTCGCAAGAGCGAGCGAATTAACACATTCCTCGTGGACATGCTCGTGCTTCCCATCCGCCATTTCGAAGTCAGCCTGCGACTTCCTTTATGGCCGGAGTTCTGCCAGATCCTTCGGTACTTTGGCCTAGTACCATCGCAGATCAACCCCAACGGTTGTAGCGATCATCGCTGGGTACCTTTGCTTCTTGCGAGCGGAGAAGATCGCGTTTGATCTATCCGTCTTCCGTAAGATTTTTGGCTTGGGGGCGACGAAGGAGGGTGTCATCTTCTTCTCCAGCCATACCTGCTCCATCACGGCGACGGTGAACAAAGCTCATCGTTGGGACGAGCGGTTCGCAGTTGTCCAAGGCGACTTTGGAACAATTCCTCTTCACCCTCAACAGCCGCCAGAAGCAGTCTTCATCGTGTCCGTCATGCGAGGACCGCGAGAGGAGCTGCAGAAGGCCTTCAAGGGGCGGAAGTTCGACGTCGCCTATTGGCGGCGTCAAGTTGATGAACTGGAATATGTCTCACCGGGCAAAGGTAAAACTTCTGAACGGACTTCGAAAATCCTCGTATTTACCTAACTATGACGACTAACTGCGAATCGTCGTCTTTTTTAGCAACCCTCGTGACTCCGCGAGAACCTCTTCCGATGGCGAAGGAGGCCACTCCTCCTCCGTCGAACATTGGAGCTTGCCAGGGCGAGATGTTGCCGATCCCCGAGGATCTGGTTGGGGAGGGCCTTGAAGTGCCTCACTATGTGCCTGAGCGGGGCGAGCCCTCCTCCAAGAAGCGGAAAACAGGCGGCGAAGAGGCGGGAGGTCGAAAGAAAGATTATGAGGAAGAACGGGTGTGATGAGGAACTCGGGTCTCCCGCCTCGCACCCAAACTTCAGTCAGGGGTCGGGTAGGGTAGACCATTTTGGTCGCCCGCTCGATACATGGGTTGAGGACAAGCATGAGGTCCGCCTTAGTGCGAACCTTCCTCCCTGGTCCGAAGACTTGGAGGACGAGGGCGAGGCCTTTAACGCCGCGATGACGCGACGGCGTTGCGGGTTGCCACGCCTTCCTATCTCGTGCATCAAACTTTGGTTAGCATAAATTTTGTTCTTCTTTTTCCGGTATAATACTCGCAGGTCGCCTTACTAAACAACTGCTTGCTTGATATTCGCAGGAGGCTGAGCTAGTCGCCGCCCAACGTATCTCAGAGCTGGAGTTGGAGCTAAAGGAGAGGCAGGCCGCACTGGAAGTGGCCCAAGTCAAGGTCACCGAGCTCGAAAGTCGCGAGCCGGTGAGAGCTCAACCAGAGGCAGGTCCCTCCTCGGCGGGCCCCTCTTCGATGGGCAAGAATGTAAGGATGGTCCCTCTGGAGATGGCTTCGGTGCGGAACGAGATTGCAAAAGCCACCGTGGACTTGCTCTTGAGCAAGTTGAAGTTGGATGGTCTGCTCGTGCCGACTGCCGAGGACCTGACAACCGTGGATATCATCCCCGAGCTCCTCGCTGAAGAGGAGGATTCTCCAGAATCTTCGAAGTCGGACGAGGATGTCGAAGGCGAAGACGACGGCGAGGATGAAGAATAGTCGCTCCGCCGAGCTGCCAGGTCGCCGCATTTTTTGATCAACCTGTCCAGAAAGACTCGTACAATTTGTCTTTTTCATATTATTCAGGGTGATGCATCACGACTTTTGAGTGTAAATGTATTCGTCAACAAGTGAAATGAAATGAAAGGATTTTTTGCTTATCTACATTTTTATTCCTCGCGCGAGTCGATACTCACTAGGCTCTTAGGCTCATAGACTCGACTTTGATGAATGCTCGTTGTACTAGCAGACTTGGGCGAGTTTAAGTGCTCGCTAGGCTCATAGGCTCGGGCGAGTAAGATGTTTGCTCTCCTACTTGTACTCGCAACTCTCGCATAGTTGCCTTTCTTACCGATGCAGGTGCATGAGAATGGTATGGCACACGGGGGGTCCTGTTGGACGCACACGCTCGAGGTTTCCATCCAACCCTTTGACGAGAAGACGGAGGAACTTGGACAGGGAAATGACACTCGGGGGGTCGCGCGCGACTAACTCACTTGAGGCCTCAATCCTGTCACTTGATGGTCAAAGAGAGTTAAACGCACCACATCTCATGATTAAGCACATACTTAAGAAGATTGTAGATCCCGCCTCGGGCTTCAAGCCCTTTCGAGGTTGATGGCATCTTCAATGACGAAGGATCTTTCCCCGAGGGAAAATGATCTTCTCTTCGTCGAGTTGAGAAGTGGGCTCTAGACTCTCTCCTGATAACCTCTCCAGTCAGATGAGAAGCGCGATAGGGGGTCATCGGCCAACATGCAAAGGAGGAGCTGATCTCGACCGTCAGTGCAGAGACTTGGACTTAAGAGACCGCCTTAAAAACCCTACACACCGTCCCATCACCCGCATTGGGTTTTATGAGAGCCAAGTCAGAGGCTTGTTTCCCAACTCGATCGTGGAGATCGGTTTCGCTTACATGCCATGGAGAAAAGATCATGAAACCCCATGTTTCAGGGTGTGAGAAAAAACATCTTTCGTATAAATGAAATTATACCACAATAAGCATACCCTTCCCTTCTAGGGATAGAACCTTCTTAGGTCGTCACCGCCTATGCTGCACCGACACCGACATGTGACACGCGACATGACACGACACGACACGCGACTCGTCAATTCTCAAAAAATACCATATTCCGACACGCTGGGACACGTATATTAAATATTTATTTTTCATAATTAAGAAGGAGTACGTACTCCAATTCCTCTCGACACATGATGAAGAAGACGGTTGTGCAAGAAGCTTTATGGCTAAACTTTGTAGCATAGGTGCACTTGCACCATAAATAACCCATCAAGCCTTAGGATCCATCGAAAATCGACTGTGAACTGAATCAAATTCTCTAAATTCTCCATTTATATAAGCAAAATTTGCGTACTCTAAATTCACCTTGGTGCGATCCTCAATGTTAGGAAAGTACTTCCTAAAGCATTTTTTGGTTTCTTGAATGATTTCACTATCCTTGTATGGAGAAATTCTAGAAGAATCTTCATTGAGTCATTGTTCACTATAGTACCTAAATTTTAAAAATAAAACATCACGCATAGTGGCCTTTATAGTGTTCTGAAGTGTCGGAGAGTGTCGGAGAGTCTGATGTGTGTCGGAGAGTCCGACACCGACACGCTGAGCATTTTGAAGTGTCGGTGCAACATAGGTCACCGCTCCATGTGTTCCCAAGTAAGTCTCCTTTGTGGTTTTGTAGGCGATATCCTCCAGTCGCTAGCAGCTCATAGATGATGAACGACCCTTCCCAGTTCGGGTTAAGCTTCCCGACGGCGGCCGATCTTCCTGCTGCATCCATCTTTTTTAAGACGAGGTCACCTGCTTGGAACTGCTTGATGCGGACGTGCTTGTCGAAGTGTTTTGCCATCCTTCTCTTGACCTCTTCCTGTCGAGCTGAGGCGAGGTCCCGAAGTTCTTCTACATAATCAAGAGATAGCCTTTGGGCTTCTTCATTCTCGAGCCGCCACTCCTCGTCACCTTCTTCCGCCGCAACTATTGACGACATGCAGATAGCGCTCCTGAGCCATTTTTGGATCACTCCCAATCCAAATCTACACCCCTCCCTGGCTGTATTTCAAGCACTAGTAGAACGAGGAGGGCACAGATTGGAAGGCGTTGATAAGAGGCCTTCTGAATATCGTATTATAACTGTTTGGGGCATCCACAATGACGAACCGGCAGTTCTTCGAGGTGCCCCCAAAGGTCACCAACAACTCTACTCCTTCCATTTACTTCTGCTCCCCTGAGAAGCTGAACAACGGTCCATCAGAGGACGTCACCCTCTTGGCCTCACTGTCATAGTGTCAAACGCCTTCTTAAAGACGACATTGACAGAGCTCCCATTGTCTATCAAGATTCGAGCAACCGTGAAGTTCTCGATCGCTGCTTGGATGACCAGAGCGTCATGGAAGGGATCCTCGTTCTCCGGCATATCTTCCGCCAAGAACGTGATCTCCCCAATCGATGGTCGCCTTTGAGACGTCGAAGTGACGCTCCTCCTATAGATGTTGTGAAGGCTCCTTTTGCGGGAGGCATCTACTCCCACTCCTCCATGGATAGAGTTGATACATCATCAAGTCCCCACATCGACTCGTCCTTCGCATCTTCCTCGAGCGGGGGTCGGGGCTAGCACGCCCTCGACCCCCGCCTCTTGCTGATGATCTTCCCGCCCCGCTCTTGG
Source organism: Dactylorhiza incarnata (assembly GCA_033032865.1). Lineage (NCBI taxonomy): Eukaryota > Viridiplantae > Streptophyta > Magnoliopsida > Asparagales > Orchidaceae > Dactylorhiza > Dactylorhiza incarnata. The sequence continues at coordinate 2,432,119 of JAWHQI010000284.1, read as the reverse complement.
GGCTCTCCTGGCTCCTCTGGTCATTCTTCTCATCTCGAAGAACTCTTGGCATGTCAAGTTGGCATGCCCTTCCTCCTGATGGAAATCACAGTAGAGAACTACATTCCCTCCTTGCTGCTCCCGGACCGGAGCTCTCCTTCGATGATTGCAGGTGCCAGCGATGGATCGGCATAGCCTCCCGAGGCAAAAATCTACGGAGTCTCATGGCCTCCTGATGCGTCTCTGGCGCATTAAAATGAGCCTGGCGCTCGGGGGAATGACGTGGATCGGATCTGAACGGACAAGGTCCACCTCCTGCAGACCTCCAAGAAGGTCTATTCATCGGGGCTTAGAACCTCCTTTCGGGCTCCTTACGCTCTGGAATAGCTCCTGGCCTCCTGAACTCTCTACCCGACCGACGAGCATCTTCCTGCTTCCTGCCTCCTCCAGAGGTCCTCGACTAGTCCGACTTCGTTAGCCTTGTCAGCGAGGCTAAGAAGTTCTTGTTGGTGGCTTCCGCTTCGATGAACCACCCCACGCGATCTATCAAGCCTTCAAACGAGACATGAGGATCTCGCCCTACCTCCATCTTGAACAACCCCTCCTGCAGGCCTAACATAAGCGCCAGCTGGAGAGTGTAGATATCCACCTCCTGAATCTGCAGGATCTCCTCCTGAAAACGATCGATGTAGTGTCCCAACGACTCGTTGGGTTCCTGCTTGAGGAGAAAAAAGGCGGTTGACCCCTTCTTTCTCTTCTTCGACGTTGCGAAGTGCAACATCAGCCATCGACGTAGATCTTCGAAGCAGTAGATGGAGTTTGTCGGCAACTGGTGCAACCAATCTCTTGTCTTCCCTTTGAAGGTGATAGCGAAGAACCTGCACTTGAAAGCATCCGTCATCGTTCGAATTGAAACTACGTCGTCGAACCATTGTAGGTTGTAGGTGCTGAATGAGGTCATCCTTCTCTGTATAGTAGTTGAGCACGGGCTCGCGAAACCCCTCTGAGACGGGCTCGCAAAACCCTTTTGGGACGGGCGCGCCCAACACCTCCTTGCAAAATGGGCTCACCGGCCCAGCTTGTCGAGCTTGTCGCTGGCAAGCTGAATCATCCTCGCAGAAGCGAAGAGCTCGCGGGGTGATGCACTTAGAGCTGTCACATAGAACCGAAAATCGTGAACCGTGCCGGAACCGAATCGGAACCGCAGAGAACCGAACTGAATTGTTCGCAAATTATTTGGTTCCAGTTTGAATTTTGGAACTGTGAACAACAATGGTACAGGTGTGGTTTCTTCATTTTATTATACGGACCAGAACCGAAACTGCAACATACAAGTCTCGAGCGGTTTCAGAATTTGTAGATCCTAACCGGGCCGAAGGAAGGTCGAACCGCAACCCGTTAATTATTCTTATTTTATTATAATATATTTATTAAATAAAATATTATAATATATTTTTATTATATAATATTATTGTAAAGCCCATATTCTTTGAGGGACCCGATTCAAGCCACGAAGGCAAAGGTCAAAGTCAAAGCAGAAGTCAAGAGTCAGAGATTAAAGACAACTCAGCCAGCGGGAGCAGTAAAAGGCCTGGGCGAGTATGGGCGAGCATCCCCTTATACTTGTCAGGTGGGCGACCATAGAGGATGTTCGTCGAAGCCAGGCGAGATCCCCTCAATGTCGCATAGTTGTCGGGCAGGGCTGGGCTATAAATAAGCCCCTCTTCCCATTTGGTTTTCCTATAAATAGGACCTCAGGGGTACTAAGATTAAGACCTTTGGTTGACCTTTCGGAACCCGATTTTCGAAGACTTGGATTCGTGGCCCTTGGTCGTCATTCTTGATACTCGTCAAGTTGGTGTCTTCCTCGTACCCTGCTCGGTCATCTTTGGTTGTGGACTCTTCTGAGCTTCTGGGTACGTGGTGGGACCTCTCTGCCGCAGCACCTGGGGTCCTGTTGTTGCTAGTTCAGCCTCTTCGTTGTTGCCCGTCAAGCCATCGAGTCAAAACGCTGGATAAGTAACCTTTGGCTGCACTTAGGTCTGAATATTTAGAGTTGGGATTTTCTTAGCTTCAACAATTATTATTTTTATTATAATATAAATTTATTGTTATTCAGGTCAATAATTTCAGGATTTCTTAGGAATAAGTGAATAATTAATTAACAGTAGGTCAGCACGCCATCAATTTATTATATAATATTATAATATACCTTAGGTCCCTAATAAACACTTGTGCATTATCCTGTCATCCTGCGAAGTTGCCGCCAACCTATGAACATGTTGATTTTATTAAAATTCTCTCAAAATCCAGCATGGATTCTCATTTCCCAATAATCAAGAGGAGCATCCCCAAGGGGTGGTTGCTTAAAGTAAACAATCCACTAGGAGCATCTATCAGAAGTCAACGACTGCTCGTGTAATTAATGTGATTTAAGGGGCATGATCTTTTAAGACTCGTTTTAGCATGCGATTCCCGAGGCAACAAGATTGTCCATTGTCGCCGTCATTTTGGGCACAAGCATATAAATACCCTCAAAACTAATGAAAGATCTCTTTTTTGTTTTCAAAATCTTAAAACGAAGTGTGTTTATGTGTTCTGGAGAGTGAGCTATCCGACGGTTGGAGTGTGAATTTGATAATATTGTTGGTTCTCAATGATTGGAAATGTCCAAATCTGCGTCAAATGGTATCATAGTTTGATTGTGCGCTTGCACAATGGGAACTCGGAGCGGAGGAGGCGGTCGACATCTTGGAAATGAACAAGAAGTTGCGGTGCGGTCTTGAGTCATGTTGGTGGAAATTCTATAATAGATTATTTTTTAGTAGTGGGAACTCAAGCAACCCTCAAGCCATTTCTGGTTGAGAAATATTGAGGATTGATATTAGGTCGAACATACATTTTTAAAACGTGTTAAAAATTCATGAAATAAATAAATTGATGGACTATCAATGAGATTTAACATGGAAATATTGCAAACCATAAGTTGATATTATCTTAACTGAAACTTATATTGCCAACAATGTCATTAAAATCAATGTTGTAGAAGAGGTTGTCAAACATGTTGAGGGTAATACATAATTTCAATTATAATTTTCAAAAAATAAGCAAAATATCATACAATTAATACATGTCAACTAGAATTTAGATTCTCAATCAATGGACAAGCACAGTTTATGCCTAAAAATGTCGAGGTTATGAGAGTTTAAATGTTCTTAAGTGGTATCTAATGCGAGTGAATAGGAACCGAACCGGAACCGCATAGAACCAGACAGAACCATTAATGAATAATTTGATTTTGGTTCTTATTGATCCGGAACCGCAGGCACGACTGTTCCAAAATTTGTTTCGGAACCGCAGTCGTCACGACTGTTCCAAAAATTGTTTTGGAACCGAAACCGGTACCGGTCAAACCAAATAAGGTTTTGGTTCTAATTTGAAGAACCGTCACCTTAAAGGTTTGGTTCACGATTTTAGTAGAACCGGAACCAAACCGGAACCGGAACAGCTCTAGATGCATCGGCTTCGGTCGAAACGAGGTCGCTCCTCCAATGAAACGACGACCCCCTTGCCATGCCGCCCAGAAGGTTCAGCATCCCCTGCCTAGGTGGTGACTGGAGGCGAGGCTGCTGCGACCTCGGCACTTGGAGTCAGGAGAGCTCACAGCATCTCCATCATTCCTTCCCCGAACTCCGCGAGGTTGGCTTTCGTGACGAACTCACTTGGAGCTCGATGGTTGCCGATCTCTGACTCTCTTTCCCGTCTTCGTTTGTCATGAGACCTCGCACTAGAGGTTCTTCCTTCGATTACGGTCCACGCTCACAGCACTAAAGTGTTAGAACCGAGAAATTTGGTTCACAAATGTTCGGACCTAAGGGGTGATCAAGGGTTACTTGTCTAGCAGTCGACCCGGGCAAATTTCAACTAGAAGAAGCTGGAGAGCTAGATCTGATCCAAGTTGCCTATAAACCGAACTCGAGTGCTACAGCGAGGAGGTTCCGCCATGTACCCGAAAGTTTATAGGAACTTCCCCTCCCAAATCAAAGATGAGTTCGGCACAAGGCACAGACTTGTCTGAAATGGAACCTTGGGGGGGTCAACGTGTCTTTCTTGTGTGCCCTGGGGTCCTATTTATAGGCAATCCAAAGGGAGGATGGTACATGGTATGCGAGTACCCGCCTCCACCTTTCTTGAGATATTGGGTACCTGGCACCTGGGCGACCTGTTCTCTAGGAGCCTTTGGAGGAGGCGAGCTGATCGGAGTCACTTTAGGCGAGGTCGCATATGTCGGGTCTTCTGATGGCGAGCTCATTGGTTGGATGAGCTCCAACGCGGCGAGGTCGGCGGCAAGCCCAAAAGGGGCTCGCAAGTAGATTTTGCAAGTGACTGAGCGAAGAGGAGAGCCGAGTTTCAACCCTGGCGAGTCCATTGGCGAGATGAGATCCAACCCTGCTGAGCTCGCGGACGAGCAGATCAGCAAGAGATGGGAGAGCTCTGGATGAACTCCAATTGTTTTGGGGGATGAATGTTTCTGGATCTGTGGTTCACCTTCTGGGGTCCTAAGGCATATGTTCATGCTTGGGCCCACCTCATCGAATAAAGATTGTACAGACGACATCTAGATTTTGAAGGCAGAATGACATTTTAAAAACAAATAAGTTGTCCAGTGGTAAAAAAAAAGGCAAACATTATGCTTTTTTCTGATATATCAGTCGGCCCGACTTTTGAAAATATCGTCCACTATTTTATTTTATGTTATGTTAGCAATATACATGCTTAGATCAACTATATGTATTGTATTAAATATGTATAGATCAATTGGACTTTTTGTTTCCTTCTCTTTCATAGGTGTTAATTTTACACTCAAGTTTGTATAATCATTTGAAATTATACATCTATTATTTTATATTAAACGAAAATATTAAAACGCTTTATGCATTATAGCTAATGATTTTGATACTTAAACATAATTTTATTATCTAAGTGTTATCCAAATAAAATTATTATACAATATTAAATATATCTCACAATTAATCTATTTGTAATTGGTTTAAATACTTGTAATTAGTAGTCGTAATTTTGAAATATACATGATTAATTGTTGGTCTACTTGTTATGTTAATATTTTATTTTTATAACACGCTTTATTTATGAGATATAGAAATGATTTTTTAAAATATCCCTAAAATATCTTTGACGTCCAACATCTGACATTTTAAAACTTAATCGGACATGTCACCAACATCCGATATTTACAACTTTGGTAATGATAATGGAATAAAGTACATTGAGAGTAACTATAATACATATTTAACCACCACCACCAGATCAATTACTCGGTAAGTTTGCATCTTATTTTCATTTTCTTTGCATTATATTGGTGCAAATATTTCTTAAATTATTTGGCTCCATTGATTGACTTGTTGCTCTCTTAATCGTGCATTGTTTATTCACATGCATTACGTTCAGCGCAATCTCAATTAATCTGTAATTGTTGCTTGCTCATTTAAATTGTAATATTTGTGATCAATTGTGACGTCTGCTCGAGATTTTAAATTAATATTGTTTAATTAATTTTATGTCAGCCATACTTACAAGATTGAATCATTCACGAAGCTCACATTAGAGTTTAGGGTTAGATATCATATGCTCATCGAATTGCGTGTGTACATTTGTTCACATCTTCATTTTAGGGTTTGTCTTGGTTAAATTGCATTCGCCGAGGTTGTCTGCATTGCATCTAGAGTTAGGTCATCGTGCATACGTCAGATGTAGACTCGTCCTGAGTCACAATCCCTCTCAAATCAAATGTCTTGCACATGATTAACTATGTTCACTTTCTCACTTGGAACACCTGGAGAAGGAAGGCTGGTAAAGCCTTTTTTTGTTCTTAGTCTTTGTTAATCATTTATTTTGGTAAAATAGGATGGACTGATGGATCATGCCCCAACACTTGCAATGAAATCTAAAATAGGTTAGCGGCATGCTTCTTTTTTATCTCAAATTATCTCACACCTTCATAGCATTTCATAAATATTTATAGATTTGGAATTTATAAATCAAGTCCTGCAAAATTTTTTCCTTCACTTAAATTTATAATGTTGAAGAGCATGACAATTTGATCCAACTCCTTTAAGAACACGGTAAATAAAACAGGATATACTAAAACTTACTAAGGTTCATGCCAAAGTGTCCCCAACACTTCTGATGATTAACGTAGACCGTACATCTACATCAAATTCCATCATAAGCATTCGTTATAAATATGGAAGGAACATAATAACTTTGAAGCATATTGAAATGTAAGGCTTTGAAGAACTCAAGCTCTGTTATATCGAAGTGGAATGTTATCTTTAGATAATACAGCCAAAACAATTATTAAAAAAATCATAAACAATAGATTTGCTATCTAATTTGTTTCCTATGAGTAGTTTGTATATGTCTACATGATTAATGATGGTTATGATGGTGCCCTCATCAGCAAAAATAAGCCTAATTAGCCATAAAACTAAATTGATCAGTTGTTACCGACACCCAGGCAGAGGAATCAGAATGACACGTGTACTCGAGAAGGACGCGAGACGGCGCGGGAACAAAGGGCGGAACGATCCGCACCGGCCCAAGCACCGAACCGGGCAGTTCGGCGGAGGCACTCTAGGAACCGATCCGGTCTTTTTATTTGCTGTCTTGTTTTATTTTATGAGGTGTTGTAATGTTTAATTGTCACTTTGGGTTTGAGGTGGGTTCCCCCTATATAAGGGATCACCTTAGGGTTGGCATGTATCTTTGGATCACTAATGTTATTTGGGGTTGCTCCCCTTCTTCTTCCTCTCTCCCTCTAACTCTCTTCCTCCCTCTCTCTCTATCTACCGCCTAGCCTCCCCCTTCCCGATTTCCGCTCGGAAGACTCACCGCCGTCCGACGACACCACCGACGACAACTTCCACGCCGATGTCGCTCCCACTGTCGTCCGTCGATACCCGCAAGGTATCATTTGGTCTGACCTGCCCGTCCGCCCGCTTAGGTCAAGCCGCCGGAATCCGCAATGGCGCCGAACACCCGCCTGCATCCGAACGACTCCTCCGACGACGCAATTCCCGTCGCCGACACCATCGCGCAGCACGGCAGCCAGCTCGCCCTCCAGGCCGGTCAAATCGCGACCCTGCAGTCGTCCTTTGACGCGCTCCTCACTCGCCTCGACAAGCCGCTCCCCTCGCCGAGCACGCCGCCCCAACCACTCACGGCCACGTCTCCGTCGGACACCACTTCGGTGCTCGGGATGCCGCCCTCCCCGCTCGTGCCCCTCTTCCACGCGCCAGCCCCGTGCCAGCCCACCCCAGCGCTGTCGCCGCCCATAGCAGTTCGACCACCACTCGCGCAAGACGTGCCCTCCTTCTCCGGGACGGACCCGATGGGGTGGATTGCCCGGGCGGAACAATATTTCGACCTCAACAGTACTCCCCTGGCGGATCGCGTCGGCACCGCCATGGTCGGCTTGGACGGCTCGGCCCTCCATTGGGCTTGATGGCTCCGTCAGATCCAACCTCTAATCCTGTGGCACGAGTTCAAGCAGGAAATGATTAGTCGCTACGATTCCCGCTACACCTGCTCCGCCATCGAGCGTCTCTGCTCAGCCCACCAATCGACGACCGTGGACGCATACATTGACAACTTCGTCGCGCTCGTCACGCAAGTGCCGGGCCTTCCGCCCGACCATTATTTGGGCTTCTTTCTCCAAGGTCTCCGCCCGAACATCCGTTCTCGCCTCCGCACGCACCATCCCCACACGGTCTCCGAAGCTCTCGAACTTGTGCGGGCCGTTGAGGCGGATTTGGGTCGGGGGCCGACCCCCGCCCCCACCTATCGGCCATTCCCGCCGCCTGCCACAGACCCTCGGGCGGCCCCTACGGGAAACGGCTGGCCGCCCCGCACGGATGCTCCGCCACGCGTCGACTACAACGAACCCCGCCGCCGCATCTTATGCTTCCGTTGCCGCCAACCGTACTCGCCACACCACATATGCGCGGTGAAGGAATTTCATGCCATTTTTGTGGATAGAGACGGCGACGACGCGCCCGACGATCTATCTCTGCTGGAAGTCCCACCCGATTCTCCGCTAGGGGACGCGGAGCCGGCACCACTCAATGTCTTGGAGTTACCCTTTTATTCGGTGGGCGGCCTTACGGGCCCACGCACAATGAAGTTGGCTGGCACACTCCAGGACCGGTCCGTAGTGGTGATGATTGACAGTGGCGCGAGCCACAACTTCATGTCGGCCCATCTGGCGCGGGACCTTGGCTTGTCGTGCGATCCTTCCCCCGACTTCTCTGTCTGCCTTGGGGATGGTCGCCGCCGACCCACATTGGGACAGTGTGCGGGGATTACTCTCTCCCTGGGCCCGTGCACGGTCACGACCGACTTCTACTTATTCGAGTTGGGCGGTCTCGAAGCCATTTTGGGTGTCGCCTGGTTCCAGACGTTAGGCGACGTTCGCGTCAACTGGGCCTCCATGACCATGTCGTTCCTGCACAAGGGACACCCTTGCCGATTGGTGGGGGATTCGGCTCTCCTTCGCTCGCCGGTCTCCTTCCGGGCCATGACACACGTCACCGACATCGATTTCTCCGCCTGGTTATGGACTGTACAGGCAGCTCCCCCGCCGGACGACCAGCTCTCCGCAGACATGGACGGCGTTCTCGCAGATTTTCCCGAACTTTTTGCTACCACGCCCGGCCTTCCACCCCCGCGACCGACCGACCACGCCATTGTCCTCCATCCGGGAGGAGCGGATGTGTCTGTCCGCCCCTACCGCTACGGGCATGCGCAGAAGGACGAGATTGAGCGACTCGTGCGGGAGATGCTGTTGGGGAGCCTGATCCGGCCCAGTGCTAGCCCCTTCTCCAGTCCGGTGCTTCTGGTCCGCAAAAAGGACGGTAGTTGGCGTTTCTGTGTGGACTACCGGGAACTCAACAAGGCTACAATACCGGACAAATACCCCATTCCCGTCATTCAGGAGTTGTTGGACGAGCTTCATGGCGCCGCCTTCTTCACCAAATTCGACCTCCGCGCCGGCTATCACCAAATCCGGGTTCGACCGGACGACGTGCCGAAGACGGCCTTCAGGACACATGATGCCCACTTTGAGTTCCTCGTGATGCCGTTTGGGCTCACCAACGCCCCGGCCACCTTCCAAGCCACCATGAACGACATCTTCCGCCCGGTCCTTCGTAAGCAAGTGCTCGTTTTCTTTGATGACATTCTTGTGTTTAGTACTTCTTGGCAGGACCATCTCCGCCATGTGCGGGAGACATTTACCACTCTTCGCCGCCACCACCTTACCGTCAACCAGAAAAAGTGTACTTTCGGCGCCACGACGGTCAGCTATTTGGGGCATACCATCTCCGCTCTTGGCGTGGCCATGGACGCAGACAAGATCCTCAGCAGTTTTTGGACCTCGTTGTTTCGTCTTCAGAGCACTCGACTCCGGATGAGTACCGCATATCACCCCCAGTCAGATGGGCAGTCCGAAGTGCTGAACCGTTGTTTGGAGACATACTTACGATGCTTCATCGGTGAGCGACTCGGGTCGTGGGCAAAGTGGCTATGTTGGGCGGAGTCCTCGTACAACACCGCCTACCATCACTCCGCCAACACCTCGCCATTCGAGACGGTCTATGGCCGACCCCCTCCGTCGATTCTCCGACACCTTCCGGGCGAATGCCCCGTGGCCAGCTTGGCCGATCATCTGTATGACCGGGATGTGATTCTGGATAGCTTGAAACACCATCTGCGCCGCGCACAGGCGAAAATGCTCTCATTCGCTAACCGGAAGCGACGTGATCTCTCCTTTCAGATGGGCGAGCATGTTTTCATTAAACTTCACCCATACCGCCAGCTGACAGTGGTCCTCCGCACCTGCCCCAAGTTGGCCCCTCGCTTCTACGGGCCCTTCGAGATCCTCAGCCGCATTGGAGCCGTCGCGTACCGTCTGCGCCTCCCAGACCATAGCCGCATCCACCCGATGTTCCATGTTTCCCAGCTTCGACGTGTTATCGGCGACCACCCAGTCACCGATCACATTCCGGCCGATATTGAGCACTCCGACTCTCCACCCTTGTACCCGGCTTCCATCGTGGATCGGCGCCACCATAACCCGGGAGATGCTCTGCCGGAAGAGATTCGCGTCGCATGGCGTGACCGTCCTCTCACCACCGCGACATGGCTACTGCGGGACGACTTCCGTCGTCAGTTTCCAGACTATTGTCTTGAGGACAAGGCTAATTTTCCAGACGGGGGTATTGTTACCGACGCCCAGGCAGAAGAACCAGAATGGCACGTGTACTCGAGGAGGACGCGAGACGGCGCGGGAACAAAGGGCGGAATGATCCGCACCGGCCCAAGCACCGAACCGGGCGGTTCGGCGGAGGCACTCTAGGAACCAATCCGGTCTTTTTATTTGTTGTCTTGTTTTATTTTATGAGGTGTTGTAATGTTTAATTGTCACTTTGGGTTTGAGGTGGGTTCCCCCTATATAAGGGATCATCTTAGGGTTGGCATGTATCTTTGGATCACTAATGTTATTTGGGGCTGCTCCCCTTCTTCTTCCTCTCTCCCTCTAACTCTCTTCCTCCCTCTCTCTCTCTCTATCTACCGCCTAGCCTCCCCCTTCCCGATCTCCGCTCGGAAGACCCACCACCGTCCGACGACACCACCGACGACAACTTCCACGCCGTTGTCGCTCCCACTGTCGTCCGTCGATACCCGCAAGGTATCATCAGTCGTGGTTTTAGTTAGTCAGAATGTATTGAATTTCTTAAAAACTCTAAAAATCACAAATGATAGAACAGAATAAGTTTGAGTATAACACGGGGTGACGTGAAAAAGGTTTATACCTATATACATACTAGAATTAGATGAGTAATGGCCCTGACAGATCAAGATTTCAACAAGAAACTGAAACTAAACAGACTATGGAGAAAATAAATTCAATATGTACATATTAAAAAATTGCAGCGTTAAAGTGATCATACATATAAACTTCAAGGTGACTCGAAATATCTGCATGACATTCATTGATTTGTTGATCTGATTTCCTCCGGGCCCGGTAGCTAGGTATGACAGAATGATGGATATCAAATACCCATTTAAACAATCATGTGTATAGATTGATATTCTATTTCGAGCCCAGACCTGAATCAGTAATGAAATACTTGTAAATACTTGAGAATATAAATGTTAAAATCAATCACAATTGAAGTTTGAAAAAAAATAGTGACAGTTAATGTCGAAGAAACAAAATTCTAGACTACACATAGTAGTTTATTAAGAATTATTAAAGATGCAGAAATTAAGACCCCAGAAGAAAAACTAACAAAGGAATGTTTAAAAGTTCTCCAATCTCATACTTTAAGCAAAAGTAGACCATCTTCCAAAATCTTCCATTCATTAAAAGTATTCTTCACGAAGTCCGCATTTTCCTCCATAAACATGTCTTCCAGTATGCTGTTGTTGTAATATGGAGTAGCTCTAGAAGTATCACCTTTTCCACAAGCCCAGCATAGTTATACAATATCAGAAAAAGTATATATAATCAAATGAAAGTTTAAGCAGTATGGTAATGCTCTAGACGCATTAATAATTGTGAATATATTTGCTGAAAATTACGCATAAGCAGTAATTGCTTCATGTATGAAGCTTTCTTACCTTGAGTAGATGAATGAACATTATTTCGTGTAATGCCCAATCTTGAGGCAGTGAACAAAGAAGTGGCAGTAGGTATTATCCTTATGAAAATCTCAGAAAGATCAGCATCTTTTACAACTACAAAGCCATTAAAAACAGTAAGTTCACTACTCAAAACCATTAGTTGATAATTTGAAGTGAATCATATATATGACTATTAAGATGCCCAACATCAATTTTTTAATTGATATCAAAACAATGGAAAACTGAAAAAGCCCTCTGTTAGTGATAATAATTAAGAAAACGAGAAAGACATAAATCAAGACCTGGATATAGATGAAGAACGGGCTTCCTGGCCTCATTCTGGAAAGGCTTCCATTCAATCTTCCGAACCAAGGGAGAAGACTTCAACGTCTTCTCAATAACACATAGATAAAGACACCTTTTTGCATGGTATCGGTGGTTCAAGTAGTCCTTCTCATGGAAACACTCCTTAAAATATCATTAAAAACACATCAGAAAAATACCACTGAGAAGAGGGATGAGAATAAAAAGAGGACAAAATTGAAGAACAAAACTACATTAAACTATGGCTTTGAGACGTGTATTAACCTTGGGCATACGGATTAAAAGGTCAACGTTTACATCAGGCTTCGCTACGCATCTTATAGAGTAACTTCCGCTGATCCGGATGGATTCCGGGCTCTTGAACTTGAAGTTAGACTTATCGGATGGCACCAAGAGATCTCGCACGAACCCGGAGGCATATTCTGAAACCACATCCTGATTGGGGATACTGTTTATGGCGTCTGTAATGGAAGAGACAACTCTATCTATGGCTTTGGTGGCTGACGGATTGAGTTGGATCTCTTTCAAGAGCTCCCCGACCTTGAAATCCATAGAGTTCGTCTCGGGCACCATGCTGTGTATCCTTCTCTCGTCAGTTGTCGTTCAATACAATTAAACAATTACTATAAATAGTAGTCCACAAATATTAAGAAAGTTCACACAGATGAAATAAATTCATAAACAACTGCAAGAAATGGTAGTCCACAAACATTAAAATAATCCAAAACATTAAGAAAGTACATAAACATTTAAGTAAACTAATTGTCAAAATGCATCCGTAGTACGTAATATATCACACAGCTCGTCGAATGGTATTTTACCCATGCGTGGTGATTGAAACAATTTATCTCATATTCCTCGTATAAATATTTTAATAATATTGTTATTGATGTGTCATTTGTCTATAGCATCTACGGATTGTCTATGAATATATTCTAATATTGCCACAACTGCAATAAACATCGCTGCAACAGCGGGTTTTATAATCGCATCTCTATTCCTTTCAACATATCTTTTGCATTGCCGCCTAATCCGTCTCGGCAGGACTATGCATGATAAAAAATTAAATTGTAAACACTACCAGAAAACATGTGTGATTAGAGATTTATACAACAATTGTACATGATTCTACTCAAACACTATTGCAAAGACTGATGCATACTTGTTTACACTATTGAATATGAGCAAGCAGGATATAAATGAAATTTTGAGCATAAGAAGGATAAAATGACTATTGAGCAAGAGAAGAACAAGAAGAGAAGGAAAAAATGGATTGAAGGAAAAAAAATAAGAAGAAAAGGAGGAAGAAGAAGAGTGAAAAAATCAGGCAAAAATCAGGACAAAGCAGAATAGGAGGAAGAAGAAGAGGAGGAGAACTAGGAGAATGACTAGGAGGAAGAAGAAGAACAAGAAAAAGAGGAAGAAGAAAAAGAGGAAGAAGAAAGGATGAAGAACAGAAGAGAAAAAAATACTGGAAAACTGGGGAAAAGGTGGTTGATAAAAGTACCACAGTTTTGGCTATTCACAACTTTCTGTTAACCGCAAATCACTTTAGGAGCAAATTTTATCCACGGGTAAAATTGTTATCCGAAAACAAAATTTTTAAACTTTACAAACTCAACCAAAGTAAGGCTCCGTTTGGAACGACGGTGGCGGTCGTGAACGCGGTAGTAAAACCGTCATTCGTGAACGAGAACCTAAGGAACTTCATCCACTTTTATGTTCAAGTTGATGAAGTTCCTTAGGTGGGCGATCAGGAATGACGGTTTTACCACAGCGTTCATGACCGCCACCACTGTACCAAACGGAGCCTAAATCAAGTCTCTACACTTTCATGTATAGTACAGGTGTTAATCAAAGTATTTTGTATGATGACATGTAAAAGGCGAGTACAGTTATTGAACACTGCATAAGTGATTGGTTGACCTAACTTTTGGTAAATTGTTCCCATTGAAATTGCCAAGAACAAAATCAAATAGCATCACAACTCATGCTCAAGAGCTCCTTGATAGCCTTCCATGAATATTTATAAAGTAAAAAGGGCAGCCCGGTGCACAAAGCATCCCGCACAGCGAGGGTCTGGGGAAGGGTCCCCCACAAGGGTGAAATGTAGATCTTAAGGATTCCTTGCAGGTCAACTGCATTCCTAGAAGATCAACTGCATTCCTAGCAGATCAACTGCATTCCTAGCGGATCAACTGCATTCCTAGCAGATCAACTGCATTCCTAGCAGATCAATTCGATTTTGGGCAGGTCTAAAGCATTTCTCATATTACTCCATGTTGGAATAATGATAATATTCATTAGAAGGAGAACACCATACATATAGAGGACTACAATGCTAATAGCACACCAGGAGAAATAAACAGAAAAATAAAACATTAAATATGCTAACACTCCCCCTCAAGTTGGGTGAGTGATGTTAATCATGCCCAACTTGTTCACGAACTGGCCAAATGAACTTCCACCCAATCCTTTGGTGAGAATGTCGCGAGTTGCCCGTTGGAAGGCACAAAGGGAGTACATATGATTCCTTTTTCAATCTTCTCCTTGATAAAGTGTTTATTCACCTCGATGTGTTTTGTCTGGTCATGTTGAACAGGATTGTGTGCAATACTGATGGCTGACTTATTGTCACAATACAAATGGATAGGTCCGTCTTCCACTAGACCAAGGTCGCTCATTAAGGCCCGAAGCCATAAGCCTTCACATACTCCATGAGCCATAGCTCTGAACTCAGCCTCAGAACTAGATCGTGCCACAACCTGTTGTTTTTTGCTCCTCCAAGTAACAAGGTTGCCACCAACAAGAGAGCAATATCCAGAGGTGGATCGCCTATCATCCACTGACCCGGCCCAATCCGCATCAGTATAGACCTCAATCTTTAGGTTGGAACTCGGGGAAAACAGGATTCCCCTTCCAGATGAAGATTTGAGGTACCTAAGAATTCTGAGAGCAGCATCTATGTGTCGGGTCTTTGGAGCATGCATGTACTGACTCACAACACTCACCGCATAAGAGATATCCGGACGAGTATGAGACAGATAAATCAGCCTCCCCACTAGCCTTTGGAACCCCGAGATATCTTCAATCTCCACCCCATCATCACGCCCCAGCCGATGATTTGCCTCAATCGGAGTGTCAGCCGGTCTGCATCCGCTCATCCCCATCTTCTCAAGAAGATCTAACGTGTATTTCTGCTGAGAGAGAAAGACCCCCTGCTTAGATCTGGCAACTTCAATTCCCAAGAAATACTTGAGTTTTCCCAGGTCCTTGACCTCAAACTCTCTGGCAAGCTTCTGTTTCAGATTTTGAATTTCCTCATGATCATCACCAGTTATGACAATGTCGTCAACATACACAATGAGAATAGTAACTTTCCCACACCTATGTTTGATAAACAATGTATGGTCTGCGTTGCTCTGGGAATAGCCAAACGACACCATCGCCTTGTGGAACCGGCCAAACCAAGCTCTTGGGGACTGCTTCAGCCCGTATAGAGCCCTCAACAATCTACATACTTTTCCTGCAGCACCAGCCGGAGTGAGACCCGGAGGAATAGACATATAGACCTCCTCCTCCAAGTCACCATGGAGGAAGGCATTCTTCACATCAAGTTGCAGAAGGTCCCAATTTTTGCAAACAGCAACAAATACCAATACCCTGATGGTATTCATCTTAGCAACCGGGGCAAACGTCTCCTGATAATCAATGCCATGAGTTTGGGTATAACCCCTTGCAACCAATCTTGCCTTGCACCTCTCAACAATCCCTTGGGCGTTTTGTTTCACCGAGAACACCCACTTGCACCCAACCGATTTTTTCCCATGGGGAAGAGGGACAAGATCCCATGTATGGTTCTTCTCCAGAGCCTTCATTTCCTCAACCATTGCCTCTCGCCACATAGGAACCTCAAGAGCCTGTTGCCATGACACAGGTATGGAAGCAGTAGCAAGAGAGGAGATAAAAGCCTTGTAGGAGGTAGACAAAGAGTCATAAGATACATAATTAGCTAGAGGATGGCGGGTACAAGACCGGATACCTTTTCGGAGGGCAATCGGGAGATCAGAAGGCGAAGGCCCTGAGTCAGGATCCACTGACTGTTCTGGTAATATAGCAGAGTCACCTATGCTTATCCCCTTTATACGCCGAGTATATACCTGCAAGGTCGGGGGTGAAGGAGGCGGCGTAGAAGAAGGTGGAGATATCGGGAGGGAGGCCACCTCCACTGGAATAGGACTCACTTCCACGGGTAGAGTCTCCCCCTGAAGTGAGGGATAAGGCGGAGGTATGGGCAACGAGAGAGAGGGAACACCCGAGGGTGTAGAAGCCGACAAAGGGTAATAGGACTCAGATTCACGGAAGGTGACATCCATGCTGACAAACACCTTCTTGGTCGGAGGGTGAAAACACTTGTACCCCTTTTGCGTAGGAGAGTAACCAATAAAGACGCACTTGAGGGCGCGAGGATCAAGTTTGGAGGGACGAGGATGATGGATGTGAACAAAGCAAACACACCCAAACACCTTGGGAGGAAGGCGAGTAGGAGGCACACAAAGCGTATCCAGAGGGGTACGGTTCCCGAGGATACGTGTGGGCATACGATTGATGAGGTACGCAGCAGTGAGGACGGCATCTCCCCAATAAAATTTTGGAAGATGCATGGTGGACAAAAGACAACGAGCAACCTCCAACAGATGGTGATTTTTCCGCTCAGCAACGCCATTCTGAGCTGGGGAATATGCACAGGTAGTCTGATGGATGATGCCGTGATCAGCAAGGTAGCGTTCAAACTGTGAATCAACATATTCACGGCCATTGTCACTGCGAAGGATTTGAATTTTGGACTGAAATTGGGTAGAGATCATGACATGGAATTGTCGAAAGACAGAGAACACATCACTTTTGTGACGAACCAAATATAACCATGTAGTACGGGAGAAACAATCAATAAATGTAACAAACCACGTACAACCAGAAATAGAAGGGTGCAAGCATGGACCCCATATATCAGTATGAATAACAGCAAATGGACTAGAACTAGGCAACGAGGCATGCTTAAATGAAGTACGATGATGTTTGTTGACACTACAGACATCACACACAAAAGACTCAAAAATAGCAGTAGACAGTGCTGGAAATAACAACTTCATAACAGAAAGAGAGGGGTGTCCCAGGCGACAGTGCCAGGAGTACAACGGATGAACAGTGCTGGAATGAAGAGCAAGAGCAGGTGGAGCAACGCCAGAGTCAAGCACATAGAGACCATTCACCATGCTACCAGAGCCAATCACCTTCCCCGTCGTCAGGTCCTGAAACACACAAGAAGACGGAAAAAAGGTCACAGAGCAGTGCATGGAGTTTGTCAAATGACTAACTGAAAGTAGATTACGAGTAAAAGCAGGCACGTGAAGAGCAGAGGACAATGTGAGAGATGAGCAGGGGATGGTACCCTTGCCAGCAATGGAGGAGAGGGAACCATCAGCAATGCTCACCTTATCACGCCCAGAAAGCGGAGTATAGGAAACAAAACCTGTAGAGGACCCGGTCATATGATCTGTGGCCCCAGAGTCAATCACCCAGTGGGTGGAAGGAGAAGAAACAGCAGAATGGGCACCTGGCAGTCCTGTATGAGCGTAGGAGGAAGAGGCAGAAGGCTCTGTAGAAAGACCATGCATCAAGCGTCAAAGAGCTTGCATCTCATCCGCAGTAAAACCAACAGGGGTGGCAGAGGCATCAGGACCAGAGTAGCCAGGAGAAATATCGGCAGTAGCATCAGTAAGATGGGTCGCACGCGGAGCAAAATGACGGCCTGAGGAGCGACTAGGACCACGACCTCCCCGAGGTGGAGCACCCCCTCTTGGGGTAGGGAAACCATGAAGCCTGAAGCAGATATCTCGAGTGTGACGGCTCTTGCCGCAATAATCACATAGGAGATGATCCTTATCAGAATTCCTCAACTTGGGATCGCG
This sequence comes from Dactylorhiza incarnata, assembly GCA_033032865.1. Taxonomy (NCBI): domain Eukaryota; kingdom Viridiplantae; phylum Streptophyta; class Magnoliopsida; order Asparagales; family Orchidaceae; genus Dactylorhiza; species Dactylorhiza incarnata. The sequence continues at coordinate 2,414,138 of JAWHQI010000284.1, read as the reverse complement.
GGATGGACGAGTACCAAGAAGAGAGGGAATGGTAGCAGCCAGAGCAGAATTCTCTGGCACAGGATCCGGGAGAAGGGTCAGACGACGATCGAACTCCTGCTGCACGATGCTGTAGACTTCAGAAAGAGAAGGGATCTATGGTCGCCCGAGAATCTGAACACTGATCTGATCGAAGTCACGATGCAATCCATGAAGAAACTCAAATATGCGATTGCGGTCATCCCTGGCACGAACCATCGCCTCATCAGTAGGACTAACAAAGACAAGAGGATCAAAATGATCATACTCTTGATAAAGCTGTGTGAACTCCAAGTAGTACGTTGAAGGAGAACGGTCACCCTGCCGGAGTAAGCTGATCCGACGGCGCAACTGAAATATCTGAGCAGCATTGCCGCGGCGAGAGTAGGTAGACTCCGCACGACGCCAAATATCAGCAGCATTGTCGAGAAAGAGATAGTTGCGAGCAATGGACTCTTGCATCGATTTGATGAGCCAAGACATGACCAAGGAGTTCTCGGACTCCCACTACGGCCACTCAGGAGAAGTCCTATCCGATTCCGTCATATGGCCGGAGACATAGCCAAAGAGGCGCCGACTCTTGAGCGCCAGGGTAATAGAGCGGGACCATGAGAGGTAATTGGATTCATCAAGCCGGATAGTAGTGATCTGTGAGGTATTGTGATCCGTGGTTCCACGGTAGAAGACCGACGAAGGAGGACCACCAGAGAGAGGAGCCGGAGTATCACCGGTGGAGAGGGAGGCCGGAGTAACACCGGTGGAGAGAGAGGGAGAAGCCGCTCCGCTAGACCCCATGACTCAGAAAAAAAAATCTGAGAAGAAGAGCAAACCGGAATAGAAATCCGGATAAGGAGAAAGCCCAAGATATTAGGGCGTCAAGAGACAAGGAGATCCATCCATCCAAATAGCACGAGGGCAGGTGGCGCCGGAAAACATCTCAGGAGCAATACTACGGCGCCATTAGAAGAGAGCGGAGGAAGAGGAGGCGCTGGCGGGGTTGCTGTTGGGAGCGGAGACGCGGAGCGGGAGTATTGGCGGAGCGGAGACGCTGAGGTGGAGCGCTGGCGGGATTGCTGTCGGGAGCGTTGACGCCGAGCGGGAGTTCTGGCGCGGTCGCTGTCGGAAGAGAAGACGCGGGCGTCCGACGGGAGGCTAGCGAGCGTGAAGACGAGCGAGCGAGCGAACAGCGGGAGCGACGGGAGGATTAGGTCACGGGAAGCTCTGATACCATGTTGGAATAATGATACAATAATATTCATTAGAAGGAGAACACCATACATATAGAGGACTACAATGCTAATAGCACACCAGGAGAAATAAACAGAAAAATAAAACATTAAATATGCTAACACTCCAAATTTATTTTACAGAGTTTTCGACAGATTTCTCATATTTTGCACAGATTTCTCATATTAATAGATTTCTGGGAAAAGGTTTTTATCAAGAATTTTTTCAAAGCTTAGTCCACCTCAAAATTTTGTACAGATTTCTTAAAAGCTTTGTTCACAGATTTTTCACAAAGTTTAGCACAAAACATTCTCTCATTCATGATCGGTTAGACAACATTAATTGGGAATTAATTAACTTGATCGGTTAGACATGATAAATTGCAAGTGACCCCATTTTTTTTGTTAGAACACAATGTCTGACCTACACATGATTAAGTGCAAGCGGCCCCATTTCCTTTTTATGAATTGAGAATTGGGTTGTAACCCCATTTCTTTTTATTAGTAGTTAGTATTAACTTTAGTGTTAATTTGTTATAACACAATGTCTGACCTATACATAATTAATTGCAAGTGACCCCATTTCTTTTTTATTAGTAGTTAGTGTTAATTTTAGTGTTAATTTGTTAGAACCCAATGCTTGACCAAGCTTTATAAAGATTTTTTTTAGGGGTAGGGTTCCTCCATTTCAAACTTCATTCAAGTTTCTTGGCTTATGTTTAGAGAGCAAGACATGATATCCATCTCCTTTTCGATTTTCTGCGACTTCAATTGGTGAGAGGTGGAGTAGTGTTCTTGGAAGTTTATCACCATTCCTAACAAATGGAATGAACCCACGCCCATCTTCCAAACCAGTTCGATAGAAAATGATCAATAGATCAGCAGATGTTAATACATGCAGTTAGGTAGCTTGGATAGGTTAATTTGAAAACCGCCGGGGGCGGGCGAACGGCGGGAAAATTAAATATAACTGGGGGCGGGCGAAGAAGGCCGCCGGGGGCGGGCAGGGTACTGTCGCGCGGGGCACGGGGGCCCCCCGTGCACTATCACTCGTATAGGTAAAAATAACTTCTTTTTAAGAAGTTATCAATGGTGCACCTAGAAGCTCATTCGTTTACTGGAAGATTGGATTCAAATAAGAAAAACGATGCGCATGAAATGTACTTTGCCTCAAATAATAGTAATTTTGAGAAGATATCATGAAGACAATGTGGAGCAACGGGAGAAGGTTACTTCAAACGAGGCGGTTAATTTAAAGCAAAATTTGATTCTAAGGTACTACTTACTTTCTCTTGTTAATATATTCAAAAATTTCGAAAATTTCATTTTATATCACTAACATAATTTCAATTCAACATGCAGGATCAAATGTGCATGTCGTTCAATTATTCATAGCCCATTTTAGTGATACATGTAATTATTTAATAGAAAATTTAATTGTGTTTCTTGTCATCTCACATCAATTTATATTTTCATGCAGTACAATTTCATTTTGGATATCCAAAAATCGTAATCACTTTCTACAAAGAATTTTGTTGTATTAAATTTTAAAATTAATGCTCATACATTGTAATACATATTCTGTGTAAATTTTTATTTTTATTTATTTTAAATTAGTTTGTACTTAACAAGTTAATTTGTACTTAATTTTTTTTAAATTTACACGTGATCATAATTTACAAGTAGCCATAATTGATTTGCACTTATAAGTTATAATCACTCCAATTCCCGAACCTTTTCGGGAATTGTTAAGTGCACTATGATTTTGGTTATGTGCACTTTTTTGTTAAATGCACCACACTACGATAAGTGCACAATTAATTATTAGGGGCACCACATTATTGTTAATAGCAAACCAACAAGAATAACTTGATATATCAATGAACGACAACATGATTTCATAAAAAAAGATGATTAATAAGACACAAACCACAGATTACATAAAAATTGAGAAAACTAACGAAAAAACTGACATGAAGTAACAACATGATTTCATTATTGGATATAGGCATCCAAAGATCCACTTGAAAAATTGATACTTACAAAACAAATTTCTACATTCTAAAGAACTCTCTAGAAGTCGAGCAGTATTGTTGATGCACTCAGGAAAAAGATTCAGTACTTAATGAAATAATATCAATAATGACTAGATTAAACACTTGTAAGATCCTTTGGAAGAATTATTGAATGATATAAAAATAATACGAAGGTTATAACCACTTGGGAAGCCAAGAACTGCTATATGGACTCCTTATACCTGTTCAGATGTAGGAGAATGAGGAACAATCCGCATGGCACCACTGTGCGCATGAGCAACAATCTGCATGGACAACTGCTCTATGAGCCCGACGTTGAAGGGAAGAGACGAGCGGCCTGAGTTGTTGTAGAGGCGTCGAAGGGAAGCTTGGTTGCCGGCGAAGGGCGGCGAAGTCCGACAAAGACCTGCGAAGGCCGGCGTAGGGCGTCGTCGTGCGGGATTTGGCGGAAAATGATTGGTCAGAGTTTTCGAAACCCTAGCTATCGGGGCCTGAGATTGGAGGGGCGAAACAGGAGCAGTGCACTCAAATGAGTGCACTTAGTGATTTTATTGAAAGAAATAAAATTCTAAGTTTTAGGAATTTGTAATGCACATAGCCAAAAACATCATGCACTTAACATTTCCCTTTTCTTAAGCCTAGGCTTCTTAGTTTTCCTACCTCACTACTCCTTCCTACTCCTTTTAACATTCCACCGCATACCTCTCCCTCCCGCACGAGCTTGTTTCCGCCGCTCACAATCCGCCGCTTATGCCGCCAGCCTGCTCTGCCATTCCCGTCGCTCAAACTGCCTGCCTGCTACGCCATTGACATCGACCACTCAGTTGGCCTGCTCCGCCACCCCCGCAGCTCCGACGCACAAGTTCCTGCACGCTTATCATGTTCGTCTAGGGCGAAGAAGGGGGATATCAAAGTGCAGTTCGTCGTCGTCAAGATAATCTCTAAAGCTAAGGTGTGGTGGTATGTGAAATAGAGATTTCCTCAGTTTCTCTTTTGATTCTTAACGATTTTGAACTCTGTTTGCGACGGGTTGGTCACTGCTCACCAAATATGCTCGCTCAGTTATAGATTATTGATCTTATGTTGGCTTCTAGAAATTGGTTGTGCTTCTCCCGTGGATGAATTTTGTTTCCTGCCGCCCTGCTCGCTTTTCATTCATAACCATTCCTTATGTACAATGATCCGTAGGACCTCTATTATAATAGAAGATCAAGATAAAACCAAAACTCAAAATTTAATGAGTTGTGATGATATTGATTTCTTTCTGGTGATCATTTCATTTGGAAACACTGGAAGGTTGATTAAAAAATCACCTTAACTGTTTCAGCAGTGTGATTGCTGCATTTTATGTACAGCAAAATGTGTATCAATAGTTGTGGAAGGATATTTGTGCAATGTAAATAATTTTTTTTTATTTCATAAATATTTGTGCAATGTGAGGTCACTAGAAAGCGAGGGTCCTACGGATCATTGTACATTGCAAAAATATCCTTCCACAACTATTGATACACATTTTGTTGTACATAAAATGCAGCAATCACACTACTGAAACAGTAAAGGTGATTTTTTTAATCAACCTTCCAGTGTTTCCAAATGAAATGATCACCAGAAAGAAATCAATATCATCACAACTCATTAAGTTTTGAGTTTTGGTTTTATCTTGATCTTCTATTATAATAGAGGTCCTACGGATCATTGTACATAAGGAATGGTTATGAATGAAAAGAGAGTAGCGCGGCAGGAACCAGAATTCAGAGAAGCACAAAAAATTTCTAGAAGCCAACAAAAGATCAATAATCAATAACTGGGCGAGCATATTTGGTGAGCAGTGACCAACCCGTCGCAAACAGAGTTCAAAATCGTTAAGAATCAAAAGAGAAACTGAGGAAATCCCTATTTCACATACCACCGCACCTTAGCTTTAGAGATTATCTTGACGGCGACGAACTGCACTTTGATATCCCCCTTCTTCGCCCAAGACGAACATGACAAGCATGCAGGAACTCGTGCGTCAGAGTCGCAGGAGTGGCGGAGCAGGCCAGCTGAGTGGTCGACGTCAATGGCGTAGCAGGCAGGCAGTTTGAGCTACGGGAATGGTGGAGCAGGCCGGTGACGTAAGCGGCGGATCGTGAGCGGCGGAAACAAGCTCGTGCGGGAGGGAAAGGTATGCGGCGGAATGTTAAAAGGAGTAGGAAGGAGTTGTGAGGTAGGAAAATTAAGAAACCTAAGCTTAAGAAAAGGGAATTGTTAAGTGCATAACGTTTTTGGCTATGTGCATTACAAATTCCTAAAAATTTAGAATTTTATTTCTTTCAAAAAAATCACTAAGTGCACTCATTTGAGTGCATTGCTCCTGTTTCGCCCCTCCAGTCTGTGGCCCCGATAGTTAGGGTTTCGAAAACTCTGACCGATCGTTCTCCGCCAAATTCCGCACGACGACGCCCTACGTCGGCCTACGCAGGTCTTTGTCGGACTTCGCCTCCCTTCGTCGGCAGCCAAGCTTCCCTTCGACGCCTCTACAGCAACTCAGACCGCCCGGCTCTTCCCTTCGACGTCGGGCTCATAGAGCAGTTGTCCATGCGGATTGTTGCTCATGCGGATTGTTGCTCATGCGGATTGTTCCTCATGCGGACAGTGGTGCCATGCGAATTGTTCCTCATTCTCCTACATCTGAACCGGTATAAGGAGTCCATATAGCAGTTCTTGGCTTCTCAAGTGGTTATATTATATAAAAAACTACTTTCAGGCCCATTGAAGCCAAAATTTGACCATCCAGCAAATGAGAATCGTACGATCAGTTGCTCCCAAATGATACCACCCGTCCGATCCTACAACATCATCTCCTGAAACCCTCATACAAAGCCCTCACGACATCCTATTCTCCACATCTGCACCTCCATCCCGACAGCTCCCGACCTCTACAGCGAACCCCACACCGATCCTAATCCCGGCGCTGCACCTCCTTCCCGACGACTCCCGAAATCCACCGCAACTCCCAGCGGAACCTCATCTCCGGCGTTGCACCTCCTTCACGACGGCTCCCGCCCTCTACCGCGACTCCCAAGCCATCTACGACGCTCTTTCCAGGCTTGCTCTGGTACCTCCACGCCTTCCCTGACCAACCCTCCATCACTCCCTCCAAGCCATTCGAAAACCTTTTTCTCCATCCCGCCGGCCGCGAAGATCATCCAACGCCACTCCTCTGTTGTACGATCAGAACAGATCTTAAGGATTCCTTGCAGATCAACTGCATTCCTAGAAGATCAACTGCATTCCTAGTAGATCAACTCGATTTTGGGCAGGTCTAAAGGAATTCTCATATTACTCCAAATTTATTTTACAAAGTTCTAGGATTGGACGATTCTCATTTGCTAATCGTGAGCGGCGGAGTGACAGTGCAAGGGGGGCCTCCCGTGCCCCGCACGACAGTACCCTGCCCCCCCCCCCCCCGGAGGGGACTCGCCCGCCCCCGCGGGCGAAGCACTTGACGGTTTCAACCACATTTCGCTAGGACAACAACAGTTCTCTAGTTACCGCATGATTAATATCTCAAAGCACACGTACAATACGTAATAAATCTAAAAAGAAAGTGAAGATGAAATTCTTGTAAATTAGAGTAATATTTTGAAGATTGAAATGAACCAAATTATGTAGTTTGTACCGATTTTTTGAGTTGATTTTGTTTAATAAAATTGTGTAAACACTATTAATTACTCTTGAAGTGATAATTGATAAACCTTATTACGATGTTGATGAGATCTATTTTGGCCAACCTCCATTTTGGAAATTCCTAATAGGCCTTACTTCGATATTTCACTTATTCCTAATAGGTTTTGGTCTGACTTCGATATAATGTACACACACACCATTTTGGAAATTCTTAATGCGAACTGTAAATAATATAGGCATATTTTTTGGGGTAGAAGATTTTTAGAGGTGTAGGCAGTAATATGATTGATTCAGTGCAAAGTGTAAACCAAAATACTACTCATAGGTGACAATGCACGGGGGCCCCCATGCCACGTGTGACAGTACCCTGGCCACGACAGTGTCCCGACACGACAACACTGCCCCCGCTCGCAGACCTGTGTGTCAATCATTATATTCACTATGTTTCATGTGAATTGGAATATTTCAAAATTCTGGGTGAGGTAAATTCGAAATAGTTGCCTACACATGCTAAGAGTTGGAACCATTGAAGTATCAGAAACTTTCCATGGTAATCCTAGCTTCTCTTAACACAATCATAAACAACACAGTTAAGTTTAGAATAACAGAAATTCCCATATGTACTTATGTATTAATATTTACTATTTGGTGGAAGTGAAGGTGGATATTACATATTGAAGGAGGAAACATGGTACTGATTTGCACCTCATACTTCGAATGTCGATAATAATGCAATCTAATAAAAGAGTGCTGGGTGAATTGCCAAAAATCATAAAAAAAAATTGTTTTGTATATGGATAATTCTTGTAGCTTCGAAAGTATATGGAGGCGAGCGGGTTGACTTGGCGAATAGCGACAACACAATAATGACCGCACAAAATAGCAACAACGCATGGAGGAATTGGGTTAGATTTTCTATGGTAGGAGTAAGAAGCAAGAATACAAAGTGGACTATGTTGGCGTTGTAAAAATAATGACTTGAGATAATGACTGCATATGAAATTGAGCACGCAAACTACAATAAAACAATCTCACAAAGAGACAATGTGGGGTAGTTCAAACTTCAAAGAAAATCAGTAAAGAGAAATAAGAATAATTTCATAATTGAATTTGAAGAAACAGGAACAGAGATATGAATAATTTCATTGAAGCACAGTGCACCTTGTTTATCTCACTGTTGTTCTTCTCAAAAAGTTTTGTACGGAGATTAGTCCCAAAAATAGCTGGAGAAAAGACAATGCCCACTGTTGAATGATCCAATAAACCTGGAACAAAGAATCAAGAACATAGAAGTGGAGAAAAGTAAACAGTCAAGTTTTTGATAGTTTTTTAGTTTGAGTTAGAGATTGCAGAGAGAAAATGAATACCTAACAGTGGATCATGGACACCGGGCCATGAGAAACGCTTGGAATTATAAGTTATTATTTCCTAAATTAAGCATATTGGCTCTTATAAAAAAAGCAGAAGCAATGCAACTATATAATTGTATGATCAGATTGAAATTTTTTCTGTTGGAGGGAAGAGAGTTGTCATCGTCAATAGAAACATTTGGAAAACAGATAGCTAATCGAAATAGAGATTTGCAGAATGAAGAAATAAGCGGAGGTTCCATACATCCCGGCTGCAAGTGTATCGAAATAAAGGTTTACGTCAGTGAGCATCAACGCAAATGAAGTACGGCTTGAAATTTCTAGAAAATGAATGAATATATGTGAGGAAGCATACAATTATTTGTTGTAGCCCATAAATTATTAAACTTACAGAAAATGAATCGTTGGTGTAAAACAGCGATGGGATCGAGGAAGATGCGGTGTCTTTGGGAAGGAATACTGGAAATCTGTGAGTAGAAGTAATGCAGTGAGAGATCGCCGAAGTTGGAAAATGTGGATTTAGGGTGGGAAGAAGACTAACCTAGAATCTGGAATCCACGGAGAAGTGAACCGCCAGTCCGAAAATGAAATTGCTGGAGGTGACCTGTGCCTGCAATACTCAAGCGCAAGGAAACTTAACCAAAGAATGGAGGCTCCTCATGGTTGTCGAAGAAAGAAGCGACGATGGCTTGCCGGAGGAGAGGAGATCGGCGTCGAGTAGGTACCTTACGATTGAAAGAAGACCCAATCGGTCATATGGGTCGCAGGAGAAGGGAAAGCAGTGAGAGGCAAGAGTCGGAGGTTCCTCGCTGAAATGAGCGTGAGGAGATGCAGCGGAAGCCCTTTCGAAGTAGCCGGAAAGATCGGAGATGGAGATCGTGGGAGAAGGAGGCGTGAGCATGCAGTAGCCGTAGCAGCGGTTTTAGATGGGGATCGCGGGAGGGGGCTTCAGCGAGATGGAGATTCAGCGGGAGTGAGCTTCAGCGGGAGTGAGCTTCAGCGGGAGGGAGCTGCAGGGGAGGGAGCTGCGCGGGATTAGAAGAGAGGTTGCGGCGTTATGGGTTTTAAGAAGTAGGGTTGCGGGATTTTAAGGAGGAGGCGCGGTGTTTTGATCGACGGCTGAGTTGGGATAAACAAAGGGTTAAAATTTTTAGGTGAGTCTCTCGCATCTAGCTCTAAATATTGTTGTATTTATGAATAATAAATAATGTCAGTATTTTTTCTACTGTCAGATCTAAGATCATACGGCTGTATTTTTCGCTCACCTAGAACTAGGTGAGAGAACGCACCTAAGTATTTCTCTAACATTGAAAGGATGGTCCTAATTCAGCCTCAATAGTCCCAATTCAGTCTCAACTGCATTCCCGCGTTAGAGGTCGGGAGCCGTCGGGATGGAGGTGCAGATGTGGAGAATAGGATGCCGAGAGGGCTTTGTATGAGGGTTTCGGGAGATGATGTTGTAGGATCGGACAGGTGGTATCATTTGGGAGCAGTTGATCGTACAGTTCTCATTTGCTGGATGGTCAAATTTTGGCTTCAATGGGCCTGAAAGTAGTTTTTTATAGATATATTTGGCGCTACACACTCTTTATTGCATAAACATGTATTAAAATGAATGGAATATGGTTAATTATATCATGTACTTAAATTTGGATGACTATTACTGTATTATGTGGTTTTCATTGTAAAAATGTCGAAGAAAAATTCAACTCAAAGAAGCGAAGCAAAAACCAGTTTTGTCTAAGTAAAGTTGTTACAACAACTTTTTCGATTGTTGCAACAAGTCTGTTTCCGAAAATTCAGCCTTTAATTCTGAATTTAAAACTTACGACAGTTGCAAACATGGAAGAAGGCGACTCTTCAGTGAGAGTTTCGAAATTACAGAAGGCACGCCCATAAATACGAATGGGGAGAGTAAATTAGGGAGGGTCTTTTGAAGAATTCGAAAATAGATAGAAAAAGGAGAGTTTCGGCTAGGGCTTGGAGAAGGAGAGTTTCGGCTAGGGCTTGGGAGGAAATTTTTGCACTTCTTCATCTTCTCTAACCATGTCTAGTAAGATTTTCAAATTGCGTGTGATCTCTCCTTCGTCATGAACTAATTTCTTTTGTCTTGTATGTTGAAAGTACTTAGATTATTGTGATGTTTTGATTTCAATTGTCTTGTGATTGTTTGAAACACTATCTTTATTGAATTTATGATTTTGTTCTTGGAAATTTTGGATTAAGTTTTCATCTTTTAAATCCCGTGACGAGATTCGAAAGAGGAGTTACGTTGATTTAAAGATGAATGTTTTATATTGCGCGGCAAGATTCGAGAGAGGAGACGCGTAATTTTTTCACTAAAGTTTTTGTCTTTATGCTGCGCTGCAAGATTCAAAAGAGAAGTGGCGTAAGTGTGTCATAAATCTAATATATTGTAGAAGGGAGAAAGAGATTTCATCTTCCTGATAGCAACATCAATTTGTGCGCTTCATGTTATTTCTTCATTTTGCCTAAGTTATAGATAACTAGAAGAATAAGAAATAAGCGGAATTCAGAGATCGAGAGATAATGATTTCTACTTTTAAATCGTTGCAAGATAGTCAATCAAATATTTCATAAATGATCACTTTAAAACGCATTGCAATAAGCTTAAGAAATCAATATACAAGACTATTTCTCTAAATCGATAAAAGCAATCTTAGGAAATTGTTGTTTTATTTTATTTTATTTATTTTTAACCATTATAAAACATCACTATAATTAGTCCGCTTAAATTTATAGAAAAAGTTAAGCTAGTACTTGCGAGCGTTAGATTAGTTACTTCTCCGAGGGAATGATCTTTACTTACATTATATTACTTGATCTGACACGTGCACTTGCGTATAAACCAATTTCTGTGTATCAAGTTTTTGACGCCGTTGTTGGGGAAGCGTAAATTAATTTAATGTTTTCTTCCAATATTAGTAAACCCTGAGTATTTAGAGCTCAAGTTTTTGTTGTTATATTTGAGAAATTAATTGTGAAGTTGTCTTCTTTTTAATTCTCTTTTCATTGTTATTTTAAATTTTCTAAGCGGGCCTCCATAGTGGTTTTGTATTTGTACAGCTAGTTTATGCATAATTTCAATCTGTGAATCCACCCCTGTAGTATCATGTTTTCTTACTCTCAATGTCGATGGTGCGGGTCTTATACTCATAATAGTAATGAATGGTATAAATGAAACCATAGTTATATGTCATATGACTCACCTTATGTGACACAATATCCTATGATGCGTCATATGGCGAGCCTAATTCTTATAAGTATGCACCTCCACAACAAGTATCATTCCCTTATTTCAGCCCGACCCCTCAAAGGCCGAGAAGAAATGAGAAACAATGCATGTTCTGTCATAGCACCGACAACGTATTAAAAGATTATGTTGCATTTCAACGTAAAAGGGAGGAGAAGGATGAGTCGTTTATTCGAATCATCTCGTCCTCTTCTCATTCTGGTGTTCCTTCTACCTCTGATGATAAATACAATGTACCACCTTGTCTACGGGGGAGTGTTGCGGCTTCTATCATAATTTTTGATGATTGGTGCAATGATATGGTGATACCTCCTCTCCATATGCATGCATCATCTCTTTTGGATTCAACACAGGAGGAACTAATCCATATATTCTCTGATATTGCATTTGATGCAGTTCCTCCATTGCATAAACTACATGCACTCATTGTCGATGATCCTGCTTTATCCATCCAGCGGGGCGAGGTTATAGAGATTATAGTCGAGTCACAAAAGTTCAACGAGGTCATCTCACTGGTTGAGGAAGTATCCACTTCCTCACTTACTAACGATGTCCATGCTGCTTGCGTGACTCCTATACCCTCTGATATCTCTTGCCCAGTCTTGGATGTCGACAACAGTGTATGGGATTTGGAGCCTGTTGGGAGTGAGACAGAGACCAATCCCTTGATTTTCAATTATTTACGTCTTTCTTCTAATTTATTTCATAAACTCCCTTCGCCATCTAAGCCTATGCAAGTTGATGAGTCATAGGTGCATCAGGAGGATAGGGAGTAACAAGCTCAATTTGATGCGATGAGCATCTTCTTTTGTGAGGAGGTTGATCCCTCCTTCGTTGAGGCAGCTCCACTTGTTGCTTTTTCCCCATGTATTGTCCCTGAGGACGATGACACCTTGCTAGACATGGATATATATTTTGATGAGATTAGTGATGAGCAGACCTCCTCCTCTTCTTACTTTATATTTCCATTACCTGTGAAGTTCAGGTATTATTATTCAGGAGAGAGAGTGACCGTGTTAACTCTGTATCGGTACCCGTTACCGCAACGGATATTAAGGCAGTTACCTATTCACTTTATCTTTCACAGGTCAATAATCTAGAATATTTTTAAGGCCTGAATAAGTCATACTGGGGAAATAATAAACCCAGTAGTTATCTTATTTTTCCTGCATTTTTATTTTTCCAAGTTTAGTTTAATTAGTTTAATTTTTTTTGTCTATTTTTCTTGTTTGTTGGCGCTCACTACTGCTGTACAACCCTCATATTTGCCGAGCTGGTTTGGTTAACCTAGACTCAGCGGAATCGAGGCGGTTAAGGAGAGTAGCCGTTCACAAGCGACCAGAACTAGCTAAGGTGAAAGCGGGTCCAGACGAGATGGAAAGAAGGGCGGTGAGGCGAGCAGATATAGCCTCCGCTTCCCTCGGACGAGTGGGGGGGATCCCCCACTCGCCGGGCTCCTTGGGCGAGTGGAGCACTCGCCCGGCCTTGGGCGAGTGCAGCACTCGCCCGGCCTTGGGCGAGTGCAGCACTCGCCCGGCCTTGGGCGAGTGGAGCACTCGCCCGGCCTTGGGCGAGTGGAGCACTCGCCCGGCCTTGGGCGAGTGCAGCACTCGCCCGGCCTTGGGCGAGTGCAGCACTCCCCGGCCACGGGCGAGTGGGCGCTCGCCCGACCCCTATTCTTCGGAGGAATTTGGCTATCCGCAGTCCGATTTTGGCTATTCGCAGTCCATTTTTGGGAAAGTCTATAAATAGACCCCCATGGGCACCTTGAGAAGGGTTGGTCTCTACCCCCTCCCTCACGCATGAGCAAGCACTACCCCTCCCCCTCCCCTTGTCGTTGAAGGTGGTCGGTGAGGTGATCCTTAGTGCCCTCCAAGGTGCCCAAGCTCAGCATTGGCTTGGGAGGGGAAGTTCTGAGTGAGCTTCCGGGTGTGTGGTGGGACCTCCACGCTGCAGCTTCAGGGGTTTGTTTGTAGGCTCCAGCAATCGTCAAGGGCAAGTCTCTCAGTTCCTAATGACCGATCAAGGGTCTTAGCTTGGGTCAAGTAAGAGTTAGCCGCATCCCCCTTTCGAACGCTGAAACCGGGTTACTGGTTTCAACATTCTGGTGCGGTGAGCGTGGAAGCGGCTAGTTCAGAAAGCTCTGAGCCGAGTCCCATGGCTGGAAACGACGAGTTGGGGGGCACACCTCCTACTTGTGAGTATGTAAAGAAGAGTGACTTCGATGAGTTCAGTAAGAGGATCTTGGAGCTCCTGCAGGTCGCACCTCCCACTCGCGGCGAGTGCTCGACACCACCTGTACCTAGGGTCGTCTCACCACCGGTAATGGAAATAGGGCGAACCCGTCAGCAAGGGAGAGAGCCAGCCTCGGAGGAAAGTTTGAGCCTCCAAGCGCGAGTGCTCTTCAACAACTCGCCTAGAACCAACTGCCCCAGCGGGGAGGTGATGGGAACACCTCCGCCCAACCAAGGGGGGTGGAGGAGCCCTTTCTGCGAGCTGATCGTGTCAGCCCCTGTTCCAGATGGGTTCCGCGAGCCCGCCATGTCCTATTATGAAGGGAACAGTGATCCCCTCCGGCATCTTCAGTGGTTCGAAGACATGTCCTCGATCAGGCAGATGTCAGATGCCTTCAAGTGCAGGCTCTTCGCTATCACGTTTCAGGGAAAGGCGAGGGACTGGTTTCACCAGCTCCCGGTGGGTACCATCTACGGCTTCGAGGACTTGCGCCGAAGTTTCCTGTTGAGGTTCTCTACCTCGAAGAAGAGGAGGAAGGGGGTGGAGGCCTTGTTCGCGATTCGGCAAAAGGCAGGGGAGACGCTGGCCAGCTACATGGATAGATTACAGGGGGAGGTCCTCCTTGTCATCGAGGTGCCCGGGCACACCCTACAGCTAGCCTTCACCCTTGGGCTACAGCGGGGAATGTTCAGGATGAGTCTGACTCGGGACCCTCCCTTGTCTTTCGAGGAGTTGATGGAGCGAGATGGTCGGGAAATCGAGTGTGAGGCCAGCAACCAGGATTTCGTGGCAAGATTCACCCAGGTAGCAGAGGACGAGAGGAAGGAGCATGGAGGAAGAAGGAAGGAGGAAGTGAGGAGTCAGGGACACCAGGGTCCCCCCGTTGGACAGGAGCAAGGTTGGAGGTCGCAACCAACAGCCGCCCGACCAGCTTGGAGGTCACAGGTAGGGCCCCCTCAGGGCCAAGGAAGGGGCCACTTCCAGGGAGGAGGAGGTTCTCAGGGGAGGCACGGGCGGTTCCACCCGGTAGGGTGGCAACAGAATTCGGGACCGCTACAAGTCCAGCCCCTGCAAGCCATGGCCATTGGCCGGAGGAAAGGAGGGAAGAAGAGGGGACATTGGGAGAAGCAAGGGAACGAGTTGGCGCTGCTGTATTGTGACTTCCACCAGCAGGAAGGTCACGCGACCGCGGCTTGCCCGGAGTTCCTCGAGATGAGAGAAGGAGGAAGAGCCCCAGCAGGGGGGAAGCAGTTGTGCCTGGAAGGTCCACGAACAGGAGAGAAGGTGAAGAGCAAAGATGAGGATGACCCATGCGAGGAGAGGGTCGACGTAGGTGCCCTGGGAGGGATCGGGGTCATCCATGGAGGAGTGGGCAAAGAGGCCACCCGGAAGGGGAGCCTCCACGCCATATACCGCCGGAGCATCGCTTCGACCTCCCGATCCCCACCTTCGAGCGAGAAGATCACCTTCTCGACCCAAGACTTGCCGGCCCATAAGGCCCCATTCTGCGACGCACTTGTCATCAAGGCGGCGATCGAGAACTTCACGGTCTCCCGGATCCTAGTCGACAACGGGAGCTCGGTGAACGTGGTATTCAAGAAGGCCTTCAAGGGGATGAAGGTCGAGGCAAGGCGAGTGCTGGCATCAGATGGGACACTCTTCGGATTTTCCGGGGAGAGGAAGGAGGTGGAGGGAGGAGTCGAACTCCTCGTCGCCCTAGGGGGAACTTCGAAGAACTGCCGGTTCGTCGTCGTAGACGCGCCGAGCAGCTACAACGCTATCTTCGGGCGCCCCCTCATCAGCGCGTACAATTGCGCGTCGTTCTCCTACCACCAATGCCTGAAGTACAACTCCGAAGAGGTCCAGATAAGAGTCAGGGGAGATCCCCGAGAGGCGCGTCAGTGCTATGTCACTGCAGTCAATGCAATCGGATGGATGCAGGAAGCTGAATAAATGGAAGAAGCAATGGCGGAGATGGCCAAGGAGCATTCGACCGAGTGAGCCCGGGAGGGGCGAGATGTAGTAAAATGCCCAGAGAGGGGCGAGATGTAATGAAGTGCCAAGAAAAGGGCGAGGTGTAATGAGGTGCCCGGAGGGGCGTAGCGTAAGGAAGTTGTAAGCAGGTAAACTATGAATGAAAAGTGGGTTCTAGGTAAATATCCCGGTTCAAGATCCCTGACTGCGGACCCTCCGTCGGGCTTGGTCATGCCAGCAGATAGGGGGTTCGTCAGGTCGACTTGCGGCCCAACAACTGATTAGAAGGGCGTTGGGTTTCTCCCGTCTCTAGGTAAGCAAACCACCTAGGACGCGGGTGGGTACTTCCGCCTCCAATTGGATTGGGAGGGCGTTGAGTTCCCCCGTCTCCAGGTAAGCAAGGCACCTAGGGCGCGGGTGGGTACTTCCGCCTCCAATTGGATTGGGAGGGCGTTGAGTTCCCCCGTCTCCAGGTAAGAAAGGCACCTAGGACGCGGGTGGGCACTTCCGCCTCCAATTGGATTGGGAGGGCGTTGAGTTCCCCCGTCTCCAGGTAAGCAAGGCACCTAGGACGCGGGTGGGTACTTCCGCCTCCAATTGGATTGGGAGGGCGTTGAGTTCCCCCGTCTCCAGGTAAGCAAGCCACCAAGGACGCGGGTGGGTACTTCTGCCTCCAATTGGATTGGGAGGGCGTTGAGTTCCCCCGTCTCCAGGTAAGCAAGGCACCTAGGACGCGGGTGGGTACTTCCGCCTCCAATTGGATTGGGAGGGCGCTGAGTTCCCCCGCCTCCAGGTAAGCAAGCCTCCGAGGACGCGGTGTGAAATTTTCTCGGATCTTGTGAGAGCAAGCAGGAATAACAACTAGAGATACTAGCCAAAACAACCAGAACCAATCTTAGGCAAACAATCGATCTTTATTGATAGCAAACTTCAATTACAGGGCAAGACATGCTTGACGAGACATGATTTCGTCAGCACAAAACTCCAAAGAGAAATACAAAAAAACTGAGGATAACTGGAGACCGCCCAAACCGCGATCTCCCCTGCGATCTCTGCCAGTTGCAAGACCGCAACTCTCTGCCGACCACAGAACACCACCAGACCGCTGCACAGACCGCTCCCTTCTTCCGACCTCCTGATTCTCCCGAACTCCAGCACCACAACTCCAAGCCGCAGACCGCCCGAACACTTTCAGAGGAAGAGGTGATCGTTGCTGCCCACACTATCCGCAGAAGCTGCACAATAAGAGTTCAATCAGAGACCGCCCGGTCAGAATTAAACAGACCGCAAGAACAAAAGCGAACTCAGCTTACACTTGGTGTGTGTCTGTTTGCTGCAACAGTGGCCTCCTATTTATAGGCGCGGGACCTGATCCAGTCACCACCCTATGAGATAGGATCACCACCCCCCAGATCGCGCGACCTGAACGGTCAATCCGCGCGATCAGCAACATTACTTCTGCTTCATTTTGGTGAACCCGCCAGCTTCAATGTCACCATGAGAGACCGCCACTCTCACAGCAGACCGCGACTCCACAGGGAGCTCGCCAGACCGCCCGAAGCTATTCACCACCTGTGTTCACTAGAGACCGCAAACACAGTACGTCCGCCAACAACCCGCGAACTCCTGTCCGCATGCCGATCTCCTCCTGAGACCGCGAACAGCAACCAGCTCGCATACCAGTCTCCTCCTGAGACCGCGAACTGAGACCACGCGACTAAAGTCCTTAGTTCGCGAATACCACCAGAAAGCCCGGTCAGCTACCAGACCGCATTCTGGAGAAAACCTGGATCAAGGTGTGCGGTCACACCAGACCGCCACAGCCTTGAAGAAGATAGCTCACCACGCGATCACGCACAGACCGCGCACACCTGAAGATAAACAACCCACCACGCGGTCACAGACAGACCGCGCGGCCTCCACCTCCAATCGCCTTGGACCAGAACCCAACGGCCATACCATAGGACCGCAGCTAGGCTTAGACAAGCCAGACCGCAGAGACAGACCGCCGAGTCGTGCGGTCACACCAGATCGCCCGACCTCCTCCCAGACCGCCCAGGTCCAAACGCCTCCTTCACTTCCACTTCAACAATTTCAACACTCCCCCTTGAAGTGGGAAGTTGAAACTAGCCCCAGTAGGCTCCTTAGTCGTGTGAACGACCTCTTTGCCAGCGCCTTTGTGAAGATGTCCGCTACGTTGTCCGCACTCCGCACATGCCCGACCGAAAGAGATCCCTCCAGCACCTTCTCCCGTATAAAGTGATGCTCGATCTCGATATGCTTGGTCCTCGCGTGACAAACTGGATTGGTAAACAGTTTGAGAGCACTCTCGTTGTCACCGCGTAGCAGAGTCGGCTCCCAAACCTCCTTGTGGACGTCTCCCACCAGCCTCCTAAGCCAGATGGCTTCCTGAGCTGCCAAGGCCGAAGCCTTGTATTCTGCTTCCGTGGTAGAGACCGATACGGAATCCTGCTTCTTGCTGCACCATGATATAGCTGTAGGGCCCGCCATGAAGACGAATCAAGATGTCGACTTCCGATCATCCGAATCTCCCCCATAATCAGCATCCATAAATCCATGCACCTCGAAGCCCGCATCCCTCCTGTATAGGAGACCCATGTCCGAGGTCGCCTTGACATACTTCAGAATGTTCTTGGCTGCTAGCAGATGAGGTACCCGTGGCTCCGCCATAAATCGACTCACTCTGCCAACTGCATATGCAATATCCGGCCTCGTGATCGTCAGATAGATCAAGCTCCCAACCAGAGCTCGGAACACCAACGGATCTTGCATGATTCTCCACTCATCCTTCCGAAGCTTCATACCCTTCTCCAGAGGTGTGGAAGTGCACTTCCCTTCCTTCATGCCGAATCGCTCCACGATCCGCTCCACATAACCGGCTTGGGTCACCAGCACTCCACTTTCCTTCCTCTGCACCTCGAGTCCAAGGAAATGGTGAAGCTCACCTAAGTCCTTCATCTCAAACCTGATAGCCAGCTCGGCCCGAAGCTGAGCTACTTCCTCCTTCGAGTTTCCCGTTACGATCATGTCGTCGACGTAAAGCAGCACGATGACTTGAAGCTCCCCGCTCTTCTTGACAAACAAGCTTGAGTCTGAGTCTGAAGCACCAAATCCACAGAATAAGAGATATTCTGCGATCTTCCCGTACCACGCCCTCGGCGCTTGCTTCAACCCATATAGGGCCTTCTTCAACTTGCAGACATGCTCCGGAAAATCTTCAGACACAAAACCTGGTGGCTGGACCATGAAGATATCCTTGTCAATCTCTCCGTACAAGAAAGCGTTCTTGACGTCGAGCTGCCAAATCTCCCATCCACTGAACGCCGCCAAGGCAACGATGAACCGAACTAAAGTCATTTTAGCCACCGGACTGAATGTCTCCTCGTAGTCCTCACCGTATTGCTGCGAGAACCCCCGAGCCACAAGGCGAGCCTTGTACCGCTCGATACTGCCGTCGGCCTTCTTCTTGAGCTTGTAGACCCACTTGCATGCAACAGGAGTAGTGCCCTTGGGTTTGGGCACAAGAGACCAGGTCTCGTTCTTCTCGAGAGCTTCCATCTCCTCTTGCATCGCAATATCCCACTCCTTCACGCCTCTGGCCTTCTCAAAGCTCGACGGCTCCCTCTCATCCAAGGGACCAGCGAAGAAACATGAGACAAAGCTCACTGCGTTTCCTCCTGTATAGCGATCAGGGGCAATGATCGCTCGCTTCGACCTCCTCAGCTCCTTCCCCTGAACCGCATTATCTCCAGCTGCTTCTTCCCTAGCTCCTCTTCCAGACGTGCTAGGAGCATCGCTCCCCCTGCTCTCTGAACCAGAAGCCCCCGTCTCGGAACTAGAAGGAGATGGACCACCTGGTGACACAGGCAGCTCCACCTGAAGATCCTCCACAGCTTTTTCTGGCACTTCCACCCTGCTCTCTGGTAGCTCTACATTAGAAGACCCCTTGTAAGATGTCACCTCATCGAACATGACGTCGCGAGATACCACAAACCTCCGCGTCTCCGGGTCCATGCACTTCCATCCTTTCTTCCGCTCATCGTATCCCACGAAGATTAGCTTCCTTGCTTTCGCATCCAGCTTCGTACGAAGCGCATCTGGAACGTGCACATAGCAGGTGGATCCAAACACCCGAAGGTGTGCCACGCTTGGCTTCTCCTTGAACATCATCTCATGCGGGGTCAACATGTTGATGGGGCTCAGAGGCATCCTGTTGATGACGTAGGCAGCACAAGACATTCCCTCCGCCCAGAAGGACTTTGGGATACTCTTGGCATGCAGCCAACACTTGCAGGTCTCCGTCAGATGACGGATCTTCCGCTCTGCAACACCGTTCTGTTGTGGAGTATGAGCACAAGTGAGCTCCCTCCGGATGCCTGCCTTCCTGCAAAAACTGGAGAACTCAGCAGAGGTGAACTCCCCTCCGTTGTCCGTCCTCAGCTTCTTGATCCGCAGATTTAGCCGACCCTCCACGAGCTCCTTGAACTCCACAAACTTGGCAAACGCCTCTGCCTTCTCCTTCAGGAAATAAACCCAGACATATCTGGTGTAATCATCGATCAACACCAGCATATATCTGCTGCCTCCGAGGCTTGGGGTAGCAGTTGGTCCCATCAAGTCACTGTGGATGCACTCCAACGGCAAACTACTCCTTGTCTGCGACTTGTCAAACGGTAGCCAATGAGGCTTGCCGAACTGACATCCCTCGCAAACATGACCTTCTCCGTAGGAAGATAGACTTGGCAGACCCTTGACCAGACCTCTCACCGCCATAGCTTTCAGCTTGTCCATCCCTACGTGCCCCAACCTCTCATGCCATATAACAGCACCATCATTCGTCTTCATCTTGTCGACGTAGGAACTTGTTGACAAAATAAACAAGTCCTTTGCCCGTCTCCCAACATGAACGACCTCCGCCTTTACAGCCTCAAAGTTGCGTAGAAACTTCACTTCTGTTGGGCCGAACAGAACGTGATACCCAGCGTCTACAGCGTTGGTCACGGAGAAGAGGTTTTTCCTCATTCCGGACACATGATAGACACTCTTCAACGTAAGTGGCCCTCTATCACTGCCCAAGGAAACAAACCCCACCTTCTCTACTGGATGCACAGTATTATCAGCAGTAATAATTGCATTGTTACCTGTATAGGGCTGTGCAGAAGAAAGCTTGGTCTCGTCTCCGGTGAGGTGATGACCACACCCCGAGTCCACGATCCAGTCCTCCAAATAGTTGATAGGAGCAGAAGCTCCAACAGAAGCCGAGAAGGCTCCTCCCCAACCTCCTTCAAAGTTCCTGGCCTCATCTCCCTCCTTCTCTGCAGCATGCCCAGCTTGGGTGACCATCTTGCAATCCTTCTTGATATGGCCATACTTGCCACACTTGATGCACTTCGGACCTTCACCCTTCTTCTTCCCGTCAGCCTTGGGAGCATACCCCATTTCCTGCTGCCCAGAAGTTGAAGGCCCATAGCCTTCTCCAGCAGTCTTCTTCTTCTTCTCCCACTTCTTCTTCTTGCCTGAGAAAAGCACTTCGCCATCTCCCCCAGCCACTGACATCCCTGCCATCTGCCTTGCCAAACTTTCTTGCGATGCAAGCAAGTTCTCCAGCTCCAACAGAGACGGCTGATTTGCCCATCCCTGCACTGACGTCACAAAGGCAACATATTCCTTCCGCAAGCCGCGGATGATGTGCCTCTTCAGCTTCGCCTCAGAGATAGGCTCATCAGGATCCAATGCTGAGATTTCAGCACACAAGTTCTTCATCTTTAGAAAGAAAGTGGAGATAGAAAGATCACCCTGAGCCGACCTTGCCAGCTCATTCTCCAAAAACTGTAGCCTCGCTACATTCTTCTTGTTAAACAGCCCATCCAGGGCTCTCCAGATCTCCGCAGCCGATCCACATCCCAGAATGTGATCAAACAAATCAGGTGAGATTGCTCTCTTCAGAGTGAATTCTGCCTTCGCATTCGTCCTCCTCCACGTTCTCACCTCTGCCCCATTATCCCCCTCCGGGACAACTTCCTGCGTCTGATCTCCTCCAACTACTTCCCAGAGGTCCTCACCTAGAAGATAGCTTTGCATACACGACTTCCACTTCTTGAAGTTAGTCGATGTAAGCAACTCAATTCCAAGACCCCTCGCTTCCATTGCTCTACCACTGGTTCCTTCTTCACAAAGGCGATGGCTACTCTAAGTTACTCACTGCTCAACCACTCCAACCTCCCTCTGATACCATGTGAAATTTTCTCGGATCTTGTGAGAGCAAGCAGGAATAACAACTAGAGATACTAGCCAAAACAACCAGAACCAATCTTAGGCAAACAATCGATCTTTATTGATAGCAAACTTCAATTACAGGGCAAGACATGCTTGACGAGACATGATTTCGTCAGCACAAAACTCCAAAGAGAAATACAAAAAAACTGAGGATAACTGGAGACCGCCCAAACCGCGATCTCCCCTGCGATCTCTGCCAGTTGCAAGACCGTAACTCTCTGCCGACCACAGAACACCACCAGACCGCTGCACAGACCGCTCCCTTCTTCCGACCTCCTGATTCTCCCGAACTCCAGCACCACAACTCTAAGCCGCGGACCGCCCAAACACTTTCAGAGGAAGAGGTGATCGCTGCTGCCCACACTATCCGCAGAAGCTGCACAATAAGAGTTCAATCAGAGACCGACCGGTCAGAATTAAACAGACCGCAAGAACAAAAGCGAACTCAGCTTACACTCGGTGTGTCTCTGTTTGCTGCAACAGTGGCCTCCTATTTATAGGCGCGGGACCTGATCCAGTCACCACCCTATGAGATAGGATCACCACCCCCCAGACCGCGCGACCTGAACGGTCAATCCGCGCGATCAGCAACATTACTTCTGCTTCATTTTGGTGAACCCGCCAGCTTCAATGTCACCATGAGAGACCGCCACTCTCACAGCAGACCGCGACTCCACAGGGAGCTCGCCAGACCGCCCGAAGCTATTCACCACCTGTGTTCGCTAGAGACCGCAAATACAGTACGTCCGCCAACAACCCGCGAACTCCTGTCCGCATGCCGATCTCCTCCTGAGACCGCGAACAGCAACCAGCTCGCATACCAGTCTCCTCCTGAGACCGCGAACTGAGACCACGCGACTAAAGTCCTTAGTCCGCGAATACCACCAGAAAGCCCGGTCAGCTACCAGACCGCATTCTGGAGAAAACCTGGATCAAGCTGTGCGGTCACACCAGACCGCCACAGCCTTGAAGAAGATAGCTCGCCACGCGATCACACACAGACCGCGCACACCTGAAGATGAACAACCCACCACGCGGTCACAGACAGACCGCGCGGCCTCCACCTCCAATCGCCTTGGACCAGAACCCAGCGGCCATACCAGAGAACCACAGCTAGGCTTAGACAAGCCAGACCGCAGAGACAGACCGCCGAGTCGTGCGGTCACACCAGATCGCCCGACCTCCTCCCAGACCGCCCAGGTCCAAACGCCTCCTTCACTTCCACTTCAACAATTTCAACACGCGGGTGGGTACTTCCGCCTCCAATTGGATTGGGAGGGCGTTGAGTTCCCCTGTCTCCAGGTAAGCAAAGCATCTAGAACGTGGATCGGCTCAAGAGGGTATTGAGTCCCTAAGCGGTAGAGAAGTGAAGTAAGGGAGAACAAGCTAAGAGATTCATTAGAACAATAGCTGGTTCGGCAGCGACGTATATTACATAAACTGTTGCTTCACGCTTACTGATATATGCAGAATGAAGAAAAGAGCACATGCAAGAGATACATGATTCCTATAAGAAGCATCAAGTAAGAAGGGGCCCCTGACAACCACGACATTCAGGGGGAATAACCACCGCTGCAAGGAGACGAGTCGGGACGCCCGGGAGAAGGGAAGAACTCGTGCAGGATGTCATCGGC
This sequence comes from Dactylorhiza incarnata, assembly GCA_033032865.1. Lineage (NCBI taxonomy): Eukaryota > Viridiplantae > Streptophyta > Magnoliopsida > Asparagales > Orchidaceae > Dactylorhiza > Dactylorhiza incarnata. The sequence goes on along the minus strand of JAWHQI010000284.1, from coordinate 2,390,405 downwards.
AGAGACCCCACTCCAGGTATCTCGGAGAGCATCCGCCTCGTGAAGGCGGCTCACCAAGGCCCGAGCTGTTGATGTCACGATCTTCCTCCGAGCACGCTCGGCTTCAGCCGGGCGAGGCGGGACGGACGTCGATGTAACGCCCCTGATTTTTCCGGTATTTGTTTAATTCAGTGATGGCGTGTTAATGACGTCGGGGCGTTACTTCTAACGTCGAGTTAGCGGCGCGTTGCCGTTTGCGCGTCCGTTTGGGTCAAGTCGACCAAATTTTGCGACGACCCGGAATTGGAAAATTTTACGTTAGGAAATTAGATTATTTAATTTTAGACTTGTCTATCCAGTTTCGTCGCGATTCGAGCCATTTTGGAGCCTCGGCGCATTTTAGAACTTTTGTATATATTTAAAGCTCGCCGTAACTTCCGCCATTCATATCTCGAAAACGGCACGTCGGAATTTGATTCCAACTTCGTCGTTGGGTTCGTAGCGCCGCCGTTCACTTTAGGCGAAATTTTCGTTGGGTTCGGCGTTCGTTTATTTTTAGTGATAAATAATAATAATAATAATAATATTATTATTATAATGATTCAGAATGTATATATATATACATTCATTAAAAGCATGCGTCTTCTCCCCCCTGCGTCGACTTCCTCCAGCCTTGCGTCAACTTCCAAGCCCCCTTGCGTCGACTTCTCTTCCCCCTGCGTCGACTTCCCTCTTCCCCCTTGCGTCGACTTCCAAGTCCCTCCTTTCTGCATGCATGCGTCGACCCCTTCCTTCATTTATTAATAATAATAATAATAATAATGATATTATTATTATTAAAACTATGTGATGTTGCCTTCTTCCTCATTCTGTCTGAACCAGAGAGAAAAGCGAGCGACGGGAGTGGCGTTTTCTTGAATCTTCCAGACGCCGCCGACGGAGCTCCGGTGGTCGAAATCACGAGCCGAGCATAGATTCGGAAAGCTCTCGACGAGAGCTTCGTCCTCGTGGTAATTTCCTTCCGTTTCGTGAAACTTTTTCGTTAGGTCTTTTGTACCCTAACCTTTTCTAGCCCGATCTCTCGTAGATCTTGACTCCTCTCGCCTCCTCGTAACCCGATCTACAACGGGGAGCGATTCGGAGAGTTTTTCCAGCAAAACCTAAGGCAAGTGGTGTTCTTGCCCTTGCTCTCTCTCTCTCTCTTTGCCATATAACCGCTCCAAGCCGGTGCTCTTGATCTAACTACGCCATATCTCCATTTTTTCTCTATTATTGCTGCTAATAATTTGATATTATGCTGGTTAATAAAAGAAAAAAAAAAGATTTTTTTGTTAGCTTCATATCTCCTTGATTTTCTCATTTGCTACTTGCCTTATGGTATGATATGTTCTGTTGGGCCTCGCCCCTTTCCCTTTGAAATTGCATGAAAATATGAATTCTGTTGGAGGTCGTACACGATGTTGGCGGTGCCACCGGTGCGATGTTCTTTAAATTAATATATTCTGTTGGAGGCCGTACGCGGTGTGGTTTTGCCCCCGGTGCGGTGCTCTTTTAAGCTTTTGATTAGGAGGTCGTACGTGGTGTGGTTTTTCCCCCGGTGCGGTGTTCTCTTAAGCGTTTGATTGGGAGGCCGTATGCGGTGTGGTTTTTGCCCCGGTGCGGTGCTCTTCTTTTGGATGAGCTGATCAGTCTCTATAATTCTGAACAAGAGTAACATGATTAATAATTTGAAAACGGATGGTTTTTCTTTGCTTATGGCGAGTTTTGTCATCGCTTGTGTTCTCACCTTTGTTTGGTGAGCATATTCTGCTGATTTTTAGTTGCTCTGCTGTTTTCCTTTTCTGCTGATGATTAGACACTTCTGCTATTTCTTTTCCTGTTGATTATTAGCTGCTAGCTTTGTCATCACTGACCCTTGCAGCTTTTGTTTCCCTCCGGTCTCGAGGAGGTTTGCTTACTTTCTTATTTTCTGCACCACTTGTACTTGTTTCTGAGGTGTTCTTTCTTTAAATGCCTCAGGTTCTGGACAGTAGCAGGTGTTAATGCGGAGCTTCTTTAGTTGTCGTCTTCTGACTCTCTTGAGGTAGAGTATTCTGTGGACTTGTCGGCCCATGGGTTCGTGTCAGGTGTTGACGCCCGTGGTGCCGTTTAGTTAGATTTTTGTTTCACTGCTGCTATTACTTGTGGTTCACTTTTGAACACTTGTTCTGGAATGGTTAGATATTGGTTGGCTTCATGGCCCTTGTTAGATATGTTAAGGTAATTGTTGCATTGCATATCATGATTTAAAATGTTAATCTCACTACTTTCTGCGCGTGATAAATCTACTTTTATATATAGTAAATCCACACATTCGATTTGCATGGTGCACCTCACTAGGTCTTCATGTTCACTTAGGCCACTAAGTAATTAAATCAAGTATTTTTCCGCTGCGTAAAACTATACTTTAAAAGTATGGACTAGTTGATCCACCTAGCCGAGGGACCCGGCTTGTTAATTTTCTGCATAAATAATTTTTGAATCGCTTTGATTCGATAATAATAATTGCTTGAACTGTGATGAAGGATAAGTTGCCTTAATATCAGTAGGCGTCCCCTACGTGACGTGGCATCACAACGCGTAGCTTTCCCTACTCTGATAGCATTTTAAATGTTGGGAAAATGCGGGTTGTGACAGTCGATGCTTTCGAAGGTCCATCTCTTCCCCTCCCTTTCTCTTTTAACTGTCCTTGGGCGTCAGCTAGCTGAGCCCTCAGGTCATGCACCTCCTTATCCAACTCCTCGCACCGTCTCCTAAGCGAGTCAGCGGCGTCGGGTCCCTGCAAGTAAGCAAAGCAGAATGATTGGATCATGTATAGGTGAAGGGGTTAGGAAAGGGAAAGCCATCAACACAAGCACGAACCAAGCCCCCCGACGACTCCTCCAGGAGTCTCTCAGCAATACCCAAGCGTGTCGCGAGGTCAGCAGCCTTCTCTTCCGCCACCAGCTTCGACGCATCGGCTAGCCTACACCTGTTCGAGAGACTAAGATCTCGACGGGCGGCCATGTGAGAGAGCTCGGTTGCGCGAAGCAAGGCCTGAGAGCTTGCATATGCGAGGTCGCGCATGGACCTCTCCTTATAGGAGGCAGCATCCTGCCGTCCATAGATGCCGAAGGAGAAGTTGTATGCAGCGTCATCGATAACATCCCCCTCGGCCCACGAAGGGAGCTAAGAGGTGAGCGAGATTCGGTTCACCGTTTCATCCCAGAAAACGATGGGGTCATCGAAGGGGTCCATAACTTTCTCCCCCATCCCAAAGTTGGGATGATTCGCTAACGCGTGGGGATTGCTCGGTTCTCCTCTCTCCCTAGGGGGTACCCCGGAACCCCTCCGGCAGATGACTTTCCCCCGTCGCATCCTCGGACCCTTCGGGGGGGAAGAAGGTACTCCCTCATCTGACGCCGGACCTTTGTCCCTCCTTTGCCTCGACTCGGGAACCTTCGGGCCCGAAACACCGGCAGCCGCGTCCTCCTCAATGAACCAGCAGGTGGGGGAGGAGCCTCCCCCCGCGAAGGGAGGGTATTGCGGGAGGGACCATTCACCTGCACAAGTTAAGAGGGGGTGATCAACGTTAGGTGGAGGTAAAAAAAAAGGAAAGGACGTTAGTGGGATCCGAATACCTATTCCCGGCTCCACGTAGACGAGCCGATCGATATTCCTCCGGAAGTGCTCAACCTCAAAGCTCACACCCTCAAGGCGACTATGTAGCTCAGCGGCCTCTCCATGTAGCGGAGGGGCTCGGCAGGCCTTCTCGGATCTCTGGATGGGAGAGAAGGGGATGTCGCCCAGGTAACCCTGAACGAACACGAAGGAGTGGTTCCAATGGCGGACCTTGTTGGAGGTCTCACTTACCTTCACATGGGAGCCAGTCAAGAAACAAACTCCATCAGGAGTCGCTCGGAAGACAAATACCTTGCGGAATACGTTCAGGTCGAACTCGACCCTTTCTTCCCGCAAGTAGCAGGCATAGGCCGTCAACATCGAGATCGTGTTCGAGTTAACCTGAGCTGGGACTACGCCAAAGTAGTTAAAAAATTCCTTCATCTCGGGCCACAGGGGGATCCGTAGCCCGGCCTCAAAGTGAGGAAGGGGAATGCGAGCCAGTCCTCGTAGAAGGAATTAATGGTCTCGCCCGACGACGGACGTTGGGACGACCACCCCGCAGGAAGATAAGAGCTCTTAAAGGCTAAGAAGTCCTCCTTGGACACCCTCCCCTCGGGGAAGGAGTGTTCTGAAAAGTTGGCCGCGCTCTGTTCCCGACCATTTCTCACAACAGGGGGACGGTTAGGGGCCATGTCACAGGATCGCTAGGAAGAGGAGTAGTAGGCTTCGGAGAGAAGGTAAGACAAGAAGGAAGGTGAGTGTGAGGACATGGAAGGAGGAAGGGGAGGTGTATTTATAGGGGGAGGGGTGCAAAAGAGGAGCAAGTGGACCACGCGGTCCACTCGCCCAGGGCAAGGGAAGGAATGGACCACGAGGTCCACTCGTCCCAGGCAAGTGGACCGCAAGGTCCACTCGCCCCGTGCACTGGCAAGCGGACCTCGAGGTCCGCTCGCCCGAGGCATGGGAGTGGACTTCATAGTCCACTCGCCCGGCATAGATGGGTGGACATTATGATTCGCTCGTCTAGCATGGGGATGAGGATCGAGAGGTCCACTCACCCGTACCGCCACCTAACACCGCCCAACCACTTCGTCCCGAGATCATCCATTTGTTGCCTCTGGTTCCCATCCACTAGTCGGTTGCCGCAGCGTCGTGTCGCTCAACTTGACATATTGGTTAGTGAGAGAGCAGCAATGTAAGCAAAACATGAATCGACAAAAACCGAAGCGTTTGATCGCAAGACGGGGCAAACCACCATACGAGGCCAACCCCTATTATTACATAGCAAACGAAAGGTCATAAGTAAAAGTCGCTCGACGTGGCATCCACTTCCAGAAACCCTGTTCCTGGGTGTTCGGCAGCACCCCCTGCATAGACCCGATGCATTCTTTCGTTGCAGCGATCTCCTCACCAGTGGTGTGGTAGCTAGCTTCAACGCGGCGCAGGTGGTCAGCAAGTGGCGCAGCTATGCCTCCGGATGCGAGCCTAACTTCCCCCCTCAGCTGAATAAGCTCATTCTCCAGCCTCTCCGACCACCGCTCCAGCGCGCAGACGCGGGCAAGAGGGTCAGGTCCAGCGGACCACCTTCCGTCACGCAGCTCGAGAAGATTGGCCTCTTGCCTCCGCACTGTATCAGCCAAGAGATTCAGGCGTTCGAGAAGGTTGGACTGGTCCTCGGCAGGTTCCTCCACCAGGGTGGGGGATCGGATCGGTAGGGAAACCCCCCCTACGGCTCGATTGCCCCATTGAAGTTTTCTCCCCTCCTGCAAGAGAAATCGGGTTAGATTCTCAAACATGTCAGTTTATCTGAGGACCTCAAAGTAGCGTTACCTTGCGAATCCTCGAGCCCTCCACCTTTCGAAGAAAGATCGTCGTGGGCGGTCGAGAAGGCGACGGGTTCCGGAGCAAGGGTGGCAGGGCTCACCTGGGCCACCGCACTCGTCATCTCTATCATGTCCTGGCCTCCTTCGCCTCCGTCCGAAAGAAGCTGTGGGAAGTCAAGAAACGCGTCTCAATCGTCACGCAATCACCGCAAACGAAAAGCGGAGAGGGGGGGGGGGGGGGGGGGGGGGGGGAATCACTACCGCATCCAGCTCCAGGCCTCGGACGAACTCGGTCATCCCATGGGAGGATGACGATGCCGCCTCATTCATCGGGTCGGGACGAGATTTCTTCCGCGGTGATCGCACCACTGACCGAGTGGGGGAAGGCGGAGGTCCACGAACCAAAGCTCTAAGCTCCGTCAGGTCGGTTTGACCCTTCCCAGAAAGAGCCTTGAAGCGAGCCCTGAAATCTCGGGGTGGATCCATTCTGGTCGATTGGGGAAGTGGGGGAAGCCCTCAGGAATGGTGCTCTCCTCACCTCCCATTCGGGGTTTTTATAGCCGTCGAGCGGGGCCCTCCAAAGATTCTCCCAAAAACTCTACCTACTCGTCAAATAGGTGGGTTGGACATTCTTTCCGAGCTTGAGACAAGCTCGAAAAGAGCGGGGATTGTGTACAACCCTCATATTTGCCGAGCTGGTTTGGTTAACCTAGACTCAGCCGAATCGAGGCGGTTAAGGAGAGTATCCGTTCACAAGCGACCGGAACTAGCTAAGGTGAAAGCGGGTCTAGACGAGATGGAAAGAAGGGCGGTGAGGCGAGCAGATATAGCCTCCGCTTCCCTCGGACGAGTGGGGGGATCCCCCACTCGCCGGGCTCCTTGTGCGAGTGGAGCACTCGCCCGGCATTGGGCGAGTGCAGCACTCGCCCGGCCTTGGGCGAGTGCAGCACTCGCCCGGCCTTGGGCGAGTGGAGCACTCGCCCGGCCTTGGGCGAGTGCAGCACTCGCCCGGCCTTGGGCGAGTGGAGCACTCGCCCGGCCTTGGGCGAGTGGAGCACTCGCCCGGCCTTGGGCGAGTGGAGCACTCGCCCGGCCTTGGGCGAGTGGAGCACTCGCCCGGCCTTGGGCGAGTGCAGCACTCGCCCGGCCACGGGCGAGTGGGCGCTCGCCCTGCCCCTATTCTTCGGAGGAATTTGGCTATCCGCAGTCCGATTTTGGCTATTCGCAGTCCATTTTTGGGAAAGTCTATAAATAGACCCCCATGGGCACCTTGAGAAGGGTTGGTCTCTACCCCCTCCCTCACGCGTGAGCAAGCACTACCCATCCCCCTCCCCTTGTCGTTGAAGGTGGTCGGTGAGGTGATCCTTAGTGCCCTCCAAGGTGCCCAAGCTCAGCATTGGCTTGGGAGGGGAAGTTCTGAGTGAGCTTCCGGGTGTGTGGTGGGACCTCCACGCTGCAGCTTCAGGGGTTTGTTTGTAGGCTCCAGCAATCGTTAAGGGCAAGTCTCTCAGTTCCTAGTGACCGGTCAAGGGTCTTAGCTTGGGTCAAGTAAGAGTTAGCCGCATTCCCCTTTCGAACGCTGAAACCGGGTTACTAGTTTCAACAACTGCAGGTACACTTCATTTATACTTAACAGCAGAATCTTCGATCTTATTTCGCCGCCTAAGTACGTAAAGAGAAGAGATGTGAAAAGCTTTGGATTACTGATTCCATGAGAGTATTTACATTCACATTTTCTTTTGCTTGATTAAATATTCTTTTGCTCAAATATGATATATCGTATGCATACTTTAAGTGATATCTTTGCTAGGGACTAGCAAAGTATAAAGTGTGTGGGTACACCCTATACTAATTGGGTGAAGATTCAACTAGACTCAATACTTCTTTGATTGCTCTTGATCTTAAATGCATGAATGTGTTATTCAAGTTATTTAACTGCAATTGATGATTAGTCAAGCCTAAGATTTTCAATTCTAAAATTAAAACTTATTTTGATATATTAAATTTCAATTAAGCATTTCTCTTATGCATTTTATACTTCTTTTCAAAAGAATTTGCTTATATGCAAATTAGATATTTTTATTAACTGTTATACATAATGGCGGAAGGTTAAGCAAGAATTGAATCAATGATATAAGTCAAAACACGAGTACAGTAGTTGATCGATACGAGAAATTAGGGACATTGATTTTGGAGCAATTTAATTTTGATACGAACTAGCTCATGATCCTTCTTAATGTATCGAAATGAATGTCTATTTATGGATGTCTAAACTATTATAACACAATTTTGAAAAAAAAAAGGAAATCCCATAGTGATATGTGGCATAAGTATGTCAACACATGCTTGGAATGATCCCAACCATGAGGAATAGAAAGAAATGTCATAGTGATATATGTCATAAGTATGTCTACACATGCTTGGAATGATATATCTCAACTATGAGGAATAAAAAGAAATGTCATAGTGATATGTGGTCTAAGTATATCTACACATGCTTGAAATAATCCCAAATATGAAGTATAAAAAAATGTATGATGTTTGATAGTTAAACCTCATATTATAGACTTTAGTTAAGATTAATAATGAAAGTATTTTTATCTTGTTATCAAAAACTTATTTATAAAGCTCTAACCAAGTATGTATTATATCCTTATTATTTCCGTTCAATTAAAATACCAAACTTATGTAGAGTCTAAGTCATGATTCAACATATTCTTATTCATCCTCATTAGTATGGAAGTTCAAGATGAAAATTTATGTAGAAATAATGAATTTGAGAATTAGCATACACAGCACTTGTGAAAGACTTTAATTAAGGGTAGCTAATCACCTAGAGGGGGGGGGGGGGGTGAATAGGTTATTTAAAAACTATTACGATTCTTGACTATAATCGAGATAAAACTGATCAGAGCTTTCAAGAAATAAAGATATACACAGAAAAGAACACAAAGAATTTTTATAGTGGTTCCCCATATCTTGGGTAATCCACTTTCCCCCTTCTCCCCTTCTAGCAGTGTGCTAGATAGAGGTTATAACTCCTCCAGATCTCAGACCACAAACAGGTCTTACAGCTTAGATCACAACTGATCTTACAGTCTCAGATCCACAGATCTTACTAACTCAGATCAAACAGATCCTACCTCAGCCTTTATAACTAGGCCTACAGCTCAGATTCACCCCTGAATCTTACAACTCAGATCACACCTGATCCTACAACTCAGATCCTTGACAGATCCTACACTCAGATCTGACAACTCAGATCCTACAGAAATTTATAAAGGGGATTACAAATACTTAGACTCAGATACGAGATTGTTGAGCCTTCTTGATCTATCTGAATGATCAGACATAAATCTTCAGTAGAACAGCAGCAACAAATGATCTTCTTGATTCGACAGGCTGTGATGACTGTTCTTCTTCCTGGGAAGACAGATTCTTCCTTCTTGATCTTCTTCTTTCAGAGAGAGGTATCAGCACAAGATTGGTGAATGAGATCTTCAATTTAGAATGGTTCTGAAAGGGAAGACAACTTCTCTAGATTCTATCTCAAACTTTCTCTCAAAATGATGGAGACGATAATTGCTTTTGAGAAGATAGGAAAACTTTTCTAACTTCACTTTTCTTCACTTCATAACTTGGATTAACTGCACAACCCATAGGTCATGCCTTCTATTTATAGCCCGCCATCTGCAATGTCTGTTACGCTTCTCCACGTCAGCATGACGTTACGTCTTCAACGGTCTTTAATGAAAACAAAAGCTTAGCTAGTTGTGGAAGATATTCCTCAGTTCAGAGTATTTGTAGAAGAGGCGTTGAGCACTTAACATCTCTGTCGACGCTTTTCCAGTTAGGCGTCGAGCGATATTTAGACGCTCGACGCATACTCCTTAGACTGAAGCTCTCGACTCCTCCTTCTCAGGCGTTGAGCAAACATCACTTAGTCGACGCTTTTTATCTGAAGAAGTTGAGCAACATCCAGGGGCTCGACGCTTCTTAACTAAGCCTTCATATCTCGACACTTCTGGTTGGCGCTGAGCTGACTGAAGTTAAGTCGACACTTCTCTTTCCAAGGCGTCGAGCGACACAACTTGGCTCGACGCTTCCAAAATTGATCTCAGAACTTCAGCGGCGACCTTATCTATTTGAGTAGTAGACATGATTCAACGCTTCTGGGTCACAGGCGTCGAGCAATGTATGATGTCTCGACGCTTGTGAACTTGAATGAATTCCATGAACTTTTTGCCTGACCTGATCTCCTGCACATTGATTATAGAGAGTATATCAAATACATTCTGAGATATATCTTTGACTTATGAATGGACTTCTCCAAATCTAAGACATTGTGGGCAATGATCCCAACAATCTCCCCCTATTTGAAGAAGTCATAATCTCAGTCAATGATATATCTCTCTTTTCAAAGATAAACAATGTGTTCTAAACTCTATACAGATAATCAAAATAAAGAGTATCAAACTTTATAACATTAGATTACCAAAACATTCTATCCACAAAACTTATCTCAGACATGGTTTCTTATATAAGCATAAAAACATAGGCAATTCAGAATAAGATGTCATGAAGAGAGACAAAATCACATCACAGACATATGTATATATATGAACATGAAGAATAGTTCATACTGGGAATTCATCAAGAGTGTTCAAAAAAAAAATATATCAATTGCATTCTTCTGAAAGTGAAAAGTAAAGATTAAATTTCTAAAGCTGACCAGGATCCTTGAATTCGATTCCTCTTTTAGCTCTTTTGGAGAGAGCTTCAGCAACTTCCTTTTTCCTCTTAAAATAGTCAAATGGCTTTGGGAAGTATCTGATTGGCTCCATTTCTCCTGCCTGGACCTTCCCAGCCATTTTGTCAGCCTTGAATTTGATCTTTAGTTCCTCTTGATCCCTATGCTTTAACCATTCAGCTTCAGAATACCACTTTCCTCTTTCCTCTGGGTTATTTTTCACAGCTTCCCATGCTGATAGAATCAATTCTCTGGAAGAGGGAGACCAATGTTTAAAATCAACTCTTGATTGAACCTCTTCTCTGAACTTTCTTTTACTTGATTCTACTTGCTCACTAGTAAAATTTTCTCTTTTACTTTTATTCTCAGGACTATACATTTTAGCAATCTGTTTTTGAACCTGAGTAAGAGAGGCTGGCCTTGTCTCAGAGACTTGATCATTCTCATAGTCTATGGGAGGATATCCAAGAGTTTCTCTTATAGAGTTTGAGGTCCACACAGCATGTTCAGAACTAGCTTGAATCATTGACCTCTCCCCCTTTAGGACTTCTTCAACAATGTGTTCTCTCAAAGTATTCTTCTGAAAGCTGACTTGACCTTCCAAGTGATTAATCCCACTTTCAATGGTTTTCTTTACTTTAAAAAGATGATCATCTATAGTATCTGCATGCAACTTTGCTTGATCTTTTAGAACTGTGGAGCTCTCATCAATTTTAGCCAAGATATCAGCATTCTGCTGTTGCATTCTAGCTTCAATCTTATTTGTACCTGTTAAGATTTGTGCTACCTGTTCTTTATACAGAACTTGCATATTGCTACTTAGTATTCCTTGGTTTGTCTGAACATCATCCACTGTCTTTGTAATTCCAGCTTGAGATTCTTTAATAACCTTTGATGTTTCTTTGATTACATCAAGCTATTCAGTTGTATAATCTACTGAAACACCAGCTCTCTTAAAGAACTTTACCATCTCCTTTCTCAATGCAGATATCTGATGATTGACTTCAAATCTAACCAATTTCAGTTGGAAATCTACTTCATTTTTCATTTTTGTATTATTTTCCTCAATATATTGTTCTAATAATCTTCTTTGATTATTCAGCAACACCTCCAGCTGAGGTAGAATAGGACTAAGATCCACATGGATTTCTTTTTCCATTTCAACACCTTTGCTGCTCTCTTCTCCGATTAAGGAATCATCTCTCTGGCTCATATGGGAGCTAGAGGATTCTATCTTGATAATCTTCTCAGCAGATTTCTTTGGTGCTTCAGGTTCTTCTTCTACTTCCATAGCATTTATTTCAGAATTCTCTTTAGCAGGGATCTCAGCCTGAGGCTCCCCCTCAAATGGTGCATTACCTTCAGCTAGAAATTCAACTTGAGGCTCCCCCTCAGTCTCTACATTGATCAGATCAATTTTATTTTGAAGAGGATTCTCATCCTGACCCTCCCCCTCAACTGCTACCTTGCTCATTTCATCATTTTTCTGAGCAGGAATCTCATCTTGTGTCTCTTTCTCATTTAGAAAAAACCCTTCAAGTCTAGCAGGGGATACATGAAGACTTCCTCTTTCTTCTTCTCCTTTCTCACTCTCATCCTTTGGAGTATCAGGAGAACTGTCCCTTGCATTGTTCCCTTCTTCATCTTCAGATTTTGTAAGGTTTGGATCATGAATTGGAGTGGATCTAGATTTTCTTTTGGATGAGGATGAGCTGGATGAGCTTGAAGAGCTTGAAGAAGCCTTCTTCTTCTTTTGCTTCTTTGCTTTCTTCTGCTTGGGAGAAGGATCTGCTGGAGGAGGATTAGATAAAATTCTGTCCCATCTCTCTATCATTCTCATATCCATTTTCTTCATGTGGTTTATCTTTGATCCAGATTTATTATTCAAGGAGTCAGGAGAGACTTTTACTAAATATAAGGACAATATCCTACCCATGTTGGGTACTTGGATACATTCAACTATCCTATCAAACACAACTCTTCCCCAGTCTGTTCTCAGAGAATGAATAATCCTTGTTAGTAGAATAAACATTTTTCTAGAAACTGTCATGTGATCCAGTCTTGCACAGCAGTCCCTTTCCTATAACATCTGTTATCAATTTACCTTTTGAATTCATTCCCTTTCTCTGAATACTTCTAGTGATTTCTCGTGACGTCTCAATTCCGCACCAGATTTGTGCTAATCTAATCTGTTCAGAGGTCACCTCTTCTTCTTCTGCATTCCTTTTTAACCTAGGCAATTCTAATGCCTTAGCTAGTCTAGAAGGAGTTATTTTAATCTTCTTACCATTCACACTGGACTTAATCTTTGAGTTGACGGAGTCTATTACTATGTTAGAGTATAGCTCTAATACCTCTCGTTTCCAGATGAGAGTTGATTCAGACAGTACAAATTCCAGTCCGGCATTGTAGATTAATTTGATTGTTGATTTTATATCCACAGAAGCTAATTGGAATCCATTTCGAACAAGTTCACTTCCCTCATAGAGATACTCATTGCTTTTGGGAGGCATTGTTGTTGATGAACGGAGAGAGATAGAATTGATGGAGTGATTTTCTAGGGCAGACAATTTCGAACTTAGAGAACTAGGGCACTAACGAAGTGTCTTCCCTATTTATAGAAGTTCTAGTTCAAGAAGATGAATAGCCGCGCGCCTAACTTGTTTGACAAGATTGATCTAGTGGTTTAAATTGACCCTGTCGAGATGGCCTAGCTATGTTTGCATAAGCGTTGAGATCGCTCGACGCCATATATCTTCAGTCGACGCCAGGTGTCTTCTCGACGCCAGATATTGTCTCGACGCCAGATACTTTCTCTCGACGCCAGGTGATTTCTCTCGACGCCATGTATCTTCTTTCGACGCCAGATAACTTCTTCACTCACCTTATAGGTCTCAATCATTATTTTCATTTATTTAATTCAAAATAGCTTTAATCCATTTTTAACATACCTAATTCAATTTTAAAATTATTGAATTTAGTTTCATCCAAGGGTTTAGTAAATATGTCAGCAACCTGTTTTTCGGTTGGAACATATTCAATTGAGATATCTCCATTTTCTACATGTTCTCTAATGAAATGGTATCTTATTTCTATATGCTTAGTTCTGCTATGTGATACTGGATTGTTGGCTATAGCAATTGCACTAGTTGAATCACAAAATAGAGGAGATTTACTTAGTTGAACTTTATAATCTTGGAGTTGGTGTTGAATCCATAGTAGCTGAGCACAACAGTTTCCAGCTGAAATGTATTCAGATTCTGCTGTTGAAATAGCCACACTTGTCTGCTTCCTGCTACTCCAAGATATTAGTCTTTTGCCAAGAAATTGACATGTACCAGATGTACTCTTTCTATCCTCCTTGCATCCTGCAAAATCAGCATCTGAAAAGCCAATTAGTTCAAAATCATTGCTTCTAGGATACCAAAGGCCAAGATCAAGAGTGCCCTTCAGATATCTCAGGATTCTTTTGACAACAGTGTAGTGAGATTCTTTAGGGTTCACTTGATATCTAGCACACACACATGTTGAAAACATAATGTCTGGTCTGCTAGCAGTTAGGTAGAGCAATGAGCCAATGATGCCTTTGTACAAGGTTTCATCAATAGGTTTCCCTTTTTCATCCTTGTCCAGTGACATATTTGCTGCCATTTGTGTCTTCATTATAGTGGAATTTTCCATTCCAAACTTCTTAATAATTTCTTTTGTGTACTTGGTCTGAGAAATGAAAATTCCTTCCTCAGACTGTTTCACTTGTAGTCTTAAGAAGTATTTAAGCTCACCCATACTGCTCATTTCAAATTTCCCTTGCATAAGGTTTGCAAATCTTTTGCAAAGGTTATTATCAGTGGAGCCAAATATTATATCATCTACATATATTTGTACTAAAATAATGTGACCTTTAACTATCCTGAGAAACAATGTCTTATCTATCTTTTCTCTTGAGAATTTGTTCTCAATAAGAAATCTAGATAATGTTTCATACCAAGCTCTAGGTGCCTGTTTCAGACCATACAGTGCTTTTAATAATAGATAAACATGATTTGGATGAGTAGAGTCAATAAAACCTGGGGGTTGTTCAACATATACTTCCTCCAATATTGTTCCATTTAGGAATGCTGACTTTACATCCATTTGATAGACTATGAAACCAGTATGAGCTGCAAATGCTAGAAATAGCCTGATTGCCTCCAATCTTGCCACAAGGGCAAATACTTGATCAAAATCTATGCCTTCCTCCTGTCTATATCCTTGGGCAACCAACCTAGCTTTGTTTTTGATGATTACACCATTTTCATCAAGCTTATTCCTGAATACCCATTTGGTCCCTATGACTTTGTGTTTCTTTGGTCTTGGGACCAATATCCAGACCTTGCATCTTTCAAATTGATTTAGCTCTTCTTGCATAGCTGATATCCAAGAAGTGTCCTTATTTGCTTCATCAAACTTCTTAGGTTCTATTTTGGAAAGAAAGCTGTGATGCAAAGCCTCATGTATTGAGTTTCCTCTTCTGGTTTGCACTCCATCATTTGGATTTCTTATGATCTGTTCTTTTGGATGGTCTTTCAGATGTTTGGTAGAGTTCCTCCACCTTTCGTTTTCCCTGTGAAATTCTGATGCTTCTGTTTGAGTGGGTTCTTCTAGGGGTTCTGGATGAAGTGGTTCTTCAACAGCAATAGGTTCTTCATAATTGTCTTCAACTTGAAGTTCATCTTCTCTAGTTATAATTGTATTCTCATTAGTTTCTTCATTATTTTCATTTTGCTGTTCATTGATATTCATCTCCTTCAATTTCTGTGTAGAACCTGCACAACTAGATAAACTTCCCAGATCCTTATAAATGAGGCTGGTTTCATCAAATACAACATGTACAGATTCTTCTATTTTATTAGACTCTTTGTTGAAGATTCTATAGGCTCTACTTTGAGAGCTATACCCAACAGAGATTGCTTCATTTGCTTTTTCAGCAAATTTAGTGAGATGGTGCTTTCCATTGTTTAATACAAAACATTTACTACCAAATATTTTAAAATAGGCTAATGTGGGTTTTCTACCTTTCAATAACTCATATGGGGTCTTATCCAGTCTTTTGTTTATAAGAGCCCTATTCTGCACATGGCATGTTGTGTTTATAGCTTCAGCCCAAAAGTACTCAGGAAGAGAGGAATCACTTAGCATACTCCTGCTAGCTTCAATAAGGGTTCTATTTCTTCTCTCAGCAACTCCATTTTGTTGAGGTGTTCTAGGTGATGAGAACTCTTGAGAAATTCCTAGATTCTCACAAAATTTGGTCATTGCACCAGACTAAAATTCAGTCCCATGATCACTTCTAATCTTGGCTACAGAATTTCCTATTTCATTAGTGATTTTCCTAACAAAACTGGTGAGTATTTCTAAAGTGTCTGACTTATGTTTGAGGAAGAATACCCAAGTGAATCTAGAGTAATCATCAACTATTACAAGAGTGTATGACTTTCCTCCTAAGCTATGGATTGACATTGGTCCAAATAGATCCATGTGAAGTAGATATAGACATCTAATGGAATTCTTCTCACCAATTGGTTTGAAGGATGACTTTGTCTGCTTACCCATTTGACAAGCATGGCAAGGACTTTCCTGCACACACTTCCACTTAGGCCCAGCTCTCACTAGATCTTTTGAAATAAGTTTATTTATAGTCTTATAGTTTATGTGAGCTAACCTTTTGTGCCATTGAACACTACCAGAAATTTTATTTTCTGCTACTAAATATATGGAGTTAACTTGATCAGAACATATAAAGTTTAAGCAGTAAATGTTGCCACTCCTAGTGCCTGAGAGAATTATCTCATTCTCTTTCTTAATCAGGCACTCATCCTTGTGGAATGAAATGTCATACCAAATATCACATAATTGACTTATGCTAATGAGATTGTGTTGCAATCCATCAACATGAGCAACTTTGGTGATGGTGATAATCCCATTTGAAATATTGCCATAACCTTTAGTTTTACCTCTTTCAGACCCTCCAAAGATAACCTTTGGTCCATTCCTTACAGTAGTGTAATCATTCAGCAAACTTTTTATTCCAGTCATATGCATAGAGCACCCACTGTCCAAGTACCAGATTGGAAGTTGATTGGTCTTTGGACAACCCTGCAAGGAAAAATTACCTTTTCTTAGGAGCCCACACCAAGTTGGGTCCTAGAACCTTATTAGTATGAGCTGGAATATTTAGTTGTTGAATAATTCTTGGAGCTGTGAGAGTTGTCATAGGTCTGAATACTGGTCTCCCAGAGTTGAATCTTGGAACAGTTGGATTGAACCAACAGTCAAGTGCAAAATGCCCAACCCTTCCACAGCACCAGCATTCATATCTATTATATCTCCTTGGAGGTCTTCTTACTTCTTTATGTTGACTTATATTTTGCTTAATTGCCTTATTCACAAGAGCTATGTAATTTGTTCTAGTAAATTTTATTGGTTCAGTTTTCTTTCCATCAGTGGTTTTTTACTTTAGGTCTTAGTTCCTTTCTTTTGAATTTAGTATTTGCTTTAAATACAAAGGAATCATGATGAGTTAATACTTTTTCTTTGCATAGAGGTTTGGCATTATTGTTACTTGGTTGAATTAAATCATCTTTGCTATTAGAACATTCACCCTTATAAAACTTATGCACACCTTTTTGATCATGTTTGTTTGTGATAGGCATGACTTTGTTAAACTTTAAAGGTTGTATAGGTGCCTTGTCATTACTTTTAGGGTTTTTATCTGCATTCCTATCATATCCTATGCCACATCTGTATTGTGCAGAGAATGTGTCTATTATAGGAAGAATAGTTTGTGGTTTTGAGAACTTTGCTACAAGTTTTCTTTCTGCTAGGAGTTTTGCTTCAAGTTCTTTTATTAACTTTTCCTTGGTGCTCAAAGTTTGTATGTGAATAATAGACATGACTTTTAGTTTACTAAGTTCTTTACTTGTCTGATTCAGCCTCTCAGCTGTCTCAGAATTTTGAGAATCAGTTTGCTTTAATTCAGATATTTCTTTTTGTAACCTTTTATTATGTCTTTTGCTTTTCTTAAGTGCTTTGAGAATTAATTGATATTTTTCAATAATTTCATCTATATGAAGTTTGGATTGTGAGTCATTTTCATCAGAAGAGAATGAATCTATTTCAGTTTCAGAATTAGAATCAGAAAGAGGAGTTTTATCAAGTACCTTTATATCAGTAGTTGTCTCCTGATTTTCTTGATCACTCAATGTCATGAGTCCTGCATTTTCTTTTTCATCCTCTTCACTATCAGACCTTGATAGTGGGGCTTTTATCATAGGTCTATCATTTAGACTGTCTTCATTTTCATTGACAGCCATTAGAGCTATGAGTGCCTCCTCACTATTTGAGTCTGATGACTGAGATTCACTATCACTAAGAGTGACCTTGCCCTTTTTGACTATTAGACTCTTCTCAAGTCTTTTGTCAGATTTGTACTTTCTTTCATCAGATTTCTTGTTGTTCTTTCTCTTTGAAGGACAATCAGCAATCATGTGTCCTGATTTCCTGCAACCAAAACACACAATTTCTTCTGAATTAATTTTATTGTGTTTAGAGTTGTACCTGTCCTTCTTGGAGTCTTGTTTGAATCCCTCTGACAAATTTGAATGCTTCTTAGATTTGGATAACTGAGAGGGTCTAGTTTTCCAGTGTTGTTTTCTCCTCAACATTCTTTTTAGTTGTTTGGTAAAGAGTGCCAATTCACCATCTGATATTTCAGAATCAGAATTACTGGTTTCTGATTCTTCTGATTCAGATGGAATCCTGGGAGATAATACCATTCTTTCTTTGCTTTTCTTTGAACTTTCTGCTTTCAAGGCAATAGGATTTTCCCTGCTGTGTCCTTCCTCAGCTTTTCTGGTATTCAGATGAAGTTCATGAGAAAGTAGTTTCCCATATAAGTTTTGTGGCTGAATGTTTCCCAGATTTCCCATTTCTCTGATTGCACAGATCTTGATATCCCATTCTTTGTTCAGTGATCTTAAGAACTTATCATTCAGCTCATAATCTGAGAAAGTTCTTCCATAAGTCTTTAGGTCATTTACAATCTTGAAGAATTTTTCATAGCATATTGCTATTGAGTCTTTCTTGTCTTGTCTGAAGGCTTCATATTGCTGATTTAGAAGTGACTTCCTGTCATCTCTGACTTCTTCAGTCCCTTCCATATAGACAATAAGAGATTCCCACATTTCTTTGGCAGTTTTGCAATGGACTAAATTTTGGAAGGTTGAATCTTCAATAACACTAACAATGATGTTCTGAGCTCTCTTGTCCATAGAGGCCAGGATCACTTCATCTTTGGTCATCTCTGAATAAGTTTTAGGAGTCTTAATATTTCCATCTGTAAATGAAACTTTCATAGGAACAAAAGGTCCCTCTAGAACTGTTATGTAAATCCTAGGATCAGATGCTTCCATGAAAAGTCTGACTCTTTCTTTCCAAATACCAAAGTTTTCTTTTCTGCAGATGGGAAGCTTCATATATGTGAATTCTTTGCTTCCTTCTGTATTAGCCATCATGACTTTAGAAATCTAACCTTAGGAGGATCTTGTTCAGGCTGTTAAACCTTTTCTTGAACAACAACCCTCTGATACCACTTGAAAGACTTTAATTAAGGGTAGCTAATCACCTAGAGGCGGGTGGGTGAATAGGTTATTTAAAAACTATTACGATTCTTGACTATAATCGAGATAAAACTGATCAGAGCTTTCAAGAAATAAAGATATACACAAAAAAGAACACACAGAATTTTTATAGTGGTTCCCCGTATCTTGGGTAATCCACTTTCCCCCTTCTCCCTTTCTAGCAGTGTGCTAGATAGAGGTTATAACTCCTCCAGATCTCATACCACAAACAGGTCTTACAGCTCAGATCACAACTGATCTTACAGTCTCAGATCCACAGATCTTACTAACTCAGATCACAACTGATCTTACAGTCTCAGATCCACAGATCTTACTAACTCAGATCAAACAGATCCTACCTCAGCCTTTATAACTAGGCCTACAGCTCAGATTCACCCCTGAATCTTACAACTCAGATCACACCTGATCCTACAACTCAGATCCTTGACAGATCCTACACTAAGATCTGACAACTCAGATCCTACAGAAATTTATAAAGGGGATTACAAATACTTAGACTCAGATACGAGATTGTTGAGCCTTCTTGATCTATCTGAATGATCAGACAGAAATCTTCAGTAGAACAGCAGCAGCAAATGATCTTCTTGATTCGACAGGCTGTGATGACTGTTCTTCTTCCTGGGAAGACAGGTTCTTCCTTCTTGATCTTCTTCTTTCAGAGAAAGGTATCATTACAAGATTGCTGAATGAGATCTTCAATTTAGAATGGTTCTGAAAGGGAAGACAACTTCTCCAGATTCTATCTCAAACTTTCTCTCAAAATGATGGAGACGATAATTGCTTTTGAGAAGATAGGAAAACTTTTCTAACTTCACTTTTCTTCACTTCATAACTTGGATTAACTGCACAACCCATAGGTCATGCCTTCTATTTATAGCCCGCCATCTGCAATGTATGTTACGCTTCTCCACGTCAGCATGACGTTACGTCTTCAATGGTCTTTAATGAAAACAAAAGCTCAGCTAGCTGTGGAAGATATTCCTCAGTTCAGAGTATTTGTAGAAGAGGCGTTGAGCACTTAACATCTCTGTCGACGCTTTTCCAGTTAGGCGTCGAGCGATATTTAGACGCTCGACGCATACTCCTTAGACTGAAGCTCTCGACTCCTCCTTCTCAGGCGTTGAGCAAACATCACTTAGTCGACGCTTTTTATCTGAAGAAGTTGAGCAACATCCAGGGGCTCGACGCTTCTTAACTAAGCCTTCATATCTTGACACTTCTGGTTGGCGCTGAGCTGACTGAAGTTAAGTCGACACTTCTCTTTCCAAGGCGCCGAGCGACACAACTTGGCTCGACGCTTCCAAAATTGATCTCAGAACTTCAGCGGCGACCTTGTCTATTTGAGTAGTAGACATGAGTCAACGCTTCTGGGTCACAGGCGTCGAGCAATGTATGATGTCTCGACGCTTGTGAACTTGAATGAATTCCATGAACTTTTTGCCTGACCTGATCTCCTGCACATTGTTTCTAGAGAGTATATCAAATACATTCTGAGATATATCTTTGACTTATGAATGGACTTCTCCAAATCTAAGACATTGTGGGCAATGATCCCAACAACTTGAAATCTTAATTGAATGATATTCTTAATCAAACTAATGCTTTTTCTTTTAGGATTGTTGAAACCTTAATGAATGATAAGTCTTTCAATTACTAAAGCAAGTCTCTTGTGATAACTGTATCTATAGCGGTGATAATGGTCAATTGAAGTTGTATCATATTACCTTGGTTGACATCCAATTATATTATTGTTGATTATCTTTGCTAGAGACTTGCAAATGGCCAAGTGCGGGGGTGCGATAACTTCTTAAAAAGAAGTTATTTTTACCTATAAATTTGGCGCTACACACCCTTTATTGCATAAACATGTATTAAAATGAATGGAATATGGTTAATTATATCATTTACTTAAATTTGGATGACTATTATTATATTATGTGGTTTTCATTGTAGAAATGCCGAAGAAAAATCCAACTTGAAGAAGCGAAGCAAAAAAACCAATTTTGCCTGAGTAAAGTTGTTACAACAACTTTTTCGGTTGTTGCAACAAGCCTGTTTCCAAAAATTCAGCCTTTAATTCTGAATTTAAAAGTTACGGCAGTTGCAAATATGGAAGGAGGCGACTCTTCAATGGGAGTTTCGAAATTACATAAGGCACGCCCATAAATACGAATGAGGAGAGTAAATTAGGGGGGGATCTTTTGAAGAATTTGAAAATAGAGATAAAAAGGAGAGTTTCGGCTAAGGCATGGATATCTGAAGGAGAAGGCGAAAGAATGGGGAGATCAACATTGTCGATGTGTTTGTTCTGCGCGTTGAATAAGTGTGATGAATCCTCCTTCACAAATACTCCTTTTGATCTTGAAGTTGTATATGAGAGTGCTCTCAAACGTTCGAAGTAAGGTCCCTCACAGGTGCTTCAGCGTGGTAGAGTTAGAGTTCCTCAATCATCAACGAGAGCATCAAAATTATTTTTTTATAGATTAAGACCCCTACCGTCGACAGTATTGATAACGCGTGACGATAACACATAAGGCAATATTTTGAGAGCCAGAATCTTCAATCCGTGAAGAAGATTCTGCACTTTAGGAAACATTTCATTTTAGGCAATACTAATGCCCGACGTTAGCGATACCGCTCAGCGGTAGTCTCCTTCCATATGTGCGCCCATCTTCCCACCAAAGATCTTCTTATGAACTTCATTTCAGCATGCTTGCATATTCCAACGCTAACGTCTGGCGTTAGGAATATTGCTCAGCGGTAGTGGACTAGAAGACTTCATGTCGTCTTGACCAGCATTCATATCGTCGTGAAGGCTCTGTTTCATCTTGACCAGCAAACGGCATGAGCACAATATGGTTGAGACGCTAACGTCAGCGTTAGAGCTAACGCCACACATTAGTGGTCATTTTTCATCTTTGTCCTAGATCAGTGCCTCATTCAGCTTGTAGCATCTTAATGACATACTTGTGACTTCTTATAGGCTATAAACACAAAACAAGATTGATCAAATAAAATATGATATTTGTTATATATTCTCAAACCAAAGAGGTGCGAAAAACCATGTTCCAACAATCTTCATCTTGTTTTTTGAGAAATCAGATAATTAAAATTGTGTTTATAGAGTAGTGATGACACAAGAAATTTTTGCGTTCATAAAATATGCACTCCCCCTAAGTAAGTGTTCCCCCTATATTTCTAAGAGTATCCCCCCCTTAATCTTTAGATTCATTCTCCCCCTAAATCTTTGGATTTATTCTCCCCCTTATCTTAAGATTTCTCAATTTAAGATTTCTCAATTTATTCTTCCCCTTTTGTTATTGGCAAAAGTAGGAGGAGGTAAAATAAGCATGAAAGGAATGAATGGTATATATGGAGAAGACATATGTTGGAGAAATACTCTTTTTTTTTTGAAAAAAATACGCATGATCGAGCAATAGTAAAAAAACACAGCGGAAAAATTAGAGCAAACATTTAGACTATGACCTTTAGGTAAAAAATAGTAATAGCACTTATGGAAAGATACATATGAAGATGTATGAAATTTGAATTCATGTGATTGAAAATTCAATACTGTTTTAAACAAATACAAGCATGATTTAACATATTAAGTAAAGATAAGCAACTACAATGTACTAAATTTGCATTTCAAGTAAACGAAAAACATTGTAGCGGTCATGCTTGCAATCTAGTGTATTTACTTAAGTTTATAGAAAATAATATAGATATTCATTAGGATCTAATTCTCATGAGTATAAGTTTTATATAAGACAATGATGTGTACAAATAGTGTTTGATAAAAGTATACACGCGAGTTAATCAAAACATATGACATGTATATAATGAAATAAACACAACATTTATCACAAATACATTCTTAGAATTACTTATATACACAAAGCTATTTTATTTTCAATTCACGTGTACTAGAGTACAACTACCAAAGTGTTTCACACACACAATGCTTATTAAGACTTATCAGTGAGCGAATTAGTGTTTGGTGGATTATATAAGAGTTTATTGTGATTGTATTTTTGTGATCCGTTGTACAAAAGAGAAGTGATGTATAGATATATTTGCATAAGACACTTTACAATTCTCTCAAAGGTGCTCAACCTCACAATGCTCACTAAGACTTATCAGGAGGGTGAGTAGTGTTTGGTGGAGTTATCTTTGTCATTTATTCGTTTATATTTTAGTTTAGTGACAAAGGTCTCTGAATTCACTTGTTTTTGCAAACATATAGTTTTGATTTTTGAACACACTTCTCAAGAGAAACAGGCGCATGAAAGATTTTTTTTTAATGTGGTGTAGGTAATCTAGTCACACATCTCAGTTATGTTAAGTTATTACACTACACAATGATGCAAGAGTAAGATTAAAAACACATATAGGTTATCAAAGATGTGAGTGAATAAATCATTATCAAATATAAAATTTTACTCATACTTATAGGCATGTTAATCAATCATACACATGTTTTCTATAATCAATTTCATTACACATTACAAGATAATTTTAGGTTAGTTTACTCAATTTCCTATTTTTAGGTCATCACGTAGCTCAATTACTCGTTGTTTTGGACAATTCGTCTAATCATTATTTAGATGTCATAAAATGGATGATTTCATGTTAATAATGTTTATATATGTACATTGCAATGAAGTGGGGTCAATTTTGGGTTCGCGTTTGATTCAATTGGGTTAGGTGACGATCGAAGCAATGATCTTGCTTCCTTAGACCACGAGAGCACTCGGAGGAATGATCACGGAGATGTCGTAATCCGAGGTCATCAGGTCAGCTTTGAAGTCAGCAGCTCGCCTTAACATTTGCAAAACATAAATGAGACATTAGTACGATGACAAGTTGCCCAACATCAACATTCAAGCATGGGAAAAATCACCATGTAGATGCTAAAGAGGGACCGTCATCGATACCGACGAAAATCCTCTTAGCGACAGTCCCAACCCTCTTCCTCTTTTTGACTTTCATTTTCTCCAACTTGTAGTTTGCAACAACGACACATAGGCAGACGACAAAATCATCTCGATGATTATGTTTGAGCAATTACGCAAAGGACTTAAACCCCTTGGATATTTATAAAGGTGCAGCAACTTGCCAAATCGAGTTGGATGACTTTTCTTGTGCTAGTGTTGAGCTCGCAAAAAATGGGAACTGTGTACAACCCGTATTCAGCGAGTATCATACACATTATTTTAAATGTCCTTCAACATGTCAAACATGACTTTTTGAGGAAAAAACGACATTTAAAAAAATTGAATGCCCTTTTGTAGAAGATAGGTCGACATTACCCCGTTTTTTCCAATATTTTGATTGACACAATTTTTGAACATATCGTCTACTATATTATTTTAAGTTATTAGCTGACTGTCATTATATATCTAAATCATATATATGTATTATATTATATATACGTAAATCAATTAAATTTATTGTATCATTCTTTTTAATATGCGTTGTTCTTGTACTCAATTATATATAATTTTTTCACACAATATATTTATTATTTCATATTCCAAAAATGTTAAAAAAATTAACACATTTATTAGTTGATTATTTTTAGCTTCTATCATAAATTTATTAACTAGAAAAGACAAATGATATTTAACCTTTAAGCCTTCTTTATTTGCTATAAAAATGTACTTTATCAAAATAAAATTATTGTATAATATTAAATATTTTACACTATATTTATTTGTACTTGTTAACAATACTTTATTTCAGATTCTCTTTTATTTTGGGATATACATGATTCATTGTTCATCTATTTGTTATATATTTTTTAAAATATATAATATATTTAACATACATAAAATTAAATTTTGTACTAATAAGATATGAAATTCCGATATTTTAAAATATTCCTGAATTGTCTACGACTTCTGACATCCGACTTTTAAAAGCTCAATCCAACATGTTGTCGACATCTGATATTTACAACTTTGATTATACGAAAGTCAGAGAGTTGACCGTTGACCCTAGGATAACTACATGAAAATCCCACACAACTCGCTTGGAGCTTACCTGATCCACTCCAACAACTCGTCGATGACTTCCCTCAGCCTGCAGCAAACCACCCAGCCTTAGATCAACTCGCTAAGCAAACCTGATTAGGTTTGCGGGGGGGGGGGGACCTCCACATCGTGACACGTAGATCATACTTGTAGACATCGTAAGTTCCAGGTCCCTCTAGTTTGTTACGTGCTTGTGTGTGCTAATCCCGAGACCAGTAACCCAACCATCCTTTCAGCCTGAACACAATGAACCAAGATTTCGGCTCCAACAATAAGAAAGTAGTAGAAAGAGTATCAAACGCATCAGTACTGTTGTACACCCGTAAAGGCCTCAGGACGAGCCCAAAGAAAGCCTCGCAAAAGAGAGGTGGGGGCAACGATCGAAGCACGCACGAACCCCAAGTATGTACGTAACCACGCGCAAAGGCGCGCGGCAGCGCGCGGGCTACACCCCTCGCCGCAAGGAGATAGCCCGAACGCGTCCCGACCGCACCACCTTGGGGGGCCTGGCTCACTCGCACCCCCCAAGGAGAGCGGTCGGCCGAGTCGCACCCCCCAAGGGGGTGCGGGTCGGCCACACCCCCCAAGGGGGGGGGGGGGGGGCGCCCCCCCCCCCCCCCCCCCCCAAGGGGGTGCGGGCCGGCCGCACCCCCCAAGGGGGTGCGGCCAAGCCGCACCCCCCAGGGGGTGCGGCCCAGCCGCACCCCTTGTCGGGTGCGGCCAAGCCGCACCCCCCAAGGGGGTGCGGCCCAGCCGCACCCATCATGGGGTGCGGCCGAGCCGCACCCCCCTTTGGGGTGCGGCCGGGCCGCACCCCCCCCCCCTTTGGGTGCGGTCAAGCCGCACCCCCCTTGGGGTGCGGCCAGTCCGCACCCTCCCTGCTCGGGGGTGCGCGGCCATACCCACTCCTCCTAGGGGTGCGGTCCGGCGCCCTCTCCCCTCCGGAAGACTTCAACCGCTCGCTAGGGAGCGGCTCCTCGATTCACCGTCCGTCCGAGGCATCTCCCGTGGCCCGTCGCGCATTCGGGGAGCTTCAGCGCTAACCCGCGCTCAGAACGTTTCTGAGCGCAGTCGGGAAGCCTTCTCACTTTTTGTCTTTCCGGCTTCTCACTTTTTGTCTTTCCGGCTTCTCACTTTTTGTCTTTCCGGCTTCTCACATTTTGGGTTTCAGGCTTCTCACTTTTCAGGAACAGTTAGTCGCCTTTTTCGCCTCCAACGGAACTGCCCGAACCGCCCGAGCTGCCCAAGCTGCCCGAGGGGCAAGGTGGTCATTTGCGAAAAATGGCGATCTGAGGGCCCCGAACCGGAGAATATGATTCGTCCACCAAACATTTATGGAAACTGCAAACGGCGAGATTACCGGACTACCCCCGGCCAAAGCTATAAAAAGGGCCCTGGGGCTTCATTTGAAAGGACCTTGACTTCTGGACCCAGGAGAGCTCCTTGCAGACTTTTGTGGAATTCTCCTTCGGCACTTGAAGATCTCCTTCGGGACTTGAAGATCTCCTTCGGGACTTGAAGATCTTCTCACTTCCGAAAGGCGACCAGCATTTCTCAGAAGGGAAAGGCGACTGGCCTTCCCGCTTCCGAAAGGCGACCAGCATTTCTCAGAAGGGAAAGGCGACTGGCCTTCCCGCTTCCGAAAGGCGACCAGCATTTCTCAGAAGGGAAAGGCGACTGGCCTTCCCGCTTTCGAAAGACGACTAGCAATCTCAGAAGGGAAAGGCGACTGGCCTTCCCGCTTCCGAAAGGCGACTAGTAGTCTCAGAAGGAAAAAGGACTTAGTTTTTCCGAGAGGTGGCCTGTCACCCTCAAAGCTCTCTTCCTCCAAGTATTGTAACGAGCAGCGGCCTGTCGCGCTCGAGTTCTAGCTTCCAAGTTGTAACTCCTCCAGAAGATAGTGAAGTTTGGTCGGCACAGCTCCGGCCGCGTGGTTTTTTACCCTTTCCGGGTTTTCCACGTTAAAAAGTCTCTGCGTACTCAACGAACCTCTAATTGACTGTTTGCGCGCTTAGCTCGCTCACGAGCTGAGGCGGTTCAAGTGAACCGGTCTACCAAGAGCCCTAAGCGTTCCGCAACAGTTTGGCGCCGTCTGTGGGAAGGATTCCCAGAACTTTTTGAAGGCCAACTGCAATGGCAAGGAAGAGTGCTCGCACTGCAGAAGGATCAGTGCTGGAGGGACGCGTCGACCCAGCTCCCTCCCCCTCGCAAATCGATGCACCACCCGTAGAGCAGGCACCGCCTGCACCAGCAGCTGGGCTGGAGGTGCGCATGCGGCGAATCGAAGAACACCAAGCCGAGATGTTGGCTCTCGTAAGGGATCTCGGGGCTCCTCAAGCTCCGGTCCAGCCGCCAGCTCCGAACGCACCGCCGCCCCCAGTTCTAAACCTTGTCCCGAACCAAGAAGCCGTCCAGGAAGACGAGGCTTCAGAAGGATTCTCCAACGCGGCGAGTTCCGCTCACCTTGCCCCGCCGGCTGGAGGCCCGGAAGCTGACCACCGTCGCCATCACCCCAGAAGAGCTGCCCCTGAGCGGGTAACGGAAAGGACTACGCGCGAAGAAATACGTGATATGATCGAAGAAGAGTATGCCCAGGCAGGACGACGCGCCGTGCTCGCTCGCCGCCCCGCGCATCAGGGCTCCCCCTGTCACCGCAAGTCCTAGCTCATCCAATCCCGAATGGCTTCAAGCTTCCTAACATCGAGACATTCGACGGGACGGACGACCCTTTGGAACACGTCAATCACTTCACCACCGTCATGAGGATTTACAGCGCTCCTGATCAGCTCCTCTGCCAGGTGTTCCCGACAACCTTGAAAGGGCAAGCGCGCACTTGGTTCCATTCTCTGCGAAATGGGGCCATCAACAACTTCACGGAAATGGCGCAGCAGTTCGTAGATCAATTCATCGCCAACCGCCGAATTGTTCGGGATCCCTCCCATCTCTCAGGGATCCGCCAGAACGACGGAGAGACACTCAAGGACTTCTTCCGACGCTTCACTACCGAGGCACGACAGATCCCAGGGGTTGACCCCGAACTCTTGCGAGGAGTTTTCTTGGGAGGACTCCGCCCAAGTGGGTTCTATTCGGCTCTCATGAGAGAAACCGTACCAAGCTATCCCGATCTTGTTCATCGGGTTGAAGCGCAAATAGCTGCAGATGAAGCCATCGAAGCGCACCGTCGGCAGTTCGAAGGAAGCCAAGGCAAGAAAAGGGGAACAGATCAAGCCCCTCGCGAACGAGAAGATCGTCGCGGCGAGGAGCGCCGCGGCGACGGACGTCGGCGTGACCCCCGAAGGGATCTGGGACCGCAGCCGCCCAGGACCTACACCCCGCTGAACACCACCAGAACGAACGTGCTCTACGCCATTCAGAACAACCCCGAACTTCGCATGCCCCGGGTACCCCCGCCAAATCCGAGGGGTGACCAGTCCAGATACTGCGAGTTTCATCGGGGAACCGGACATACCACCGAAGAGTGCACCAGGCTCAAAGACGAAATCGAGCGCCTCATCCGCCAGGGGCTCCTGGGAAGATTCATACAAGGCCAGATTCCCAATCAGCCCCAACATCCTAGGGAGGCAGGGAGCAGCCCCCCGCCCCCCGAGGCGTAGGTGGAGGAAGGCCGATGGTGGGAGAAATCGAGACGATCGCCGGGCCGCCAGTCCTGGCGTCGCAAATCCTCTCGATCGCCCAGCCCGTGAAAGACCACGAAGACAAAAAACTCAAGCAGGATATTACGATAGCTTTCGGAAATGAAGACTTACGAGGGTTGCGGCTTCCACACCAGGATCCACTCGTGATCAGCGCGGGGATCGGGGATCCCTGCTTTAAAGTAAAGAGAATACTAGTCGACAATGGAAGCTCGGTCGATGTCTTGTTCCTCTCTACCTTGCAAAGTATGAAGCTCACCAAAGACCAGCTCAGTCCAGCAGCCGGGCCCGTCTACGGCTTCGACAACAGACCTGTTTCGGTGCAAGGCATGATCATTCTCCCAGTCACATTGGGCGAATTTCCAAGACAGTCAACGCACAACATCCAGTTCATGGTGGTAGAGTCCACCTCCGCCTACAATGCCATCTTCGGGAGACCGCTCCAGTCAATCTTCGGGGCAATCCCCTCCATCCCACACCTAGCTATGAAGTTCCCCACTGCCGCAGGAATAGGAGTCGTAAGAGGAGACCAAGAGGCAGCCAGGACCTGCTACCTGAAGCAGGCTCAGCCAGCAAGGGCGACCGCTCTCAACATCAATAACTTCGACCTGCGAGACGAAGCAACTCTGCAGCGAGGAGCGCCCGTTGAAGGGCTAGTAGAAGTACCGCTCTCCCGACGAGACCCGACTCGAACTGTTCAGGTCGGGTCACTCTTAACACCACAAGAGCAAGAGAAGTTCACCATCTTCCTGCAGGAGAACGAGGACATTTTCGCATGGAGTCCGGAGGACATGCCCGGGGTAGATCCCAACGTCATCTATCACTCGCTAAACATCAACCCCGCCTGCAGACCCGTGATTCAGAAAAAGAGGAACTTCGCCCCCGAGCGCCTAAAAGCAATCGAGGAAGAGGTAGCTAAGCTCCTGGAGGCACGATTCATTCGCGAAGCAGAATATCCCACGTGGCTTGCCAACGTGGTCATGGTCAAGAAGGCCTCGGGGAAGTGGCGAATGTGCGTCGACTACAACAACCTGAACCAAGCCTGCCCGAAGGATAGTTTCCCCCTGCCAAGGATTGACCAGCTCGTCGACGCTACAGCAGGCCATGAGCTACTCAGCTTTATGGATGCTTATTCAGGTTACAACCAGATAAAGATGAACCCCGCAGACGAAGAGCATACCGCCTTCCGCACCGACCGGGGAGTCTACTGTTACAAGGTGATGCCCTTCGGCCTTAAAAACGCCGGAGCCACTTACCAAAGGCTGATGAACAAGGTCTTCAAGGACCTCATCGGAGAGACGATGGAGGTTTACGTGGACGACATGCTAGTAAAGAGCGTCCACCGACGCGACCACTTGGAAGACTTAGAAAAGTGCTTCCAGCTTCTCCGTCGCTTCCAGATGCGGCTCAATCCCAGCAAGTGTGCGTTTGGTGTGACGGCGGGGAAGTTTCTAGGTTTCATGGTAACCCATCGGGGAATCGAGGCCAACCCCGAGAAGATCAAGGCGTTGGAGGATATGTCGCCACCTCGCTCAATTAAGGAAGTACAACGCCTAAACCGGAGGATCGCAGCTTTGTCCCGTTTCCTATCACGAACGGGAGACAAGTACCTCCCCTTCTTCAAAATCCTTCGGGGAGCGCGACATTCAGGTTTCCAGTGGACGGACGAGTGCCAAGTGGCCTTCGAGCTTCTCAAGCAGTACCTGGCCTCGCCACCGCTTCTGTCAAAGCCCATCCCCGGGGAAACTCTGTTCTTGTACCTGGCCGTATCGCCTACGACCCTTAGCTCAGTGCTTGTGAAAGACGAAGGAGGGGTACAGCGACCGATCTACTACCTCAGCAAAGTCCTCACCGACACCGAAACCAGATATCCGGCAGCAGACAAGACAGCCTTGGCTCTTGTTTTCTCGGCTAGAAAACTTAGACCCTACTTCCAGGCTCACGCAGTCAAGGTATTGACACAACTCCCGTTGTGGGTGATCCTCCAGAAGCCGGAAGTCTCGGGGAGACTTGTAAAGTGGGTCGTAGAACTCGGCGAGTTCGACATCCAATTCCTGCCTCGCCCCGACATCAAGTCGCAGGTGCTCGCCGACTTCGTGGTAGAATACACCATCCCGCCAGAAACAACCTTCATCAAAGACACCACCAGCACCCGGTGGACCCTCTATGTCGACGGCGCCTCGGGAGCTGAAGGGGCCGGAGCAGGATTACTCCTCATAAGCCCCGAAGAGATCACCCTGGATTACGGACTCCGCCTAAAGTTCCCCGCAACAAATAACATCGCGGAATACGAAGCACTGATCGCCGGTCTCCGGCTCGCTATCGATTGCAAAGCCGAGAACCTAACGATTTATACAGACTCCCAACTCGTGGTCTCACAGGTTGAAGGAGATTACGAGGCTAGGAGCGAGCAGATGGCGAAGTACCTCGCATTCGCAAAGTCACTTCTCCAAAAGATCTCATCATATCAGATTCTACACATCCCCCGAGAGCAGAATACCAGGGTGGATGCTCTATCCAAGCTCGCCACCTCACCCTCCAGCTACCAGTCTCGAAGACGCCGAATCGAAGAAGTTGTGATCCCAAGCATTCAAGGGCCATGGGAAATCACAACCATCCACCAGGAAGAGTCATCCTGGATGACCCCATTGCGAGCTTACCTCGAGCAAGGGCACCTTCCTGAAGATCGCCTAGAGGCGCGAAGGCTGCGAATGCGGGCAGCATTGTTCACCATTATAGACGGGGAGCATTACAAACGGGCATTCTCAGGACCATATCTGAAATGCCTGCCGGCAAGCGAGGCGGACTACGTACTCAGGGAAGTACACGGAGGAGTCTGCGGAGAGCACCTAGGCGGGAAGGCATTAGCGCGGAAAATACTGCGTCAAGGCTTCTATTGGCCGACAATGAGAAAGGACGCGGCCGACTTTGTCCAGAGGTGCAAAAGCTGTCAGCTACACGCCAACATGCCTCATCAACCCCCGGTCTCACTTACCACGCTGCAGAGTGCGTGGCCATTCGCACAATGGGGGATCGACCTCCTCGGTCCCCTACCTCTAGCATATGGACAGAGGAAGTTCATCATCCTAGCCATCGACTACTTCACCAAATGGGTGGAGGCGGAGCCCCTGGCCAAGATCACCGAAGAAAACGCCAAACAATTCGTCTGGAAGAGCATCGTTTGCCGCTTCGGCATCCCGGCTACGATCATTGCCGACAACGGCACTCAATTCACTGGGAAGTCCTTCACCAAGATGTGCGAGGATCTGAAGATCAACCTGCGCCACAAGGCCGTGGCGCATCCACAAGCCAACGGACAAGTAGAAGTCACGAACCGCACCATCCTCAAAGGACTGAAAACACGCTTGGAAGAAGCCGGGGGACAGTGGGTAGACGCGCTCCCGAATGTATTGTGGGCATATCGCACAACAGAAAGGACTCCTACAGGAGAGACACCTTATAACCTCTGTTACGGAACCGAAGCTATCATCCCCGTCGACATCGGCGTTCCGAGTGCTCGAGTACTCACCTTCGACCCCAACAAGAATGATGGACTGCTCCGAGAAAACCTCGATCTAATCCCCGAAGTCCGGGACAACGCTGCTTACCGTGCTGCACTCTACCAAATGCGTGTAGCCCGGACCTACGACAGGAGGGTGAAGCCCAGACCAATCAACGTAGGAGATCTCGTCCTACGCAGCATCGAGGCCGCCGGTAAAGGCCCCCAAGGAGACAAGCTCTCAGCGGCCTGGGAAGGCCCGTACGTAGTCACCGCAGTCGTGAAACCCGGAACATACAGACTCAGGACGGCGGAAGGGAAGACTTTGCCACGCACCTGGAACGCTCAAAACCTGCGCCGCTTTTACCAGTGATCCCGGGACCTCTACCATGTACTAAGCCACGAGCTCAAACTCGTGCAAACTTATCTTCAATTTCTGTACCAAGCCGCGAGCTCCGACTCGTGCAAATCTATCTTATAATTTATGTAAAAGCCGCGAGCTCAGACTCGTGCACCTATCTTATCTTACATAAAGCTGTGCACCGAATGATTTCTTATTGAAAAGCTATGTTTTGACACCTTCACACACTTAAGAAAAACTTTACAACGAGGCCCTGCCTCGGGGGCTTTGCACCGCCGTCGATTGAAGGTTCGCCCTTCTCCTCCGCCGTCAAGTCCCAGCGTCGTAGGGGCCTGCCCCCTTACGTACGCCCCACGGTTTGAATACACCAGCTATTCACCGGCCACTTCGGGGCCCTGCCCCGGGGACTTTGCACCGCCGTCGATTGAAGGTTCGCCCTTCTCCTCCGCCGTCGAGTCCCGGTGACGTCGGGGCCTGCCCCCCCTGCGTTCACCCACGGTTTGAATACAAACGCTATTCACCGGCCAAGCTGCGAGCCCGACTCGTGCAAGAAAGCAGCAAGCACAGACTTGCGCAAGCTAAATTTTCTATTGTGAAAAAAGCCGCGGGCTCAGAACCGCGCAAGCTAATCTGTCACTTTGCAGAAACCCCACAGCCCACGCAGATATCAGAACCTGGCAGCAAGCCCACGACAACCTCAGAGAACCAACACCCTCCGACATCAACTCCTACCCAAAAAAGCGCCACACAAAGGACAAGGGATAAAGCCGCCGAAGAAAAATCAAAACCTTCGAACTCCTCGCTCAGGAACTCGGACTCCGAAGGTTTGGGGGGCTTATGTTGTACACCCGTAAAGGCCTCAGGACGAGCCCAAAGAAAGCCTCGCAGAATAGAGGTGGGGGCAACGATCGAAGCATGCACGAACCCCAGGTATGTACGTAACCGCGCGCAAAGGCGCGCGGCAGCGCGCGGGCTACACCCCTCGCCGCAAGGAGATAGCCCGAACGCGTCCCGACCGCACCACCTTGGGGGGCCCGGCTCACTCGCACCCCCCAAGGAGAGCGGTCGGCCGAGTCGCACCCCCCAAGGGGGTGCGGGCCGGCCGCACCCCCAAAAGGGGGTGCGGCCAAGCCGCACCCCCCAGGGGGGTGCGGCCCAGCCGCACCCCTTGTGGGGTGCGGCCAAGCCGCACCCCCCAGGGGGTGCGGCCCAGCCGCACCCCTTGTCGGGTGCGGCCAAGCCGCACCCCCCAAGGGGGTGCGGCCCAGCCGCACCCATCATGGGGTGCGGCGGAGTCGCACCCCCTTTGGGGTGCGGCCGGGCCGCACCCCCCCCCTTTGGGTGCGGCCAAGCCGCACCCCCCTTGGGGTGCGGCCAGTCCGCACCCTCCCTGCTCGGGGGTGCGCGGTCGTACCCACTCCTCCTAGGGGTGCGGTCCGGCGCCCTATCCCCTCCGGAAGACTTCAACCGCTCGCTAGGGAGCGGCTCCTCGATTCACCGTCCGTCCGAGGCATCTCCCGTGGCCCGTCGCGCATTCGGGGAGCTTCAGCGCTAACCCGCGCTCAGAACGTTTCTGAGCGCAGTCGGGAAGCCTTCTCACTTTTTGTCTTTCCGGCTTCTCACTTTTTGTCTTTCCGGCTTCTCACTTTTTGTCTTTCCGGCTTCTCACATTTTGGGTTTCAGGCTTCTCACTTTTCAGGAACAGTTAGTCGCCTTTTTTTCCTCCAACGGAACTGCCCGAACCGCCCGAGCTGCCCAAGCTGCTCGAGGGGCAAGGTGGTCATTTGCGAAAAATGGCGATCCGAGGGCCCCGAACCGGAGAATATGATTCGTCCACCAAACATTTATGGAAACTGCAAACGGCGAGATTACCGGACTACCCCCGGCCAAAGCTATAAAAAGGGCCCTGGGGCTTCATTTGAAAGGACCTTGACTTATGGACCCAGGAGAGCTCCTTGCAGACTTTTGCGGAATTCTCCTTCGGCAATTGAAGATCTCCTTCGGGACTTGAAGATCTCCTTCGGGACTTGAAGATCTTCTCACTTCCGAAAGGCGACCAGCATTTCTCAGAAGGGAAAGACGACTGACCTTCCCACTTCCGAAAGGCGACCAGCATTTCTCAGAAGGGAAAGGCGACTGGCCTTCCCGCTTCCGAAAGGCGACCAGCATTTCTCAGAAGGGAAAGGCGACTGGCCTTCCCGCTTCCGAAAGACGACTAGCAATCTCAGAAGGGAAAGGCGACTGACCTTCCCGCTTCCGAAAGGCGACTAGCAGTCTCAGAAGGAAAAATGACTTAGTTTTTCCGAGAGGTGGCCTGTCACCCTCAAAGCTCTCTTCCTCCAAGTATTGTAACGAGCAGCGGCCTGTCGCGCTCGAGTTCTAGCTTCCAAGTTGTAACTCCTCCAGAAGATAGTGAAGTTTGGTCGGCACAGCTCCGGCCGCGTGGTTTTTTACCCTTTCCGGGTTTTCCACGTTAAAAAGTCTCTGCGTACTCAACGAACCTCTAATTGACTGTTTGCGCGCTTAGCTCGCTCACGAGCTGAGGCGGTTCAAGTGAACCGGTCTACCAAGAGCCCTAAGCGTTCCGCAACAAGTACCTTATAGTCATTTGTAGACTCACCGAGCGACGACTTTGTGCATATATTTCTTAGCTTTGTGAGACGCTCCAAGAACTTATGGCTAAGAATAATATGTGTATGCTTTAAAGACAAGAAAGTCGATGTGTTGCTCTCTAGGATGGTTTGGTTCATCCCAAAGGCATTGACGAACTCGCCTAAATCCTCCATGGAAGCAACATACATGACAAGCTCATAGGCGACTGTACCGCCTTTTTTCGACTTGATGGAGGGAAGCTCCCCATACATTCGTATATCGACACCATCTTCTGATCGCTCGAAGATCGAGCTTCCCTCAGAATTCAGCACACTGGATTTTCTTGAAACCACTACCCTCTTTTATAACTCCCTTCTTCCGTTGTTTCGAATTCCTCTATTTTTTTGAGGTTGTTTGTTTCAAACATTCTCAAAATGTCAGGATAACTATTGGTCATAAGTGGAATTGATAATTAATTATTCAGATCTCTATCGCATCACAAATAAACATCGACCATCAATCATTTGCATGAATCTCTAAACACTAACCTAGTCTGACCCAAAATGACACAATGACCTATTATCGATCTGTTAAACTTAACCTTGCTTACCCGAGGGCCGCATGTCCCACTAATACTTTCTGTATAACCAATACCATGAACAACGTACCCTTTCTCACCACTTCCCTTTAATTAACCCATGCTTCGCGACACATGTCACTACTCGAGAAGCCCGCCTAGTGACGCCTCGAGAGGGATGGTGGTCCACTCTACACCCATAAATGAGATATTCATACTAATCATTCAACCATCCACCTCGATACCTTTTTTGTCCAGCGTTATGTAGCTGATTCTCCTTTCTTGTTTTCACTCCCCTCGTTCTTCTCCCTTCCCGTTCTTCTCTCCTCTTATTCTTTGTTCCTTTCTTTACAAAAGGCCATCTAGTTCGCGCCACACATCACACACCGATAACTCCTCTTATACACCACTCCTCTAACAACTAAGTCGATCTTGTCTTATTTCCACTAAATCCGTTATTTACACTATCTCCATCTCGAGAGTAAACACAAATCTCTATTTATACTAACAAATCTACTCATTTTCCAAAAATCTTCATATTTTCCATGCTACCCACATGTATATCCCCTGCCACTTTACATATGGTGCCTGAGTGGAAGATTGGGGTCTGACAATGGCGTTGACACGCACACTTGTTTCTGACACCTCTCGACAACATAGGTTCCACCATGCAATGGTGACCCGATGTCTGCTTGTCTATATATAATTTGGCTTGTTCACAATAGAGGTATCACTACCACCCTTTCTTTTAACCCTTTTTCGTTCTCCTTGTTCCAATTTCACGTGAATTCAGAAGACCTTGACATTTTTTGGAGGGGGTGTACATTTGGCAAGCTCCCAGGTGTGCAGTGGGACCTACTGTGATCTCTGTCCGTCTCTGTTGTTCTAAATCACCATCAAGTAAGGTCATCCTTGCTTACGCACAATGTAGGGTTGAAAAGCCATAACGGTTCAGTTCAGTTTCAGCTTTTCTGTTCAAAAAACCAAACTGCACTAAGTAATAATGCAAGTAAAATATTATCAATAACGATCTTTCAATTATTATTAATAATTAAAAAACATATACAAATTATACAATTTGAATGATTTTAATGTTATTTAAATCTAAATAAATGTTTTAATAACTAAAAAACACATTGAGCTAAAAAGGAAGTATTATTGTGAATACATAAATGAATTTGACAACAATATTGACCAATAAATGTGAATGAACGGCTGTTGCGGTAATGACACATCTTCTCTTTCTTGGCTGACGTCTTTTTTGGAGACTGCTCAATTCGTAGCTCCTTCTTTTGGAATTCCCCAAATTCCGGCAATTATGAAGGAAAATTGGTGGCATAATACATTTTCCTTATGAGATGGAGGAGATTTCTTGGATGAGATTTGATCTCTTTCCATGGGTGCAACTGGCCTCTTCTCATCTTTTGTAATTCCTATATTCCAGCAATTATTCTTTTGATGATAGGAAGTTTCCTTCATGTTTTGGCTGGATTCAGCCGGCCTATATATTTGGAGTGGTCGGTTATCCCCGATGAAGATGTGAAGAGATTTTCGGCCAGCAGGAATACGAAGAGTGGTCGGCCGGTCTTGGCCAAATCATAAGTTCTCTTCCTCATTGCTTCCGCGTGTGTGTTTCTTTGGTCAGCGTTTGTCATCCTTGTCGCCGGGCTTCTTCCTTGCTGCAACGTGCTCGACTCTCTGCCGCCGTCTCTTCTCTTGCCGTCGGATCTCTTTCTCGTCGCAACGTGTACGGCGGATCTTGGAGGATTCGAAATTGCCATCAATCTCTCGGTTTATCCTTTCCTCCCTTTTAGCAGTATTATATGCTTGAGAAAAGAGAATAAAATATTTTGCCTACACAACGAACATACCCAATTTCGGGGAACCACTTTCTATTTTGTGTTCTTTATTTGTGATGTTTCTTACTGTTTCGTTCATTCGTTCTTCGTGACCGCAATAAAAAATTTGCCGCTAGATTATTAATTGGAACAGGAAAATCATCTGCTCCCGGACCGGTTTTTTCCTAACAAGTGGTATCAGAGTGAGGTTCCGTTCAACGACTATTTGGACGTTCTGTTTCGAGTTGGGTCAACGGTAGGTGACGACATCAGTCCGCTCCCTATCTTCCCAATCTTGATCCGTGAATTTATCTTGTCGCCTCGATCTCAGTGCAGATTTCCTCAGTTTGATTGTTATGGCATCTTCCACACCTAGTGAGAAGTTTGAAGTCGCGAAGTTCGATGGGAAGCATAATTTTTGCTTATGGCAGGTGAAGGTCAAAGCACTACTTATCAAGGAAAGTTTACATCGTATTCTATTGGGAAAGGCACATACGAATGCTGAGGTTACCGATCGCATGTTGGAGGATTTGGATCTCAGAGCTCTGTCCACCATATAGCTTTGCTTATATGATGATGTTCTATATGGAGTTCTTTCAAAGACGACTGCCTCTGGTCTTTGGGCAAAGCTGTAGAGTATCTATATGACGAAGTCTCTCCCCAATCGCATCTACCTCAAGCAGCAGTTATACAAGTCTAGCATGAAGGAGGGTTCCTCTCTACATGACCACCTGAACAGTTTCAATAAACTGTTATCAGAATGTCTCAGCATGAATATCAAGGTGGAGGAAGAGGACAAATCAGTTATTCTTCTGAACTCTCTTCCAAAGTCTTATGAGGGTATGGTCACTACCCTCACCTATAGTAAGAATATTTTGGATATGAAAGAGGTCACTGCAGCCTTACTCTCAGATGACATCCGAAAGAAGTCGTCCGACTCAGGTATTGGGAAAAACACCCTTGTGATTTATCTAACAAATTATCTTAAAGTGATTTCATAACCTAGGATATATTACCCATGTTGTATAAAGAGAGTAATCCGGTCATTAGATGTCCTAGGATATCACATTCACTATAGAGTGTCAAGACCTGTCCAAAACAAACACAAAATTCAGTTGAGTTAAACTTGCGTCGAATAGAAGTCGACGCAACTTCGACTAGAAGTCGAAGCAACTTCGAATACAAGTAGAAGTAACTCAGACTGAAGTCAAAGTATAGTTGAAGTCGACGCAATGTCAAAATGGTCTCGACGCAGAAGACAGAGCCTGTCAAAGCTATATCAGAAGTCGACGCAACTTCGACTTTAATTCGATGCAGAAGAAGAATCTGTCAAAGCAATATCAGAAGTCGACGGAACTTTGATTTGAAGTCGACGCAGAAATTCAAGTTCAAAGTCCATGTATATATACAACTCGACGGATACGTCGACAGGTATTCGACGCAATGTCGACATCTGAGTTCAGCAAGAGCTAAGAAGGATTTCGAAGCTGCTTCGACAAGAACTCAGAGGTACGTCCAATAGAGGGAAAATGAAATCGACGCTACGTTGAATACAGATAGAAAAGGAAGATTTTTTGCTATCTTTTCAGATGCTTTTCCAGAAGGTATCCAAGGCTATAGTCTGTCTTCTAACGACTCGTTTATTGTTTAGAATGGAATGAAGTATTACAGATGGACAACAAAGACATTCTTGAAATTTATTCAAAATAGATTGACAGGTCGGGAAACATAAATAGAAAGAAATACCTTTGTCGAAAGTATATTCCTTCTAAGGACAGAACAGAAGAGGAAAGAAAATTCAAATACTATTCAACAAAGAATAAGTATACATATAGAGAAGAAGAACACAACAATTAGAACTTTGAGTCTTCTTCTTCCTCTTCCTGGAGCTTTCTCACTAAAAAGAAAAGAAAAGAAGAACACCTCTGTACAGGAATA
This sequence comes from Dactylorhiza incarnata, assembly GCA_033032865.1. Taxonomy (NCBI): domain Eukaryota; kingdom Viridiplantae; phylum Streptophyta; class Magnoliopsida; order Asparagales; family Orchidaceae; genus Dactylorhiza; species Dactylorhiza incarnata. The sequence goes on along the minus strand of JAWHQI010000284.1, from coordinate 2,351,040 downwards.
CCAAAGAAAGCTGCTTCTTCTTCTTCTTCACATCTTACAGTAGGAAGTAAACTTGAGTACAGAGATCACAAAGGATCACAAGCTCATAACCCTTGCATTCTTCTCTATCATAAACAAGATTTCATCATATACAGATCCTCAAGAACATCAGAAGACAACATTCTGTGTGATGGTTGTAGAAGGATTTATATAGCAGAATCCTTATCTTGTTCTTCTTCTTCTTAATTTCTTCTTTTCCATTTTGTAACTGATAAAGAGTCCTAAGAATCCCTCTTTAAAGGATTCAGATGGTTCTAATAATCTCCTTATCAAAAGACTCAGTGGTTCTAAGAGTCTCCTTGTCAAAAGACTCAGTGTGTGGTTCTAAGAGTCTCCTTATCAAAAGACTCCGTGCTAGTTCTGAGAGTCTCCTTATCAAAAGACTCGGACAATAGATAGTGCAATCCTACCAGGTGGTAGAAGAGTGAACTACCCATATTTTGGGGAACCACTATAAAAATTCCGTCTTCTGAGTTTGCTTTTCTGTGATGTCCCTTTTACTGTTTACTGTTTTTCAATTTCTTTGTTTATATTATTTTGTGCTGGTTGTGGTGATTGCATAGTTATTGGAATAGTCTTATTATTGTGTGTGCATATTTAAGGTAAAAAATTTAAATCTCTATTCACCCCCTCTAGATAATACTCAAAGATTACACTGTACACTTTTAATTGGTATCAGAGGGAGGTTGATCATAAAAAGGCTAACACCTTGATCAAAAGATCTCCTCACATATTTATATATTTAAAACTACTTAAAAAAATGAGTTCTAAGGACTATGCATCAACAAGACCACCAATGTGTAACTTTAATAAGTTCACACTTTGGAAGGCCAGAGTAAAACTATACATGAACTTTATTGATGAAGACATTTTCAATGTCATTATTACTGGTCCCTCAACACCAGTTAGAAAAGAAGCAAGTGGGATAGTGACACAAGAAATTTTTCCTAGATCAGAGTGGACTGATGCTGAAAAGAAGGTGAAGACATGTGATGCCAAAGCCATGAATATTCTGGTGTCAACCATGTCTGATGACATATTCCAGAAGGTTGCTGACTGCAACTCTACTAAAGAAATCTGGGAATCCCTTTCCAGATTAGTTGAAGGCATCTCTGATGAAAGAAAGGATAGAAAGTACCTTCTCATATCCCAATATGAGAACTTTTAGAAAAAGACTGAGGAAAGTGTAGTTGAGATGCATAAAAGGGTCAGTACCATCATAAATGAATTGAAGGGACTAGACAAGGAAATTTCTCTGACAGAAATTAATGACAAGCTTCTCATGTGCTTCCCAAGCATATGAGACTCAAGAATCTGGGTTATCAGAGAGTCCAGATGTCATAGAGAAATATCCACTGATGCTCTACTAGGCAAGCTCAAGTTCTATGAGCTCCTATTAAAGAGCAGAGCAGAGATAGAAGCTAAAGAGAAGATTTTAACTCCTAAGGAAAGGACAATTGCTCTGAAGGCTGCTGAAGGAGAGCCTTCCACTTCTGAGGAAAAAATGTTCAATCTCTTGGCCAGAAGGTTCAAAAGATGGGTCAAGATAGAAGACTCTAGAAGGAAGGAGAGGAGTTCAAGCAAACCAAGATTTGACAAAACTCCTAAACAGGAAATAATTTGTTTTTCTTGCAGAAAACCTGGGCATATTATTGCACTAGAATGTCTTGAAGAGCAAAAAGACAAAAGCAACAAGAAGAAGTAGCACACGAAGAAATCCTTCATAAGGAAGGATAAGAAGAATGGAAAAGGTTTCATTGCTGAAACCTGGAGTGACTCAGAGTCAGAGTCAAGCTCCTCTTCATCTGACCGTGATGAAGAGAGTTCAGCTGAAGAAGTCTGTTTAATGGCTTTGAAAGATTCTACTAAAGAAAGTCAGGTAACTATTTTTGATGACTTTGATTTCTCTTCAGAAGACTTTAAAGAATGTTTTAAAGCTTTTTGCCAAGATTATATTAATAGCCAAAAAGAACTTAACACACTTAGAGAAGAACTAGAAGATCTTAGAAAAGACAATTTATATTCAGTCAATTATGACTTAAGAAACTAGATGTATAGGAAAGGGAAAGAAATAGATAAATTAGTAATGAAAATTCTAATCTAAAAAAAAGAGTTTACAAAGGCAAAAGCCTGTGAGGACTCACTCAATGGGAGGAGTTAAAAGCTAAAGGACATTACACAAAATCTCACAATGAGATTCAAACATCTTGGTCTAGGAGCAGATCCATCCATCAGCACACCAATCCCTAGCAAACCTGCATGGGAAATCCTATGTTGTTCATTAGATCTAGCATAAATTAACCTAATAACAACTTAGAATCATATGAAGAACAAAATAATAACCATAATAAACTCACGGTATTCAATAGGGTAAATACCATTAATCAAACTGGGATTATAGGTAAACACCCCTTAGAAAAGCCAAATAAAAATTATAAAATCATAATAAAAAGAATTATGTGTCGACTAGAATTCGACGCAGTTTAAAGATGCGTCGAATGAAACTCGACGGAGTTCTGCATATGCTTCGACATCAACTCGAAGCAAGTATGAGGGTGCGTCGAATTCTATTCGACGCAACCAATATTTTGCATCGAATTATTATCGACATAACTATGCAGACACGTTGAATTACACTCGACGCAACTCTAAAGATGCGTCAATTTCTTCTCGACGCATATTTCCAGCAAGAAATTTTCAAACATCATGACCTCCATCTACTTATATTCTTAGATGTTTCTGTTGTTCTAAAATTGGGCACAGAGCCAAACATTGCTGGCATAATAAACCAACACTTCTTCACCATAAGGGTATACTGAAAGACCAACTTATTCTTTTATAACTCCATATGATGATAAAAGAAAGAGACCCTAGCAAGTGAGGGCCTATACTAATGTTTGATTTCATGTGCAGAAAGGAGACTGTTCAACCACAAACCAACACTGGCATCTAGACAGTGGATGCTCCATGCATATGACTGGAGCAAAAGAATTGCTGGAAAACTGCTAGGCCAAGGAAGGGCCTAAGGTAATTTTTGGGAATTCCCACTCTGGCCAAACCAAAGGATACGGTTTGCTCAGGATTGGGGAAATCTCCTTCTCTAAGGTAGCTTATGTTGAAGGACTTCAACATAATCTAATTAGTATTAGTCAGCTATATGATGGTGAATACAGAGTTGTATTCACTAAGTCTTTATGTCATATGCCAAATTGTATTGATTGGACTTAGAAAAGGTAATGTATATGTAGTAGATTTTGAGTATGCCAAGTCAGAGGTCTGCTTGTTTAATTCTCACCTAGAAAACATTGAGTTGTGGCATAGGAGACTTGGTCACCTGAATTTTAAGACAATAGCCAAACTATCTAAGCTTAACCTAGTAAGAGGCTTACCAGTTGGTAAGTTTAAGAAAGACCATCCTTGTAGAGCCTGCCAATTAGGGAAACAGACCAAGTCATCATTCAAACCATTTGGTAAGAATGATTCCCCTAGAATCCTATATCTGTTGCACATGGACCTATTTGGTCTTGTCTCCACTCAAAGCTTAGCAGACACGTCCTATACATTAGTCATTATAGATGACTTTTCTAGATTCAGCTGAGTGTTCTTTCTAAAAGCTAAGTCAGACACCTTCAAGATCCTCTCAAGATTCATTAGACAGATTCGATTTGAATTTAATACTTAGGTTGCTATGATCAGAAGTGATCATGGTACTGAGTTTGAAAATTAGTTAATTTGTAGATTCTGTGAGGATGAGGGAATAAGACAATTTTTCAGCTCCTAGACCCCCCCCCCCCCAACAAAATGGGATGGCTGAAAGGAAAAATAGAACCCTAATTGAATCAGGAAGGACATTATTGGCTGAATCCAATCTGCCAAAGTCCTTTTGGGATGAGGCAGTGAATACTGTCAACTATGTTTTGAATAAAAGTCTTATCCACAAAACTAAGTTAAAGACTCCATATGAGCTGTTGAAGAGAAAGACTCTTATAGTCACATAATTTAGGATTTTTGGGTGTACTTGCTTCATTCTTAATAATGGGAAGAGCCATCTTGCAAATTTGACAAGAAGACTGATAATGTGATATTCTTGGGATATTCCTCATCAAGCAAGACCTATATGTGTTATAATAAGGGCTCTCTCAAAATTAAAGAGTCAATACATGTTGTATTTGATGAAACTCACATGTTCTCCAAGGGGAATGAAACTTCCACCAATACTATATTGCAGGAAGAAAACCAGTTAGCAGATCATGTGGAAAGGCTCATCATCTTGGATCACCAATCAGATTGCAAGGGTAAAGGTACACAGAAAGCTGACAATGTGTCAGATGAAGACTCTACTGCAGATGAGGATGACATTAGAGCATCTACTCTACCAGACACAGAGATCCCTCTAGTGCATGAAAATGATGCCCCCACAGTCAATGAGCAAGAGGAAGTTCATGAGGAAGTGAATTCACTGAACAGTTCAACCAGAACCAGGATGACCCTAAAGGATCACCCTCCAACTCAGGTTATAGGAGATGTGATAGTGGGAGTAAAGACAAGAAATCAAATAACAAATGAGACAATATTCCAATGCTTCCTATCACAATATGAGCCAAAGAAGTTTGAAGAGGCAGACAATGACCCTCATTGGATATCTGCTATGCAAGAAGAACTTACTCAGTTTGAAAGGAACAAAGTCTGGACCTTGGTTGAAAGACCAATAAATTACCCAATAATTGGAACCAAATGGGTATACACGAACAAAATGGACTCAACTGGAGTCATTGTCAGAAACAAGGCAAGACTTGTTGCTCACGGGTATAGGCAAGAGGAGGAAATTGATTTCAATCAGACATGTGCTCCAATGGCAAGGCTGAAAGCAATCAGGATGTTTCTTGTCTATGCAACACATATGAAGATAAAGGTTTATCAGATGAATGTGAAGAGTGCATTCCTAAATGGAACTCTTCAAGAAGAAGTATATGTAGAGCAACCCCAAGGTTTTGTCAATCCATCCTATCCCTCTTTTATTTATAGATTAGATAAAGTACTATATGGTCTCAAGCAAGCTCCAAGAGCTTGGTATGAGACCATATCCACTTTTCTCTTAGAACACTCTTTTGTAAGAGGCAAGGTGGATAAAACATTTTTCACTATAGCACATAGAAATCAGCTACTCTTAGTACAAATATATGTAGATGATATCATATTTGGATCAACAGATCAAAAACTTTGCAAAAGGTTTGCCGACCTAATGTAGTCAAGATTTGAGATGAGTTGTATGAGGGAACTATCCTACTTTCTTGATCGCCAAGTAAAGCAAACTGCAGATGACATTTTCAGATCTCAATCCAAATGTATCAGAGAACTTATCAAAAGGTTTGGGATGGAGAATGTCTCTGTAATGAAAACCCTCAGGGATACCAACACTGTTCTTGATAGAGATGAGAAGGGTAAGTCCTTTGATTAGAAAACTTACAGGGCATCCATTGGATCACTCCTCTATCTGACAGCTAGCGGGCCAGATATCATGTTTGCTACATGTATATATGCTAGATTTCAGGTTGACTTTAAGGAATCCCACATGAGTTCTGAGAAAAGGATACTCATATATCTCAAGGGTACACCTGAACTTGGCTTATGATATCCTGTAGAATTTGGATTTGACTTGGTAGGTTATTCAAATGCAGACTATGCAGAATGCAGGCTTGATAGAAAAAGCACCTCATGAACTTGTCAATTCCTGGTTGCTAGACTGATCTCCTGGTTTAGCAAGAAGCAAACCCCAGTCTCCACTTCTACAGCTGAAGCTGAGTATAGGAAGCTGCTATTCATAAATATCGTGGATGCAAAATCAGTTGTTAGACTACAACTTTTCCCTTGACAACTACTCCACAATATTCTGTGACAGCTCTAGTGCTATTTCTATAGCTTCCAATCCCGTTCTCCACATCAGAACTAAGCATATAGAGATAAGACACCACTTTCTCAGGGACAATGTAGAGAAGGGTAAGATCAATCTTCAATACATCTCCACTGATATTCAAGGGGTTGACATCTTCACTAAGCCACTTGATGAAAGTAAGTACAAGTTCTTCATCAATTCACTGAGAATGCTTGATGGAGCTCTCTAGTACACCTTTATTATGTATTCAAACTTATTTTCTATAGAAAGGTATTGTTGGGAAAAACAACAAAATTTTTAAGAAAAATATAACTGTTTATTCAGAGCTGTGTCGAATACAAATCGACGCACCGTCGATTTGTATTCGACGTTAGCTTCGAGAGATGACTGGGACAGTTCATTCGACTAGCACTCGACGCAGCGTCGAATTCTTATCGATGCTTACGTCGACATCATAGTTGCTGACTACTTTCGAAGCCATGTCGATTTCTACTCGATGTTACGTCGACTTCGCACAACGCGCGCAGAAAATGAGCCATTTCGACATGTTTTGGCGTGCTGAATCCACCTCCTATCGACGCTGCTTCGAATAAAACCCTAAGTTGCGATGATTCATCTACTCAAAGCACTCAGTCATTGGTTTCTATTGTGCTTTCAAATTTTCTCTCTCCTCGGCTCTCCTCCATTTTCTTCTCTACTTCTCTCTTTCTTTTTTCGTACCACAGGTAGTCGATGGCTTCTAGTATGAATCAGAGCGACCTTGTCGAAGCAGTTAATCTAGCATTAGAGACATTGTTGTCTCAGTTCAGATCTATCTATCTCGATTTCTCAAAAGAGTGTTATCAAAGGCTGCGTGCTCAACACAGAAGGTTACAAAACCTAACTGCTCAGATAAAGGCTATTGATACAAAAGTAAGATTGTCAGTATTGGCTGATAATGTCTTTATATCCTTTCTCAACGATATAAAGCAGAGGGAGAAGTGTGCCAGCAGGCCGCCTCAAGATTCAGTATATATAGCAAATCTCCCCTCTCCCTATGTGTCAGAAGAAGAGCCAGCCATCTCATCCAGGTTTCTTCTCCTACCTGCATCATTCTCTCCTCCAAGAATCTTGCCTTCAATCCAGGGGGCCCATCAAAATAGGGGGAGAGTGACCTATTCTCAGATGATAATGACTACCTGAAGAGTCTGTAAGAGTAAGAAGAATGGACTGAGTCACCTCTCCCTGAAACACCTGATTTCAGGCCTTACTCTGAAGAATCAACAACATCTCCTACAGTCAAGCCTGATGCTCAGGCCACTGAATTTGCTCCATTCTCTCCACCACCAGCTCAGCTCCATCCTGCTCCTACTCCAGCACCCACTCCAATTGTCCCAGCACCTGCCTTCAGAAGAAGATCTTCATTCAGAGGAAGGGGATATGAAAGGAATTACAGAGGAAGGGGAAGAGAATACAGAGAAAGGAGTTATGGAAGAGATATACCTATATGAGAGAAGTGTACAAAAGAACAAAGAAAACAATTCAAGAAAGACAAATCTTATTACAAAACTTATGAGAAGGTTGAAATCCCTGAAAATACAATGAAAGTATACACTAATCCAAAGCTTGATAAAGCCCTAGATGAAATCAGAGAAAAAGATCAATATGAGTTTGAAGCATCTCTAAGAGAGCTAGAAGAAAAGTGAATGTTGTTTATTGAAAGGCTAAAGAAGGGCAATGATGTTGTAGAAAAGGAGCAACTAAAGGAGGCAATCCAAATCCCAAGCACACTCTTTGATCCTACAAAGTATGTTGTAGCATATCCTCAAGCAAAACTTCAAGAAAATAAAGGGCAACTTCACAAAGGAGACCTTGGATGTGATCAGAATGAAGCAGAGCAGCCACTTCAAAAGAAAAAGAAGATTGTATTCAAGTCAGTTCCAACTTCTGGTAACCCACAATCAATATTCATTGTACCAGACCCTAATGCAGAAGAATTAGATCTGGAAGAAATAAACTTGATGACTGCTAAAGTCTTTGGTCTGGGACTCAAGATCAGTGATGTCTATCATGAAGGAGAATCTGATCTGGAAAAGATTTTTAAGGGACATGAAAGAATTCAGAAGAATCCAGGGAAGGCCACTCCAACAAACTTCAAATATGTGGAAAGAAAATTCAGAAGGGTCTATGAGGTCTTATCTACTTTTCTCAAAAGTAGATCATTTCTTGGGTAACAAACTATGATAAACATCTATTTATATTAATCATAAGTTTTCAGTTTACCATGACATTCTGATATTATATATTTGTTTGTATTGTGCTTGTATTCAACTGAAATCACTTACATTATTTGTAAAATTTGTTAAGATAAATATGAGGAGATTATTGGGAAAAACACCCTTGTGATTTATCTAACAAATTATCTTAAAGTGATTTCATAATCTAAGATATATTACCCATGGTGTATAGAGAGGGCAATCTGGTCATTAGATGTCCTAGGATATCACATTCACTCTAGAGTGTCAAGACCTGTCCAAAACAAGCACAAAATTCAGTTGAGTTTAACTTGCGTCGAATAGAAGTCGACGCAACTTCGACTAGTCGAAGCAACTTCGAATACAAGTATAAGTAACTCAGACTGAAGTCGAAGTATAGTTAAAGTCGACACAACGTCGAAATGGTCTCGGCACAGAAGACAGAGTCTATCAAAGCTATATCAGAAGTCGACACAACTTCGACTTGAATTCGACGCAGAAGAATAATCTGTCAAAGCAATATCAAAAGTCTGCGCAACTTTGATTTGAAGTCGGTGCAGAAATTCAAGTTCAAAGTCCAAGTCTACAACTCGATGGATACGTCGACAGGTATTCGACGCAACGTCGACATCTGAGTTCAACCAAAGCTAAGAAGGATTTCGAAGCTGCTTCGATAAGAACTCAGAGGTACGTCGAATAGAGGGAAAATGAAATCGACGCTACGTCGAATACAAACAGAAAAGGAAGGTTTTCTGCTGTCTTTTCAGATGCTTTTCCAGAAGGTATCCAAGGCTAGTCTGTCTTCTAACGACTCATTTATTGCCAATAATGGAATGAAGTACTACAGATGGACAACAAAGACATTCTTGGAAGTTATTCAAAATAGATTGATGGGTCGGGAAACATAAAAAGAAAAAAAGACCTTTGTACAAAGGATATTCCTTCTAAGGACAAAACAGAAGAGGAAAGAAAATTCAAATAATATTCGACAATGAATAAGTATACACATAGAGAAGAAGAACATAATAATTAGAACTCTCAGTCTTCTTCTTCCTATATTACATCAAAATCTCTTAAGCATGTGATATATGCGAGCAAAGTAATACAAAATCTTTAGTGATAAAACTTGATTGAGGTTCAAGAATGAGTTCAAAAAACATTTGCTTAAATCACTAAGATTATTTTGTGTGCACTCACTCAATATTATATCGAACTTTCGTAGGAATGTAACATGTGTTTTAAGCTACACAAAATATCAAAGTTATTTAATAAAATCTTTGGGCATAAATATTTTTGAATGGAGTAATGAATCATTATAATAATTATATAATCACATGATTATGATTTACATTGCACCCGAGACAAAAGAAGATTACTCGCGCATGATTTGTTTTACAGATTTTATAAGAGAGATCATCATAGAAGAATATAGAAGCAAAATAATAATAATTTTATTGGTTCAAACAAAGACTTATAAATTTGCGCGAAGCGCATGTACAAACTCCCTCTAAATCTTCTTCTTCCTCCGCCACAATATCTCACATGAACTCACAAATACAACGCATGTAAACTCTCACTTTCAGCTCTCAAAATTATGATGTCCTCTCCTCACACAATACTATGAATTTATAGAAAAACTCATGCATAACTTTTCATCCAAAAGAGCGGAAAAGGAAAAAAAAATGCTAAAATAATAATAATAATAATAATTAATAGTAACGCCAGCTTTTAAGGCTGGCGTTTTATTTCAGTAATTACGCCAGCCTTAAAGGCTGGCGTTTTATATACTTAGGCGCTGAATAAATTCAGCGCCTAAGTATTGGCGCTGATTAAATAAGCGCCAATACTTAGGCGCTGAATTTATTCAGCGCCATGAAGCGCCAACGATTGGCGCTGATTAAATCAACGCCAATCATTGGCGCTGATTAAATCAACGCCAATCATTGGCGCTGATTAAATCAACGCCAATCATTGGCGCTGATTAAATCAACGGCAATCATTGGCGTTGATTAAATTAACGTCGCGTTTGTGCTGGTTAAATTTGGCTTGTCTTGGCCCATTGTTCGTGATCTTGAGTTGTGTCGTTCTTGTAGTTCGTTTTTCCGTAGTCCAATATTCATTCTTTTGTCAAATTCACTATATTTTTCCTTTTTCCTTTTATTGCAATCTGCACATGCAAACAAACAAACAAATACCGTGAAAAACATAGTTTTGAAAAAAAATCTAACATAAAATACTATAAAATAAATACATTTTGGTGATTTCATCACCACATTTTGAGGAACCACCATAAATATTCCGTGTCTTCTGAGTTTGCTTTTCTGTGCTGTCTCTTTTACTGTTTACTGTTTTTCAGTTTCTTTATTTATATTATTCTATGATGGTTGTGATGATTGCATAGTTATTTGAATATTTTTATTATTGTGTGTGCATATTTATGGTAAAGTTTTTAAATCTCTATTCCCCCCTCTAGAGAATACTCAGAGGTTACACTGTGCGCGCACTTTCATCAAGTATTGCCGAAAGTTCAGCTTTATTTTCTCGGGGTCAGTCTGGTTCAGTCAGCGGAGGCAAGTCTAAGAAAAGTTTAGATAGCCACTACAACTACTGCAAAAAGAAGGGTCATGAGATAAAAGATTGTTGGAAGCTTCAAAACAAGGAGAAAGGGAAGAGTCCCGATAATGATAAAGAAAGTTTGTCGCATCCCTATGCCTTGAGGATGTCGATGATGACATCCTCTAGTGTTTATCTCACCTATCTTTTTTCCTTGTCATTTTTTTGTGTGTTTTCTTCTTTTTTTGGGTTTCATGTTTTTTGTCATTTTTGTTTTGTTCCCATGGTCATTATCCCTTCATTTGCTCACGCTTATTTCCCTTCATTTTTTGTCATGCTATCTCTATACTTGTGTCGCTATAACTCTTATTTTTTGAATTATTTTCCCTGGTCAAGAACTTCATTTTTTGATTGCAGTTTGACCACCCTCTATTACCTAAGCTCCTTTCTTATTACTCCATTCTACACGAGCTTAGAGTGTGTCTAATCAACCTTTTTTGATTAGGTTCTCATAGATGTTCATTTTTTCCATGTCGATGTCAGTTTGTTTGTACTCTTTGTTGGTGTGTGTGCATTTATTAATTTCTCTCTCGCGCGCACATCAAAGGCCAGAAGTCTTGACATGTTTTTTTTTCTTTGGGAGACCACCGATGGAGGTGGAGCAGTTGAAATTTAGCTTCAAGCTGGTGGAGCGTTTTTGAGTCAGCCACGTCAGACCAGTTTGTGTGATACTCAGAATCAGAAGAGTTTTCTTATGATCCATTCTCGGTCGAAGTACATTCAGTCAATTCCTTTAGCTTTATTTGGATCTTGGTGACCGTTGAGATATCTTGGAGTTATCTCAGCCAGGTGGAGCATGTCATGGAAGAGGAGGCGTCAAAGTGGAGATTGTTGCGGTAATGACACATCTTCCCTTTCTTGGACGACGTCTTTTTTGGAGACTGCTCAATTTGTGGCTTCTTCTTTTGGAATTCCCCAAATTTCGGCAATTATGATGAAGAGCATTGATGGCAGAATATATTTTTCCTTATGGGATGAATGAGATTTCTTGGATGAGATTTGATCTCTTTCCATGGGTGCAGCTGGTTGACCTCCTCTCATCTTTTGGAATTCATATATTCCAACAATTATTCTTTTGATGACAAGAAATTTTCTTTCTGTTTTGGCTGGATTCAGCCGGCCTATATATTTGGAGTGATCGGTTATCCCCAATGAAGAAGTGAAGAGATTTTCGGCCAGCAGGAATACGCAAAGTGGTCGGCCGGTCTTGGCCGAATCAGGGGTTCTCTTCCTCGTTGCTTCCGCGTGTGTGTTTCTTTGGTCGGCGGCCGTCATCCTTGTCGTCGGGCTTCTCCCTTGATGCAACGTGCTCGGCAATCTGCCGTCGATTCTTCTCTTGCCGCCAGATCTCTTTCTCGTCGCAACGTGTACGACCGGATCTTGGAGGATTTGAAATTGCCATCAATCTCTCGGTTTATCCTTTCCTCCCTTTTAGCTATATTGTATGCTTGAGAAAATAAAATAAAATATTTTGCGTGCACAGTGGACGTACCCAATTTCGGGGAACCACTTTATATTTGGTGTTATTTGTTGTGATGTTTCTTACTGTTTCGTTCATCGTGACCGCACTAATATTTTTTTGCCGCTAGATTATTAATTGGAACAGGAAAATCATCTGCTCCCGGACCGATTTTTTCCTAACAAACAACAGTTGTAAGCTACAAATTCACACGACCTATATGTATTCATAAGTATTCCCGTGACTTTTTTTTTTTCTCGAATCAATATCTTTTTCATTTGAGCCAAATGGATACTATCTATTTCACGACTCAGATTGATCGTTTTTTCATCCGATTGAATAGTTTCATTTATTTTTTATTTTTCATATAATAAAAAATATTGCAACTTTAAATAAACAAGAACCCATCCTCACCTTGAAATGGACCAAATGTAGAGGTCCAAATAGAGATGATCTCCTTCCCTTTCTTTCTGTTTTTCTCGTGAAATTTTTTACGTCCAAGTCGGATCATCCGCGACAAATGAAATGAACCAGATTTTGGGGAAATATCGAAATATCCCTCCGGCCTGTGAACGGGTTTCAGAAGTAAATATTTCTCCTATTTCTCCCACACATTCTCCCTCTCTTTCCCTCCACCTTTCCCGCCGTCGCCATCTTAATACTTCTCCATTCTCCGTACATTTCCTAATTTCAACCAGTTGATAATTTACCAACAATTAGAGATGGCGTGTCTGCAAATAGCAAGATCCGGCTTCTCGCCGATGATCCACCTCCGCGCCAGCATCCCTCTTCGCCGCCGCGCCGTCCCGCTCGCGGTTCCGGTTCACAGTCGTCTAAAGCGGGAAAACGGAGATTTCACCGGTAATTGATTCCAACTTCTCGCATCGGGCTTTGTTTCCTTTACGTCTGTTTCGAGTGCCTTGCAAGTTTTGATGGAGTTTTTTCACGGCGAAGGGGAGGAGCCGCCGGAGTCACTGTTCATGAAGGAGTTGAAGAGGAGGGGAGTCACTCCCTCCTCACTTCTGGAGGACGTGGAGGGGGCTTCGAACCGATCGGGACTGGAAGATGTGGCAGCGGAGGAAGAGAACGACGGCGGCGAGAGGGGACGGTCGAAAAGAAACGGCGTGGCATCTGCAGAGTACGAGAAGAGTGCTTCTAGACAGAGGGAGCTGTCCATGGCGCTTAACAGTGAGGGTATCGAGGTTAGTTCTATTTAACTTTTTCTTTCTGTTTTTTCTTAAGGATTTAAAAGCTGACATTAGTTGTTTTTCTATTCGATAAATATGCGAATTATGTATACCCAAGCGCCAGTAGTTAGTTGTAGTTGAGTTGTATATGTAGTTCTGCAGTATTTTTATAACCAATTTAATTCGAACTGATGATATTCTTATCTTGCCCGTCAGCAGCGCGAGGATATATATTTGCCTGAGCTATAATCCCTTTGACTTCTCTTTTAAAATTTCTCAAAAAGGAAGGCCCTTTTTGGAACAAACACAAGATTCCGGCGTAAAATGGATACCTAGAGCCGAATTGTTTACATGGCATATCATAAGTTCATAACAGGATTACCAATTGGTTCATGAAGATTTTCTCGTCACTAGAAATCATTTTCTTCCGTGGAAACTTCATTGAGTGTTGGAGGAAGAATTTAAAGATGTAAACATGTGGATCCAAAACGTCAAGCACATACTAGACTCATGATTCCACATGCAGAAATTATTCGTGTAAGAATATCACGTCTGATTGTGGTACTTTGCAGAGTATATTATGATGCTCTGATGCACTGTTGATTTAGGCTCCGTTTGGCACGGCGGTGGCAGTCGTGAACGCGGTGGTTATGAATCGTCATTCGCGAGCGCCCGACCTCACCTAAGGAACTTCATTCACTTTTATGTTCAAAACTAGTTTTCTTTTCTCGGTGGCGGTTATAACCATTGTCTTGCCAAACTTTGCATTCTATGACGGTGGCACTTTTGTCCAAACTCACCGGAGCAAAAAAGCTGCGCCAGACGGAGCCTTAGTTTGATTAACGTCTATGTATTTTACATGATCAGTAGTCATTGGAAAATATTATTAGGTGCTTATTAGTAATTCATCGGGTACTATTATTAACGACAGACAAGTCATCCGAAATTCATCACCCTAAAAAAGGAAAAAAATTGTTTATCCAGGATGCAAAATTCTTTAATTGGTTCTCATAGAAGTTTAGCTACTTCTTGAGAAGATATTAGGTCAGTATCTTCCCAGACCTAATTGGGAAATCCTAGGCATAGCACCTATACTTGTTTTACTTGAAAATCACTTGGATAGCCTAGTGCAAATGAATATTCAAAGGCCAATATTGTCTTGTTGGCATATTGATGCTTGAACTTCATTGATTCCAGTGATTTATTTATTTTTTCCTTGGATCTTATATCCCAGTGTTTGGAATTTCTCCTAATAATGGTTGTTCTATGATCTATCTTCTGTTTTTACCTCTTTCATTTTTAGAGATGAACATGTTGCTTGGGCTATGGTAATTTTTAGATTGAGGATTTCACCAATAATGGGCCATCTACCCATTAATGAGAACTTCTCTTTAATGAAGTTATAGGTCACTAATATATAGTTGAGTGCATTGAGTGGTATGGGAATGCTATTTCATGATGTTAAGAAGTAATTTAAAATTTCATTTTTTTATCCATGGGTCCCTCTTTATTTCCCTAAAAGTATTTCTGAATTAGTTGAATTTGATGAGATTGATATACAAGAGAATAATTGGGAAGAAAACACTGTTAATCTCTTGAACACTATTAGATATTATTTTCATCTAAATGGCTGCCCATTCTCGCATTGCTTTTCTATTGGATATAATTTCCATCAAAAGGGTTGTTCATTATTGGATTGCTTATTTTAGTAGAACTTTCTTATTTGTTTACTATTTTATCTTCTATTAACCAAACCCATATGAGAAGTTTTCCCATTGCATTTTATTTTCATTGCTCTGCCATTTAGACATCTATGGCTTGCAGTTTTAACTGTTTCACTGCGTAACACCCCAAATTTCACCCCCTAAGACCTTTAAATACCCGTTCAATGCATGAAATGTGTGGAGAGTTCAAAGAATCGGCCTCAATGAGAAAACCCAAAATTTTCCTTCGTGCAAGGCCACACTTGGATCCGCACGACCATGCATTTTATGTTGTTTCGAAAGAGGCGATTTTCCAAGGATCTGAAGATGATCGTGCACCTGGGCACACGACCGTGCGCCAGGGAACACGACTGTGCGCCAGGTCGTGCGCGAAGAAAGCTGCATGTAGTAGAATTTACGCATGGTTGTGCGCATCGGGGGCACGACCGTGCGATTGGTGTGGAATCAGATTTAAGTGTTTTAATCCGAGCCATGGATCCAAATCCAACGTCTCAGATCCTTTCCAGGGGGTCTTTAGGTCGTGAGAGTGCTAAAGAATGCTCATTTCGTCCATTGCCTTATCTCTCTTAAGGTGAAAAAGAAAAGAGGAGGGAGAGAAGCTTGAGGAGGAAGGACGCGCCAGTGGAGATCTATGAGCCCGATCTACGATTCGTCTCCGGCAGCGGTTAGAGCTCATTTGCCCGGACGTGTTCCTCCAAGCTATTAAAGATTTCCATGGCGGGAAGGAGATCGAAGAAGGTAATGACTCCCTCTTCCCGGTCTTTAGGATTTCAACATGTTTTCTTGCTTTCTCATAGCATTTATTGTGATTGTGGCACATAGTTCCTCTAATTAGAGGACTTGGGGTGACTACAATTCATTGAGAACCACCAGTGCGTGGGATTGCGACCCCGCCATGATTGTATTAGAGATCCGATGTACGATTTTGGATTATGCATGGTGTGTGAAGCCTATTCGTAGCCGTGAGCCCAAATCGGTGATGTTTACTTGACGTTGCATTTGGGATAATTCCATAGTTTTGGGCTTGATGGTAGTATGGATTTCCAATGCGATGATGGGTGGAGATATTCCCATACGTGAATGTGTGTATACGTTAAAAAAGCCTAATGGACTAAGGAGTTGGAAGAGCCCCAAAAGGGTACCATCCTCTCTTGTTTCTAATGGAATTGGGAGTTGGAAGGCCCCAAAATGGTACCATCCTCTCTCGTAGCCAATGGACTCGGGAGTTTGAAGGGCCCCAAAAGGGTTACTATTCTCTCCTGTAGCTAAATGGACTTATGATTTGGAAGAAGGGCCCAAAAAGGGAAACCTTCCTCTCCTGTAGCCAAAGGGACTCGGGAATGAGAAGAAGGCCCGAAAAGGGTAACCATCCTCTCTCGTAGGTAAACGAATTAGGTGTTGGTATAAGAGTCCAACAAAAAAGGGTATACCCACCTTGCCTCTTGTTTGTGAAATTGAAACGCCGTGAGTGCGTTGAATGCTTGTGATTTGATGGTGTGCTAGAATCATACACGATGCGGCAGGTGTCGTGGACCTTGTAGTGGATCCGTAGAAGATACCCTGTTTGCATTCATATTGCATTGCAAACACTTTTTTCTTGATGCTCAAACATAGAGAACATGTTTGATGATTGTGACACATAAATAGATTCATTTATATGAATTGTTTATATTGATTTCTTGTTATTATGCGAAGTGCTGATCTGCTGAGTGATGTGGTTCCCCGGGGTCCTCTAGAGCTGCCTAGAGGAGTTAGATTGTTACACAGTTGTAGTAATCTCATAACTGATCCTTGTTTTCCCTCTCATGTGTATTTGGTTGCAGGGCACGACTTAGGAGGACCCTACAAACAATAGTAACACTGCCTTGGGCCTAGCGAACATGAATATAACTCCCGCGAACTTCTGTAGGATGGTAGCAGAGGCGGTAATGGAGGCTCAGGCTACGAGTGCTGAGACTGGTGGGACACCCGTCACATTAGAGGGTGTGGTGGTGCGAGTATTGGCAATGGAGTCGGTAGTGGAACAGATGGACTACCAACTCATGTACTTTTTGGGATTCCACCCCGTCATTCAAAGGTGTAGGTACGCCGACCGATGCAAAGGATTGGCTGACAAGGATTAAAGAGCTATTGGAGGTCGCTAAGACCACAGTGAAGCAGATGGTGCCACTTGCTGCCTTCATGCTTGAAGGGGACGCCGAGCTATCATGGATAAAGGAGCGTGGTAGGCGCTTTCCAGGCGTCTTACCATTCAGATTACGATGAGAGAGTTTGCGACTGTCTTCGTGAAGCGCTATCTCCCCACGACGACGAGACATGCCCTCCAACGACAATTTTTGAGGCTTTTGCAAAGTGATATGAGTGTGGATGTATATTTACAGGAGTTCACTCATTTGAGCTGGTATGCAGGGAAAATCATAGTGGACGATAGAAGAAGACTCATCGATTTTATGAAAGACCGCTGGATAACCTGCGTCAACCATTGATCGCTCTAGGTGACATGTTTTTGTGCTTTGGTCGAGGCCGCTAGAGCGTTGGAGCTAGACAGAAGACCCAACACCAGAAAGGATTTGCGGCCAAGCATGGATATGGTAAGGCTTCCCAATCCCAGGGAAAATCCGATGGAGGAAAGGGGAGGAAGAGATTCTGCCCCCAACAGTTTGGCGAAGGAAGCCTAGTGGTGATGAGTGGAGCACCATATCAAGGACCTAATGTTTTACCTGTGGCAAGAAAGACCACATCACTCACAAGTGCAATGAAAATGCACCGAAGGAAGAGTGGAAGCAGGAGCCCGCTGTATCGAAATGGCCTAGTTATGCAGAAAAGGGCAAGATGGTAGAGTCTACTGCTTCACAGTTTGCACCAGTGCAACCTAGAGCCTATAACCTCAGGCAACTTGAGGCTATTTGTCAGCCTAATGTGGTAACAAGTATGAAGATTTTAGAATTTTCGTATGATCAATCTTGCCTATTCTATGTTTAGACTGCAACCACCCATCTTGTGTTACGTTTATTGGTAGGCATCATCTTAGTGTTCAACGTACCCGCTAAGGTCTTGTTCGACACGAGGGCGCCGCATTTGTTTATGGCGAATGAGTTTATCCGAAGCATTGGAGTTGAACCCTTTTATGAGGGCGTAAGAATAAACGTGTGGATGCCAAACAGATCTTTTATGAGCACAAGTAGACGAGACCGCGTTATCTTTAGAATAGAGCAATATGACTTCGATTTGGAAGCGGCGGTATTGCCTCCGGTTGAATTAGATGTGATTTTGGGAATGTATTGAATCTCGAAGCAACGAGCTAACATCACTTGCAATCTGTCATGTAAGTGACGCGTGCGGTGAACCAAGGAGGCGAAATGTTTTTAGCTTTGTTAGAGGCTCAGTCTACGAAGTTATCCATTCAGGATGTGTCGGTGGTGTCAGAGTTCGAAGATGTGTTCCCTGATGAACTTTCTGGAGCACCACCCCAGAGGGAGATCGACTTCGTGATAGACTTGGTGTCGGATGCAAGACCGGTATCGCACGCTCCTTATCGGATGACACCAAAGGAGTTGGCCGAACTAAAGATTCAATTGCAGGAGTTATTGTAGTAAAGATATATCCGATCGAGCTCTTCACCGTGAAATGCTCCTGTGTTGTTTGTGAAAAAGAAGGATGGTAGTATGCGGCTTTAAATAGACTACCGTGAACTGAATAAGCTTACAATGAAGAATTAGTATCTGATTCTATGTATTGATGATCTGTTTGATCAATTGGTTGGGCTGTCAGTTTATTCTAAATTGGACTTGAAGTCAGGTTACTACCAGTTGAGGATCCAGGAGGAGGACATTCCGAAGACTACTTTTAATACGTGATATGAACATTTTGAGTTCTTGCCGTTTGGCTCGACGGACGCGTCGTCGGTGTTCATGGACATTATGAACCTCGTGTTTCAAAGATTTTTGGATATGTCTTTGATTGTTTTCATTGATGATATTCTAGTCTATTCAAAATCATTGATCGATCATGAAGATCATTTGAGGCTAGTACTGCGGACTCTTAGATAGAATCCGTTGTATGTCAAGTTCTCAAAATGCGAGTTTTGGATTGCAAAAGTTACTTTACTTGGCCGTGTGATTAGTGGCAACATGGTGACGGTGGATCCTGCGAAGATCGAAGCTATTCGTGATTGACATGTATTGAAGAACGTGGTGGAAGTCAAAAGTTTCCTTGGACTAGTCAGTGATACAGGAGGTTTGTAGAGATTTTTTAGCGAATCACATTGTCTCTTCTCTTACTCGCAAGGAGCACAAGTTTGTGTAGACGTTTATGTGTAACAAAATTTTCGAACGTTTGAAAGCCAAGTTGATGACCGCCCCAATCCTTAGGGTCTGTTTGGGGGTTGGGGGGGGGGGGGGGGGGGTCCTTTTTGCAGTGATCACGAGTTGCACCCTGTTTCCGCGTACCAAATCCGCGCTTCTCCCTTTCGCGAGCGGCTACTCCCTCGAAACCATCTCCCTGTCAGACGACAGATAACGCTCGCCGAAGGATCTTCACGCCGAAGGATTCTTCTCTACCCGCTGAAGGATCCTTCTCTGCTCGCCGTAGGATTCGTCTCTGCTCGCCGATGGATCTTCACGTCGTCGACGGTCCTTTTCTTCTCGCCTAAGGTATCCTCGTTTTTTTCCTAGTTCTCAATGAGTAATCGAAGAGAGAGGGGAGTATCAACTTCGTGGGAAACAAACGATGTCATGATATTCTGTGATATCTGTATTAAAGAAATACAATTAGGCAACAAGCCCACCACCCACTTCAATAAAGATGGTTAGAGGAATTTGATAGCCAATTTCAAAGAGCGTACAGGAAAAGTTTATGATCGTGCACAACTAAAAAATAAATGGAAGCAGATGAAAAAAGAGTGGAAGCTATGGAGAGAGCTCAAGCGAGGTGAGACAGGTTTAGGCTGGAACCCCATTAAAAAGACAATTGATGCATCAGATGAGTGGTGAAGTGAAATTTTTTTGGTGTTAATATTACTTTATTTATTTTAGGCCTTACCTGCGGCTAATAAGTTTCGCTATGCGGGCATTCCACCAGAGTTGGAGGAAAAGTTGGACATCATGTTCGGTTTAGTGGTTGCCACTGGTGATGATGTATGAATGCCAAGCTATGCGGGCATTCGCTATGCGGGCATTCCACTAGAGTTGGAGGAAAAGTTGGACATCATGTTCAGTTCAGTGGTTGCCACTGGTGATGATGTATGAATGCCAATCTCTGGGGCGCTGCCTTCAGAAGGACTGTCAGAGCACAATTTCTCTGATGATGATGACAATATGGTCACAGACACTGCTACTCTTGGTAGTAGGTCGGATGAAATAGGGTGTCCTGGGAGCAAGCAGTCACAACTCGCAGGGTGAATCCTCCGCACAACAAACCAAAAGAACCCATAGTGGTAGGAATAAGCGCAAGGGTAAATCACAACTTATTGTCTATGCGAAGGAGTTAGTGGGTAGTGCACGAGAGAGAGCACCTCCTACAAGGTCGTCCACGATCAAGGAAGCATACAATGAGCTAGTGAAGATTCCAAAAATTTATCATAATCTAAATTTTTATAACTTTGCAACAGAATTTGTCCTGGATAAAAACAAGAGGGAGGGCTTCATGAACTGTCCAGATGATAGGAAAATTTGGTAGTTGAGGTCTCGCTATGACAAGTCCTTGGAGTGATTACTTATGGTTTTTTATATGTTGTTGTATGCTATTTCAATTCTCTAGCATGTAGTAGTTCTTAACCTTTATGAGAACTATATGTTGTTGTATGTTATTTTAATTCTCTAGCATGTAATAGTTATGAACTTTTATGAGAACTATATGTTGTTGTATGTTTTTTCAATTCTCTGGCATGTAGTAGTTGTGAACTTTTATGAGAACTATATGTTGTATGTTTTTTCAATTCTCTAGCATGTAGTATTCCAGCTCCAAAAATGATGTCTCTTGTTATTTCAATTTTATATGTTGTTCTAGCTCCAAAAATGAGTCACACTAACATGAGTTATTGCTCGGATGACTCGTCCTTGGATTCAGAGCGTTCATCAAATAGTTCTGTTTATCGACGAAGATATTCTAGATTTATCAAAAAGGTTGTGACAGTGATATGTATCACGGATGAGGACATTTCAAGTTCCTTTGTGAAGACCCCATGCATGACATCCAAACAAACGAGTGAAAAATGGCTGCGAGAGTTATTAGTTGGGCATCCAACTTGGTTTCATCAAATGTTCAGAATGTCAAAAGTTGTTTTTGTTGATCTACTACACACTTTAGAATGTTCACATGGCCTCAAAGGGTCAGGACGAACAAACACTAGAGAGGTGCTAGTAATTACAATATATATTTTTGCACACAATGCATCAGTACGAAATGCTGCAAAATGTTGTCAACACTCCACAGAGACTATCTACCGTTATTTCTCACAAGGTCTTAAGGCTCTAATTCTATTATCAATGAATATTATACAGTCTCTAGACAGACAGCTTAGAGAGATTCCATCCAAGATAAATTACGACGACTGTTACATGCCTTTCTTCAAAGATTGCATTGGTGCGATTGATGGAGAACTCAGTGGATGCACGCATTCCAATTGATATACAAGTACCATATATTGGTCGTCAAGGGAAATCAACACAAAATGTCATGATTATTTGTGATTTCAACATGTGCTTCACTTTCATTGTGCCAGACTGGGAGAGATCAGCCCATGATAGCTGCATATTACATCGTGCGTTGTCTGATTGACATGGAAATTTTCCATATCCACCACCAGGTTTGAATGCTACTTATATTTACTTGTTCGTTCAACTCAATATTAATCAGTGCAATAATTTTATCTAGTATTAATGAAGAATTTTATGTTCAGGTAAATATTATTTAGTAGATGCCGGATATCCTTTATAGAGAGGATTTCTAAAACCATACCCATACACCAAATATTATTTACCAGATTTTGTATGTGGAAATCACCTAATCCAAGGATCACATGAGCATTTTAATAGAGCACACTCATCACTTCGCAACGTCATTGAGAGAACGTTCGGTGTATGAAAGAAGAAATGGGGGATACTTCGCGATATGCGACAATATTCATTCAAAAACAAATTTTAATTATGGTTTCTACAATGACTATACATAACTTTATTCGTGCATCCTTCAAGTGAGGACCCGGAGTTCGCTGAGTGTGAGGACGAAGAAAACTATATACATCAGGAGACAAGTGCACCTGATGACATTGAAGCTGACTTTGTCGAAGGGAGAGGGGCTGATGAAATGGCTATTTTAAGAGATCAAATAGCCAATCAGATACATAATGCACTCGGGTAATTTCAGATTCTATTTTTTGGAGAATTAGCATAAAAATTAATTTTTACTAATATTTTTTATTTATTACAATTTTTCAGGCGAAGCTCTTGCACATGGATGGACAAATAATTTGAACACTCTTACACATGGATGGACAAATAATTTGAAGTTATTTAGCATTGTTTTCATTTATAAAAGAATTATGTCGAACATTTTATTAGTAATCTCGTTTGGACATTTTTTAGTAATTGTGTTTGGCTTTTAGACTTTTATTTGTTTAGATAAAAAATATTTGTATACATATTTTTTCCACTCCAACAATCATCATAGTTATTGTTGTGTCCAGCGTTCTTTCACTTGACCCGTGACGCTTTGCTACTTCCTTAAGGGAAAAAAGTAGCGCCCTTTCCATAAGTCCGGGCTTTTGGAACAGTTGGGTAAGCGCTCTATCCTACAAGTGATATCAAAGGAGGTTACGGGTTCGAGACCTGGGGGCGCTAATAAATCCCGAAATTGCTCTCTACATGTGTGGGTCCGGTGGGTCAGGCGGCCGCAGCTATGTGTCAACCCTACCTCTGAGCCATGTGGTGCGCCACCTCTGAGCCATGTTGGGCCCACCTCTGAGTTAGCGGGTCGTGCTGGACGCTGGGGGGGGGGGGATTGTTGGGTCCAACGTTCCTTCACTTGACCCGTGGCGCTTTGCTATTTCCTTAAGGGAAAAAGTAGCGCCCTTTCCATAAGTCCGGGCTTTTGGAACAATTGGGTAAGCGCTCTATCCTACAGTTATGTGTTATCAAACAAAATAAAACTGCGTTTGCGTTCGTGACAACACAGAAAACACTGTTTCTCCAAACAACACAACTGCGTTCGTGACTGTAGTTTCCAACCACTGCGTTCATGACCGCCACCACTGACCGCCGCGTTCATGACCTCCATCGCTGCGCCAAACAGACCCTTAATCTCCCGAGTAGGACTGATGGATTCCAGATTTATAGTGACACATCGGCTCGTGGTTTGGGATGCATACTAGTTCAACGTGACAAGGTCATTGCATACAGATCGAGGCAGTTGAAGCCGCACGAGAGAAACTATCCAGTGCATGACTTGTAGTTTGCAACAATAATTTTTGCTTTGAAACTTTGGAGGCACTATTTATATGGAGCTAAGGCGCAAGTCTTCACCGACCACAAGAGCTTGAAGTACCTCCTTAACCAGAAAGAATTGAATATGCAATAGCGCAGGTGGATCGAGTTCCTTAGAAATTATGAAGTGGAGATTCAGTACACACCCGTGAAGGAAAATGTAGTGGCCAACACTTTGAGTAGAAAGCACTAAAAGCAAGAGAATTAGATCCAAGCACATAATGAGCAGCTAGTACGAGACTTTGAGTCATTGGAGATCACTTGTGTGGCTCGCGGTGGTGCTAGCATGACTTAAATGAATTGGATCGAGGTGCAATATGAAATTGCGGATCTAGTGCGAAAGACGACTATGATTGATGAGGAGCTCCAACCGTTGGTGTTGGAAGCGCAAAAAGGCAAAAATGATGATTTGATTATGGTTGATGGGCTTCTGAAGAAGAAGGGAAATGTGTGCATCCCAAGGTTTGGCAAGCTCCGGAAAGAGTTGATGTATACACAACGTACTCCATTCATCAGGGCAGTACAAAGATGTACATAAATTTAAAGAAAACATTTTAGTGGCCTGATATGAAGAAAGATGTGACGTTGTATGTGAGTCAGTGCGCGTTAGTGAATGCAGAATATCAAAGACCCAGATGATTTCTAAGACCCCTTCACATTCCTCAGTGGAAAATTCGATGACATTTCTATGGATTTTTTGCACGGATTGCCCAAATTCCAGCGGGGGAAAGATGCTCCTTGGGTGATTGTGGACCGCTTGACTAAGGTGACTAACTTCATCCCCAATCAGAAGGACAATGATGTAGAGAGGACTCTAAAACTTGATGTGCGAAATATCATTGAGTTGCATGAGATACCGATGAATATCATCGGTGATAAAGATGAGCGTTTTTCCTCCTAGGATTGAAGACCGGCTTAGAAGAGCTTGAGAACGAAGCTGAAATATAATACGACATTCCACCCGCAGACCGACGGTCAAACGGAGAGAACCAACTGTACTATGGATGATATACTGAGAATGTGCATGCTAGATTTTGGGAAGAAGTGAGCAGACCACTTATTCATAATCAAATTCACGTACAGTAATAGCTTCCAAGCAAACATCAAGATGACACCTTATGAAGTGTTATATGGAAGACGATTTCGAACACCGTTGTTATGAGTAGAGGCAGACGACACTCGACTATTGAAAAAAAAAGTGGCCACGGACGCGTTTGAAGCCACTGAAGTTATCCGTGGCCGAATGAGAGTTGCGCAAGATCGATAAGCAAAATACTATAATGCGCGTCACTGGAACGTGGAGTTCGCGGTGGGAGACATGGTCTATTTGAAAATCAAACCTTTCAAGGGCGTATCGAGGATTCGACATTTAAATAAGTTGAGTCCGAGGTATTTTGGGCCATTTCATATTACTAAACGCATAGGCGAGTGTGCGTACCACCTTGCGTTGTCGCCATAGTTGAGTGTCTTGCATGACATTTTCCATGTATCGGTGCTGAGGAGGTCTTTGATGGAACTCAGTGTCGTGGTTGAGCCGACTGTGGTGCCGGTGGAGGTGGGTTTGCCAACTGCCATTTGCCCGGTTTGCATTGAAGATGCAGACACTTGAAAGTTGCGGAGTAAAGAAGTAATGCTCATGAAGGTGCAATGAAACAATTGCGGGCGCACCAAATTCTCTTAGGAAAGAGAGCATGCTATGCGGGAGGAATACCCAGAGTTTTTCACCTCAGGTATGTGTTAAGTTGAGGCTTTAATTTTGGGGACGAAATTCTTTTGAGGGGGGAGAGTTATAATACCCCAAATTTCACTCCTAAGACCTTTAAAAACTTGTTCAATGCATGAAATGTGTGGAGAGTTCCAAGAATCGACCCAATAAAAACCCTGCAATTTTCCTTCGTGCACGACCGTGCGTGGATCCGCACGGCCGTGCGTTCTTTGCTGTATTGAAAGAGGCGATTTTAAGATGATCATGCGTCTAGGCACACGACCGTGCGCCAAGGCACACGACCGTGCGCCAAGGCACACGACCGTGCGCCAAGGCACACGACCGTGCGCCAAGGCACACGACCGTGCGCCAAGGCACACGACCGTGCGCCAAGGCACACGACCGTGCGCTAGGTCGTGTGCGAAAAAAGTTGCATGTCGTATAATTTACGCTTGATTTTCTCCATCGGGGGGGGGGGGGGGGGGGGCACAATCGTGAAAAAGAAAAGAGGAGGAAGAGGAGCCGGGGAGGAAGAACTAGGCGTTGATGGAGATCCGTGAGCCCGATTGACGAGCTCTCTCCGACAACGGTTAAAGCTTGTTTCTTGGGTCGTGTTCGTCCGAGCTATTCGAAATTTCCATGCGGAAAGGAGATCAAAAAATGTAATGACTCCCTCGTAACAACCCTGACCTGCAAATACAATATAACATGGGTCCGTCCGGGCCCCTACGTAAGAACGTTAATAATTGATACTAGAATTAAAATACACTAAACGACTCAGAGTTAAATCCACACCAGAAACTTAAACAATAAACCAACTGTCTGAATGTCCACACTATCTGAAAAGAAGTACACAAATAAAATGCGGCCTTAAAGGCCTTACATCGCTTTAAAAAAAAAGGGAAACAAAAGAAAGCGGAAAACTCTACCATCTCGGCACAGCCCGGGCTCCGACCCATTAAGCTCCTCTACGAGCTACTCCACCTGAAACCAGAAACACACGAGTGGAAAACGAAGGTCAACATGAGACTGACCAACGCAACGTAACGATCCCTCCTCCGACCATCCTAGGGGACTCTGGGGCGAGTACATCGCTCTTCTGCAAGAACACACATAAATAAAACATGCAAATCAAGGGACAAAGTGTCGCTTATCATATACAACCATCACATGTGTCGAGGGCACCAAAATCCACAAGATCTAAGCGAGTCCGCACGTAAAACATGCACATAAAGAACGCACTAAGCGTTGCATAATACATACGACCAAAGCACATCAACACCCAAAATCGTATGACCTAAGCTCCAAAGGCAAACAACCCATAACACTCACGACGAGAGGCGTGAAATCCCCTTCCATCCTCAATCGTAGCGACAGAAGGAACAAGATCTACAACTGTCCAATCAGAAGTCACAGAAGACCAGTTTGACCCGTGTCCACGAACATAGTGAGGAGGGTGTTCACCATGTGACAGAAGAATGTGTCACCTGACCTAAAATGAAAAGACGGGAAGTGTAGCTTCACTTCCGGTCCCGAAGCGTAGTGACAGGAGATATATGTTCAACTCCGATCCTCAATCGATAAATTCCCAACGTAGCCCTACGCGGCCGGTGGCTCTAACATACACGGACAACGTGTCATAAGCTAAAAAGCTCGTTTACGAACTACAAGGTGACAGGAAATTCACCCGTCCTACGAAAGCCCTCAAAAATTGTCGTTCTACTGGGACCAACACAAGCCCACATAGGAACGAGACCTTCATGAAGAAAGCCCACAGATTCATGCAACCACTACGACGAACGGTACTAGCCATTCCCGTTTGTGCACCTAGGGCTACTCGCAATGCACACCAACATAAGCATCATCGATCCGACCTTATTGCTACAGGTAAACTTCACACAACATGCCTAAATCTAGACTCGCGCGTCGGATTTCTAATGCAAATTCATGTCGGGGACGGACACAATCGACCCGGTGGTTCGCAATGAACCGAAAGAAACACACACCACCGCCAATTAGTGACGGGTGACCCTCCTATGCAAGTAAAACAAAAAAGCTACGACAAGGTCACAATCCCACGTCCTGGCGGAGTCCCTGCTCTCTACCGCGTAACAGGAGGGGGGACTCTACACCCAGATCACACAAACACACGCCGGGGTCGCAATCATACGCCCTGGCGGAGTCCCCGTCCTCAACCGAAGCGATGTGAGGGGACTCTCATTGCACGAAAACTATCAAAATGCGCAAATACAAAAAAAATAACGGTCCTAAGACCGGGGAAAGAGATCATTACCCTCGGCGCGCGTCTTGGAGCCATGAGAATGACCATAGTGGTTCTCTCTTTGCAAAAATCGACCTTCTTTCGGTAACTCGAGCCTCCAAAGAATTTTCCGCACCGATTCTTGGCACGACCTTCATTCGACAAGGGTTGATTTCGGCAAAGGAGATTTCCTTCACGACAAGGGGATGCCGACAAGGGGGGTCACCACCTTCTCTCTCTCGACCGGCAACACACTTGAGGCAGAGACGACCTTCCCCTCGATAGCTCAACTGAAGCCCGATAGCCCTAGCAACAAAGGCTCGACTTCCCCACAACAATCGCCTCCAAACGGGGCTCCTACTAACTCCACAGGAGGTTGCTCCAGGTAGGCTCGACAGGAAGGGAAACCACCAAAATCCTTCTCCAATTTCCTGGATAGAAGGTCCCTCACCACAAGGGACTGACAGCAGGGGAAACTCATCTCTGTAGCAGATATCGGCAAGGAGGCCTGGCACTACAGTTCTCCGTCCATCTCGGCGCGGCAGCAGGTGGCGCAACACACCCAGTAGGCGATGACAACGAGGGGAGTCGCGAGCGGGGATGAGTACTCGGCAGAAACTCCCTCTCGGCTTGGGCATTCCGACGACGTGAACTGGGAGGGGGCAGCTAAGTTGTCGACGCTGGCAATGAAGAGCAAAGACCCGACTTTTCCTCCTATTCTTCACGACGGCGTGCAAGGGCTCGTGAAAGTGGGGAGGTCGGGTAGTGGAATGAAATGTTGGGAGGGATAGGTTTAGGTTTCAACCTAATATCTAGTCGCTATTGAGTATTGACACACCTGCACTGCTAACCACTCACCAAATATTTCTATTTGCTCACCATGTCTCATAATTATTAACTTCCTACTTATACAACTCGGGTGTTACATCCCTTTTCCCGATTTTTGGGATTTCACTATGTTGTTTTGCTTTCTTGTAGCATTTGTTATGATTGTGACACCTAGTTTCTCTAATTAGAGGGCTTGGGGTGGCCACGGTTTATTACGAACCACTGGGGAACGGGATTGCGACCACGACATGATTGCATTAGAAATCCAATGTGCGATTTCAGATTATGCATGGTGTGTGAAACCTATTCGTGGCCGTGAGCCTGAATCGATAATGTTTGCTTGACGTTACATTAGGTATAATTTCGTAGTTGCGAACACGGTCATAGTGTCGTTGCAATGCTCAATTTTTGTGGGGATTGTCTACGATAGGTTTAGGGCTTGATTGCACTACAAATTTCCAATGCGATGATGGGTGGAGATATCCCCATACGTGAATGCGTGTATACATTAGAAAAACCTAATGGACTTGGGAGTTGGAAGGGCCCAAAAAGGGTACCATCCTATCCGCTAATGGACTCCGGAGTTGGAAGGGTCTAAAAAGTGTACCGCCCTCTCCTGTAGCTAATGGACTCAAAAGTTGGAAAGGCCCAAAAAATGATCCTCTCATGTAGCTAATGGACTCGGGAGTTGGAAGGGCCCAAAAAGGGTAGCCATCCTCTTCAGTAGTTAAATGGACTCATGATTTGGAAGAAGGGCCCAAAAAGAGCAACCATACTCTCCTGTAGCTAATGGACTCGGGAGTTGGAAAGACCCAAAAAAGGATCCTCTCCTGTAGCTAATGGACTCATGAGTTGGAAGGGCCCAAAAAGGGTAACCATTCTCTTATGTAGCTAATGGACTCATGAGTTGGAAGGGCCCCAAAAGGGTAACCATTCTCTTCTGTAGCTAAATGGACTCAGGATTTGGAAGAAGGGCCCCAAAAGAGTAACCATACTCTTCTGTAGCTAAATGGACTCAGGAATGGGAAGAAGGATCTTGAAAGGGTAACCATCCCCTCCTGTAGCCAAACGAATTAGGTGTTGGTAAAAGGGCCCGACAAAAAGGGGTATACCCACCTAGACTCTTGTTTGTTAAATGGAAACGCCTTGAGTGTGTTGGATGCTTGTGATTTGATGGTGTGCTAGAATCATGCACGATGTGGTAGGTGTCGTGGTGGATCCGCAGGAGATACCCGGTTTGCATTCATATGTAAACACTTTTTTTCTTGATGCTCAAACATAGAGAACGCGTTTGATGATTGTGACACATAAATAGATTCATTTCATATGAATTGTTTATATTGCTTTCTTGTTATTATACGAAGTGCTGACCTGCTGAGTGATGTGATTTCCCGGGGTCCTCTAGGACTGCCTATAGAAGTGAGGTTGTTACATAGTTGTGGTCAACTTATAATTGATCCTTGTTTTCCCTCTCATGTGTATTTGGTTGCAGAGCACGGTTTGGAGGCAGGTGCTAGGTGCTAGTTAGCTTGCCAAAAAGAAAATGAAAAGAATTGCCTTGCGAAGTGCTTTACTATTTCTTACACTTTCTCTCATGTTGTTCCGGCCTACGTGCGGAGGTTGGTTTTATTCCTTTATTCTTTTGGACTAGTGATGTAACAACCATAAGACTATGGACTTTGGTAGTTCATTCTAGATTGGGGACACTCTTATTTTTGTAGTAGTTTTTCGCTACTAAATTAGTATTATGTGATGATGATACTTATTGGAATAGTTCTTTTATTACACTTATTAATATCTAGTTTGTGATGGTTGTATGGTGTGGGGCCCGGCCGGACCCATAATATACGACAGTTATAGGTGGGGTGTTACACACTGTCTCCGTCTAAAGGTTTCATTATTGGATTGCTAATTAATTATAGGTTGTTAAAGTTTCAATCAACTATTGCCAATGTAGTCTATGTTAGAAGAGGAGAAATGAGAAAATAGTAGTACATATATTCATCCTCAAAGGGGGCTATTTATAGGATTACAACAAGACTCTTAAACCGAACTCACAATGTGGGACTAAACTCCTAAAGACTCCAATAGACTAATATAATAATAACTCATAATTCCAACACTCCCCCTCAAGCTGAAGGGGGACCCTTCAGCTTGGACACAACAAATAACGACAATGGAGGTAGATGATGCGGGACAAATCATCAGACGAGCCACCGGGGAAATACCAAACCGGGGAATCAAGCCGGGGACATAGCCACACACGACGCTGACTCACACACGACGCAGGACCCACACACGACATGGACTCGCTGGAAACCAGTCAACCAACATCACATACACACACAACATGCGAAGAGAACGAAAGATGTGGAGCAAATCATCAAACGAGTGATCGGGGATAATCCATCAGGGATAATCTGTCGGGGATAAGCCGCAAGAAGGGCGGTCCCACACGACACAGTCCCACACGACACGGTCCCACACGACACAACTCGATGAGACAAGAACACCAACATAATAGCTCCCCAACACATGACCAATCGAAAGAAAAATGGGGAGACACATACAACACACGACATAAGCCTAGAGGCCGTGTGGAACGAAGGCAAACAGTCGGGAAAGATCATCCGAGTCGCCTTCATCCCAACACTCCCCCTCACGTGGATAACACGTGCAAAAAGGCAGAAATCGTAAAGATACGCAAACTAAGGCGAACACAACAACACAACAAAACCTAAAAAAAGAAGAAGGAAACAACAACATCAGCAGCCGGCAACACCGGAAGAAGAGCAGCGACAAGTAGAGGGCTGCAACAGCAAGAGGGCTGCCGGGCCGGAGACAAATCAGCAGCAACAACAAGAGGGCTGCCGGGCCGGAGACGAATCAGCAGACGGAAGAAACCTGGAAGAAAGCCACCGACGGGCTCAGCAACAGACGAAAGAAGCCACGACCCCAGCGGGCTCAGCAACAGCAGACGGAAGAGGATGAGCAGAGATCGACGATGACCAGCAGGCCAGTCGATGACGAGAACGAAGAGAAGCACAGTACACCGTCGCAGGAAGAAGCAGATGGCGACTTCGACGGGAGAAGCAAGCGATGATTTCGATGGGAGAAGCAGGCATCGACGACGGCAGACGCGCTGACGGGAAGCAGCGTCAACGAGAACGACGGGAAGCAGCGTCGATGGAAAACGACGGAGACGGGCCAAGATCCGCTCCCGTCGATGGAATCCGACGTCGATTCCGTTCAACGGGAGCGGGAGCGGAAGCACGAGACGCGACGGGAGGCGAGCGAGAGATGGACCGGCCCACGGGAATTGATATTTTTTAGGGTTTCAGATCGAGAAGCTCTGATACCATGTTAGAAGAGGAGAAATGAGAAAATAGTAGTACATATATTCATCCTCAAAGGGGTCTATTTATAGGATTACAACAAGACTCTTAAACCGAACTCACAATGTGGGACTAAACTCCTAAAGACTCCAATAGACTAATATAATAATAACTCATAATTCCAACAGTCTACCGTACCAGTCTTGAGCTAATATTAAAATTAGGTTTGCAATCATTATAACTGACAACAAAGAAGGTGATATGATCTCTCATTAAATGCTTAAGATCATCAATAACTTGTATAGATTTTCTACTTTCTGCATATATTCTTATCTGTGGATCTCCCCAAGTCTAAAAATGCAGAATATTTCTATGTGATGATTAATTTGTGCATCTTTTTTTTTTCCGATCGACAAAGATGAAAAAACGTTTACAAGCACAATTTTAAGTGGCAGCTTGGAGATACCAAGTTTTGAACCGTTGAGCTGGAGTATTAGGCTCATATATTCTTGGGTGCATGCAACTACTGAACTTGCATAATACCTTCTTACCACACCCTATTCATAGTTATGCCACTTAGAAGATATACACTATTTCCTTCAAGTCAGTATGATAAAGCATCTCTTGTAGCCCTATGGTTTTCATTCAAAGCATTTTCTCACAGACATAACAGTTTGTACTGTTTCTGAATCTCCATGATTTGATTTTTAAGTGAGTATTTTAACCATATGTTTCTTAGTCTTCCGTATGTTATTTGCAAACATTCATATGCTTTGGTGGTACAAAAAAGGCGCGCCCATTTTTTCATTTTTGGATTAAGAGGTAATTCATAAATATTTACAATATCATGTTTTATTTTATACTTTTCTGAAGAGAGTTTGGTTATCAATATTCTTGTTGTATGACTTGATTTTCCTCTCTCGGATATGTCATTGATGTTTATTCTCTTTTGCCTATTATTTGATATATTTATGAGATATTGTGGTTTAATGTGGTCTGTCGTATTGCCTTAGGGTTTGATTCCACGGGCAAAGTTGCTCTTAACACTTGGAGGGACATTCTTTTTGGGATTTTGGCCTTTGATCTTGATCACCGTCTCTGCTTTTGCAGCTCTATACCTTGTAAGTTGGAAATCATCCTTTCTTCTTGTGCTGTCATCTAGATTAAGACCAGGTCAGTAGAGAAATTGTTGGATGGAGATCTGATTGTTTAAAAAATGAATAAATTGTAATATGAAAACTTTAGATATGCAATGAATTAAATCATTTTTTTTTTAAAATCTCTCTCACACATGCACATGCACATGCACACAAACTATCGAGAGTGCATGGGAGCCCGTGCTTAAAACCTGTTTGCACCAGTTTTTTCCAACAATGCAGAAAAGTTCAGTGACACTACACTAGCTTTGTTGCAACCTAAATTAGGTTATGCTAACATACTCTCGCTTGCAACCTATCGAGCATAGTGTTATGAGTTTTTTGGTACTGCAAAAAAATTTACCGCAGCCTAGTTATATACAAAGGGACATCGTGCGCTCTTGCTACTATTAAAAATATATACATATATTTTGGCCCTACCTAATGCTCGGTAAACTTAGTTAATGCCAGAGAATATGCCCATAGTGTTATTATTTTTATTTTAAAATTAATGTCTTAAATATCAGCATATGACATTCAACATAACGGTTTAGCATGGGTAGTCATGCTCTAGCTATATATGTGGGGCGGCAATTAATGCAACATTTTATTTTATCTATATATATATATATATGAGCAGCTCCGCACGGGCTTCGCCCGTGCTCGCTGACTCTTAGCGGGCTGCGCCCGCATTCGAGCGGG
Source organism: Dactylorhiza incarnata (assembly GCA_033032865.1). NCBI lineage: Eukaryota > Viridiplantae > Streptophyta > Magnoliopsida > Asparagales > Orchidaceae > Dactylorhiza > Dactylorhiza incarnata. Next base: position 2,317,445 of record JAWHQI010000284.1, on the reverse strand, counting down.
CTGCGCCCGCATTCGAGCGGGCTGCGCCCGCATTCGAGCGGGCTGCGCCCGCATTCGAGCGGGCTGCGCCCGCATTCGAGCGGGCTGCGCCCGCATTCGAGCGGGCTGCGCCCGCATTCGAGCGGGCTGCGCCCGCATTCGAGCGGGCTGCGCCCGCATTCGAGCGGGCTGCGCCCGCATTCGAGCGGGCTGCGCCCGCATTCGAGCGGGCTGCGCCCGCATTCGACAGTACCCGGTCGGCGACGGCAGGCTTCGCCCGCCCCCTGCGGAAGCCTGGCTCACACCACACACCTGCTTTTTCTGAGCTAGAGATCAGACTTCGGAGACGCCGGCGGCCGGGAGCAAGGAATTCTTTCTCTTTCTGTGTTGCTTGCTGCTGGTTCAAAACGTGGGGTTGAAACACGAGAGTTCAAGAGGAAGAAACCGAGAAGATCCGCTCATGGTTCTTTTGATTTCTCTTCCAATATGCTAGTCAATTCCCCTTCCTGACATTTCTTTCTGGCTGCTTGGCCTGTAGTGGTGTCACTCAAAGAGGATGGATTCTTTGAGTGTGTGACTTGTACATATGAGTATTCAAAATGACCGTAAAAAAATATGCATCAGTATTTCAATATTTATTTTGTAATAAAATATTCGTATATACGCAAAAAATTTATATATATATATAATAGGTTTAGGACAATAGCCTATTATTTGTGTAGGAGTTCTAGTCAAAAACTTTTTAGATTTGATGAATATTTTTTTATTGAGATATTATGTAATTACATAAATGAGCTAAGATTTATATAATTACAAAACTTTATTAATATATGTTAAGTAATTAGCATAAAAGGAGGGTTATATTGGACATGTTTTGAATGTTGCACCAAAGACAACTTTTCTCTTTATTGTAGTAAAAGATGATGGTGAAATTGTAGACAAAATATATAGATTATGTTTTTTTAATTAAAATCGTGACACTTGACAATTACGTGCCACTGCGAGGGGTAAATTCAGGAAAAGTACGTGCAGACACGAAATAATTGTCTTTTAAATAGTGTATTGGCACGATAATTAAAACTGATTGGTAATTATGAAAAAACCCTTAACATCATGTTATATTTTATAGAAGCTAATTTAGAACTTGAATCAACTATACAATTTTATCAACGACTATATATTTCCCATTTGGAGAAAACGAGTGACAGACACGGGGCTCCGCCCCTACGGCAAACCACAACAGTACCTCAACTGTTGTAGTGCACGGGGGGCCCCCGTGCCCTGCACGACATTATCCTGACCACGATATTGTTCTGACGCGACGACGCTCCAGCCGCTCGCAAATCCCTTAGTGTTATACTCCGCTCGTCGCTCATTTTGCGGTGTGCACGAGAGTTTGCGAGCGGCGGGGAGAATACCTTTTTATTGTGGTAGAAGACTTTGTCTATATGAGAGCACATTTTTTAAAATAAAAAAAATCACATAAATTTTAACAAATGGATTTTTTTAAATAAAGAGGGGTAAAATCGGAAAGAAATGTTTAACTAAAGGGTGTTTTTCCCTTTTAATATAGTATACAGCAACACTCAACCCTAAATCCTTTTAATATAGTATAGATATAATAAAATTACAAGAGTGGATGTAGTGCAATTGTGTCACAGCGGAACTCTAATGAGTGAATGATAATGTAGTGTTGAGCTGAATCTAAATTAATTTATTAATAGTAGATGTTATAATCATTTATTATAGAGATTTGACATTATAAACACTAGCAAAATCTAATTAAAATTAAAGAAAGATTGCTCAATTAGACGTTCGGCGAATAAACCTTTCAAGTAAAATAAAATCGAGCAAAATTCTACAAATCGATTTCCCTAATAATATATATTCACAAAGTATTCAACAATAAATAAAACTTCACACAACAAACTTACATAGATGTAGGAGGCTGCGGAGGTGAAATGCTGATGGTATAGGGGCTGGACAGCAGTTTCGACAGTAGATTTGCACCAATTTCAGGTGGTGCCGAAGTAAGGGAAGGGTGGGGGAAGACTTCAGTGTGGAGATGAGCACCAATGAACAAATTATCCTCCGTTCGATGTATATTTAGTTGCTATTGAGGTTGTCAGCGTCACATGACGTCGCGCTTTCGTGACTCACCGCCAATATTGATAGACTCTACTTCGGGGGCCCGATCCCACCATAGCAGCCACCGATCCCACCAGAGCAGCCACCGATCCCACCAGAGCAGCCACCGATCCCACTAGAATAGTTGTTCTCTAACCAGCGTGTTGGGAAAAGCCTCTTGATTTGGTATATCAAGTTATTTCAGATGAATTAAGTCATGTGTTATTGTTTGCATAAAGACAAATTTTATAGGTATGACAGATTGCTATGCTTAAGAAGTAGTCAAAACATTGATGAACAACTCAAAAAGTTAAGAAAAGATGTCAACGTACGTCGAGTTATACTTAAGGAAGAAGTCGACGTACGTCGAGTATTATGTAATGGACATGTCAATGTACTTTGAGTAGTCCTATTTTATGCTTTAATTTTAAACTAATATATGCAGCAATATATCAAGATCTGTAAAACAGGAGTCATAGTTTCAATATGTATATATATACATCTATACATTGAAACATTCTCTTCTCAATTCAATCTCAACATACGTCTACTCATCTCCAAGACGTTGTGTTTATGTTCTGCCTAGCAAACATCACATGAATAATTACAGCTATACTCCTTGTGTCGTGTTTGTTCCAACGATATACCAGAGCATAAGTATGAAGGAGCCCACGTCTACAGGATATCAGAGTTCAAGAAGTCGTGTGACGACTTATATGCAGATAAATTTCGAAGACATCTTGAACATATTAAGGCAAGATCCTAGGTTCGATTATAACCGTTAAGATCTGATTATGTAAGGCTTTTATTTCTTGGTGAAACCGACTTAGCAAGTAATAATTCTTTATTTTTGGATATATATTTTATGATACAGCAGACTGATTGTAACGATTGTAGAGATATATATTTCGTCTCTCTCTCTCTATTGTTTGTCTTCTTCCTTCTCTTTTCTCCCTATTCTTCTTCTTCTTCACATGATCTGATACAATTGCAGTCATCAAGGATCATCTTCTTTCGATCAAAAGACTGTTCATCAAGAAGAAATCACAAAAGGAGTTATCAAATACAATTTCACAACAGATTCAACCTTCTGCCTATTGAATCTAATCCATCAAGAAAAATCGCCAACTATCTCTCTCTGTCTTACTCAGTGCTGATAAAAGAGTCAAGTTCTCAGGAATCTGTTGGAGAAGAATAAGTCAACTGATTATATCCCTGTTTGCAATCTTCTCAAAGAGTTCGTAGAATCTCTCTTCCTAAAGATTCGTTTTTGGTTTTAATCCTCCTTATCAAAAGGATCTGTATGTGGTTTTGAGTCTACCTTATCAAAAGACTCTTACAGTGATTTTTGATCCACCTTATCAAAAGGATCTAAGGGTGATTTTGAGTCGACCTTATCAAAAGGCTCTCTGATTGGTTTTAATCCTCCTTATCAAAATGATTCATGTTTGGTTTAGCCACCTTATCAACATGCTATTGGTTTGAGAGACCTTATCAAAATCTCTTGTGGTTCTTTGAATCTCCTTATCAAAAGATTCAGTTGTAATCGGTTCTAAGAGTCTCTTTATCAAAAGACTCAGTACTCTCTATAGTGGATAGCCTACCAAGGGGTAGAAGAGGGGAAGTACCCAAATTTGGGGAACCTCTATAAAAACTGTCTTCTGGATTGCATATACCTTAGTTATTTTGTCTGTTTTTCTTGATTACTTTTCTGCTGCATAATAATTAACAAAAATAATAATTTGTGGTTGTGCTTTGAATGATTAAAAATGAAAAAGTTTTTTAAATACTGTATTCACCCCCCTCTAGAGTTATTCTTCCTACCCTACCTTTTACAGCGCACAGAGAAACTCCACTCTCTGCATGTTTTGTTTCCCAACCATCGTCTCCGATTGGTGCACTCACACAACAGGTACCGTCGCCATCAATTCCTGCGATCTCCATCCCACAGCCTATGCTCCATCCACCTGTTCCACCGACCTCTCTAGAGCCGTTCCTTCCGATGACCATTCCATACCCGACGTCGCCGCTTTCGATCGCCGCAACTCACATACAACAAAGTCCTTCGTCACCCTCGACCGCCCACCTGGCACACTCGCCCCGACTCCAGATATGTCAGTCAGTCTCTCGTCAGCAAACGCTTCTGCCACGCCAGATCCTTGATATTTGTGAGCACGATGGCGACCTGCCGCTCGAAGTAGCCTCCGTTACAATGATGCGCTATCAGGAGATGTTCTGGCAGGAAATCAAAGAGCCAGATGATCATGTCGTACAAGTCTCGTTCGAGCTTGAGAACAAGCTCAATTTGAAGGACGAGTGAGATGTTACGAGTCTCCACCGTCTATCGCTGGTTATATTACACATATTTTATCATGAGTCTTTATGTATTTGAGTTCGAGTTGTATGAGTCGAGTCGTATCAAGTCGAGCCGTATCAAGTTGAGTCGAGTCATTATAGTTTTAATGTTTTAGTGTTTTGCACATCTCTTTTATATTAAGTTTATTTACGTTCATGCCATTGTAAGTTCTATATATAAGGACCCTTGGAGTCTATGTAAAGACATCAATGAATTCATAAAGTCCATCCCCTTTCCCTTTAAAGAGATTATTGTAGCTCTCTCCTCCTGAGCACACCCTGCCTAGGCAATTGTGGTTTCGGCTCCTTTATATCCATCTTCCTTCATCATCTCCTCTAGCCGCTCCTCCAACGACTATCCGACGTTCTACGAGTTAGCCCGTAATACAAATGGTTACAATAATAGATGACAGTGGTTAATTGTGGCTATGACTAGTTTTTTGGTAGTTATATGTGGGGGATGGGTAGTTAATGTGGTGGCTTGGGAGTGGTGGGGGATGGTTATGGAAGATGAGGTAATTACCTTGCCTTCGACACCAAGGATCCACATAATTGGCATTGTGAGACAACCGTCAAAGCCCGAAATTTCTGTCCAAAATCTGCGATGTCTGAATATAAGCACCTAGACCCCTCTTTATAGACTTGAAACCCACTGTGAACGACTATGATTGTCCAAAACATAAAGTCACTAAATTCACATAAAATAAAAATACCAAAATGCATAAGAATATGTCGTCGATCTGAACACATCTATCGGCTTGGATCAGACATCAGATGATTCTATCCCCGTCTCCTCCATATGTAGACTCGTGCGGGCTCTGATAGGTGTCGGCCCGCCGCAATCCACAATAACCATCAATTCCTCCCAACTTTAGAGCATTCATCTCCGCTGAATGAAGATGATCATGCTCTCTACGAAACCCAGAGGAAAGTGAATCGAGCTCCTTTGGCGCTATCAAAGTATCATCAATAGTAACCCGCCGTCGCCAATGAACATGTGTCTCACTGTAGATCTGTATAGTGTTGCTGAAATGTCATGGCTCACAATGACTGCTATGCACTCGGTGGAAGAGTGTAGGTCCCTCAGGTGTTGAAGGAGGAACCATTGCCAAAGTAAGAACTTATGAATCTATTTTGGTATCACAACCATCACTCTACATTCAGCTGCCCACCAAATAGTCTCCATCCCTCATTGTTTTCAATGAGACGACTACCACCACGTCTTCCCACAAATCAACTCGCCACCAGTAGCAAGCCATTTCAACATCAGACCACTGGTTCCTAAGCCAATCATCAAGGAGCAGTCGTGAAGGTCGAAGTTCTGTACAACCTCTAAAGGACTAGTTCTCTGCAGCCCAGGCATCAACTCCCCGTGGTTGCTCTCTGGATCATCTTCCCGAAGCTCACTAAACTCAACTTCCCTATCTTCTAGCTAACCGTGTGCTCCTCTGCGCACCGCTCTGACTAGAGCGCTAAGACACTCTTCTTCTTCAGATCGGAGGATTTGCTCCCAGCAGGATCGAGCAGCCATCGCCTCTTCTAGCGCGTGCGTCTGCATGGGAGATGAAGACCATAATTCGTATGGCTTGCCGTTCTCGACTGTAGCGCTCCGCAAGCCTTCGTCATCATTCCCTGAAATTGTCCATTGAGCTGCACGCCTTCGTCCATTGAGAACACAAGTCTTTCTAGCCCAATGCAGGCCTTTCCCTATCCTTTTCGAGCCTGCCGCCAGCAGACAGAGCCCCACGAGCCTTATTTTCTCCTTTTCAAGCCTTCCCCAAATTAATTACGAGTGACATGCACGAATCTTCATCCCGATCAGTAACTGCGCCCGTGATAGGGCTCTGCCCCTATGTTTGAACTTTTTTTCGCAGTACCGCCAAGCACGGGCTTTGCCCCTATCCCTAACTACGACCATGACGGGGCTCTGCCCCTGTGTTGGACCGTGCCAATCATAGTCAACATGGTGTTCTTTGGTTCCTAGAAACAGTGAACTAAACGGAAGAAAATAATAAAGATGGGAGCATATGAATTTATACGATACTAAAAACAGGAATAGGAGAAGAAAAATTAAATTACCCGAAAAGTAGTCTACAAACAGCAAACCAAACACAAAAAGTAATAAGCCACATACATGTTGTGGAGTACTAAATCAAATTTAGGCCATAAGGGCCATATAACAATATATATAACTACTATGTTTACGCAAGTTTGAAACGCAGGCAAATCGCCACTACTAAGTTTACTATCATAGTTTTACACTGCCATACATATCCCAAATAGACCCTACTCAATCGACTTCTAACCAATTCAACCTATTGTCATAATATTTTACTTCATCCTCAACACCGCTAATGAATGTGCCGACTTCTACCCAAAATACAGTCATGACTAAAAACTTAAAGCATTTCCAATAATGGAAATGATTATTAGAACATATTATCAACAAATAATGTAAATGAGTAAATGACATGATAAACTACTTTAATTTGGAAAAAAATATATTAATTTCAAGAAAGAAAAAACATTAAAGCCACAACAATAAACAAATAGAGGAAAGGAACAACCCTAAACTTTTGCAGAGGAGCATTGCTGATAGGAAATAAACGTACGGAATGCACAAGACTACATTCGAAACAGGCAAACAGCCCCAGTTGAAATCCTTGATTTGCAATCTCAGAAATTAGAATGAAATAATACCGCTATACGAAGTACATGATCGGTTTCCCGATGTCGCCAGTAGCGCCAGTGATGGGGGTGGAGGAGAGGCTGGTGAGTCGGAGATGTTTGGGAGGGAGATGAGCGTAGCAATGTGTTACGGTCCACCAGGGCTGGAATCGGAGCTGCTCGAATACCCCACCACGTGAAGCAGCCCAGGGCAACGATCCATAGTCCGCCCCCGGTTAAGACTGCACCAGGGCCGCGGCCCATACACCCCAACCCGTCTCCAGGACCAGTTTAATCACTAGCGGGTTGTTGAGGTCGGGGCTTGAACCCCCGACCTCCTTGATAAGGAGCCTTCAACACGGCTCTCATCACCAACTGAGCCGCGACTCAGTTGGTGATGAGAGCCGTGTTGAAGGCTGCTTATCAAGGAGGTCGTGGGTTCAAGCCCCGACCTCAACAACCCGCCAGTGATTAAACTGGTCCTGAAGACGGGTTGGGGTGTATGGGCCGCGGCCCTGGTGCGGTCTTAACCGGGGGCGGACTATGGATCGTTTCCCTGGGCTGCTTCGCGTGGCGGGGTATTCGAGCCGCTCCGATTCCAGCCCGGGTGGACCGTATCACAATGCAGTGAGAATCTACCGGGCTAGGAGAGATCTTGCGAGCAGCAATGCAATGAGAATCTGTTAATCGAGAACCTCACCATTAGAAACCGATGAAGAAAGTACAGTTGAGGGTTACCGGAAAGAGTGCAAAGCGAAATCAGACTTATAAGAGCGGCGTCGGTTGTCTGAGCGCACGATTGAAGCTTATGGTGGAAATTAAGATCGGATGGTTGCCGAAAAATGTACAGAGCAAAATCAATCTGAGAAGAGCGGAGTCGGGTTTCCTGAGTACACGATTGAGGGGAGCGGCGAGCCTTTGGGTGTCGATTTCTGCAGCAGAACATACAGGAGGGACTTGTCGATCAAGCATCAAATAAGATATGAGGGGATGCACATTAGACTGTAGAGGCGCGATGAGGAAGAGAACGAGAGAGAATAGAGCGACGAGTCTTGCCGCTGACTCTGGATGCTGATTTTTGCAGTAGATCGGTGGAGGAGGATGTTGTCGATGGAGCGCCGTAGTTGATAGTTGTGTGTGTGCGGGGGGGGGGGGGGGGGGGGGGCACGGGAGCGATCAAATTGGGGTGCAACAGGAGAGAGCGTGGATGGCATACGCGAGGGTTATGGCAGGGGGATTTGAGAAAGTGGGGAACTGAGAGCAGGAGATGCAAAAGGGGCGGGAGTTTCAAATTTCGGACTCCTCATTTTTACGATAGGTGCGTGGAGAAGGGAGGGGGGATTTAGGTCGGGGATGAAATATTGGGGGGACATGTGGAGCTAGGAGGGGTTTCTTTAAATGGTATAGATAAAAAAAGCAAAATTAATTATTGATTTATTATTAGCAATTAATTAATTAATTTTATAAAAAACAGATATTATTAATGACTCAATAATTTATCAATTAATTAATTTTAAAATAATAATGATGACGAAGCTTCTCTTGGAGAACAAGAAACCCATGCCGTTGGGACCTCAACAAACTCAAGCGTGCTTGGATATCGGGGATCATCACCATGTGTCAGCTGAGGTTGCCCGACATACATATTTGTAGACATCGACAAAATGGGAACAAGATACAACCAGCCCGGCGGTTGCTCACACACATTTTACGCCACGCCCATTCCAAACTAGATGGCCTTATAGCTGCACAACGATATATCCAACCACTCATTACATTCTCAACGATCATGCTCAACTAAGTACAGGTCATTGATATTTTGACCAGTCCAGCGGTCGACATGTACCATTGTTCTCATCCAGCAAGACACCCCTCTACAACTAATTGTACGCGCAAAGACCGACGATGTTTCCATCGACTCTTCTCTCGTACACACGATGATCAGTATTGTTCTGAGCAGTCACCTGGTTCCCCATGAGGAAGACATGACATCCACATGTAGATTATTTTTCACCCTTATGTTACATCTTTTAGACACAACGTTGCTGGCCATTGTTCTGGAGAGAGATTAAGGAATCAAATGATTAATCTAGCCTTCAGGTCAAGACTCTATTCCATTGTTCCGAGCTCTAGGACAAGCTTGAAGAAAAGGATACCTGATGTGTTATGGGTATAAACTAGTCACCCTTTTATTTCACATTTTTATGTATCGTATTAGATCCATGTTTTTGATGATATTAAGAGTAATCGCAAACGTTGCGATTAATTATCATGATAGGTGAGTCATTAATAGTTGCTAGTGGATAAGAGTCATGTAATCCTATTTAAAGACATGAGATGTTGGAACGAAGAAAAGATTATATTAATCTCCTTTTCCTCTTAGTTCTCTTCTCGTCCCACTCTCTCTAACCCTAAACACTCAAGGGCATCGTGAGGTTGAGTCCGTATCTGTCGTTGCATCTCGTAGGTTGATCTTGGCTCCCTTCAGACGACTCCCTTTGTATCTTTGACATCTCCACTACCCTTGCCACCTTCAGCCACCTCATCAACAAGCTTCCAATCATGTTACGGGAGGCTCATAATAAACACCAAAAATACTTCGGACTTTTTCCTAATGAAATAAGCCCAAGTCATGCTAGTATAATTTGTTACAATTGTATTTTAGAGTAACTGCTTGCAAGAAGAAATCTCACAGTCGGGTCTCAGTACAATCAATAAATTCCTATGTTTTTGTTGTTGTTTATTTTTGTGTTATTTTATGTGTTGTGTTACCGTCTAACCCGTAGAATGTCGGAGAGTCGTTGGAGGAATGAACAGAGACGGTGATAGCAAAAGAAGTGGGATACAATGAGTTGGAACTGCGATTGCCTAGATGGAGTGTGCTTGTGAGGAGAGAGAGAGCTACTATAATCTCTTCAAGGGGAAATGGGATAGACTTCATTAATTCATTCCCTCCATTACATGACTTTAAGGGTCCATATATATAGGATTTACAATGACATGGACGTAAATAAACCCAATATAAAAGAGATGCGCAAACACTTAAAACATTAAAACTCTAATGACTCGTAACTATGACTCGACTCATACAACTTGAAATAAAATACATAAACACTCGTAATGAAATAAGCGCAACATAACCGGTAACGGATGTTGGGGACCCATAACATTTCATCCTTCAAATTGAGCTTGTCTTCAAGCTCGAGCAAAGTACGGATGATGGGATCATCTGGCTCAAGAAGGGAGTCCCGGTGAATGCAAGAGCTAGGTGTCGGCGGACTGAGTGGCGTTGGGAGCCGGTGCGGTAGAGGCACTTGTTGAGGGAAAATCGCTAGAAGTAAAAGCTGGGTACATGTCGAGGGTGCTCGATGCTAACAGAATGTCATGGGTGACAATGGAGCCCGCAAAGTGGAACCGCTGTGGTCGGGTGTGGCAGTTTAAAATGGGGAACAATCGCCGAAAGGAATGATTTGAGAGTAGCTGATGGGGAAGGTTGCGCGAAGCGCGAAGCCAACAAAGGATGTGGCCGGAGGAGAACGACGGAGATTAGTAACTTAGACCAAGGAGCCTGAGAAATGTGAACCAAAGTGTTCGGAGGTGACAACAGTTGTGTCTGGAGGAGGTCGTATGGGGTGGCGGCGACATGGATTGCGGTGATGTAGTCGTCAGGCTTGATGGCAACGCGCAGATCGTACATCAAGAGATCGTAGTCATCAAAGTGGATGATTTACCGAGGGAAGCAAGGGCAACCTGGTTTCGTGCTTGCATTTCTTGGTGTTGGACTGTAGTTTCGGCTTTAGTTGCTGTTGAAGAAACTATATACTAAGGCCCATAATAAGACCCAACTAGAGCTCACTAGCTCTTTAGGTTTTAGTTCCACGTCTTAGAATGAGATTGTCTTTCCTCCCTCTCTTCTTATATAAGTGTAGAAATATTTGTATGATAAATATATATGGGAAATTAATAAAATAATTTATTTTTCTATTTTTCCGTGTTTTTCCACATCGTATCAGAGCCAAAACGGATCTTAAGGAATTTTCTCTCTCTTCGATCTCCTAGCCTGACCGCGAGTTCTAGCGGTCTGGAGTTTTCTGTTCCCTTCTGTTCTCTGTCTCCGTTCTCCGCTCGGCAGTCCCCACCGTCTACGACTCTTTTAGATTTCTCAGCTGCCAACCGGGCCCCACCCTCTGGTGTTTTACCGCGAATTCTCCTTTCTAACCGCGTTGTTTATCGTGTGAGCTCTCCTGCGATCTCAGTCGCCGAGCTCCCTGATCGCGCTCTTTCTTCTGGTCGCAATCCTCGCTCAATTCTCGTGCTTGCATGATCGCACTCAGTTCCCGCGCGTCTTCTTCTGCTCGCTTGGTCGCTGACCTCTGCTCGCTTCTTCTGATCGTGCTTCTTCTTCTTCTTCTTGCCTGATCGCCCTCTTTCTTCTGCCCGCCTGGTCGATGCCATCGTTTGTTCGCTGACCTCTGCTCCCCATCAGTTCTTGCCCCAGCCTCCAGTCACAGAGCTCAAGTCGCCAGAACGCTCAAGTCGCAGAGCTGGTCGCACAGCTCGCTCCGCGCCTCTGCTCGACTCGTTCTTGCACGCTTCTGATCGTTGCCGAGCACCTCTGTTCTAACCGCCGCATCTGTCCGCCGGAGCCCAGTCTGCCGAGCTGCTTCCTCTTCACTGAGCTGTTTCTTGGCCGCGCACTGTCTCTTGTCCGCAAGATCCTGCGAGCTTTCTTCAACGTCGTTGCTGCACACCTCTACCTTCTCCTGCTCTGTTCCGCGGCGTGACCGCATCTTCGGGCATCCTCCCCGCTAGTTTTGCCGGCCCGTGCAGCGGTTCCTCTTCCCGAAGTTCGCGATGAACTTCGGATCACCACTATCTCCCTTAGTGGGAAGAAGAATTTTGTTGAGTGGGTGCACTCTGTTCGCCATGTTCTTCAGACGAAGGGCCTTCTTCTTCATCTGACCAATGTTACTCTTACTGAGCCCACCGAAGAATGACTCCGTGATGACGGCCGTGTCTAATCTGGGATTTTAAACTCGATGGATAGTGAATCATATCGTATGACCATGTATTATGAGACGGTCAAAGCCATGTGGGAGGAACTTCGCTCCCTTTATTCTGGAAAGGACATTTTGCAACATCTGTTTGTCATCATCACAGACCTTCAATCTCTCGACTCAGGGGTGGCTGGCAACTTAACTTCTTTTGTTGCACGATCCAAAACTCTAGTCGAGGCCTGGATTCAACATCAGCTACCAACAGTAGATCTCGCTGCCCAACATACTCAGAAAGAAACCGTTGGCATCACCATGATGATGGCTCGTGTTTCGCCTCATCTCCACAGTGTCTGGGCTCAGATTTTGTCTTCCTCCACCAATCCTTCTCTTTCGGATGTGTGCTCCATGCTTTTAAAGGTCACCCCCCATGCTCCTGGAGCTCTCTCTCCGGCTTTGCTCCAACAATCTTCTACACCTCACCCCGCTCCTCCATCAGCTCGGGGAGGTCGCACCTCTTCTCATGGTAGGGTTTGCAACAGTCGCGCTCGCGTCAAGTGTACATACTGCGTCATGGATGATCATCTCGAGACCATGTGTTATCGCAAGCATGGTGTGCCACAACACCCGCATGCCTCTATTCCAGTCAATGCTCCCACCAACAATCAAACCGACATTGATGCCTTGCGCACCCAGCTCCATCAACTTCAAGGGATAATCAGCCGTTCCTCAGGCTCTGTTGCGTCTATCTCCAATGAAGGTATCTCCTGTCACTCCTATAGTCCAACTTGGATTATGGATTCCGGAGCAACCCACCATATTACTCCAAAGAAACCTCCTCAATACTTGGACTCTGAACACCCTAAGTACACCACTGTGGCCAATGGAGACACCACCCAGGTTTCTGGATCAGCCGACATGCCCCTTACTCCCTCCATCTCTCTTCGCCCGGTTCTTCATGTTCCGGGCTCTCCCTTCATTCTTCTCTCAATTAGTCGTCTAATTCAAGACCTTGATTGCTATGTAACTTTTTCTTCAATCTCCTTTGTTGTGCAGGATCGACGGACGCAGACTATCATTGATAAAGGGCAATTGACAAATGGGCTCTACACTCTGGACATCTCTACCTCAGCTGTCTCCTCCGTTAGCTCCGTTGAATGACATTGACGTCTTGGACATGCCCCTCTCCCAATCCTCAAGAAAGCTCTTCCCGCTCTCTCCCTCAAAGACTTCACATGTGAGTCTTGTATCTTCATCAGATAACATCGTTCTTCTTTTTCTCCTCATTGTACTCGGAGCAATGCTCCTTTTGATTTAGTCCATTCTGATATTTGAGGATCTTATAAAACAACTAGTATCTCTGGTTATCACTACTTCCTTACTTTTATTGATGATTACTATGTTACGGGATTTCGTTTGATATCTCGTTCGCAAGGGAAGGAGAGGGAAGTCCCGTAGAGGATTGACGTTGACCTTGCTAGTTCCCTTCAAACCTATCTCGCTGGAGGAGGGAGCGACGGAGGGGAGAAAGGAGAAGGGCCAAGCGAATCGGCAGAAGCTGGCGTTCGGCGGGTGCGGGCTCACGATACGGGATGCGGTATCGGCTAGGGTGTCAGTTACGTGAGGTAGAGAGATAAAAGAATTAGAGAGAGAGAGAGTTTTGATTTATGGTTTGCATAACTCCCAACCAAGCAAGCTCAACCCCTTAATCGGTTGGATCCCCAACCACAACCAAGGTCCATAGTAAAAATATAAGTGTCGAATTAAAGATACAATACAGAAACATAAAATAAGGAAACTAAGCTGCGTGCGCTGATGTGCGGCGCTTGTACATGATCCCCCAACGCGGGTCTGTAACATCTCCGCCCGCGTCGACATCAAGCTTGTCCTCAAGCTTCTCCTGGAGCTGTGGGGGTAAGTGGACCAAGAGTTCTGGAGGTGACACCCCCACGAACGTCTTCAACTGCGAGATGTGGAACACGTCGTGAATCCGAGCCTCAGACGGAAGTTGGAGACGACAGACCACCTTTCCAATGCGCACGGAAACCATGAACGGCCCGTAGAACTTGGGTCCCAACTTGTTGTATGAACAACTCGCGGTGTCTCTGGTTGTAGGCGGTCTTCATGCGGGCCTGAGCCTGAAGCAGTCGCTCACGGGCGAAGGTGAGGGCCTGGTCACGCATGGAAAACTCAGTATCAATAGTGGATGAGCGGGCGGAGGCGCTGGCATATGTGAGGAGGCGAGGTGGATCCCTTCCATAGACTAGGCGGAGAGGCGTGGTCTGCAGGGAGGAATGGTAGGACATATTGTAACAATACTCCGCCCATGGAAGACATCGTGCCCAATCCTTGGGGCGATCCCCAGTAATATAGCGCAGGTACAACTCGAGCGTCCGATTGGCCACCTCCGTCTGTCCGTCTGACTGCGGGTGGTATGCCGAAGAGAGTGTCATCATGGTGCCACATAATGCGAAGAGCTCCTGCTAAAATAGGGAGGTGAAGATCTTGTCCTTGCCAAACACTATACTCTCCGGAATGCCATGTAAATTGAACACTTGGTCGAAGAAGATGCGGACCACCACGTCCCTAACAATAGGGTGACTCATCACCATGAAGTGCGCACCCTTGGACAAATGATCGACCACAATGAAGATGATGGATCGGCTCCGCGAAGTAGGTAGCCCCTCAATGAAATCCATAGATATGTTAGCCCAGATTTGTGTAGGGACGGGAAGAGGCTGGGGCAATCCGGGGGTAGTAGGTGGTCGGCTTTACTGCCCTGCCAGGCAGGGCATAGGGCGATGAAGTCTTGGACCCTCCCGTTTGAGTCCCTTCCAAAAGAACTCAGCTCGGACCCGCTGAAGGGTCTTATGAACCCCTTCATGTGTGGTGCCATGGAACCATGTCAGAATATCTAGAATCAAGGTAGAAGTAGGTGAAGGATAGAGCCGATCCTTGTATAGGATGAACCCATCCCGAGCTGTCCTAGGCAAAGGCGACATCCCTGCCTCAATGCGACGATGGAGCTCGCGTAGAGTCGGAGTGTCCTGAATCTCCCTCTGCAGGCGGTGGGGAATGGTCGAGGTCGGCTGAGAAATGGCCAACAAAGATCCCTCCTGATAGTCGCGGCCGGAGAGGGCGTCGGCGGCCCGATTCAAGGCACCCGCCTTGTATTCCACATAGAAGTCAAAAGCACAACTGTTTACTGATCCAACGCTGCTGCGGGAAGTGGTGAGGCGCTGCTCCAATAGGTACTTGAGGATGAAATGATCGGTGCGAATAAGGGCCGCCCCCATAAGTATGGCCGCCAATGTTGGACGGCTTTGGCCAGTCCAATCAACTCTTGCACGTAAGCCTGAAGCTTCTGATGATGAATGGCGGTCCGGCGGCTAAAATAGGCGATAGGGTGGCTCCCCTGTTGGAGCACCACACCGCACCTTGTCCGGAGGCATCACACTCTACCTGGAATTCTTGGTCAAAATCCGATATACGCAACACTGGGGCCAATACCAGGGCCTGCTGAAGAGCACGAAAAGCGATCATCGCTGAGTCCTCCCATTCGAAGGATTGCCACTTTAAGAGGGTAAACAATGGTGCTGCAACGACGCTGTACCCTTGTATAAAACGCCGATAGTAGCGTGTGCTAGGCCAAGAAAACCCCGGAGTTCTCGCTGGGATTGGGGGATGGGCCAATCGGTCACGCCCTGGATCTTGAGGGGGTCAGCGGACACCCATGTACTGTCAACAACATGCCCCAAGTAGGAGACCCGGTCAGTCCCAAAAGAACACTTGGCTTGCTTCAAGAAAAGCCGGTGAGTGCGGACTAACTGAAAAACCGCTCGAAGGTGGCCCAGATGGGACTCCCAAGTAATGTTGTAGACTAAAATGTCGTCAAAGAACACAAGTACGCAATGACGTAGCAAGTCATGAAATACCTCATTCATGAGGGCCTGGAAGGTGGAAGGGGCATTGGTGAGCCCGAAGGGCATCACGAGGTACTCAAAGTGACCATGGTGGGTATGGAAAGCTGTCTTCTTTACATCCGCGGGGGCCATGCGCACCTGATGGTACCTGGAGCAAAGATCCAGCTTGGAGAAGAAGCGGACACCGTGCAACTCGTCTAGTAGCTCCTCCACAACCGAAATGGGAAACTTGTCCTTCACCGTCCGCGCATTCAACTCGCGGTAATCGACGCAAAAATGCCTTGTATCGTCCTTCTTATGGACCAACAAGACTGGAGAGGAGAAGGGGGACATGCTGTGTCGGATGATACCCTGCGCAGCATATCGTCGCACTGTCGCTCAATCTCATCCTTATGCCGAAACGGGTAGCGGTAGTGGCGAACCACTACGGGGGCCATCTCCGGCAAGAGGCAAATGCGGTGATCACGGCGCCGTAAGGGTTGAAGATCCGTCGGGGCGTTGGTAGTGTTGCTGTACTCCTGTAAGAGAGTCTCGAGGCCGGAGGGCTCTGTCGGGTCGGCACAGGCGAGAAAAACCTGTCGGTCACTGGTCGTTGAGCGGCTCTGCCACACCGTCTGGTGAGGATGACGGCCCCATGTCATTGTTAGTGTGTCGAAATCCCACAGAAGTGGCCCCAAGGTGCAGAGCCAGCGCACTCCCAACACGGCCTCGAAACCCCGCAGGGCAATCACATAAAAGTCCACGTGGGAATGGTATCCCTTCACCACAATCGGCACCGCGCGGCAAACTCCCGTGCACGACATGGACATGTCATTGGCAACGGAAACTCGGAGGCTCGGACGTGCCGTCACCGACAATTGAAGATGCTGAGCGGTGATGCTACTAAGAAAACTATATGTACTGCCCGAGTCCATAAGAGCGATTTAGCTGTTGGCCCACAACTGAAATCTATAGCTGAATCGTATCCCCCGACTGAGGTCCCGACATGTCATGAATAGAATTCTCGAGATCTCCTGTGTCCTCTTCCCCTATGTCCTCATCAGAGTGATCCTCTGTAACGTATCTAAATTAATAAAACTAGAGTGGTGTGCGAGTATGAGTTTTGAGGGTGCGGCTAGCGATCTTGGTCTGCGGTTAGCAAATCTAACCTAACTATTAAAACACCTTACCCGACACTCCCACTCATCTCTCGCGTGAATCAACCACCCGTATCTCTCTCGATCGCTCTCCCTCTCGCGTGCGCCTCTAGTAATTGAGCGACAAACTCCCGATCTCCCCTACCTCTTCCCCGTCGCCGGTGATTAAAGGCCGACAGAGCTTCGTTAGCCGCCGCCGTCGGTAGGGAGAAGGAAGGAGCCGACCTGCTTCATGCCGAGTTCTTGCTAGGGATTTCACCGAGATCTGTAAGGGGAGCTGTCGATCTAGACGCCCCTTTTTGCCGAGCTCGTCCAAGGCCCTCTCGGTGTGCTGACCTAGCAAGAAGGTGGTGGAGCTTTGTATACAACCCTCCCTACTAGCCGACCAAGTGGTAGCAGAGATCCCGTCGTGGTTTTGGTTGCTGCCGTAAAAGGTTGCCGAATTTTCCTCTTCCATTTCCTTGTTGGTGGCCGGTCGAGGGCGTTGAATCGAAGTGGTGGAAATTCCCAACCTCCTTGAGGAGGAGGCCGACTAAGACCGTTGTCGTGTGAACGTTGAACGGAGTTTGTCAAGTCCACCTTGTCGAAGAACTCTTGTCGAGATCTCCTCTTGTTCGAGGAAGGTTGCCAAGGATCGTTGTGAACAGTCGTTGTAGAACTCGTGTTGCCGAAAGAGTGTTGATCTTGCAAAGAGGAAACCACTACGGTCGTTTCCAATGGCTCCAAAACACGCATCAAGGGTAACGATTCCTTTCCCCGGTCTTAGGACCGTATTTTCTGTACTTTCATGCTTGTGATGATTTCCGTGGAATGAGAGTCCCCTCACGTCGTTCCGGTTGAGGATGGGGATTCCGCTAGGGCGTGGGATTGCGACCCCGACGTATGTTTGTGTGAGTTGCACGTAGAGTTCTTCTCCCGCTACGCGGTGGAGAGCGGGGACTCCGCCAGGGCGTGCAATGTAGTTTTCTGCTTTTACTTTGCTTAGGAGGGCCACCCGCCTCCAATTGGACACTGTGTGTGTTTCCCTCGGTTCTTTGTGAACCTCCGGGTCGATTGTGTCCATCCCCGACATAAATGTGCATTAGTGTCCGACGTGCGAGTCTGGATTTAGGCATGCTGTGTGAAGCTTACCCGTGACGATAAGCCCGAATCAGTGATGTTTCTGTGATGTGCATTGCGATTAGCCCTAGGTACGCGAATGAGAATGCCCCGTTCTATTCATCGCAGTGTTTGCAGGAATTCATGGGCTTTATTCGTGAATGCCCCGTTCCTAGGCGGGCCTGTGTTGGGCCCGGTAGATTGACGCTTTTGTGGGCTTTTGTTGGACGGGCGGATCCCCGTCCCTGCGTAGATTGTGCTTCCCTAGATCAGTCCCCTGCGACTTTAAAATGGTAGTTGTAGGTCGTATCTTTCCAAACCAGTCCTCTGTCACTTTAAAAAGGGCAGTTGTAAGTTGTCTTCTGACCAACCCTCTGCCACGTCAAAAAGGCAGTTGTAGGTCGTGTATCTGCTGACCAACCCTCTGCCGCCTCAAAAAGGGGTAGTTGTAGGTCGTTTATCCCAAACTGGTCCTCTGTCCATTCTATAGGACAGTTGTAGGTTTTGGTCCCTCCTGTCGCTATGATTGACGAGTCGCGGTCGTACTGTTATACTTTGCATTGAAGCTTAGATCGTGCGTTTCCGGTGTGTTCATGACACATGCGTGGTAGTTTGGAATGTGATGCTTAGCGTGTCCCCTGGCTCTTTGTCCTTCGTTCCTTGTTTGCATATTTTGGTTTGCGTGCGTACTTGCAGAGGAGCGATGTACTTGCCTCGGAGTCCGCTAGGATGGCCGGGGGAGGGGTCTTTACGTTGTGTTGGTCAGCCCCATGCTGACCTTCGTTTGCCGCCCGTTTGTTTTTGGTTTCAAGTGGCGACCTCGTAGTGGTGTGTAGTGGGCTGGAGCCCAAGAGCTGCTGAGGAGTTGGAGATTCTTTTCTCCCTTTTTGGTTTTCTTTAGCTGTACTCTTATTCTATTTTGAAAGCCATGTAAGGCCTTAAGGTCGAGTACCTCTTTTTGTACGTTTCATTCATAGTATGTGTGGACATTTGAGCCCCTTTGTTTTGGGCTTTTGTTTAGCTTCCGTTTACTCTGAGTTGTTGATTAGTTTTCTCTGCTGCCTTTTACTAGCATTTTAGGTTTGTGGATATTATATGCCGTGGGGTCCCGACCGGACCCATGTTATATTCTATTTGCAGATCAGGGATGTTACATCCTCCACCTCAAGCCAGAAAAGGCGCTTGCACCGATGTCCACGAGTAAAAGGCTCATCACAATTGAAGCAGAGGCCCTTGGCCCGGCGGTCCGCCATCTCCTGAGGGGAGAGCCGCCTAATGCTGGACGGCCGGTCCCCCTCCTTGCCCTTGCCCGATCCAGAGCTACCCGTGGAAGGGGAAGGGCCAAAACCTTGAGAGGGTCCGTCGCCAGATCGACATCCCAAATACTGCCGGTCCATCAACAGGCGTTTCTCAAAAACACGGAAAAGCTCATGGCTGTGGACAGATCAGTAGAAGACTGTAACTCGATGTCCAGACGAAGTCGCTTGTGGAGGCCTGCAGTGAAGAAAAGGCACTTGCTGAGATGCTGGAACGTCTGGGGTGCGGGACAGGAGCACCTGGAACTGCTCGATATAGTCATCAATGGGCCCAGACTGTCTGTGAGATATGAGATCTCCAAGGGTGCGTTCGTTTGGCAAGAATTAGGACAACGGAATTGGAATTGTGTTTGCCCATTCCAATTCCGCTGTTCGTTTGGCCTTTTTTTAGGTGGAATTGGTTTTGGGTTTTGATTTTTCAGAAAATGGCTTATCCCCAAAACCGATCACTTTTGGTCGGTTTTGAGGCTCGCTCGACAACGCGCGCAGGAGGAGATCGCCGGATCCAGATTTCTTCCTTATCTTCTCCGGCGAGGTCCATTGTTCTCTTCTCCGACATGTCTGATCATATTCCATGAAGAGAAGATGTAAATGCGTGAAGACCAGAGGAGGCGGCAACTTCTTCCTGTTTTCTATTTTCTGGGGAAGACATTGCCGACGTTGGGTCTTACCTTTTTCCTTGGAGAAATCGTTGATTCCAGGAGCAAATTCCAGGATCGGGTCTTGCATCTGTCGGCAACCTGCAGCTATGCCTTGTCCTTCAAAGACATCAAGTTTCCTGTAGGTTCTTGATCTCAGTAATTGTCATCTATTTCCATCGCCGGCCTGCATGAGGGAGTGTTCAGATGTGTGAGTCTTTGCACCTGGCGGCCTCACCGTTCCTTCAGTTTTTGGGCCGGCCTTTCATTTTCCTATAGCCATTGGTCAAAACCTGCAGATCTACTCACTTAAATTTCATGGTAGATATATATATGAATGCTTTCAGATATATTCACTGGATCTAGAGGAAGGATGCACACATTTAGGGTGCATGCCTACATCATCAATTCCTGTCTCTGAATTACGTCCTGCAACCGAACAGAAAAATTAGCAGATTCAATTCCTGTGCCTGAAAACCTTCCTGCAAACGAACAAAGGAATTGATTTTGACCAAATTCCAAAACCTCTGCGCCGTAGGTTTTCGGCCAAAACCAATTCCTTTCAAACAAAACCTACCAAATGAACGCACCCCAAGGGGATTCCTGCGAAGGGGAGGTCCAAAGCGGAGGGTGCATTGCGTTTTGAAGTCTTCCCATACCAGGAGGGGACGCTCCCGACCGAGCTGTGAGAACCAAAGCTGTGCGGAACCCATGAGATGAAAGGACGCAATACCAAGCCAATCCTCTTCCGATGTGTGTTGGGTTTCAAAGAACTGTTCGGCGTGTGTGAGCCACGTGAGAGGGTCCTCCCGACCATCAAAAAGCGGAAAGTCCATCTTCACAAAACGGGGAAATCCGCCTCCCTCTGTTCGCGGTGCAGGAGACTCGTGTACGGTTTGAGATGAGCCCAAAGCGGTGCGTGGAGCTGGAGGTGACGCTTCCGGCCGAAGGGCCTCAATGAGGGCCTTGTTGTTGGCCACCATCATGTGTGGAAGGACTGCAAAATCTGAGCCAAAGTGAGGCCTCCTGTGTTGCCGTCGTCCATGGATGCGGTCCGAACGAAGGAAGAAGATGAATGGGGGGGGGGGGGTGGGGTGGGCAAAATGCCCGTGCTGTCCGGTAACAGAGGAAGACCGATGGTAGAGGTCCCCAAGAGGACCAACGAGTTCACACAGAGCAGAGTAGGGGCGGAGCCGGGTGCGAACCAAGTGTGGTGGGGCTACGAGGGGCTGTCGGCGGCCGAAATCGGGGCAACGTACTTCGGCGAGTGCAACGGAGGAGCGGTGGAGGAGGAGAGCTCTGATACCAAGTTGTTACGGGCCTTCGTTTGAGATCTCGTTCGTGGCGGAAGGAGAGGGAAGTCCCGTAGAGGATCGGCGTTGACCTTGTGAGTTCCCTTCAAACCTATCTCGCCGGAGGAGGGAGCGACGGAGGGGAGGGAGGAGAAGGGCCGAGCGAATCAGCGGAAGCGGGCGTTCGGCGGGTGCGGGCTCGCGATACGGGATGCGGTAGCGGCTAGGGCGCCAGTTACATGAGGTAGAGAGAAAGATAGAAGAATTAGAGAGAGAGAGAGAGAGAGAGTTTTGATTTATGATTTGCATAACTCCCAACCAAGCAGGCCCAACCCCTTAACCGTCTGGAGCCCCAAACACAACTAAGGTCCAAAATAAAAATACAAGTGCCGAATTAAAGAAACAATACGAAAACATAAAATGCAGAAACTAAGCCGTGTGCGCCGATGTGCGGCGCTTGTATGTGATCTCCCAACGTGGGTCCGTAATATACTCACGCATGACATGATTATATTTACTTCATGATCGCTCTGAACTAACTCGTGTGGTCCGAGCTTTTGTTGTTGAGACTCGTACCCAATTTCAAGCACACTTAAAGTACTTCGAACTGACAATACGCGTGAATACACGAGTCATGCGTTTTCAAATCTATGTGCTGAATTTGGGATCATACATCAAACCTTCTGTGCGTATACCCCCCAACAAAATGGTGTAGTTGAACGCAAGAATCACCACCTCCTTGAGGTTGCTCGCTCCCTTATGTTTCAAATGCAGGTTCCCAAGCTTTATTGACATTTTGCGGTGTCTACAACTTGCTACCTCATCAACCGCATGCCCTCTTCTATTCTCAACTTTGAGACTCCCTTTAGCCTTCTTTTTCCCTCCACACCTCCCTTTCCAGTCACATCTCGCGTCTTCGGCTGCACCTGCTATGTTCACAATCTTGGTCCGTCCACCAATAAGCTTGCTACTCGTGCCACCAAATATATGTTTGTTGGCTACTCTCGAACTCAGAAAGTTTATGTCTATTACTCTCCCAGTGATCGGAAGGTTGTTACATCTGCTGATGTAACATTCTTCGAAGATCAGCCTTGTCATTCTTTACACATTGCTCCTCCAACACCTCCTACACTTCCGCGTCCTACTGTTCCTGCTACTTCTCACCTGCCACCACTACTCCCACCACCGATCACCGCACCCCCCAAACCACCTCTTCTTCGAGTGTACACTTGTCCTCCCCATTCCGATGCCCTCCGACAGTTGCCCGCCACCAATGATATCGCGCAGCCTGCAGATCTGTCACCTGCAATAACAACTTATCCTATGGCGAATTATGTGTCCTTGCATCGTTTCTCTCCAGTGTTACACAAATTTGCGACTTCTTTGATATCTATTTTCATGCCTAACTCTTTACAGGAGGCTCTTCAGCACCCGGGGTGGCGGGCGGCCATGGATGAGGAAATCGCTGCTCTTCGAGCGAATCAGACTTGAAATCTTGTCCCCCTTCCACCTGGCCAACCGTGTGTTGGGTGTAAGTGAGTCTTTACTATCAAACATGGTCCATATGGGGCAGTTGAACGACTTAAGGCTCGCATTGTGGCTCGTGGGTTTACTCAATTTGATTATCATGAGACCTTCTCGCCGGTCGCAAAACTGAATACAGTCTGTGATTTGATCTCCCTTGCTGTTCATCGACACTGGCCGTTGCATCAATTGGATGTCAAAAATGCTTTTCTCAATGACGATCTGCTGGAAACTGTCTACATGCAACAACATCCCGGGTTTGAGACCACGGGGGAGTCCCTTGTATGTCATCTCAAAAAATCTCTCTATGGTCTCAAACAGTCTCCTCGAGCATGGTTTGACAAGTTTAGTCAGGTTGTTCGTGGCGTTGGGTTCACTCGAAGCTCTGCTGACTTCTCTCTATTTACTCGACATCGTGCGACAGACACAGTAGTTCTCTTGATCTATGTCGATGATATCTTGATTACGGGTGATGATATCAAAGGAATGCACATGCTCAAGCAGCACTTGGCCTCTGTTTTTCAAACTAAAGACTTAGGAAATCTTCGGCACTTCCTTGGTCTCGAGGTAGCTCAGCGTCCTGATGGACTTGTTCTATCTAACGAAAGTATTATCTTGACCTGCTTCATGATGCTGGCTACTCTGGATGTAAGCCTGCTGACACTCCTATGGACGTCAATCACAAGCTCTGCGCTCATGCCTCAGACTCCGATCTTCTTCTTCCAAACCCAAAGTATTATCGCCGTCTTGTAGGGAAGTTGATCTATCTTACAGTTACAAGATCCGATATATCCTTCGCTGTTGAAGTTGTCAGTCGATTTATGCATGCTGGAAACTGTCTACATGCAACAACATCCCGGGTTTGAGACCACGGGGGAGTCCCTTGTATGTCATCTCAAAAAATCTCTCTATGGTCTCAAACAGTCTCCTCGAGCATGGTTTGACAAGTTTAGTCAGGTTGTTCGTGGCGTTGGGTTCACTCGAAGCTCTGCTGACTTCTCTCTATTTACTCGACATCGTGCGACAGACACAGTAGTTCTCTTGATCTATGTCGATGATATCTTGATTACGGGTGATGATATCAAAGTAATACACATGCTCAAGCAGCACTTGGCCTCTGTTTTTCAAACTAAAGACTTAGGAAATCTTCGGCACTTCCTTGGTCTCGAGGTAGCTCAGCGTCCTGATGGACTTGTTCTATCTAACGAAAGTATTATCTTGACCTGCTTCATGATGCTGGCTACTCTGGATGTAAGCCTGCTGACACTCCTATGGACGTCAATCACAAGCTCTGCGCTCATGCCTCAGACTCCGATCTTCTTCTTCTTCCAAACCCAAAGTATTATCGCCGTCTTGTAGGGAAGTTGATCTATCTTACAGTTACAAGATCCGATATATCCTTCGCTGTTGGAGTTGTCAGTCGATTTATGCATGCTCCATGAATCTCTCACCTCCAGGAAGTTGAGCGCATCCTTCGATAATTGAAGACTGCTCCTGGACAAGGACTTGTATACAAGCCTTCTTCTACCTTATCTCTTATTGCTTACTCTGATGCTGACTATGCTGGCAGTTTGGATGATCGTCGTTCCACAATTGGATATTGTACATACTTTGGTGGACCTTATCACCTGGCGCAACACGAAGCAATCTGTAGTTGCTTGTTCATCAGTCGAAGCTGAGTATCACTCAATGAAATCTGTTGTGTCCGAGCTTATTTGGTTGGAAAGCCTTCTAAGTGATTTGGGTGTGAAACTTTTTTCGATACTTGAAGACTACTCCTGGACAAGGACTTGTATACAAGCCTTCTTCTACCTTTTCTCTTATTGCCTACTCTGATGTTGACTATGCTAGCTCTTTGGATGATCGTCGTTCCACAATTGGATATTGTACATACTTTGGTGGACCTTATCACCTGGCGCAACAAGAAGCACTCTGTAGTTGCTTGCTCATCAGTCGAAGCTGAGTATCACTCAATGACATATGTTGTGTCCGAGCTTACTTGGTTGGAAAGCCTTTTAAGTTATTTGGGTGTGAAACTTCCCTCACCGACTATTCTCTATTGCGACAGTCAAGCTGCTATACATATTGCCAAGAATCCCGTATTTCATGAACGTCCAAACACATTGAAGTCGATTGTCACTTTATTCGGGAGAAGGTTCAACGGAAGAAACTGGAGTTAAAACATGTTCCTGTTACTGGACAAGTTGCTGATATTCTCACTAAGACTTCGTTTGGCGGGGCGGATGATTTCCGCGGAAATCATCCGCGCTGCTGGACCGCTACCACGGTTCCCGCGGCGCGGATGATTTCCGCGGGAAATCCGCGGTTTCGCGTGGCGGGGCGGAGCCCCACCGCCCGACCGCGGCCCCTCCAAACAAGTGGAAACCGTGGCAGGGCGGTTTCTTCCGCGCGACCAGCGCGGATCCGCCCCGCCAAACGAAGCCTAAGGCCTTACCACGTCCGCTATATTATCAGTTCTTATCCAAGCTTGATGCTTATGATCTGTATGCTCCAGCTTGCGGGAGAGTGTTGAAGAAACTATGTACTAAGGCTCAGCTAGAGCTCACTACTTCTTTAGGTTTTAGTCCCACATCTTAGAATGAGATTGTCTCTCCTCTCTCTCTTCTTATATAAGTGTACAAATACTTGTATGATAAATATATATAAGAAATTAATAAAATAATTATTTTATTTTTCTATTTTCCACAGTTTCCATATAAGTGTGCATCATATCTGAAGCTTGTGCAGTTGAGACCGGAGATCTCTCATTTTTTGAATTAATTGAATTAATAAAATTAATTAATTATTTGATCATGTGAAGAATTGATCAACTAGTAAATTTACCAATCAATACTTAATTAATTATATCAGAATGGCGTGGGGCTCAAGATAGCAATAACTAGGATGATGGAAGGATGTGACACAACATATAACACAATTCGAGACTAAGAAAGCGAGACGTCTCTATTGGATGCGATCTGTGGCTCGAGGAGCACACATGTTGGGGGAGCGATAACACAACGGAATAGGGCAATGCACGCACACATGCTTGCTCGACGAAGGTGTCGATGTTGGATGATGTCGCCGAAGTACGCAAGGTGCTGAGCATCGCTGGACGACGATGTTGTAGTTGTATGCAGGGGGCTAAGACTTGGTGGCTGCGTCGTTGATGACAAAGGTCCATCGATGGAGAAAAGCATCATCAAGGTGCGTCGCTTTGTGCCGAGCTTGCGGGAAGGCACAAGCGGGTTGGCTCGTGCGGAAAGGCTTGCAGGACTTGCTCCCTGCTCGCGAAGGTCACAAATAATGAGCTAGGGATCATTGAGCTCTTATGGGATGAAGTAGGGACTTATTGCTTCGATGGTGAGTTGTTCTGGAAGTGTCCTTCAGGCGAGGAAACAACGAGGAGTGCGACTCTGATACCAAGTTGTTATGGGCTAACCCGTAGAATGTCGGAGAGTTGTCAGAGGAACGACCGGAGGAAGAGATGACACGGAAAGATGATACAATGAAGCCGGAACTGCGACTGCTTAGGCGGGACGTGCTCGGAGGAGAGACCTACCATAATCTCTTCAAGGGGAAAGGGGATAAACTTCATTAATTCATTCTCTCCTTTACGTGACTGCTATGGGTGAAGAACTCCAAACTCTCCACCACACTCAAACCTGGACATCGTCCCTCTTCTAGCTGGGATCACTCATATTGGTTCCCGTGAAGTTGTAAACACAAATATAATAAATTTATTACTTTTATATTAAGTAAATACAAACACATGTGTACATATTTATAGGCATGAGGAGTGCATCAAGTCCAAACCATAATGTGAGAATAATCTATACAAGATGAACAACATTCCTAATGGGCCAAAGAAGTAGGTCTTTAACATTTGAGCTTCTTATACAACATTTCTTTTATACTCTCCCGCAAGTTGGAGCCTACATACCGTAGACTCCAAGCTTGTAAACAAACTGACGATAAAGTGGTCGAGACGAGACCTTTGTGAAGATATCAGAGAGTGGGTCGGCAGTGGGAACATGTCGTAGATCAATTATGTGGAGCTGGACTTTTTCTCTGATGAAGTGACATTCTTCTTCAATGTGCTTGGTTCGTTCATGAAAAACAATATTTTTTTGGCTATATGGATAACAACTTTACTACCACAATAGAAGACTGCAGGAGGTGTAAGAGATACATCAAGATCAGGGAGAAGACTTTCCAGCCAAATAAGCTCGGAAGTAGCGGATGCCATCTAACAATACTCAACTTCGACAAATGAGCGTGCCACAACTGTTTGTTTCTTGCTCCGCCAAGTGACCATATGCCCTCCAAAATACGTGCATTACCCACTTGTAGATCTGCGAGAGGGAAGATGAAGGTTTATACACATGCCCTTTGACCTGAAGCGTTCTTTAGATACCAATGGATTCACTTAACTGCTTGAAGGTGGGATGCACGAGGATCATGCATGTATCGACTAATCATGCCAACAATGAGTGAAATATTTAACTGAGTTACAGTCAAATAGATAATCTTGCCAACGCGGCAGTGATAGTACTCCAGATTTGCTAGGAGAAGATTATAAGCAGACTCATGAGCATAGAGCTTGTGATTTGCATCCATAAGCATGTTAGCTGGCTTACACCCTAAGTAGCCGACATTTTGTAAAAGATCAGTGCAATACTTTCGTTGAGATAATACTAGCCCACCATATGTCGTCGAGCTACCTCAATACCTAAGAAATATCTGAGACGCCTCAAATCTTTAGTATGAAAGTGAAAAGCCAAGTGCTTCTTGATCATGGAGATACCATTTAGATCATCGTCGTGATTATGATATCATTGACATAACACAAGGAGGATCACATTACCTTCTATGTGACAATGTGTAAATAAGGAGAAGTCCATCGAGCTCTTAGTGATGCCAAATGCCTGAACCACGCTACTAAATTTTTTGAACCATGCTCGAGGAGACTGCTTCAGTCCATAGATAGATTTTCTTAGGAGGCATATAAGAGACTCCACCGTGGTCTCATATTCAGGAGATTGCCGCATGTAGACAGTCTCGGTTAGATCACTATTAAGGAATGCTTTCTTGTTATTAAGCTGATGCAACTGCCAATGACGATGGACTACCAAGGAGATCAATAATAGTATTAAACCTGGCTACTAGAGAGAACATCTCTTCATATTCAATGTCATATTGTTGAGTAAATCCTCGAGACACAAGACATGCTTTTAAGCACTTAACTGACCATCTAGACGGTCTTTAACCGTGAGCACCCATTTACATTAGACTTGGGACTATCCAGGGGAAGGGACACCAAGTCCCAATGACTCATATGACCTTCATTTCATCATCCATTGCTTCCTGCCACCTCGGATGCTAGATAGCCTACTGTACATAAGAAGGGGTGGAGATAGAAGACAAGGAGCATGCAAACCTACGAAATTCAGGAGATAATATGTGAAATAAAACATAGTGAAGCAACAGGTAAGCAATAAATGAGCGTGTGTCCTCTTGGATGACTGCGGGTGGATCAGTTGGACCAGGGGCGTCATCAGTAGGGGCGACTAGTTTGGGATAGACTAATGAGAACGACGATGAGTATAAATGTTTAGTGGAGGAGGAGGGGGTGCGAGTATCACAGTGGTCTGTGGACAATCGATCGGTATGTTATGACGAGGGGGTGCATGTGGTGTTTCGTCAGGAGGAGAAGAGGAATAGAAATGTTGATTCTTAAGGAATGTAACGTCAGCGGATGACAGGAGAATAATCCCTTATGTGTTTGAGAGTACTCAACAAATATATATTTGATGGTCCGTGGTGCTGGATTATCTAAAGGAGGACCAAGATAATAAACAAAACACATATGCTCGAAAACTCAAGGGAAGGAGAAGGAAGGTGTGGATGACAATATGTTGGAGAAAATATACACAAAGTTCAGGATAGTTGATAAGAGATTAATTAAATAACATGCAGTAGTTATTGCAAAGTTCCAATATCTCTTTGGAACTTGTATTTGAAACATGAGAGATCTGGTTACCTCCAACAGGTGTCGGTTCTTCCGCTCGGTTACACCATTTTGTTATGGTGGATATGTGCAAGATTTTGATGAATAATACTCAAGGTATTGCAAGTTTCCTGAAATTCATGACTAATGTACTCACGAGCATTATTTGTCTGAATAATTTTGATATTACTAGAAAATTGATTGCGAGTTTCTGCAATAAATGAACGAAAGACATTTATTATCTCGGATCGATCACGAAGTAAATACACCCACGTTATGCACGAATGATCATCTATAAAGGTAGCAAACTAACGATATTCAAATAAATTAGCAGTTTTATATGGACCCCAAATGTCCGAATTAATTAAAGAGAATGAAATATTACTCCTAGTACAATGAGGGGGATAAACGATGTTGTTTTTCATATATACATGATTCACAAGTAAAATTAGTAAAAAGAAAATTCAGATGCTGTTTTCCATATATACCGAGTGGTGTGCTCGCCGGGGTGGTGGCCGGAGGCGGAGGGGGTACTTTGGAGCCGGAACCGTGTTTGCCTAGGCGGGGCTTGCTCGGGAGGAAAAAAAACCAAATCTCTTTCATAGACATGAACATGAGAAATACTTCTTTAATGATATTACAAGACCCACACTTGCCTTTAAATAGACTATAAGACTATTAAAAACTCAAATCCTAATCATCTAACAACTAAGCACACTAATAATAATAAAGGCAGTAAGGATACAATAACGGAATTGAGACCATAACACGGACATTTTTCTTTAAAGCCATAGTGAGTGCATTTCCAAAACGTGAATTGAGCTTTTACTTTGCTTTAGCCTAAGATCCATATTCTTGTCTTGCATAGCGAGCTTCTATGACACATTTTTTCCCCAACTAAATGAACTAAAAGCTGCTCTGTTAATATTTGCAGTACTTCGGTCCAAGTTTTGTGCATGATGGTAGTAAGAATATTCCGGTATCATCAACTCCTCCATATATAGACCCATATGAGCTCCTGGAAGATGAGAGGATAGCACAGCTTGCTCCAAATGTGAAATGAACCCCAATCACTTGATTTTTTCTAGAACATTCTAGTAAGATTAAATTACCACACGCCTGTAATATTATTCTCCACTTTTTGGTTTCTACATCTTAGCTGTAAATGATGTCTGAAAAATGCATATAAAATAATTCCAACTCTAGTTTTCTCTATGCTTTATATGTTTATATTCACCACTCAATTTTATCTTAGATCATGATCAGGAACCATTATCAAAGCCTGCAGTCGACGGTAATTAAGAACAGGGTAAGTAATTAGGCCTTGGGCAAGAATTTGAACTTCAAAATGATTAGAATCTTGTCCCACCTCATGCTGATTGATATATGCACAGAAAACTTCAAAGTGTATATAATATAGTCCCAAAATATTGGTGGGATGTATAAGGAAAATATCATAACTTGTCATATTTATTGTGCTTGATTGTAATTTCCAGTGATTAAGTTCTTACTATTATTAGACTTCCTCTTTTTTGGTAGTCCCTATGATTAGGCTGTCTATCCTTGGTAGTCCCTGTTATTAGATTCTCACTGTAATTAGCTCTTATCCTCTTGTATACATATTGAACAAACTCTGTGAATAAGCCTGAAGTGTCCTAAAAATTTGAGTGTGAACCTCTTGTTCTGAATCACTGTTAAAATGCCAGGCTTCTCTATTTATAGGGTTTTATTAAGGGTAGATGATGCAGTGGTGGGTCGACTCCAGGTGGACAAGTAAAATGCAAATCTAAATGCAATGCTTGATGTAGATGCAAGAGACGATCCACAATATAATTAGCAGCAATATTTAATTATTATAAGTAAAGCACCAGAAGGCACGAACTTTCACAAATTTTGATTAACGAAAGCAAGCACTGTTTCACAAGCGAATGAGGCACAAATATTTCAAGCGTTCGCAAAATAAGCCTTGCAAATCAAACGGCCACATATACTACTAGCTAACAAAATAAACATCCACTGCAGGTAATAGTGCCAAGTTACAACAATAGAAAACTAAAACTCCAAAATAATGACTTACACGTGTCGGTGGTGACGAGTAGGGCTGATCACGGACATCCAAGGCTACTGCACGCCGGGGGCGTCAGGAGGAGTCTGAACTGGTGGGAAAGGGGTCAGGGATGCCGTTGAAAGAGGCGGGTGGGGATGGATTTGGGCTGACAATGATGGGGCTCAACGTTTGTTTGATGGTAGTGGGAATAAGGGGGGAGTATGTGGCTGGTGGCAGCAGGAAAATGGAGGAATAGTGTGTGTGTGGTGGGGGGGGGGGGATGGAGACGAGTGGTGAAGACAGAGCGAGGCTGGTTGTGGGAATGGCGTCGACGGTGACTGGTCGGGCTAGGTTAGGTTTGTTGACGGTGGGCGGGAGGGGAAGAATCGGCGGGGGTAGCGTGGGGCTCATGGTGACTGGACGGGAAGGAGGAGGAGGAGGAGGAGACACGCAGGGCTTGCGGTGGCTGAACGAGAAGGAGGAGGAGACGCGTAGGGCTTGCGGTGGCTGCACGAGGAGGAGATGCGTAGGGCTTGCGGTGGCTGCACGAGGAGGAGGAGGAGATGCGTAGGGCTTGCGGTGGTTGACGAGGAGTAGATGCGTAGTATTCACCTTGGAGTCGCACCAAGGGAGGGTTCTTCCGGCGTCGCACCAGAGAAACGGGGTCCGACGGTTTGCAAACAACAATCAACCTTCGATCCAGATCAGCCCTGCACCCCAATATTTATACTAAATAGACTTAGGACATCCCAAAACGGACGACTCATATCGTCCGGTTCGATCGGGAGCCATATAAAAATCAAAATAAATAAAGTAATATAGTAAATCGACTTGCAACGATGATCCGGACACAACCGTGGACTCGGTTCGCCCAGACGGGCGATGGTTCACCGCCTTCTGTGGGAATAGACGTGCGTAGGGCGATGCGCGCCATCAACTCTCCCCGGCTTGAAAGCACTCATCTCCGGTGAGTGAAGATGATCGTACTCTCAACGTAGCTGCGGGGTGAGTCTCTCGAGCTTCTCTGAAGAAATCCGTGTAGCGTCGCATAGCGGGCGACTGCTCCAACGAACAAGATAGCGTATAATAGCTCGTCTGTCCACGGTAAAGAAGTCATGGCCCATGATCTGAAATATGTCGCCGGTAAGAGTGGGTGGCTCTGACTGTAATGTATCTCCATCTGACTGCTGGATCGGTGGGTCCGTCGCTGGTGCTGGGTGAACCTCCTGGAGTGACTCCTCGGGTGGGGATGGGGTAGGATTGGCAGGGGCCGAAGGTGGCAAAAGCTCAGGTGTGGGTGTGGAGAAAGGTACACGCGCTCCTCGTAGTAAGGAGTCAAATCTTATACGTTGAATACTCGGCTGATGCCCATACCATGAGGGATGCCAATCTCATATACGTTCGTACCGATCCGCCGCACGACTGTGTAGGGGCCCATTCGGCGAGCGCTTAGTTTCTTTGCGGCTTCTTGCTGGAGCCTCTCTGGTCGGATGCGAATCAACACTTGCTCTCCCGCCTCAAAAATTTGTTCACGCTGGTGCTGGTATGCTCGATCTTTATAATAATCATTACTAGCTGTAATTTTCTTACAGACCGACTCATGAAGTGCATGCACATGTTGAATGAAGGACTCGATCGACTCACTGGGTCGCGACTCAAGGGGAATATCGATCAAGTCAATAGGTT
The DNA here is from genome assembly GCA_033032865.1 of Dactylorhiza incarnata. NCBI lineage: Eukaryota > Viridiplantae > Streptophyta > Magnoliopsida > Asparagales > Orchidaceae > Dactylorhiza > Dactylorhiza incarnata. Next base: position 2,284,653 of record JAWHQI010000284.1, on the reverse strand, counting down.
TCCTAAGTTCATAGCCTAATATGATATGGAATGAACTCAAATCTGTGGACCTATTGACGGAACTATTATATGCAAACTCGGCGATAGGCCGCATGAAATCCCAAGTGGACGGGCTATCTCCAACTAGGCAACGCAGTAGGGTCCCTAAACTACGGTTGACAACCTCAGTTTGTCCATCTGTCTGTGGGTGATAGGCGGATGAGAACTTCAAGGTTATGCCTGTCTTCTTCCATAACGTCTTCCAAAAGTAACTCATGAAACGAACATCCCGATCCGAAACTATGGAAATAGGCAACCCGTGATACTTGAAAACCTCCCTAAAGAATAGCACTGCCACATGAGAGGCGTCAGCAGTTTTTCGACAAGGGATAAAATGGGTCATTTTTGAGAAACGGTCCACCACCACAAAAATCGAATCGAGCTTCCTCAAAGTGCGAGGGAACCCGAGTACAAAATCCATACTAATGCCAGTCCAAGGTCGCAGAGGAACGGGTAATGGAGTGTACAATCCAGTGGGCTGGCGGGATCCCTTCGTAGTCTGACAGACTTGACAATGCCAGACAACCCCAGTAACGCCCTTCTTCAGGACAGGCCAGAAGAAGCGATCCTCGACTAACGCAATCGTCTTATCTCGATCGAAGTGTCCCGCTGCTCCGCCTGCGTGCAGCTCCCATATGAAAAAATCTTGGAGGGACGTTTGAGGAACGCAGAGGCGCGAGTCCATAAATAAATACCCGTCAGAGATCGTGTAGCCCTCACGAGGATCAGGTGGGTCCCTCGATAGCGCGACATGAATCTCACTAAAATCTGGGCACTCAGGGTAATCAAAAGCTAGTCGCTCAAATCCCACTACTCTGGCGCTCATGGTGTGGAGGAGACTGACTCGACGACTGAAGGCATCAGCCGACTTGTTCTCAACACCTGCTCGGTGCTTGAGAATATAATGAATCTTCTGCATATACTTCACCCATTTTGCGTGATGATGACCTAATTTCTTCTACGAGTCAAGGTATCGCAGGGCCTGGTGGTCAGAATACAGAACGAACTCCTTATGTAGGAGATAGTTGCGCCAATGGCGAAGGGTCTGTACTATGGCATAGAACTTCCGATCGTAGTTGGAGTACTTTTGTCGGGCGTCATTCAGTTTCTCACTGAAGTAAGCAACTGGATGACCCTCCTGACTAAGCACTCCTCTAATGCCAACGCTGGACGCGTCACAGGCCACCTCGAAGGCCTTGGAAAAATCCGGTAAACGGAGAACACGAGTGGACGACAGTCTCTCCTTGATCTCCTCGAAGGCCCGCGTGGAGGCCTTCGTCCACACAAAATCGCCCTTGTGGAGGCAGCTCGTAAATGGGGGCAATAATAGAGCTAAATCCTCGGACAAACCTCATATAGAAGGTGGCTAGTCCATGAAAACATCGGGCCTCATGGATATTCGACCGGACAGGCCAATCACGAATAGATTTGACCTTGTCCGGGTCAACTGAGATACCAGATGCAGAAATAATATAGCCCAGAAAGTGGACCGATGCGGACAAAAAGGAACACTTCTTCAGATTGATATAGAAATGCTCCTTCCATAGGAGATCAAACACAAGGCGAATGTGGTGTAAGTGATCGGTGCGGCCCTGGCTGTATATCAATATATCGTCAAAGTATACTACCAGAAACTTACCCATATTGGGTAGCAGGACCTGCGTCATCACTCTCATAAATGTGCTGGGCGCGTTCGATAATCCGAACGACATAACAAGCCACTCATACAAGTCGTCCTTCGTCTTGAAGGTCGTCTTCCATTCATCCCCCTCCCTAACTCTAATTTGATGGTACTCACTGTGAAGATCAATTTTCGAGAAAATCTGGGCGCTAGCCATCGAATCCAGGAGATCGTCGAGGCGGGGAATGGGAAAACGATACTTCACCGTGATTTTGTTGATGACACGACTGTCGATGCACATGCGCCAACTCCCGTCCTTCGGGGTGAGAAGGGTCGGTACAACACATGGACTCAAACTCTCACGAATGAACTTTTTTCGCAAAAGATCATCAACTTGCCGCTTCAGTTCGACATGCTCAGTCGGATTCAGGCGATAATGTGGCAGATTGGGCAAAGATGCCCCGGGGATCAGATCCTCGTGCAGCCCTAGCGATGTCGCCTCTAAGGGCGTTGAATTGGGTCCCAATCCGATCAAAACGATCAAGAACGAGCTTTTGAAATTCAGCGGAAGTCATGTCCGACTGTGAACCAGCGGCCCTATCGTCGATGAGATTATGGTTTGACATATGTTGACGATAATCCCTACCACTACATAACATGTAATGACCCTAACCTAGGATTTGATACCAATTTGATGCAGTGGCAGGTCGACTCTAGGTGGACAAATAAAATGCAAATCTAAATGCAATGCTTGATGTAAATGCAAAAGACGATCCACAATATAATTAGCAGCAATATTTAATTATTGAGCCGTGTGCCCGTGTGGGCTTTTTGATCATAAGGTAATCATTTATATGGTATCAAAGTAAGTGTCAATTCGGAGAAGTTGTTAAGTCGTGTGAGTGCCGGGTGTTGTTGTCAAGCATGGAAGCAGGTGTTCCAATTAGGGGTGCAAGGTTGAGCCGGCTTGTGAGCTTGATGAGTAGGCTCGAAAAAAACTTGACTCGAGCTCGATTGCGAGTCGAGCTTGAGCTTCATATATAGCTTCTTGTAAAAGGTTTTTTAATTTTAATAAATGTGTGTGTATATATATAATACGGCTCACGAGCAGAAAAGCTCGCGAGCTCATTAGTTGAGCTCGAGCTTCATATATAGGTCTCAAGCTTGAGCTTCATATATAGGTCTCGAGCCCGAGCCTGTATATGCGAGCTCGTCGAGCTCAAGCTCAAAATAGCAAGCTCGAGCTTGGGTTTTACTCGTTTGCACCCCTAATTTCAATTCTAGAAGCCGACGTCGTCATCATGCAATCTTCCAATCAACGTCCTCCACGCCAGTTGTTGCATGTACCTTTGTTGACAATATTGTGACCTACAGTAAAGTAGCTGTATCCTGCTTGCTCCTGCTTCAGCGTCGTCTCTAGTTATGCGTTATTGTGCTTGGACGGAGCTGTCGTCCCATGCTGGAACCGGGGGAGTCTTGTGCAACACCGATCATGTCGTTCGCGGTTGGATTGGTTGATATGTAATTCTGTGCGAGCCAACGAGTTTGTCGGTGGCTTCTGTGCGTGATGTGTCTCGTGTCCGTGGCTTATTTATCTGTTTGTTGGTCTACTTCAGTCTTATTTCAAGCTATTTTTGGTATCGTGTTTGAATCGCCAATTTCAGTGCGTTCGGGCTGAACTATGTTACCCAATTCCCCACCAGAGTGTTAAAAGACCAGGAAAATCATTTGCATTGATAAAATGAGATGCAGGTGGGCTTGTAGTGGAATCCTACAATCTATGGTGTTCATGAGGGAGGTTTAACCAAAATAAAAATAAATGCACAAATATGACACCAGACATAAGATTGCATGTAATAATTAAATTATGGAGCAATTATTTGTATTGGGAAGTTAATTTTGGGGAGGAAGTGGTGGGTGGTTGAGCGAGATGGGCAGAAATAGCGATGGAGGACGAAAATGAAACAATATGTCTACTTATAGATTTAGGCGGCTGGTTGTCTGATCATAATGATCGTCAAATATACATCAAAGAGAATACATAAAAATAAATAAAAATACATAAAAATACATAAAATTATGGAGTAGTCGATCCAATCCATGGATAGGATCGTCCAAATGACGATCCTAACCATGTATTCTGTGAGTATAGATTCGTACAAGCTTCAGCGAATGAAGATGAACTCTAGTGTTTTGATCCCCATCAATCCTTTGACTTGAAAGTATTCATCTTCGATGAATGAAGACGATTATGCTCCCAAGATAACTCGAGGGCAAGTCAGTCTAATTCCTCGAGCTCCAACCAGGCATCGTAAATGAAAGAACGCACTCTCCAATGTACTAGGCACCTCTCTGTGGCTCTGTTGGATGCAATTACAAACTCATGGTCTATATTATCTGCTATGCTCTCTGAGGGCCGATGTGTACTCTACGGTGCCGAAGATCATGTTGATGGAGTTTTCTCATGTTTTTAGGGATATCAAGGGAAGGGATCATATACTCATATGGTTCATGATAAATGGTCAAATCCTCAACATTAAATATGGAGTTTTCTCATGTTTTTAGGGATATCAAGCTCGAAGGTATTTGTTTCTGTCCTTCCCATGACTAAATAAGGGCTCAAATCATACAATAGTTGTAAATGATGCAATAGACTTGATGAACACCCTATCATGCAATATATGCAAATAATGATCAACAAACTCTACAGACTCCCTGTATAGAGACTCTAGAAGCTCATCTGGTAAGGTATAAAGAAATTCATCATGATTTATGATGATCACTCGAGTCAATGGTAGTAAGTTGTGATCCTATTTTATCCAACACCTATGACTGTCGAATGTCTCCAAGAACGCAGGGAATGATAAAATACGTTTTCGAGGCATCAAAAGTGTTTTTAACATTAACGGGCTCATTAGCGACATGTACATCCCTAAATAGCGGTGGATGATCAGGAGGCTCTTTATGCCCCGAGGGGTGGTGGTGGTGTAAAAATGCTCTTAGAATGTGTGAAGAATATCTAAATGACTAGTCAAGATCAGTAACAAGGTACAATTCTCTAGCAAGTCAACTGTCTCCTCGAGGAGATGACTCTTTCGGATCCACGTTGTGTATAGGAAAGTCGGTCACGATTGTGATGATAATCCAAATGAATACTTGAGACATCAACACTAGGATATGTCTCTATGACATGTCGAATGTATTTAAGAGAGAAAAATTCATCGGATGTCTTAACATGCAGGGTATAAAAAACTCTCCGCGTGTGTGACAAGTACCAAAATAGGATCCCAATACATCAAGAGTGTACTCAAGCGTGTGAGAAGCGGGTCATACATACTCAATGCTAAGCTCCAAATCCTTATGAATGGGTTGACTTAGGGATATAACTCTAAGAAACTTCATAGATCTTATACATGTAGACAGAATTTTTACTTGAATCTCGCCCTCAATGAGACTAGGTGTAATTACTTGGCACTCCAAACTAGTGTCGCTCTTAGAAACATCCGCGACAACAACTATATCTCCCTCAGTTTGATTGACATGCTGAATCTTGTCAGGAAGGGGTGATCCTATAACTGAGGCCTGGGAGGTCATGTTTGTAGGAACACTACTAAGTGCACTAGTGGCCATGGATAGGGAAGAGTCCTTAATGGTGCAAACTACCGAGGAAGGAGTGGCTTGACCAAAACTCCTATGTTGTATCCCATCAAAGCTCACATTCACGTGATTTAAGTTTTTTTAAAGTGATAGAAGCGAGCGTCTAAGTGATCAAATTGAGCTAGTAGAAATCTCTAAAATTCAACATCCAACATCTCTGTATTTATGCTAGTAATTTGAGCATTGAACATATTAGGATTGTCTCTACGAGTGGTGTCATCCTCAATAAAATGACCTATATTAAGCTTATGATAATCATCGAATCGTGTCAAAGAGTTAACACGATCTATACTAATAGAGGGTTGTGGACGAGGATGATCATTACAATATTATGTACACCTCTTATAATGAGCTCTTTGAGGTTGAGCATAAAGGAACTCTCGATCCTCAAATAGAGGAGAATATTAACAATGATAACACATGTAATAACACATGGGTCTCTCCTGATAAGTTTGGGGTCGAGCATAAACAGACTTCAGGTCCTCGGATAGAGGAGATGAATACCAACAATAACCTAAATGATGCTCATTCTGACCATAATCAAATCGTGCTAGGTGGTTACTATGACATGCCATGGAGCCTATATACTTAACTTCAACATCTTCAAGAGGATTTACTATGTCAAGCCCAAATAAGATTCTTCATTTTGCATCAAATTAAACCACATGCTCCGCCGCTTGTGCTGGCTGTTCCTTTGGACCATCACTTTTTGATCAATCAAGCTATCCAATTGGTTTAATTATATTTATGACAATCTCCTTGAATTTGATGGATATGGCTTGTGCATTTGACAATCTCCTCAAATTTGATGTATAAGAACAACTTTTATTGTTTATTGTACCTCATTCACTTCTATAGTTATGTTAAGAGAAGCATGATGAAAATTCATTAATCGCACATGAGCACTGAGAATTATTGAATCGAATGAGTTTGTTTTGATTGACCTCTAATTTTCTGGATAGTTTTGCTTTCTGAATTTTTCAGTTAACATTTTTGATTCCCACTATCAATACGTACCCATATTCATATCTATGAGCAATGTTTTGTCATTTGCATTAGGATGCTACGGGTATGACCATTTAATGCCCATTATCATTAGCCGTCGGAATTGCCATTAACATTAGGTTGTTAATGGTCAACATGACTATTCAGGCTACTTGTAACTCACACCGATTTTGGTAGTGATTAACTGTTGGCTATGTTAGTCACCTCAGTCTATATGTAGTATTAGTAGGCATTTTATCACAACAAAACACACCCTCCAATATTTCTTCTCTCTCTATCACTCTCTTTCTCTATTGCTCTGTGCTTTCTTAGGCTTCTCTACGTTTAGTTTTCATTCTTTGCTTCATCCATCCAGTGAAAATTTGAGTGCTCTGTGCTACTTTGATTTCTGCACACATCGTAAATAGATGTTGTATCTTGAAGAACTAAGTATAGATGGAAAACCTTATCAGAGAATCTTACAATTTCTTTAGAGCAATGTTTCAGATGCCACTGTCTCACACAGAGTCACTGTTAAACTGTATCGTGATTATCATCTCTTTTAATATCCATCTTACCACTTAAAATATTTGATTGAGCATCAAAATCTTCAACTACCATTTGATTTTTCATCTTAACTTTGACAAATCATTCGTACTTACTATTCCATTGACATGGAGTATAATCCAATCAAGGAGATTATGGTGCTCAAAGACAACAATGATGACCGTAAACTAGTCACAACCTACGACTCCTTCCCATTTCTCCAAAGAAGCGCAAGCTTTCTAGGGAAAATGAGTGAGCTCTAACGTATTTGTGTAGCAAGCTCTTGGAGGGTTACTATGATTCTCTACAATTCAACACCGACTTGTGAAGTTTTTGGTAATTCCAAGGTGATTATGAGCAAACTACCCTTATATTTAAGGTGATTACCCCCTATATAAATGGATTATGGACAAGAAATAGCTAATATGAACTTCTTAATTGACGACCACAAGTTAGATAGCGAGGCTGCCACCATGAAAAGATTGAACTCTCTACACATCTTATATTTTGTAGTGTGGCCGGCAAAAGATGACGAAAACTTATCTTATGCTAGTGGTCGTACGAAGAAGTCTATCAAGAGGGCTAAAAATATTACAAGCTAGAAGAGTAAACGAAAAAAGAGCATTGACGATGTAGAAGTAAAGTTAATCTTGGATTCACCAAACAATGAGCTGTAAATGCATTAAAGAAAGAGGTGGCTACTCAAGAATTGACCTAGAATTCATCAAAAGAGAAACTCAAAAGAGCGGCTATAGCAACATCCACTTTTCTAGATGTTGTCAATACATACATTGGTAATTTCAAGAAGAATTAGATCATCTTTACATATATATTTTTATACACGAGAGACGGTCCGTGCGGTCATGACAGGACCCCGACAGTACAACGATACGACGACACTCAAGACACTTATTCTCTGCACTCCCCTGCGGCACGGCCTTCGTTGCTCCTTCCGCCGCCGAGGTTTGCTTATTTCCCCTGTTTTCCTTCTTCTCCTGCAACAACTCCCACCATCCCAACTGCATTTATCTCTGAGTTCCATGGCTAGATGAAGATTTCGTTGACCGCTTCCACAACGGCGGTGGTTTTCCTCGCCGTTCTGGTCGCAAACGTCGAGGGGCTTGGCTCGGCGACCACCGTAGCCGGGCGCCGTTTGTGGCGTTCTAGCAGGCATCAACAGACCCTTAATTTGTTCATCGAAGAGGTCAATAGCGGATCCCCCACAACAGACCTCATGTATCTGATGAAAAGAAGAAACAAAAGAGAATTACCATAAAACTTCCATCTCCGTATCGTCTTCTGCCCACTGATTCAAATGAAGAAAACATGTACTTTCAATTTAACTTGTATTGACTGTAAAGGATCCCCAAAGCTTGCATTTTGGATGAAGCCAAGCACATTCCAATCTCTGTAAAAAGCTTCCGAAAAGGTAGATTCGACAGCTTTTAAGCCCAAATTGGCTTCCTCTTTTAGTATAGTTATGATGCGAACTTCCACCTGGAACTCCACAACGGCATGGAATGTTGATTTTACTACTTGAAACTGATTCTATTATGGTCGGTAAATGAATTGGAACTCGCCTTCCCCAAAATTATCAATTCAACAATCCCGCTTTATGCTTCAGAACATATTCGTTCAACTTCTCATTTCAAACAAACTTCTTAAAAAATCAAATTACAGATCGGGGCTCACTCAGACCCTCAATTTGTTTATGGAGGATGTCAGTAGCTGATCCCCTGCAACAAACCTCATGTATCTGATGAAAACTTCTTTGCTGAACTTCCCCACCTGAAGAACGCAGAGGAGAATTGCCATTAAACTACATTTCCATACTGTCTACCAAAACGAAGAAAAACAGTGCTTCAATTTACCTTGTACTGATTGTAAAGGATCTCCAAAGCTTGCATTTTGGATGAAGGCAAGCGCATTCCAATCTCTGTAAAAAGCTTCCAAAGTGGTCGATTCGACAACTTCTGAGCCCCCATTGGCTTCCTCGGACCTAAATTGAGAGAACAGATGTAAAAATCACAACACATGTCTATAATCAACTCTGAGTAAAGTAGAAGATAGTTTAGGATACCTGGAGAATGACTTGAAGACTTGAAGCTCACTACATACTCTGGAATAATATGCGAGTTCATGTTAGTGTTCCACACCACATACCACTTTGGGTTCACCGGATCGTCGACGCCAGAATCAAATCCTTCATTGCTTGGATGATCCTGGTTCGAGCCAGCCTCAACTTTCTCAGAATTTCCCATTATTATTCGGCAGAGCATCACATGCCTCTCACCATCTTCATCAGCTTCTGATAGCAGAGCACTGCAATGAACGTTCAGATCATCAATTATCCATATTACATCAAAAAAACATATATATATATAAATTTGTGGATAGAACCAGTTTGACCAATGCGGATACCTCGCATAAGGAGAATGCGGCGGCGACAGATGAATGCCGAGTCCATGAGAAGAGAGCCCAAGTTGCCCGCTGTTGGTTTTCCGGAAACCTTGGGATATGATTGTAGCAATGCTGCTTGAAGATGTTCCATGCCATCCAAATTTGACATTGGCATTGCCTCGGGCTTCCATGGCCGCCCTCTTCTGTAACTCGAACGATAAAAGCCGAGAATTGCCGGACGGAGTGGAATGCAAGCATCTGTGGATGGAAGTAATGGTGGTACCCGGACTGAATCTTTTAATGCTAGAAAGAAACAATTTTTCCACCGTCTTGTAAAACTTCTCATCATCCCTGAGAGATTTCGTTTCGGGCCATCGATCCGATGAGACCTCCTCCATGGTTTCATCACAGCGTTCTTCTGCGCATGGTGGATTTTGTTGCTGTGGAGGCTTCGAGAAGGAGTTATTTATTCTCAATCCAGGATTTCCTCTTTCATCTGCCGGGAAAAAACACCTCCCATGAACATCAATCCATGCTAATGAATTCTGCCGTCCGGTGCTTGGATCGGTACGAGACATGGAAAGGAAGTCAAAATGATAGGGATTTCCATCTACAGCAGCTTCCAATGCCGTCTTTCCAGCCAAAAATCCTTCCAGTAATTGGTCGAACACCTGGTGGTCAAGATTCACCCAGGCGTTTTGAGAGAAGAGCAGGAATCTGGATGGGGCGGCGCTGTGCTTGAAGTTGCGGTAAGCCCGCGACACCTTATCCGCAGGGAAGAAACCAGAAGTTAGGTTCGAGATTGGGTTCGAGAGCACCTTGGGCATGCAGTTCGCTGCCCTGGATGTGAACCCGGAAGAAGAAAGGTTGTCCGCCGCTGCCACCGCGACGTCCGGATGAGAGAGAACTCGATTGGATCCTTCCATTAACGGAGCTCGAACGAAGAATTTGTATAGGCGCGGTGGAGGTCCGGAGGAGGAGGGTGTAGAAGTACGAGGATGAAGCACGAATTATTCCGGCAGGTAATATATGTAGATATGTAAAGGGCGGAAAACGACGATGATTTCTCACAATCCGCCGCATTCCAGAAATCACGCGAAATACGCTACGCGTACAATTCGTGTTCGCCAAGTTTTTATGTTTTTGTCAGGTCAATTTTGGCACGTGCACCGCTGCGACGCATCGGGTTACGCATGTGTGACGTCGGCAGGGCAACGGGATACACCTGGATGATTAGAGGCGCCCTCATCACGGCACAATGTTATCGTCTATGCTAATTTTCTTAATTAATACGAGTGACAATTCATTTATATATAAAGTAATGTACATGCTTACAACAACTTGCTAGTTGATGTGGTGGTTGTGTCTTGATTCAATATATTACAGGTTTAGGGTTCGATCCCATGCAAGCGCAATTTTGCAATTATTAAATTTTTAATGAAGATAAGGACAAAATTATAATTTCACGTTGTAGAGTATTATGTCATATTGTTATGCTAATCTTCTTAACTAATATATGAGAGACGGTGCACGAGCAGTGGGAGCGCCTTTGTGTCGAGGAATTATGACAACTGCACAGGGAACCCCCTCTCTCTCTCTCTCTTTACGTGCATGTGTGTGCTCCTTCAAGTGATCGATCTTGGTGCCCACATTAGCCTAGGCGATTTTCCTTGGCATGTTCGTGCGAACTCTCATCCAGGGGTTCGCGCGGACTCTCTTTCGGTGACCTCCCGAGGCCCCGCGACCTCCCATCTGGGATTCCACGTGGACTCGCTTTCGGTGACCGTGCGCCCAAGGCGACGTCACTTCATTTTGAAGTGATGTAGCTCATTATTTTGTTATAATTTTGGATCTAAATGAGAGAAAAAATTGTTAATTGAATAAAAAATACTCTTAATTTATATTTTTGTCCAACACTGTTTTATGTTGACATTTTCCATTGTTTCTTGCTAGATTTATCGAAGAAACTTAATCTGTGGTAATCTGGATCGAGCTATGCAGTTTTGCTGAATTTTGACAAAGGTGTTGCAACACCAAAATCGGGGTGTTGCAACATATCTGCGAATTTTTAAATTCGAATTACAGATACGTAACCGCCGAAATTTTGAATGATGGGAGGCGTCTTTTCAGTTTTGGAGAGCAGTTATTTGGCCGAATTGGTGGCTGAAATGGGGGAACTGGACGTGGCTTTAGAAAAGAAGATTGGAGTTGGAGTTGGGAGACAGGAGAAGAGATTTCGCCCATTCTTGAAGGAGAGTTCTTGAGACGGACCGGTGGGCCTTCAAGGGAGAAGAACACATCTGAAGCAGATCCATACAACACTCATATTTATCTAAGGATGACTAGTAAGATCTTTCCGATTGTGTGGTTAAACATTTCCTCCATGAACTAATTTTTCAATGTCTTGTATGATGTGAGTACCGTGTTTATTGTGATGGATTGATGTTAATTTCCTCTTCATGGTTGAATAATTTTCTTTTTTTTATTAGATTTATGTTCCTTATTTGTGGATATTTTGAGCAAGCATTCTCCTTCTACTTAGTGTGGCGAGATTCGAGAGAGGAGTTGCGCTAATCTAGGGTTGAATCTTTTTTTGCTACGTGGCGAGATTCGAGAGAGGAGTTGTAACACCCCAGTTTTGCTGATCTGAGAATTAACGCCGCGCATTAGGTCTTCGTCGCTGAAAAATGTCGTAATGGCAGATTTTTCTTAAACGCACGATCGTGCGTTTCTTTGACGCACGATCGATCCGCCTGTGCGTGCTCTTCGGCTGGAAGATTTGGATTTCTGAATTTACTCGTGCGTTTTTACGCACGGTCGTGCGTTCGACCGTGCGTTCGCAAACTGACGGAAATAGATCTGTAATCAGCGAATTTCTGGGCGCCCGTTTGGTTTGATTTCGATCGGACGGCTGTGAGGGGCTCGTGGGAGAACCCTAAGTAGGGCTGAGAAGCTCTCCCTCCTCATTTTCTCTTAAGTTGGGTCTTGAGGGTTTGAGAGAGAGGAAGGGTGGGAGGAGGAAGAGAACTAGATCCCGCCATTGTTGGAGCTTCGGAGCTCCGTTCGCCGATCCGAGACCGGCAGTGCGTAGGGAACGTCGAGACGCTTCTTCTTCCCCGTTTCTTTTCAAGTTTCCATGGCTAGGAGGAGATCTCAAAAGGTAACGATATTTCTCCTCCCGGTCTTTAGGATGCGTGCTTGGCATCCCTTTATTTTCTGCATTTTGGCACCGGATCCATCGAGTGAGAGGGATCCGGGTCGCCTTGGTTCAAGAGGAACCATCGGGTTGATTGTGTCCGTCCCCGACATGATTTGCACTAGAAATCCGCTCCGTTAGTGGATTAGGCATTGTGGGTGAAGCCGGTTTCGCGACCGTCGGTCCGATTCGGTGATGTTGATTGACGCGCATTTTAGGGGTTTTGTTAGAAATCCGAATACGGCGAATTCGTCGTCGTGATGCCCTTGTAGCTTCGTGTGGTAACGAATGTTGGGTTTTGGGCGGGGAAATAATGTGCGGATTATGGGGCTTGTGATGCCTAGTGTTGTGCGAAGGTGCGACTGGTCTTTGTGGTCGGCTGGCTATCCCGTGAAGACTGATATTCACGTGTGGAGAGTGTCCCGACAAGATTAGTCCCTTCGGGGTTAACTGACGAGAACGGCTGTGCTAACGGACGAGCCCGGAACGGTCGCCAGGCGAGGCAGTCGGTGGACATTGTCCCGACGGTAAGACCAGGGCCTTGGGACGTTTGCTCGGAGTCTAAGCCAGGGTTCTTAGCATCGGTTGTGTGGTTTGAGGCAAGAACGTGTGAGCTGTTTGACAAGCCCGATGGCATGCAGAGCCAGGCGAGGTAGGTCTCGGCGTGAGTTCTTGGCCTTGGGCTACGATGCTCTTTGGGGGAAGTGTTGAGTACCCCGTGATTGTGCTGATGATGTATGATGTTGTGTTAGACTCATACGCTTTAGGGCGCCTTGGGTGAAACCCGGGTTTGCATTCATATCGCATTTGTAGGCCCCTTTATTACTTGCTCAACATAGAAACGTGGATGTTGTTTGTGACACTCATGCCTGTTGTTTTATGTTGCTTCTTTCCGTATTTTCATGTGCATACGAAGTGCTGACTTGCAGGGTGATGTAGTTCCCCGGGGTCCGCTAGGATGGCCGGGAGGAGGGGTGTTGTTACACCGTTTGTGGTCAGCCACAGCTGACCCTCGTTTACCGCTCTTTGTGATTTGGATGCAGGCCAGGGATCGCAGGCTGGAACGAGCTCGCAGGCCAAAAAGGTCTAAAGCCTCATGAAGTGTTTACCTTGTTTTTCCTGTTTTCCCGTACTCATCTTTTGATGTTTCGGCTTGCATGCCGAGGTAGCATAGGGAAGCTAGTTTCCCCCTCTTTTGGGATTTTATATTTGTGATGAATGTTTGATGACTTGGACTTTGGTTTTGTAAGGCCTTAAGGCCAGTTTCGCTCATATGTTAATTGTGGACAATCTTTGTGGTTTTTAGTTTTGTTTCCGCTGTGTTGTCTGAGTTTTGAGCTGAGTAGTTTATATCATCTTTTAATGCTGAAACTGTGGCGGTTATATGCTGCGGGGTCCCGGCCGGACCCATGTTATATGGTCAGTACAGGGGAGGTGTTACAATTTGGTATCAAAGCTAGGTTTAGTATTCTTGCGAGGTCTAGTGTAGACGGATCGCGTGAAGAGGTTGTCCACATAGGAATATTGTGCGGGATCATGAGTATCCCTGTGTTCGAGTTTTGCGAGTAGAACTTGATGAGTTTATTTCCTTGCTTATGCTAGGATGTTGGCGACGATGCGGTGACATCGAGAAGGCAAGAGGAGCCTTCAGGAAGCAGTGCTACTGCTCCGGGCCTCATGAGTATGGGCATGCCCCCGGCTGATTTCTGTCGCATGCTAGCGGAAGCAATGGTAGCGGCTCAAGCTGCAGCGATGCCATGGGCTCCGATGCCCGTTGTGCAAGTTACGACTCCTGTTACTCCGGCGGCTACACCAGCCACACCGGAGGTTGAAGTGAGGCAGGCAGAGCCATTAGCGGAGAGATCTTTTGTGATGGGCGATCGATTTATGAAGTATTTCTTGAGTTTCCATCCTCCGACATTCAAGGGAGTTGGCACTCCAACGGATGCCGAAGATTGGCTTTCGAGGATCCAGGAACTTTTGAAGGCAGCAGAGACCCCAGCGGAGAGGCAGTCCCAATTCGCGAGTTTTATGTTAGAGGGCGATGTGAAGCTGTGGTGGGTGAACCATATCGGTCGCTATTTTCTTGGGCGTGTTCCGTCCATGGAGGAGTTTGGGAATGCCTTCCTCAAGCGTTATATTCCGTCTTCGACAAGGTTAGCATTGCAGCGACAGTTCTTGCATTTGGTGCAGCGTGAGAAGATAGTGGACGAATACCTGCAAGAGTTCACTCGGTTGGGTCGTTATGCGGGAACGACTATGGCAGACGATGAAGAGAGGGACAATCTCTTCTATCAAGGCCTGAGGGAGGATTTGAGGCAGCCATTGATAGCCTTGAAGAGCGCAGGATTTAACGAGTTGGTCGAAGCCGCTCGCACTTTGGAAAGCGACATGGAGCGAACCCAGCGACGAAAGGGTTTGTCGGCAAAGCAGGGAGAAGGAAAGCCCTCTCAGTCTCAGTCTCAGTGGAGGTCCGAGGGCAACCGATGGAAGAAGAAGCCCCGTCCTAGCAGGCCTGAGGAGAGAAGTGACGTACCTTCGGGAGACTTCCGCTCCAGAGGTCCGCTTACGTGTTTCAAATGTGGCAAGGTGGGTCACATAAGTCGGTTTTGTACCGAGGGAGGAGCTGAGCCAGAGCCGAGGCAGGAACAATCAGTGCGTTCCGGCCCTAGTGCCATGGAGAAAGGAAAAGCGGCGGAGTCTAGTGCTTCGCGGTTCCCTCTGGTGCAGCCTATGGTGTATAATCTTGGGCAGCAAGAAGCGATTCGTCAAACCGACGTGGTGACAGATACGAAAAGTTTAAGTTTTTGTTCGTTACTGTAATGTAGTTTGCAGCCTTTTATGTTTGTTGTGCATGTGGTTAGGTTTCGTGCTAGTTTCGGGCTACCCCTCTCGAGTGTTGTTCGACACGGGAGCATCACACTCTTTTCTCGCGGAAAGCTTTATCCGGAGGATTGGCGCTGAGTCCGTCGAGGCAGAGGTGGAACTGAGCGTGCGCATGCCGAATGAGTCTTTCATGACCACCGTGAGGAAAGGACGCATTGTGTTGCAAATCTGCGATTGTGATTTCGAGTTGGTAGCATCGATTCTGCCACTAGCCGAATTTTACGTTATCTTGGGGATGGACTGGCTTGCAGAGCAGCGAGCTAGTATCGACTGCCAGTTGAAGGTGGTAACCCTGAGAGGAAAAGGTAGAGCAGAGGTCAAGTTCGAAGGCCTAAGCGGAGTGGTTTGCTCCCTGTTTTCCGCTATGTAAATGAGGCGTGCGGTAAACCAAGGAGGCGAGGCGTTTATAGCTTTGTTGGAGACTCACTCCACAAGGTTGGCTATTGGAGATGTTCAGGTGGTGGAAGGGTTTGAGGATGTATTCCCCGAGGAGCTTCCGGGAGCACCTCCTCAGCGCGAAATCGATTTCTCGATAGAGTTGGTACCGGGTGCGAGGCCGGTGTCGCGTCCTCCATTTAGGATGGCACCGAAGGAACTGGTCGAGCTTAAGGTTCAGTTGCAAGGGTTGTTAGAGCAAGGGTACATTAGGCCCAACTCTTCGCCGTGGAGCGCGCCGGTATTGTTCGTAAAGAAGAAGGACGGAAGTATGCGGTTGTGCATTGACTACCGCGAGCTAAATAAGTTGACCGTCAAGAATAAATATCCGATTCCCCGAATCGATGATTTGTTCGACCAGTTAGTGGGGTCGGTGGTGTACTCTAAGTTGGACTTGAAATCGGGGTACTACCAGTTGAAGATTCGAGAAGAGGACATTGCCAAGACAGCGTTTGAGACTCGGTTAGGCCACTATGAGTTTTCGGTGATGCCGTTCGGATTGACGAACGCGCCATCTGTGTTCATGGATTTGATGAACAGGGTTTTTCGACCATTTTTAGATTCGTTCGTGGTGGTGTTCATAGATGATATTCTGGTTTATTCGAAATCGGAAGCGGAGCATGAGTCTCACTTGAGGGTAGTTTTGCAGATTCTAAGGGAGAACCAGCTTTATGCTAAGTTCTCGAAGTGCGAGTTTTGGATCGAGAAGGTGGTCTTTTTGGGTCACGTAATCGGTGAAGATGGGGTGGCGGTAGATCCGGCGAAGATTGAAGCCATCAGAGATTGGCCTGTATTGAGAACCGTGGCGGAAGTCCGGAGCTTCCTTGGATTAGCCGGTTACTACAGAAGGTTCGTGGAGAACTTTTCGCGGATGGCTTTGCCCCTCACTACTCTTACTCGCAAGGACCAGAAGTTCGTGTGGACGCCGGAGTGCGCCCGTACGTTTGAGAATTTGAAGGAAAGGTTGATGTCTGCTCCGATCCTTAGTCTTCCTAGTGGGACGGAAGGATTTCAGATTTTCAGTGACGCGTCAGGTTGCCGTTTGGGTTGCGTGCTGGTGCAACACGGCAAGGTAATAGCGTATGGATCAAGGCAGTTAAAGACTCATGAGAGAAATTACCCCGTCCATGATCTGGAGTTGGCGGCGGTAATCTTTGCGTTAAAATTGTGGCGGCACTACGTTTATGGTGCAAAAGTGGAGATCTTCACGGATCACAAAAGCCTGAGGTATCTCCTAGACCAAAAGGATATGAATATGCGGCAGTGTAGGTGGGCCGAGTTCCTTGGGGACTACGACGTGGAGATTCAGTATACGCCAGGTAAAGCCAACGTGGTGGCGGATGCCTTGAGTAGGAAGTACTCCGGGCAAGGTAATTGGATTGAGGCGCATGACGAGCGTTTGGTGCGAGACTTGGAGTCTCTTGACATTGCTTGTGTGGCTAGAGGTGAGTTTAGCGTGGCTCGGTTGAACTGGATTGAAGTGCAGTGTGATCTAAAGGATCGAATCCGAGAGGCGACTAGTGCAGACGAAGAGTGCCAACGGTTGGTGTTGGAAGCTCAGCAAAGCGAAGACAGTGCTTGGGAGATGGTCGGTGGGATTTTGAAGAGAGACGGAAGGGTGTGTGTTCCGCGTTTTGGCAAGCTCTGTGAGGAGTTGATGTTTGAGGCTCACTTTACGAAGTACTCCATTCATCCAGGTAGTACAAAGATGTACTCGGATATGAAGAAATCCTTTTGGTGGCCTGGGATGAAGCGGGACGTAGCTGAGTATGTAAGCCGATGTCAGACTTGTGCTTTAGTGAAGGCTGAGTGCCAAAGGCCCGGTGGGTTCTTGAAGCCTCTTCCTATCCCCGAGTGGAAATTCGACGATATCTCCATGGACTTTGTACATGGCTTGCCTCGATCGCAGCAGGGTAACGATGCGATTTGGGTGATAGTGGATCGCCTGACCAAGGTGGCTCACTTCATTCCGAATCAGAAGGGTGATGGCGTAGAGAAGCTCGTGGAGCTTTATGTTCGAAATGTTGTGCGGTTGCAAGGGATTCCTAAGAGCATTGTTAGTGACCGCGATGGGCGGTTCACGTCGAAGGACTGGAGGTTAGTGCAGAAAAGTTTAGGCACCAAACTCAAGTTTAGTACCGCGTTCCATCCGCAGACCGATGGTCAGACGGAGCGAACGAACCGTACATTGGAGGATATGTTGAGAATGTGTGCTCTTGACTTTGGTAGGAGTTGGGAAGACCACCTTTTCATGCTGGGGTTCGCTTATAATAATAGCTTCCAGGCAAGTATCAAGATGGCGCCATACGAAGCATTGTATGGAAAGAAGTGTCGAACGCCGATGTCTTGGGAAGAGGCGGGAGACACTAAGCTTTTGGGAAAGCAAGTGGTGGCAGATGCTTGCGAGATCGTGCGAACGATTCAGGAGCGCATGAAGGTTGCTCAAGATCGGCAAGCGAAGTATTTTAACGCGCGCCACAGAAATGTGGAGTTTGCAGTGGGCGACATGGTCTACTTGAAGATCAAGCTGTTCAAGGGTGTTTCGCGTGTGCGGCGACTCAAGAAGTTGAGTCCGAGATATTTGGGCCCGTTCGAGGTTACGGAGCGTATAGGCGAAGCAGCCTATCGTTTGGCATTGTCCGCTGAGCTGAGTGGATTACATGATGTTTTCCATGTCTCTGTGCTGAGGAAAGCTTTGGTAGAGCCAAGTGTCGTGGTTGAAACGGCGGCGGTGCCGGTGACAGAGGATTTGAGGACGAGAGTTCGTCCGGTTTGCGTGGAGGACTCGGAATTCCGGCAGTTGTGTAACAAGGAAGTCAGGCTTGTAAAGGTGCGATGGGACAATTGCGGGCGAGATGAATTCTCTTGGGAGCGTGAGCAAGGGATGCAGGAGGACTTCCCGGAACTTTTTGCATCAGGTATGCATCACAATTTTCTGTTTCAGTTTTGAAATTTCGAGGACGAAATTCTTTTAAGGGGGGTGGAGTTGTAACACCCCAGTTTTGCTGATCTGAGAATTAACGCCGCGCATTAGGTCTTCGTCGCTGAAAACTGCCGTAATGGCAGATTTTTCTTAAACGCACGATCGTGCGTTTCCTTGACGCACGATCGATCCGCCCTTGCGTGCTCTTCGGCTGGAAGATTTGGAGTTCTGAATTTACTCGTGCGTTTTTACGCACGGTCGTGCGTTCGACCGTGCGTTCGCAAACTGACGGAAATAGATCCGTAATCAGCGAATTTCTGGGCGCCCGTTTGGTTTGATTTCGATCGGAAGGCTGTGAGGGGCTCGTGGGAGAACCCTAAGTAGGGCCGAGAAGCTCTCCCTCCTCATTTTCTCTTAAGTTGGGTCTTGTGGGTTTGAGAGAGAGGAAGGGTGGGAGGAGGAAGAGAACTAGATCCCGCCATTGTTGGAGCTTCGGAGCTCCGTTCGCCGATCCAAGACCGGCAGCGCGTAGGGAACGTCGAGACGCTTCTTCTTCCCCGTTTCTTTTCAAGTTTCCATGGCTAGGAGGAGATCTCAAAAGGTAACGACATTTCTCCTCCCGGTCTTTAGGATGCGTGCTTGGCATCCCTTTATTTTCTGCATTTTGGCACCGGATCCGTCGAGTGAGAGGGATCCGGGTCGCCTTGGTTCAAGAGGAACCATCGGGTTGATTGTGTCCGTCCTCGACATGATTTGCACTAGAAATCCTCTCCGTTAGTGGATTAGGCATTGCGGGTGAAGCCGGTTTCGCGACCGTCGGTCCGATTCGGTGATGTTGATTGACGCGCATTTTAGGGGTTTTGTTAGAAATCCGAATACGTCGAATTCGTCGTCGTGATGCCCTTGTAGCTTCGTGTGGTAACGAATGTTGGGTTTTGGGCGGGGAAATAATGTGCGGATTATGGGGCTTGTGATGCCTAGTGTTGTGCGAAGGTGTGACTGGTCTTTGTGGTCGGCTGGCTATCCCGTGAAGACTGATATTCACGTGTGGAGAGTGTCCCGACAAGATTAGTCCTTTCGGGGTTAACTGACGAGAACGGTTGTGCTAACGGACGAGCCCGGAACGGTCGCCAGGCGAGGCAGTCGGTGGACGTTGTCCCGACGGTAAGACCAGTGCCTTGGGACGTTTGCTCGGAGTCTAAGCCAGGGTTCTTAGCATCGATTGTGTGGTTTGAGGCAAGAACGTGTGAGCTGTTTGACAAGCCCGATGGCATGGAGAGCCAGGCGAGGTGGGTCTCGGCGTGAGTTCTTGGCCTTGGGCTACGATGCCCTTTGGGGGAAGTGTTGAGTACCCCGTGTTTGTGCTGATGATGTATGATGTTGTGTTAGACTCATACGCTTTAGGGCGCCTTGGGTGAAACCCGGGTTTGCATTCATATCGCATTTGTAGGCCCCTTTATTACTTGCTCAACATAGAAACGTGGATGTTGTTTGTGACACTCATGCCTGTTGTTTTATGTTGCTTCTTTCCATATTTTCATGTGCATACGAAGTGCTGACTTGCAGGGTGATGTAGTTCCCCGGGGTCCGCTAGGACGGCCGGGAGGAGGGGTGTTGTTACACCGTTTGTGGTCAGCCATAGCTGACCCTCGTTTACCGCTCTTTGTGATTTGGATGCAGGCCAGGGATCCCAGGCTGGAACGAGCTCGCAGGCCAAAAAGGTCTAAAGCCTCATTAAGTGTTTACCTTGTTTTTCCTGTTTTCCCGTACTCATCTTTTGATGTTCTGGCTTGCATGCCGAGGTAGCCTAGGGAAGCTAGTTTTCCCCTCTTTTGGGATTTTATATTTATAATGAATGTTTGATGACTTGGACTTTGGTTTTGTAAGGCCTTAAGGTCAGTTTCACTCTTATGTTAATTGTGGACAATCTCTGTGGTTTTTAGTTTTGTTTCCGCTGTGTTGTCTGAGTTTTGAGCTGGGTAGTTTATATCATCTTTTAATGCTGAAACTGTGACGGTTATATGCTGTGGGGTCCCGGCCGGACCCATGTTATATGGTCATTACAGGGGAGGTGTTACAGGAGTCATGTATTTCTTAAATCAAAATTCCATATTTCTACCACGCTACAAGATTCGAGAGAGGAGTGACGTAAGTGTAGCATAAATTCTAATTTAGTTTCAAGAGAGAAAGAGATTTCCTATTTGGCTAGCAACTGTGATTTTACATTTAATGTTGTTCTGTTTCGACCTAAGTTAGAGATGACTTGGTGGATTTGGAATAGCCGATATCGGAGATCAAGAGATGATGATATCCAATTAAGAATCGTTGTAGGAAAGGGATTAATCAATTCATGAGGATTATGTTTGAGATCTCATCATAATAGGCACGGGAAAATAAAATACAAGACTATCTTTCCAAAAATCTGAAACCAAGGGTCTAATAATAGTAATCAAATAGTTTTATTTTCTCGTTGTAGTCTAAAAATTAATATCAAAATTCACCTTGAAGTTGTCACTTGAATTTAGAGAAAAGAACGAACTAGTAATTGCAAGCACTAATTCACTCAGCTCCTCGAGGGAACGATCATTTCTCACTCTTTATTACTTGGTCTGACACGTGCACTTGCGTAACACTATTTTCCGCGTATCAGACCTCCCGTCCGGGAGTTTGCGCGGACTCCTTTTCGGTGACCGGCCGAGTTCGCGCGACCTCCCGTCTGGGAGTCCGCGTGGACTCCCTTTTTATGACCACCCAAGGTCGCGCGACCTCTCTTCTGGGAGTCCGTGCGAACTCGCTTTCAGTTATCGCCCGAGGCCGCACGACCTCCGGTTAGGGAGTCTGTGCGGACTCGCTGTCGGTGACTGCCTGAGGCCGCATGACCTCCCCTTCGGGAGTCCGCGCGGACTCGCTCTTGATGACTGCACGGGGCTTTGCGGCCTTGTGAGATTTTCAAGATCGATGAAACACTGAGATAAGCACACCAAGAATGAACAAAATACACCTCTTTATTGCTTGGCAAATAGTTATAAATTACAAGAGACATGATTGAATACAAGCTGCATACAACTTGATTTACAATAACCGAATATAAAGAAAAACAACTAGTCGCGAACAGAGTCTGCTTCTCCTCTTCTCACTACCGTCGGGGGTATCGCTAGCACTCGCGCTAGCTCTCAGACTGCGAGCTCGCTGCTCGCACACTCTACAGACGAGACCGCCAGATCGCTTCAACCACTACCGCCTGCGCTAGCTCCTAGCGCCCGCGCTAGCTCGCAGTCTCCCACACTCAAGAAACCTGCTCTAGGTCGCTTGCCGAACTCACCCCGAGTTTGCTCTAACTGAGACCGCCAAATTGAGACCGCTCAAGTCTCTATTTCTCTCTGATTTTCTCTGCAAGGGGATTGATCCCCTATTTATAGATCCGGGAGACGCCACCTGGAAGTTGAGCTAGCGCCGGCGCTAGCTCACTTCAAAAATCTAACACTCCCCCTTGAAGTGAGCTCCGTCAACAACTCCGAGCAGTGAGCGAAGCTTCCCGAACGGCCCCGCAGAAAGGGGCTTCGTGAATATATCCGCAATGTTGTCTTCGCTCCGCACATGTTCCACCGCAATCAAGCCACCCAACACCTTCTCTCTGATGAAGTGATGCTCGATCTCTATGTGCTTTGTTCTTGCGTGACACACTGGGTTGGTTACCAGTTTCAAGGCACTCTCGTTGTCACCATGAAGAGTCGTAGGTCCACTGACCTTCTCGTCCACATCTTCCATCAGCCTCCTCAGCCAGACACACTCTTGAGCTGCTAAGCACGACGCCTTGTACTCAGCTTCAGTAGTGAAAAAGGATATAGAATCCTGCTTCTTGCTACACCACGAGATAACAGCAGCTCCACATAGAAACACATAACCTGGATGTCGACTTGCGATCATTAGCGTCACCTCCGTAGTCTACATCTGTGTATGCATGCAGCTTGAAGTCAACCTTCTCTTCGTGAGACAACCCCATCTAAAGGGTTCCCTTCACGTACTTCAGAATCCCTTTAGCTGCCTCTAGATGAGGCTTCCACGGCTCCTGCATGTACCGACTCACTCGGCCGATGGCAAAAACGATGCCAGGCCTTGCAATAGTTAGGTAGATAAGACTCTCCATCAGTGCCCGGAAGACCTTCGGATTAGGAAGAGTCCTCCCTTCTTCCTTCCGAAGCTTCAACCCAAACTCCAGTGGAACGGAGCTGCTCTTCCCCTCTTTCATGCCGAATCTCTCGACGATCTTCTCAGCGTAAGTCCTCTGGAAAATGAACAGTTCGCCTCTTCTCTTCTCTACTTGAAGACCAATGAAATGGTACAGTTCACTAAGATCCTTCATCTCGAATCGAATGGATAACTGCTGTCTCAGCGTCGTGACCTCCTCATTGTTGTTCCCGGTCACGATCATGTCGTCGACATACAGCAGCACCAACACATGAAGATCTCCACTCTTCTTCACAAACATGCTAGAGTCTGAGGCATCATAACCACAAAACTGCAGATACTCCGCAATCTTCCCATACCAGGCTCTCGACGCATGTTTCAACCCGTAGAGTGCCTTCTTCAACTTGCACACATGATGTGTCTGTGACTTGGACACGTATCCAGGTGGTTGCACCATGAATATGTCCTTGTCAATGTCTCCATACAAGAACACATTTTTCACATCAAGTTGTCACAGCTTCCACCCACGGCACGCTGCCAGAGCAATGACCGTCCTCACCGACGTCATCTTCGCCACATGACTAAACGTCTCCTCGTAGTCTTCTACATAGGTTTGTGAGGAACCCCGAGCGACAAGCCTAGCCTTGTACCGCTCTACTCCGCCAGCTCTCTTCTTAACCTTGTACACCTATTTGCAGGTGACATGTTTGATGCCCTCAACCATGGGAACAAGGTCCCATGTATCATTCTTCTCAAAGGCTTCCATCTTCTCATCCATGGCCACGTCCCACTCCTTGGTGCCAACAGAATCTTCAAAGCAGGCATGCTCCCTCTCGTCGAGTGGTCCTGCGAAGAAGCAAGAAACCAAACTCACGAAGTTTCCCTCCTTATAACGAGAAGGCGGGACGATGGTCCGCTTCGACCTCCTCAAGGCTTGGCCACTCTCTACGATTCTGGTAGAATCCTTCTCTACAACTCTTCTTCCATCATCTCTTGGAGCACTGCTCCACTACTTCTCGAACTTGAAGCTCCTCCTGAGATGGATGGCGATGGAGCACTTGGAGATAACTCCAGCTCAATAGTAGAGTCCTCAGTGACTCTCTCTTCTCTCCTGCTTGAACCTTCACTTTTCGGCAGCACCACAGAAGAGACTCCCTGATACGAGATCAGTTCGTCAAACACCACGTCGCGCGAGACGACAAACTTGTGGGTCTGCGGATCCATGCACTTCCACCCTTTCGTCCGCTCATCGTAGCCGATGAAGACACACTTCCGTGCTTTCGACTCCAACTTGGTTCTCTGAGCATCTGGGACGTGCACGAAGCAGGTTGAACCAAAAATTCTCATGTGACCCACATTTGGCTCCTCCCCGAACATGAGCTGGTGTGGGGACACCATCCTGTTAAGACTCAGAGGTAGCTGGTTGATCACGTGGGTTGCACATGTCATTCCCTCCGCCCACAAGGCCTTGGGAATCCCTTTGGCATGTAGCCAACTCTTGGTTGTCTCCACCAGATGACGGACCTTCCTCTCTGCGACCCCATTTTGCTGAGGGGTATGAGCGCAAGAGAGCTCTCGCCGAATTCCAAATTTCCTGCAGAAAGAAGCAAAATTGTTAGAGGTAAACTCCCCTCATTGTTGCTTCTCAGCTTCTTCACTCTCAGGTTCAGCCTCCCATCCACAAGTTCCTTCCACTCCTAGAACTTCACAAACACTTCTGACTTCTCCCTCAGAAAATATACCTGCGCGTAGCGGGTGTAGTCATCCACTAGAACCAACGCATACTTATTTCCTCCATAAGTAAGGGTGACACACGACCCCATCACATCACCATGTACGCACTCAAGAGGTGCCTTACACCTGGTCTCCGACTTGTCAAACAGATGTTAATGTGACTTTCCATATTGACAGCCCTCGCACACATGGTCGTCGCCGCAGGAAGAGAGATTAGGCAGGTCACTCACCAGGCCCTTTGCAACCATCATCTTCAACTTATCCATCCCCACATGACCTAGCCTCTCATGCCAGATCGCAGCGCTGTCATTTGTCTTCAGCTTATCAACATAAGCATTTGCAGATAGAACATACAAATCCCTCACCCTCCTCCCGGTGAGCGTGATATCAACATCAACAGAAGACGGGTTCTTCAGGAACTTCACCTCCTTTGATTCAAACAGCACGTGGTATCCAGCATCCACTACGTTTGCGACCGAGAATAGATTCTTCTTCATGCCCGGCACATGATACATACTCTTCAGTATCACAAGCTTCTCTTCACTTCCAAGGGATACCATCCCTTCTTGCTCAACTGGATGTACCGTATCATCTGCAATGATGATGACATCCGTTCCTCCATATGCCTTCAGAAAGGCAAACTTAGACACATCTCCAGTGAGATGGTGCCCGCAACCGGAATCCACAATCCAGTCGTTCTCAAAATTTATGGAGGCTAAGACATCGACAAGCGTTGCCGTCATCTCAGCTATGAAGTTGTTGTCTCCGCCCTCACCACCCTGGTGACCTCCACCTCTCGCTCCACGTCTCCAGTGGTCTCCTTCCTTCTCAGCAACGTGATCGGCCTTTAGATTTGACCGACAATCCTTTGTCATGTGCCCGTACTTCTTACATGCATAACAAAGAGTTCTCCCCCTCTCATCACGAGCAGAAAGGAACTTCCCTCTATCTCCTTGAGAGCATGTTGAAGGTCCATCTCTGGAGTTCTTCTTCTTCTTCTTATCCTAGGACTTCTTCTTTCCTGAGAACAACACCTCGCAATCTCCCCCCGAGATAGATACTCCAGCCATATGCTTCGCCAAGCTCTCCTGTGACGACAACATGATTTCTAGCTCCAGTAAGGAAGGGTGAGTAGCCCATCCTTGCACTGAAGTAATAAACGGAACATACTCCTTTCGCAGGACTCGGAGTATGTGCCTCTTCAACTTCACATCAGAGATCGGCTCATCAGGATCCAAGGTCAAGATCTCGCACACAAGTTCTTCACCTTTAAGAAGAAGGTGGATATCGACAACTCTCCTTGAGTGGACCGCGCCAACTCATTCTCCAGAAAATGTAGCCGAGCTACATTCTTCTTGTTGAATAGCCCATCGAGGGCTTTCCAGATCTCAGATGCTGACTTGCAACCTATGATGCGGTCGAACAAGTCAGGAGCAATAACTCTCTTCAGAGTGAACTCCGCTTTGACGTTTGTCTTCCTCCAAGCTCTCACCTCTTGATCATTACCTTCAACAGCTACAACTTCCTCTTGCTCATCTCCACCAACGACCTCCCATAGGTTCTCTCCAAGAAGGTAGCTCTCCATACACGACTTCCACTTCTTGAAGTTTGTCTGAGTAAGTAACTCAATGCCAAGACCTCTCTCATAGCCTCCTCCGTCGTCCATCTTGGTTGCTCAGTGCTTGTAACTCAGTGCTTGTTCCAACCTCCTTCTGATACCATGTGAAGTTTTCAAGATCAATGGAACACTGAGACAAGCCAACCAAGAATGAACAAAAACACATATTTATTGCTTGACAAATAGTTACAAATTACAAGAGACATGACCGAATACAAGTTGCATACAACTTGATTTACAACAGCCGAATACAAAGAAAAACAACTGGTCGCGAACAGAGTCCGCTTCTCCTCTTCTCACTACCGCCGGCGGTATCGCTAGCGCTCGCGCTAGCTCTTAGACCGCAAGCTCGCTGCTCGCACACTCCACAAATGAGACCGCCAGTTGCAGACCGCCGGACCGCTTCAACCACTACCGCCTGTACTAGCTCCTAGCGCCCGCGCTAGCTCGCGGTCTCCCACACTCAAGAAACATGCTCTAGGTCGCTTGCCGAACTCACTCTGAGTTCGCTCTAACTGAGACCGCCAAATTGAGACCGCTCAAGTCTCTATTTCTCTCTGATTTTCTCTGCAGTGGGATTGACCCCCTATTTATAGATCCGGGAGACGCCACCTGGAAGTTGAGCTAGCGTCTGCGCTAGCTCACTTCAAAAATATAACACACCCAAGGTCACGCGACCTCCCGTCCAGAAGTCCGTGCGGACTCGCTTTCGGTTATCGCCCGAGACTGCACGACCTCCGGTTAGGGAGTCTGTGCAGACTCGTTGTCGGTGACTGCCTGAGGCCGCACGACCTCCCCTCCGGGAGTCCGCGCGGACTCGCTCTTGATGATCGCACTAGGCCTTGCAGCCTCCCCTCCGGGAGTAGGCACAAACTCTCTTTCGGTGACCGCACGACCTCCCTTTTATGAGCAAGCCGACTTTCCCGAGCTTGCCCGTCCGGGCAGCTCCAAATTCCTATAAATATGGGCCAGATCCTGACCAGAGGGGAGGAGGACGAAGAGCAGCAGAGTTGGCGAGCTCACAAGAGCCTGGGCGAGTTCTATACAAGAGCTTAGGTGAACACCCCTTTTGAGGCAGCGAAAACAGGTTGAGCGAACACCTCCGAGACCACGAGCTCTCCAAGAGGCTACTTTTTAATTGTTTTTCACATGTAACTTGCTGTAATCCACGCTTTCAATCAATAATATCACTCGTAATAAAGAGTTGTCGTTGCGTGAAGTCTTGTTTCGTCGTCCGCGGCACCCCCTTAGTTTATATAAAATGTTTATATATATAGTACTACTTTAATGTGATATTTGAAATATTTAAGGGAGATTACTACTTAAATTTGAATGTTTTTATGAGGCTATGAATTTTTTTAATATATTTATTTATTTATTAATATATTAATATATACCTTATGCACGCAAACGGTGACCGACAGGGCACTGTAGAGCCTTTAAATTTTTTATATAATAATATAAAATATATAAAGAAATCCCCTTATCGGTATAGTGCCCAACCAATTAATATGCACCGTTTGATAAGGAGAGAGAGGGAGAGAGGTGAGAGAGGGTGGGGCCCATAATTAAGAGAGAGAGGGAGAGAGAGAGTGTGTGTGTGGGGCCCACAATTAAGAGAGAGAGAGAGAGAGGGAGGAGAAAGTGGGCGGCATATTTGAATTGGAGAGAGAAAGAGAGAGAAATAGATAAGGAGAGGGAAGAGAGAGGGAGAGAGGGGAGAGAGGGAGTGTGGCCCACAATTAAGAGAGAGAGGGAGGAGAAAGAGGGTGGCGGAATTGGAGAGAGAAAGAGAGAAATAGAGAGAGAAATGAAAAAAATACAAAATATTTTATAAAATCTAAATATTTTAAAAATAAATATTTAATATATATAATATATAACATATAATATTTTAATATATATAATATATTAAAATACATAATTTTTATTATTTTAAATTTCTAATATATATATATATAATACATGATTTTTTATATATAATATATTATATAAAATACAGAAATTATATAAAATACATAATCTTTGTAGTATATAGATATAAATTAAATATAACTAAATGCGTGCCGGGAGCGGGCGAAGTCCGCCGGGGGCGGGCGAGGTACTGTCGTGCGGGGCACGGCCCCCCCCCCCCCCCCCCCCCCCCCCCCCGTGCACTGTCACTCGTAATAATATAAAATATAAGATATATTTATATAATATTTTTAATATATATAAATTTGAAACATTTATTTTCAATTTCTAAACATTCAACATTTACATTGTGTTATTATTTCATATAATTATTTTCTACTAAAATATATATTATATAATTAATTCTGTTCATAATAAAAATTTACTATCGATAAAGGGTAAAAGCATGGTAGTAATGTTTAAGTAGTAGGAGCAATGCTCAGGAAAGATCAATTAATTAGTCACCGTAGCAGTGAGAAATTGGGATACTATTGCTGCTGACGCATTGTAGGCACTGAAAGCTAGAGAGTGGGATAATAGGGCTTCATTCCCGAGAAGATTTGTGCAAAGATATGAAAGTAGATAGAGTCTAAGATTCTGTTTGGGAGGGAGGGCGGCGACGGCTAGAAAGGGAGAAAACACCGCCGGAGTTCGGGATCGGAGGGGAGGGATGCGGCTGGGAACGTAGCCGTTTCTCCGTTTCGCAGAGGGAGGGCGGGAGCAAACGCTGCCGCGCCGTGGGAGAGGCGTTTGTTTTCCCACCTTGCGGCGGTGGCTACTCCCGCACCGTCGTCCCGCCGCCCATCCAAATAGAGCCTAAGGAGGCTGCTAGGTCGGACTTGAAGGTGGATGTGGATTGTGGTATTGCAGAGAGCTGTAGGGAGAAGCAGATGCCGGTGGGAAAAGAGATGGTAACATAGGCTTCAAAGGTTTAGAGAATGTGAAAAATTGTGCGAGGGCTCGAAATCCACATGCCAATGGAGACAATGAGAGCTTATGACATAGGGGAAAGAATACGCAGGAGATTGCATGAAGATGTTCGAGCAATTATATATGCTAGCACTTCAAGAGCCATACCGTTGCCAAACATAGAACCGAGTGTTGCTTCCCTCGCCGAGTACAAGGACGAAGACTCACAAATGGATATAAGATGGATGATTACTCTCCAAATACACGTAGGCCTCCTTATATAGAGGGGCTTGACACACATAAGAAGACTACAATATGAGCGAATGTATGTGTTTGTAGTAGATGTACATACACAAATGCGGTCCAGTTGTACATACACAAATGTGGCATGCCAATCATCATACAAGGAGGTTATCCAAAGCCCAAAGGTGAAGGACCTATCTTGAGCCCCGAATTAAGGGTATGGGGAGCTCACTAACACCTATATTAGGGAGAACTCTCATGGGAAGTCTTATATGAAACATCTCATCATACGTGAAGTGCCATAAAGAGTCCGTTTGGCGCGGGGGTTTTGTTACGGTGAGTTTGAACAAAAATGCTATCGTCGTAAAATATATGTTTGACATGACAATGATTTTTATGACCCTCACCAAGAAGAAGACAAAAAAAGCTAATTATGAACATAAAAGTCGATGAAGTTCCTTAGGTGAGGCCGTGTTGGTGTGGAGAAAAGAGAAGAGCGGGAGAGAATAAATAAAACAAGAGCACAAGACCACAAGAAAGCAAGAGAGAAGATAACTCTTAAGATTTTATTTCAAACTTTATACTTACAAATGTACTTTTATATATTGCTCTCCATCTAATATTTTAATATGCACATGTATCACAACTTCATTATTTTAATACACATGCATATCACACACCTAATATTTTAATACTCGTACAAATCACACACATAATATTTTAATATGCATGCATATCACACTCTCATTATTTTAATGTGCATGCATATCATGTACTCAATTATCTAATACACATCTTCAATCATTAATAATGCAGAATTATGATTGTCAGAAAAAAAAACCCGGTCCGGGAGTAGATGATTTTCCTGTTCCAATTAATAATCTAACGGCAAAAAATTAGTGCGGTCACGAAGAACGAATGAACGAAACAGTAAGAAACACAACAAACAGAGAACACCAAATATAAAGTGGTTCCCCGAAATTGGGTACGTCCACTGTGCATGCAAAATATTTTATTCTCTTTTCTCAAGCATACAATACGGCTAAAAGGGAGGAAAGGATAAACCGAGAGATTGATGACAATTTCGAATCCTCCAAGAACCGGCCGTACACGTTGTGACGAGAAAGAGATCCGGCGGCAAGAGAAGAGCCGGGGGCAGAGAGCCGAGCACGCTGTAGCAAGGAAGAAGCTTGACGACAAGGATGACGGCCGCCGACCAAAGAAACGCACACGCAGAAGCGACGAGGAAGAGAACCCTTGATTCAGCCAAGACCGGCCGACCACTTTGCGTATTCCTGCTGACCAAAAATCTTTTCACTTCTTCATCTGGGATAACCGACCACTCCAAATATATAGGTCGGCGGAATCCAGCCAACACTGGAAGGAAATTTTCTGTCATCAAAAGAATAATTGTTGGAATATAAGAATTCTAAAAGATGAGAAGAGGCTAGCTGCACACATTGAAAGAGATCAAATCATATCCAAGAAATCTCATCCATCCAATAAGGAAAATATATTCTGTCACCAATGCTCCTCCATAATTGCCAGAATTTGGGGAATTCCAAAAGGAGCCATAGATTGAGCAGTCTTCAAAAAAGACGTCGACCAAGAAAGAGAAGATGCATCATTACCGCAACAATCTCCATCTTGACGCCTCTTCCATGACATGCTCCACCTGGCTGAGATAACTGTTGGAACATGGTCTTCCGCATCTCCTAGGTTTGAGAATAACAAATCCTATGTGTATTTGATCTTGTGTGTTTAAGTGTGCAGGAAATCAAAGTCCACATGACTCAAGGATGGTTGCCCCCAATTTTGAGCCAGCAATTCCAACTCTCCCACTAGCGCCGGCGGTAGCACTTAGCACCTGGCGCTAGCGATGATAGCGCAATTCCGGGAGCACATATGGAAGGAGATAACGCCTGGCGGTAGCCGATAGCGCAGGCGGTAGCGACGCACACAGTTGGCAAGGAGGAATTGTTTCCTCGGATTGAAGATTCTGCTGCGCAGAATGTGTCCTAATATGGGATAGCGCTGGCGGTAGCCGATAACGCAGGCGGTAGCGAGGAACACAGTTGGCAAGGGAGAATTGTTTCCTCGGATTGAAGATTCTGCCACGCAAAATGTGTCCTAATATGGGATAGCGCCGGTGGTAGCACTAGCGCAGGCGCTAGCGCTAAGTCTATAAAAAGGACATCTTGGCTCCGACTTCCTAAGCCTCTTGAGATCCAGAATTCCAGAGCTTCGTGCCACAACATAGAGAGGAAGTTTCAGAGAGATACTCCCACAAAATCCATAAAGACTAAAGGAGATCCGTGGAGAAGATTTCAACACGCGTCATCATCGTGACGAAAGACCGCATCGACTACGATCATACTCTGCGTCTTCGTCTACTTCTCCAAGAGATCCTCATAGAGGGAGTTTTTATATTATTGTCTCTTTATTTCACATCTTTTCTGTAATCGTTTAGTGAATTCGCCTCGTGTTGGCGACTAGGTCTGGGTAGGACTTAGGACTGAAATTCGCCTCGTGTTGGCGACTAGGTCTCGGGTGTAGGTCTAGGGGGTGCTCGAGGCCATATCCGGGGAAGGGTTGGCTAGAGCGGCTTGAGGCCGTATCCGGGAAGGATCGGCTAAAGCCAACCGGTTCATGGGGATACGAGTCGGTATAGAAAACAAAAAGAGTCTTTCTATTAGCTTTGATTTCTAGCTTCGATAAGAGATCAAGTTTTGTAATCATGCTTCTCAAGTTAATAAAATCATGTCTTTACTTTTACTTCACTTGATTTGTCTTGATCTTCTTTAGTTTAATAATCAAAGCTTTTTCAAAGTTATTCAAAATATATTATAAGTTTTTAAAACCCTTATTCACCCCCCTCTAAGGGCACCTACCGATCCAACAATAACTCCAAGATACCCTAGCGGTCACCAAGATCCAAAGCTAAAGGAACTGACTGAATGTACTTCGGCCGAGAACGGATCTTAAGAAAACTCCTCTGATTCTGAGTAGCACAT
The DNA here is from genome assembly GCA_033032865.1 of Dactylorhiza incarnata. Classification (NCBI taxonomy): domain Eukaryota; kingdom Viridiplantae; phylum Streptophyta; class Magnoliopsida; order Asparagales; family Orchidaceae; genus Dactylorhiza; species Dactylorhiza incarnata. The sequence continues at coordinate 2,252,307 of JAWHQI010000284.1, read as the reverse complement.
AAACTGGACTGACGTGGCTGACTCAAAAAAATGCTCCACCTTGAAGCTAAATTTCAATTGCTCCACCTCCAGCGGTGGTCTCCCAAAGCAAAAATGAACCTGTCAATACTTCTGGCCTTTGATGTGCGCGCGAGAGAGAAATTAATAAATGCAGACACACCAACAAAGAATACAAACAAACTGACCTCAACATGGAAAAATGAACCCCTTTGAGAACGAATCAAAAAAGGTTGATTAGACACACTATAAGCTCATGTAGAATGAGGAGTAATAAGAAAAGAACTTAGGTAATATAGGGTAGCCAAACTGCATTCAAAAATGAAGTTCTTAACCAGGGAAAATAACTCAAAAATAAGAGTTATAGCGACACAAGTATAGAGATAACATGACTATCAATGAAGGGAAATAAGCGCGAGCAAATGACGGGATAATGACCATGAGAACAAAAAAAAAAGCAGGAAGCCCAAAAAAGAAAACAAACAAAAAAATGACAAGGAAAAAGATAGGTGAGAAAAACACTAGAGGACGTCCTTATCGACATCCTCAAGGCATAGGGATGCGACAGACTTTTCTTTATCATCATCAGGGATCTTCCCCTTCTCCTTGTTCTGAACCTTCCAACAATCCTTTATCCCATGACCCTTCTTTTTTCAGTAGTTGCAGTGACTATCTAAACTTTTCTTAGACTTGCCTCCTCTAACTGAACTAGACTGACTCCGAGAAAATAAAGCTGAACTTTCAGCAATACCTGAGCCAGACGACTTCTTTCGTATGTTATCTGAGAGTAAGGCTGCGGTGACCTCTTCCATAACCAAAATATCGTTACTGTATGTGAGGGTAGTGACCATACCATCGTAGGACTTTGGAAGAGAGTTCAGAAGAATAACTGTCTTGTCCTCTTCCTCTACTTTGATATCCATGCTGAGACATTCTGATAACAATTTATTGAAGCTGTTCAGGTGGTCATGTAGAGAGGAACCCTCCTTTATGCTAGACTTGTATAACTGCTGCTTGAGGTAGATGCGATTGGGGAGAGACTTCGTCATATAGATACTCTCCAGCTTTGCCCAAAGACCAGAGACAGTCGTCTCTGAAAGAACTCCATATACCACATCATCATATAAGCAAAGTTGTATGGTGGACAAAGCTCTGAGATCCAAATCCTCCCACATGCGACCGGTAACCTCAGTATCCTTATCGGCCTTTCCCAATAGGACAGTGTAAACCTTCCTTGATAAGTAGTGCTTTGACCTTCACCTGCCATAGGCCAAAATTGTGTCTCTCATCGAGCTTCGCAATTTCAAACTTCGCACTGGGTGTGGAAGATGCCATAACAATCAAACTGAGGAAATCTGTACTGAGACCGCGGCGACCAGATAAATTCACGAATCAACATTGGGAAGATATGGAGCGAACCGATGTCGTCATCTACCGTTGACCAAACTCAAAATGGAACGTCCAAATAGTCGTCGATCGGAACCTATCTCCGATACCACTTGTTAGAAAAAAATATCCGGTCCGGGAGCATATGATTTTCCCATTCCAATTAATAATCTAACAGCAAAAAATTAGTGCGGTCACGAAGAACGAATGAACGAAACATTAAGAAATACCACAAACAGAGAACACCAAATATAAAGTGGTTCCTCGAAATTGGGTACATCAACTTTGCATGCAAAATATTTTATTCTTTTTTCTCAAGCGTATAATACGGCTAAAAGGGAGGAAAGGATAAACCGAGAGATTGATGTCAATTTCGAATCCTCCAAGATCCGGCCGTACACATTGCGACGAGAAAGAAATCCGTCGGCAAGAGAAGAGCCGGCGGCAGAGAGCTGAGCATGCTGCAACAAGGAAGAAGCCTGATGACAAAGATGACGGTCGCCGACCAAAGAAACACACACGCGTAAGCAACGAGGAAGAGAACCCCTGATTCGGCCAAGACCCGCCGACCACTCTGCGTATTCCTGCTGGCCGAAAATCTTTTCACTTTTTCATCAGGGATAACCGACCACTCCAAATATATGGCCGGCGGAATTCAGCCAACACAGGAAAGAAATTTCCTGTCATGAAAAGGACAATTGCTGGAATATAAGAATTCCAAAAGATGAGAGGAGGTCAACTGCACTCATGGAAAGAGATCAAATCTCATCTAATAAATCTCCTCCATCCCATAAGAAAAATATATTCTGTCACTAATGATCCTCCATAATTGCCGGAATTTGGGGAATTGCAAAAGAAAGAGCCACGAATTGAGCAGTCTCCAAATAAGACGCCGGCCAAGAAAGGGAAGATGCGTCATTACCGCAACAAATGTATATTAACATAATCATATTTAACACACTAAACTTTTTGTTAGGTCGGGCATTCAAGAACGTCGGATCATAATCATCACGTTCACGACCACCACCGTCATGCAAAATGTACCCAAAATTTTGATTAAAACAAATAAGTAGGCTCATTGCTTTAGGTATCCTTCACACAAAGACTATGATGTCATCCCAATAAATCTCAAAGTTCATAAATAGACTTTATTATGACTTGTAGACCAAAAGAGAGAGGAAACGATGTAAATGGTCTTAAATATATATGACTTGTAGACCTAGACATGTGGGTTTGTATCTTTAACAGTAGCGTACTAAGCTTGAATTGATTAAGGGTCTGTTTGAGACGGTGGTGGCGGTGGTAAAAGTAGCGGTGGGAAATCGCATTAGAGTTGTCCAAAAAATTGTTTTGAAAAAGTTGAGGACTGTTTGAAAAATCTTAATTTAAGTTCTTTTAAAAATGGTTTTTTACATTTTCTGTTTGAAATAACAATTTTTTAATAATAATTTTTTGACTTTTTAATAATGCGCGTCGTGGCGAAAAATACGCGTCTAATTGAAAAATGCGCACCAGGGGAAAAAGTGTGCGCCCAGGCAAAAAATGCATGCCCGAAATGCGCGGTCGGGGGAAAATGAGCGCTCGGGTGAAAAATGCGCGCTCGGGCAAAAAAACTCGCACCCGGGCGGAAAAATGCGCGTCCGGGCGGAAAAATATGCGCCCGGGGGGAAATGTGTGCCCTGGAGAAAAAGTGCACGCCTGTGCGAAAAAATGAACGCCCAGACAAAAAATGCGATGTGTGTGTGGGGGGGGGGGGATTGCGAGTCCGGGGGGGAATTGCGCGCCCGGAGTAAAAATTGCGCTCCCGGCCGAAAAATTCGTGCTTAGGTGGAAAACTTGTGCCTGGGCTGAAAAACCCGCGCCCGGCCGGAAAATCCGCGCCATACCGGAAAACCAGCACCCGGGCGAAAAAAGCGCTCCTTGGCGAAAAAAGCGTGCCCGAGGAAAAAATGCGCGCCATGCGAAAAATGCGCGTCTGAGCGGAAAACACGCCCTCGGGTGAAAAAAATGAGCGCACGAGCTAAAAATGTGCGTCCGAGTGGAAAAATGCGCTCAGGCATAAAAATGCGCGTCTGGGCGAAAAATACACGCACAGACGAAAAATGTGCGCCCGTAGAAAAAATACGCGCACGGGAAAAAATACACGTCCGTGCAAAAATGCGTGATATGCTGCGTCCAAATGAATGGACCTTAATGAAAAGTATGTTTTTTTAAAAATCTCTTTATGAAAAGTATGCATCCTCCAACCTTTTGAAAAGCCTTCAAAATTTCATTTAAAAAAAAAACTCTTTTGCCACTGGTGCACAAACAAACGCCAATAAAACTGTAATAGCGGTGAGATTAGAACTTTTCTCACCTCCACCACTGTCCCAAACAAGCCCTAAACGACTCTCCCGCTCCTTCAACATCTCCAATGCATCCTCTTTTTGCCACCCCGAGTGAGATCTCCGATGAGCGTTTTTTACCCTCTAAATCAGAGTCGCATGCTCTCAAACAAGTATATCAACACTCATGTGGATATGGTTCCCACAAATTGTTTCCTTTTATCATTTGCCTTGAATTGCAGATATCATTTTTTTTTACTTTAGTTCAAAATGACTTATAATGAAATTTATTTTGAATTTCAACTCTGACTTTAAAATTAGACCTTCAGTTTCATTTCTAGAATCTCAATTCCATCCAAATGAGGATACTCTTATTAGAGTAATTGAGCTTTAAATTGCTTAATAAAATAATTTTCTCATAATAACTTCTCCTAATTTAAATAGACTCCCATTCAATCAATTTCACAGCCACTAAAAGAACAGACAATTGATTAAAAAAACAGCTACAATAATAAAACAAATTAAGTAGCTCTTAAATAACAATTAAAATTCTTCCCTTTAAATGAGAATTTTAAAAAAAAGATCATATAATGCATGTTTGACATGACAACGATTATGACCTCCAACAAGAAAAGAAAATAATTTTGAACATAAAAATGGATGAAATTTTTTTGGTAAGGTAGGGTGTTCGCGTTCATAACCACCGCGTTCAAAACCGCCACCACCGCGCCAAACAGTGCCTAAATCTCAGCACTGATGAGAGAAGAATACAAAATCATATAGAAATGATGCAAGTAGAAAACATATGAAGCGCTTGATGGATATTTTAAGCTGAAATTCATAATTTAATGTATTCATTTGGGTATAAATAAGCCCCCTTTCAGCATCGAATGATATCATCGAATTGGCAATTAGCAATGAAAAATTGAGAATGATTAGACTTTATAATACTTAATTAGCAATGAAAAATTGAGAATGATTAGACTTTATAATACTTAATTAGCAATTTAATCCAATTCATTATTAGCTTTGTTTCAAAGATTTAGACTTTATTATATAAGAAATTGAGGTAAGCTTAAATGGGTGTATAATTCAATCAATATTTTGACAGCATTGGAGTTTGGATTCCTGGCTGTTGATGTTTAATTTGGTTAATTGCACTTTGAATCTTCAAATTTGGCACATATATTCCACCATTCAAATACTTTTAAATTGACATTTCGCGCTCTAAATTGAATTTTGAGGGATATTTTTCATATTGCACCCTGCAGTTCCTTCGTATTCTATCTTTTTCATACATTTTTTTGAGTTTATCAAATTGTTTGATCACGTAAGTTAAACAAATTTTAGTAGATCTCGAAATTCCGAGGGTGCACAAAATTCAGCATAGTGTGAAAAACACAAATTTAAAAGTAATTTGAGTGTGTAATGTGACAAATTTAAAGATTCGGGCACGATGTGCCAAAATCATGATATTCGAGGGTGCAAAGTTTCAATTAGGATCGCACCGGAGGCGGGTGTATAAGGCGAAAACAAACTCAACAAGCTCCGAAAAAGATTACAAGGCGACTTCAACAAACCATGAGCCCAAGTTTGGACGACAAGAGCAATTCAAAGAGGAGATCGAGAAAAAAAACTCTTTAAATCTTTACTCTCTCTCTCTTTATTGGAGGAGAAGAGGAGCAGCTAGCACAAAAAGAAGAGCAAACAGACTGAAGCACTCATATTTAATTCACAAGCATGAAGAGTCTGAAAGCAGAACTCAACTTCTTCACCAAATCCTTCACCGTCATGGAAAAACCTTCCTCAATCTGCACCCACAAACTCATGCTGTCAGCTCGAATTGAAGAAGACATCATCTTTATTTCTAATTGTTTTCAGTTCAATTATAGTTTAATTTTCCTGAATGAGCATATCATAATTAAGTTTTCAATCTGGAGTTACCTGAGCCATCACCGTAATGTCAAGAGAGGCGGCGGCGAAAGGCAGAGCGCTGATGCTCACGAGGGACAGGTTGAGCTTTTCGATCTCGGAGAGAGCCCGCAGCAGAATCCCCTTTCTTCCCTCGCAGTGGATCTTGATGAGCACCGTCTTGTCGGAAAGCTTCGCCTCTATCTCCGGGAGGTACTGGACTCCTCCGGTGGAGTCGCCTCCGTCGGTGCTTCCGTCGGAGGAGTTGTTGTCGCTGTCGTCTGCGGCGGCTCTGAGTTGAGACTTCTTCGTGAGGACGGCTGACTCCACCGTCGTCTTCACCGCCTGATCCTCAAGCACCTTCACTTTCTCCTGCAGCCTCTTCAGATAATTGATGGCGTCGCCTAGAACAGAAGCCTTGTCCATCTGTAAATTTTTAAGTTCAATACAGCCTCCATTATTCAGAGGAAAGGACGGGCTTTGAGAAGCATATTGAAGGCGAAGGAAGAAGACAAGAAGGATAGTGACGTTTGGATTGTTAATGATTCCAGATTGAACTCAAATGAAATAATCAAATCAATTCATTCAAAGTAGTGTACATGTTTATATATATAATTCGCAAAACAGGGAAAAAAACAATACTCAAAGTTAGATGCAATCGGGCATAGCTCTAAATAGATGGAACAAAAAGGTATGGAAATTAAGGCTGCTATTTGGAGCGATTTTCTAGAAAGCAGAGGCGGAATGCTGCCGGTGAGAATCGTGGTAGCTCGCCGGCAGCCGGGAAGACACCAAAACGGTGTTGCACTCCCTTCCGACTTTTACCCGGATTCGGAAATTCCGGCGACTAAAAGCCAGCGCCGGTGACGTTCCGTGGGGGTTCAGTCGCTCCCCAATCGAAGCTCCGGGGCTTGCCTTCTTTTTTCCGTGTTTCGAGTGCTCCCCAATCGAAGCTCTGGCAGTCAGATCTACTTTATAACACCCAGGTATAAAATAATGACCACATGCACTTTAGTAAAATGAATCGAGAAAAAAAAAAAGCAGCAAAAATGAAGTCTTGCTCACTTTGTTCCTTCTAGTGGCTAGAATTTGTGAGATGGGAGCATGGATTAATGCGAGTTCATCGCGAACAATATGTATTTTTTATCAAATATAAAAAAGAAAAATACTATATTTCATCAATCTGCTGTTTCTCTCGAATTTCGCCGGAGGATCGACGGAGTACCTTCTTAAGATCAGGAACTATGGCTGAGAGGGCAATGAATCTCTGACTGAGCTTCTCCCTTCGCTTCCTCTCCGCCAGAATATGATCTTGGTTTTGAGAAGAAGGCCTCATAGCCGCAGCGCTTACTTTTTTCTTCCCCTGCCCGGCCGCCATGGCTACGCACCCACTCTTCAAACCGCTGCCCTTTCCTTCCTCCGGATTGATTTCCGCCATTACCAGGTTCTTATAAATCTCAGCATTGCCGCCTGGCGAGTTCGGGTTCCCAAAAGAGAGGATGCTCGGCGACGAGGCGGTGGGAGGGAGTATGGATGTCTTCTGCCCGGCGCGAAAGGAGTTCCAGCTTCCCGACTTTGTCAACTTCTTCGGCCGATCGCTGGCGTCCACAGCCTCGCCGGCATCGGACGATCCACTGCTGCCGGTGTTCGATGTAATGCTCGCAGTTGGATCCAAAGTCTGGCTTTCGGATGAGAAGGTCTGATGCAAGTCGTCGTCCCACATGTTCGGCGCTATGAGCTGGTCCAGGGAACTTAACTCCCACTGCGGGTAATTAGGATCCGCCAGTCCCTGCTAATCAAGTAGTTGAAATAGTAATTTTGGATTAGTGAGAGGACAAGTAGTTGATTGGTAGTGTTTGATGGTAATTGACAAACATACAATGTCTGAGATCCAGCGTGCTGCGGTGGCCTGTGATTCCATGGTGATGGACTGATTCGTCTTCTCTGTTGAACTCAATGGATCTGATAGAAACTGCAAATATGATAGAGCAGAGCCTTCATCAATGCCCCACTTCTAAATAAAACAGTTTGCTATAATGAAAGGATGATCTAGTAATGATTAATTTACACTAATTCCGAATCACTGATGTGAAAGAAGCATGGAGTGAGAAAGAAAGAGAGATCCGAATCAAAAACGGCAGATTTCAGCACGACAAGAAAAAAAAAACTGCTGGATATCCCTGTTTCAAAATCAGAAGAGTGAAAAAAAAGCTTTTTTGAAACTCGGGAATAATAATCTGAAGCTCCTACACTCGTGAGAGAAGGTATTTTTTCCCTTCTCCCTCCTTCCAACGTATCAACAGGAGGAGGGAGAAGCTAAAAGAGTGGAGGAGTCAGCAAGCAGACGATCGCTTCTGTACCTTTCTGCTGAAACTTGATCCTCCCTCTTTCAAATTTTACTAAAACCAGGAAGAAAAAGGTTCGTGTTCTTTTATAAAGGCGTTGCCAGCGTTAGACTAATCTTATTTATGTATAAAGCAGACGAAGAAACAGAGCTGCTCCAGTTTCATAACAGCTCCGTAGAACTCTCTCTCTCTCTCTCTCTCTCTATTCCATCTCTCTCTCTCTATGTCTCTCTCTATTCCATCTCCCTTTCTCACACACTTGTATACTGTGAACTAATAGTCTCTCTTCATCCTCTCTCTCTCTCTCATTTAGTATTTCACACTAATATGTATAGGTGATTGATAATACATTCTATTGGACTATTTATAATCTGCTGTTATTCGTAGCTAACGGAATTATAATTATATCCCACATTGCTATTTTTGAACTGATATATATTAAACATCTTCCCCAAAAAATAAAGTTGTTCCAAAAAAACAATGAAATGCATTTTTTCAATCAAATTGACGAGTTTTCATCGTTACTTTTCTAAATCAATTTTAATAAAATTGATATGCATAATTACAGCATATCATAATAGGTATAAGAGCTATACGAAAAACTTTTTAAATTTTATGAACTTTCATTATTACATTTAATTTGAGGATATGATGTAATTACTTAAATGAATATTTTTTGATAATATATGTTAAAGTCATTAGATAAAAACAATAAGGTTACATTTGTTAATTTTTAAATGTTTCATGAAAGACAAAATTTTTCTTTTAATATTGTAAAGATATATCTAAAATAATAATGAAATATGATGATGAGCGGTAGCTGTGTAGCCACGTCCCCTGCACAATATATATATATTAACATGCAGATGTAGGCATAGACTCTGTTCATCCGCTTTTTATATATGATATACGAGTGACAGGTGCGGGGCTCCAGCTCTACTGCCAAGCGCGGCAATGCCCGACCGGCGACGGCGGGCTTCGCCCACCTCCGACAGGCTACGCCCATGACGCTATGGGCTGCGCCCGCATCAAGCCGGTTGCGCACACAACATATACATATGAGTATTCAAAATGACCGCACAAAAATTTAAATTAATATTTTATAATTTTTTTTCAAAAACATTTATATTTTAACAAAAAATCATTTTAAAGTAAGTTTATGATGTCTAATAATTACCTACCATAATAGGTGTAGGAGGTCTACTAAAAAACTTTTGAATTTTATGAATTTCCATCATTATTTTTATTATAGAGATATAGTGTAATTACACAAATAGCTATTATATTTTATGAATTTTTATTTTTTCATAATATATGTTAAGTCATTGGAGTAAAAGAATGAGGCTATATTTGACAATTTTGAATTTTGCACCAAGACAACTTCTTGTATATATTAGTTAAAGATATAACTTATACTATATATAATTATTGTTGTAGGGTCCCTCGATACCTTTATAGATTGGTCGAATTGAATCGTTTCAGCTCGAAAGTGAGCTGAGCGCACAATCAGTTAAAGCAAAGTAAGACAGATGACAAGAATACTTTTAACATGAAAAACACGAAAATGGTGAAAAACCACGGAGCAGAATTGTTGCTGACCAAATTGCACTACATTATTTATTAAATCATTTAGTCCAAGCTTTTAGCTGAAATAGGACTGAATTAATTAAAAGCTATATATTATTTATCAGATATTTTCCTAAGTTTATGAAGGAGTCAAAAATTATTTTTTAAAATTTCCTACTAAATAATATTTTCTCTAAATAAGTAAATAGCTGACTCTAAAAAAAATATAAACTAATTTTCACCTCTTTGAATAAAGTATTTGCCCTCTAACATAATTCTGGGCTGCAATTAATGGGTTCCTGCAAGCTTTCAATGGAGCACGGTATGCAGTCGAGCATCGGTGAACGGCGGCATAAACAGGAGAAATATTTAGTAAAAAATAAATTTTAGAAAAAAATAAATTTTTAGAAAAAAATAAATTTTAATACGACTAAAATCAATTTTTTTTCCGATAGGCGGACCTTCCTTTAGGTCCGCCTATCGGACAAATTTTTTTCCCATAAACGAGAAATATTTAGGAAGGTCCGATTGAAATCGGACCGCCCTCTCCCACATCAGACCGCTAGCAAAATTCATGATTTAAAAAAAAGTCAAAAAACTATATCCGATCGGATTTTAGAAATTGCAATATCCGATCGGATTTTTTTAAAAAAAACATTTTTTTTATAGACATAAAATCTTAAAATAAAGATAAAAAATTCTAAGCAATATTTAATAATTTATTTTAGAAAAAAATAAATTTTAATACGACTAAAATCAAATTTTTTTCCGATAGGCGGACCTTCCTTTAGATCCGCCTATCGGACAAAATTTTTTTCCCATAAATGAGAAATATTTAGGTCCGCCTATCGGACCTAGAGGAAGGTCCGATTGAAATCGGACCGTCCTCTCCCACTCTCTCTCTCTATCTCTCCCTCTCTCTCTCTTCCCCACTTTGAGTTGCGAATGACTTGTCATGTACCAAACTTCAAAGAACTTTATTATATATAAATATATACATATATACACTAGCAGCTCCGCACGGGCTTCGCCCATGCTCGCTGCTCCACGGCGGCCTTCGGCCGCTCGGTTCTCTAAATTTTAATTTTATTAAGGAATATAATTAATTTAATTATTAATTTAATCAAGGCGGGCTGTTCGTTGGGTCTCTGCGTTCGTCGAACGCGTGCACTGCTGCGTTCGACGAACGCTCAGAACCAACCGCTGGGACGAAGTCCATCGTTCGTCGAACGCAGAAGGGCCGACGTTCGTCGAACGGCGGCACGCGTTCGACGAACGCGTGAACTCCTGCCGCCGTTCGACGAAAACGCTGGGGTGCGGATAGGCCGCCGTTCGACGAACGCGTGCCGGCGGCACGCGTTCGACGAACGCGTGAACTCTTGTAGCCGTTCGACGAACGCTGTAATTATGATTTTTACGCTGGGGTGCGGATAGGCCGCCGCTCGTCGAACGGCGACACGCGTTTGACGAACGCGTGAACTCCTGCCGTTGTTCGACGAACGCTGTAATTATGATTTTTTAGCTGGGGCGCGGATAGGCTTCGTTGGCTGGGGTGCGGATAGCGTTCGTCTCAGCCGGCTGGGCCCACAACATATACATAATAGTACTCAAAATGACCGAAAAAAAATTTTTAATTACTATTTTATAATTTTTTTTCAAAAGAATATATATATTTTAACATAAAATCATTTTAAAGTAAATTAATAGGTGTAATGATAAGCTATCATAATAGGTTTAGGAGCTCTAACAAAATTTTTTTGATATTCTGAATTTTCAGAATTAAATTTATTATTGGGATATAGTGTTATTACACAAATAACCCTTATCTTTAAGTGTTATTCCATTTTATTTGGCCGGTTTTGAATGTAATTGGAGTAAAAAGAATGAGGTTATATTTGGCCGGTTTTGAATGTTGCACCAAAGGCAACTTCTTGCATTTAGTAGCTAAAGATATATATATATATACATATACATATCTATATTAAATAAGAAAGTATCGCATTGCTGCGTGACCGAGCCGCGCCAAGGAAATCCCAGAACTGCCCTCGCCCCGTTCTACCGTCGCAGCTTTCAAACCCTTCCGCCGCTTCTTCGCCCCGATCCCCTTCGTCACGCATCAACGCGGTGGCAGCAGCATAGAGCGACGGCGTGTGTGTCTGCGTCTCCCCCTGCCGCGTGTGCCCTCTACACTCGCCGTCGTCGGTCACGCGAGAATGGGTATGGCGGAAAACCCCTTCCACCGCTATTTCTTCGCGCCGCTCTTCGACGGCCGCTTCACCTCCATCGGCGCTCCACGATTCCTTTTTCTTCCCAGCTCTGCTTCGATCGCTCCCCGCCCTCCCTCTTCGTTCTATTGCCGCTCAGCGTCTCTCGGGTCCGTCGACTTACTCCTTCCTCTTCGTCGACATCCACCGCCGGTAAGTACTCTTTGTTTTGATTTTAATTTCGTCTCCTCCTTCCTTCTGTATCTCCAATTTCTGAATCGGAGAGCCCCGATCCGTCTACTTCCTCACCCTCTGACTTCCTCTCGCCGCTCCTCTGCCATTTCCTTCCTCACTGCACTGTTGAAGTTTTGAAGTGGCTTAGAGGGAGGGGCGAGTGGGGCGAGTGGGTTAGGTGCTGGGCGAGTGGAGTGAAGGGGGGCTGCCACTTGATGTTGGCGAGTGGGGGAGCTGCCCTTGTTGGCGAGTCGGAGGTGGCCAGGCGAGTGGAGAGATGCTGCCAGGCGAGTGCAAGAGGGGGGTTGCTGTATGGTGTTGCCGAGTAGGTGGCCTTGTAGAGGGGTTGCCGAGTGGGAGCCCAGGGGGAGGTTGGCGAGTGCACCTTTGGTGCTTGCCGAGTGGAGCTAAGGAGGGGGGGCTGCCATGTTGAAGTGGCGAGTGGAAGTGAGGGGGAGGTGTTGTTGCCGAGTGGAGCAATGGTGGAGTGGCGAGTGGAAGCTTGTGCTAGCTTGGGTGCATGATGAGTGCACCTTCCCCCCCCCCCCCCCCCCCTTTCTCTCATATTTGTGTGTTTACTATAAATACCCCCCCCCCCCCCCCCATGTGTGCTAATGCGAAAGCGAGGAGAGAGATTCAAGAGAGAGAGAGAGAGTAGAGGTGAAAGAGAAGAGTTGAGAGAGTGGGACTGTGCCTACACCCCAGGAGACCCCAATCCATACCTCGGCGAGAGGTGGAGAGTGCAGAGTGCACTGTGAAGGGGATAGTGGAGAAGCGGACCTTGTCCGCGACAAGTTGTTTTTTTTATATATTATTCAGCTGACGTGAATCAAGGTGGATGCACCTTGTAGTTAGCTTGTCGTTGTTGTATTCATATTGCCTAGTTAAAGAGTTACTTCGTTCTGTTCATCATTGGTTTCTTGTACTTGGTAAAAGAACACAAAAAATTTAACATGGTATCAGAGCTAGGTTGCTGAAGCGGCGCGTGCTATCGAGGTTCAAGGTAGACATCCAAGATGGACGGCGGAGGAGGTTATGCGAGAGGACTAGGCATTGAGCTGCTCACCCAGACCAACTACAAGAAGTGAAAGTCATGCATGGAGAGCTACCTGCTTGGAGAGGACCTATGGGAGGTCGTTGGAGGAGAAGAGCAAGCAGAAGTGTTTCCTATCGATGACAATGGTCTAGCTGTGAGAGCGTGGAGGAAGACCAACGCCAAGGCGGAGTTCACCTTGAAGAGAGCAATCTCTCCTGACTTGTTCGACCACATCATGGGGTGCAAGTCAGCGTCAGAGATCTGGAGTGCCCTTGATGGGCTATTCAACAAGAAGAACGTAGCGCGGCTACAGTTCCTGGAGAATGAGTTGGCGCGGTCCACTCAGGGAGAGTTGTCGATATCCACCTTCTTTCTGAAGGTGAAGAACTTATGTGCAGAGATCTCGGCCTTGGATCCTGACGAGCCGATCTCTGAGGCGAAGCTGAAGAGGCACATACTCCGAGGTCTGCGGAAGGAGTATGTTCCGTTTATCACATCTGTGCAAGGATGGGCTACTCAACCCACCTTACTGGAGCTGGAGAACCTGCTGTCATCACAGGAGAGCTTGGCGAAGCAGATGGCAGGAGTGTCTATCTCAGGAGGAGATAGCGAGGCGTTGTTCTCAGGCAAGAGGAAGCCTTGGGACAAGAAGAAGAAGAACTCCGGAGATGGACCTTCAACGTCCTCTCGGGGAGTTAGGGAGAACTTCCTCCCCCCATATGACCAGAGGGGGAGACCCCTTTGCTTTGCCTGCAAGAAGTACGGGCACATGGCAAAGGAGTGCCGGTCTAATCTCAAGGCCGGTCATGTTGCTGAGAGAGGTGGAGACCATCAGAGAGGTGGAGACCATCGAAGAGGTGGAGGAAGAGGTCGAGGTCACTAGGGTGGTGAAGGCGGTGACAACTGCTTCTTGGCTGAGATGACGGCAACGTCAGTCGATGCCTTAACCTCGGTCAGCTTCGAGAACGACTGGATAGTGGACTCCGGTTGCGGGCACCATCTCACTGGAGATGTGTCTAAGTTTGCCTCCTTGAAGGCATATGGTGGAACTGATGCTATCATCACGGCGGATGATACAGTGCATCCAGTTGAGAAGGAAGGGATGGTATCCCTGGGAAGTGAAGAGAAGCCCGTGACACTGAAGAGTGTGTATCACGTGCCGGGTATGAAGAAGAACCTCTTCTCGGTTGCGAATGCAGTGGATGCAGGATACCACGTGCTGTTCGGACCGAAGGAGGTGAAGTTCCTGAAGAACCTGTCTTCAGTTGATGCTGATGTCACGCTCACCGGGAGAAGGGTGAAGGACTTGTACGTTCTCTCTGCAAGTGCCTATGTGGACAAGCTGAAGACCAACGACAGCGCAACGATCTGGCATGAGAGGCTAGGTCACGTAGGGATGGACAAGCTGAAGATGATAGCGGCGAAGGGCCTGGTGTCTGGCCTACCCAATCTCTCTTCTTGCGGCGACGGTCATGTGTGTGAGGGCTGTCAGTTTGGAAAGTCACATCGACTTCCATTTGACAAGTCAGAGACCAGGTGTAGGGCACCCCTTGAGTGCGTACACGCTGATGTGATGGGACCGTGCGCCACCCTGACCTATGGAGGAAACAAGTATGCGCTGGTCTTGGTGGATGACTACACTCGCTACACGTGGGTGTACTTCATGAGGGAGAAGGCGGAAGTGTTTGAGAAGTTCCAGGAGTGGAAGAAACTGGTGGAGGGGAGGCTGAACCTGCGAGTGAAGAAGTTGAGAAGTGATAATGGGGGGGGGGGGGGGAGTTTACCTCTAACGCCTTTAACTCTTTCTGCAGGAAGTTCGGCATCCGGCGAGAGCTCTCCTGCGCCCACACCCCTCAGCAGAATGGGGTGGCAGAGAGGAAGATCCGCCATCTGGTGGAGACTACCAGGAGTTGGCTACATGGCAAGGGGATTCCCAAAGCCCTATGGGCGGAGGGAATGACATGTGCCACCCATGTGATCAACCGGCTACCTTTGAGTCCCAACAGGATGGTGTCTCCACACCAACTCATGTTCGGGGAGAAGCCAGATGTGAGTCACATGAGGGTGTTTGGCTCTACCTGCTTCGTGCACGTTCCAGAGGCTGAGAGAACCAAGTTGGAGCCGAAGGCGAGGAAGTGTGTCTTCATCGGCTACGATGAGAGGAAGAAGGGATGGAAGTGCATGAACCCGCAGACCCACAAGTTTGTCGTCTCGCGCGACGTTGTGTTTGACGAACTGATCTCGTATCAGGGAGTCTCTTCTGTGGTGCTGCCGGAGAGTAGAGAATCAAGCAGGGGAGAAGAGAGAGTCACTGAGGACTCTATGGTGGAGTTGGAGTTATCTCCAAGTGCCCCATCGCCATCTGGCTCAAGGGGAGCATCTGGCTCAGGGGGAGCTTCTGGCTCAGGTGGAGCTTCAAGCTCTAGAAGCAGGGGGAGCGCTGCTTCAAGAGAAGTTGAAGGAGGAGCTAGAGAGGAGGAGTCTACCGGAGCGGTAGAGAGTGGCCAAGCCTTGAGGAGGTCGAAGCGGACCATCGTCCCGCCTGCTCGCTATAAGGAGGGGAACTTCGTGAGTCTGGTCTCGTGCTTCTTCGCAGGACCACTCGACGAGAGGGAACCTGCCCGCTTTGAGGATGCTGTTGGCACCAAGGAGTGGGACGTGGCCATGGATGAGGAGATGGAGGCCCTGAAGAAGAACGAGACATGGGACCTTGTTCCCATGGTGGAGGGCATCAAGCCTGTCACCTGCAAGTGGGTGTACAAGGTGAAGAAGAGGGCTGACGGAGAAGTAGAGCGGTACAAGGCGAGGCTTGTCACTCGAGGTTTCTCCCAAACCTATGGAGAGGACTATGAGGAGACGTTCAGTCCTGTGGCGAAGATGACGTCGGTGAGGACGGTCATTGCCCTAGCAGCGTGCAGAGGGTGGAAGCTGTGGCAGCTGGATCTGAAGAACGCGTTCCTATACGGAGAGATAGACAAGGACATATTCATGGTGCAACCACCTGGATATGTGTCCAAGTCTCAGCCACGTCATGTCTGCAAGCTGAAGAAGGCCCTCTATGGGTTGAAACAGGCGCCGAGAGCCTGGTATGGGAAGATTGCAGAGTATCTGCAGTTCTGTGGTTACGATGCCTCAGACTCAGACTCTAGCATGTTTGTGAAGAAGAGTGGAGATCTTCACGTGCTGGTGCTGCTGTACGTCGACGACATGATCGTGACAGGGAACAACGGTGAAGAGGTCGCGGCGCTGAGACGGCAACTAGCCATCCGGTTTGAGATGAAGGATCTTGGTGAACTGCACCATTTCCTTGGACTTCAGGTTGAGAAGAGAAGTGGCGGGTTTCTCGTGACCCAGAAGGCATATGCCGAGAAGATCGTCGAGAGATTCGGCATGAAGGAGGGGAAGAGCAGCTCCGTTCCACTGGAGGTTGGGCTGAAGCTTCGGAAGGAAGAAGGGAGGATTCTTCCTGATCCGAAGAACTTCCGGGCACTGGTGGGGAGCTTAATCTATCTTACCATCACAAGGCCGGACATTGCATTTGCTGTCGGCCGGGTGAGTCGGTACATGCAGGAGCCGCGGAAGCCTCATCTGGAGGCAGCCAAGGGGATACTGAAGTATGTGAAGGGCACCCTGGAGATGGGGTTGTTCTATGGAGGGAGGACCGACTTCAAGCTGCATAGCTACACAGATGCAGACTACGCAGGAGACGCTGATGACTGCAAGTCGACATTATGTTACGTGTTCATGTGTGGAGCCACTGCCATCTCGTGGTGCAGCAAGAAGCAGGACTCCATTTCCCTCTCCACCACTGAGGCCGAGTACAAGGCGTCGTCCTTAGCAGCTCAGGAGTGTGTCTGGCTGAGGAGGCTGGTGGAAGATGTGGATGAGAAGGTCAGAGGACCTACTGTGCTGCGTGGCGACAACGAGAGTGCGCTGAAGCTGGCAACCAACCCAGTTTGTCACGCAAGAACGAAGCACATAGAGATCGAGCACCACTTCATCCGAGAGAAGGTGTTGGGTGGCTCGCTTGCGGTGGAGCACGTTCGGAGTGAAGAGAACCTGACGGACATCTTCACAAAGCCCCTATCCGCGGGGCCGTTCAAGAAGCTTCGCGCCTGCCTCGGAGTCGTCCCTGAAGCTCACTTCAAGGGGGAGTGTTGAAGTTTTGAAGTGGCTTAGAGGGAGGGGCGAGTGGGGCGAGTGGGTTAGGTGATGGGCGAGTGGAGTGAAGGGGGGATGCCACTTGATGTTGGCTAGTGGGGGAGCTGCCCTTGTTGGCGAGTCGGAGGTGGCCAGGCGAGTGGAGAGATGCTGCCAGGCGAGTGCAAGAGGGGGGCTGCTGTATGGTGTTGCCGAGTAGGTGGCCTTGTAGAGGGGTTGCCGAGTGGGAGCCCAGGGGGAGGTTGGCGAGTGCACCTTTGGTGCTTGCCGAGTGGAGCTAAGGAGGGGGGGGCTGCCATGTTGAAGTGGCGAGTGGAAGTGAGGGGGAGGTGTTGTTGCCGAGTGGAGCAATGGTGGAGTGGCGAGTGGAAGCTTGTGCTAGCTTGGGTGCATGATGAGTGCACCTTCCCCCCCCCCCCCCTTTCTCTCATATTCCCCCCCCCCCCCCCCCCCCCCCCCCCCATGTGTGGTAATGCGAAAGCGAGGAGAGATATTCAAGAGAGAGAGAGAGAGTAGAGGTGAAAGAGAAGAGTTGAGAGAGTGGGACTGTGCCTACACCCCAGGAGACCCCAATCCATACCTCGGCGAGAGGTGGAGAGTGCAGAGTGCACTGTGAAGGGGAGAGTGGAGAAGCGGACCTTGTCCGCGACAAGTTGTTTTTTTTATATATTATTCAGCTGACGTGAATCAAGGTGGATGCACCTTGTAGTTAGCTTGTCGTTGTTGTATTCATATTGCCTAGTTAAAGAGTTACTTCTTTCTGTTCATCATTGGTTTCTTGTACTTGGTAAAAGCACACAAAAAAAATTAACATGGTATCAGAGCTAGGTTGCTGAAGCGGCGCGTGCTATCGAGGTTCAAGGTAGACATCCAAGATGGACGGCGGAGGAGGTTATGCGAGAGGACTAGGCATTGAGCTGCTCACCCAGACCAACTACAAGAAGTGGAAGTCATGCATGGAGAGCTACCTGCTTGGAGAGGACCTATGAGAGGTCGTTGGAGGAGAAGAGCAAGCAGAAGTGTTTCCTATCGATGACAATGGTCTAGCTGTGAGAGCGTGGAGGAAGACCAACGCCAAGGCGGAGTTCACCTTGAAGAGAGCAATCTCTCCTGACTTGTTCGACCACATCATGGGGTGCAAGTCAGCGTCAGAGATCTGGAGTGCCCTTGATGGGCTATTCAACAAGAAGAACGTAGCGCGGCTACAGTTCCTGGAGAATGAGTTGGCGCGGTCCACTCAGGGAGAGTTGTCGATATCCACCTTCTTCCTGAAGGTGAAGAACTTATGTGCAGAGATCTCGGCCTTGGATCCTGACGAGCCGATCTCTGAGGCGAAGCTGAAGAGGCACATACTCCGAGGTCTGCGGAAGGAGTATGTTCCGTTTATCACATCTGTGCAAGGATGAGCTACTCAACCCACCTTACTGGAGCTGGAGAACCTGCTGTCATCACAGGAGAGCTTGGCGAAGCAGATGGCAGGAGTGTCTATCTCAGGAGGAGATAGCGAGGCGTTGTTCTCAGGCAAGAGGAAGCCTTGTGACAAGAAGAAGAAGAACTCCGGAGATGGACCTTCAACGTCCTCTCGGGGAGTTAGGGAGAACTTCCTCCCCCCATATGACCAGAGGGGGAGACCCCTCTGCTTTGCCTGCAAGAAGTACGGGCACATGGCAAAGGAGTGCCGGTCTAATCTCAAGGCCGGTCATGTTGCTGAGAGAGGTGGAGACCATCAGAGAGGTGGAGACCATCGAAGAGGTGGAGGAAGAGGTCGAGGTCACCAGGGTGGTGAAGGCGGTGACAACTGCTTCTTGGCTGAGATGACGACAACGTCAGTCGATGCCTTAGCCTCGGTCAGCTTCGAGAACGACTGGATAGTGGACTCCGGTTGCGGGCACCATCTCACTGGAGATGTGTCTAAGTTTGCCTCCTTGAAGGCATATGGTGGAACTGATGCTATCATCACGGCGGATGATACAGTGCATCCAGTTGAGAAGGAAGTGATGGTATCCCTGGGAAGTGAAGAGAAGCCCGTGACACTGAAGAGTGTGTATCACGTGCCGGGTATGAAGAAGAACCTCTTCTCGGTTGCGAATGCAGTGGATGTAGGATACCACGTGCTGTTCGGACCGAAGGAGGTGAAGTTCCTGAAGAACCTGTCTTCAGTTGATGCTGATGTCACGCTCACCGGGAGAAGGGTGAAGGACTTGTACGTTCTCTCTGCAAGTGCCTATGTGGACAAGCTGAAGACCAACGACAGCACAACGATCTGTCATGAGAGGCTAGGTCACGTAGGGATGGACAAGCTGAAGATGATAGCGGCGAAGGGCCTGGTGTCTGGCCTACCCAATCTCTCTTCTTGCGGCGACGGTCATGTGTGTGAGGGCTGTCAGTTTGGAAAGTCACATCGACTTCCATTTGACAAGTCAGAGACCAGGTGTAGGGCACCCCTTGAGTGCGTACACGCTGATGTGATGGGACCGTGCGCCACCCTGACCTATGGAGGAAACAAGTATGCGCTGGTCTTGGTGGATGACTACACTCGCTACACGTGGGTGTACTTCATGAGGGAGAAGGCGGAAGTGTTTGAGAAGTTCCAGGAGTGGAAGGAATTGGTGGAGGGGAGGCTGAACCTGCGAGTGAGGAAGTTGAGAAGTGATAATGGGGGGGGGGGGGGGGGGGGGGGGGGGGGGGGGGGAGTTTACCTCTAACGCCTTTAACTCTTTCTGCAGGAAGTTCGGCATCCGGCGAGAGCTCTCCTGCGCCCACATCCCTCAGCAGAATGGGGTGGCAGAGAGGAAGATCCGCCATCTGGTGGAGACTACCAGGAGTTGCTACATGGCAAGGGGATTCCCAAAGCCCTATGGGCGGAGGGAATGGCATGTGCCACCCATGTGATCAACCGGCTACCTTTGAGTCCCAACAGGATGGTGTCTCCAAACCAACTCATGTTCGGGGAGAAGCCAGATGTGAGTCACATGAGGGTGTTTGGCTCTACCTGCTTCGTGCACGTTCCAGAGGCTGAGAGAACCAAGTTGGAGCCGAAGGCGAGGAAGTGTGTCTTCATCGGCTACGATGAGAGGAAGAAGGGATGGAAGTGCATGAACCCGCAGACCCACAAGTTTGTCGTCTCGCGCGACGTTGTGTTTGACGAACTGATCTCGTATCAGGGAGTCTCTTCTGTGGTGCTGCCGGAGAGTAGAGAATCAAGCAGGGGAGAAGAGAGAGTCACTGAGGACTCTATGGTGGAGTTGGAGTTATCTCCAAGTGCCCCATCGCCATCTGGCTCAAGGGGAGCATCTGGCTCAGGGGGAGCTTCTGGCTCAGGTGGAGCTTCAAGCTCTAGAAGCAGGGGGAGCGCTGCTTCAAGAGAAGTTGAAGGAGGAGCTAGAGAGGAGGAGTCTACCGGAGCGGTAGAGAGTGGCCAAGCCTTGAGGAGGTCGAAGCGGACCATCGTCCCGCCTGCTCGCTATAAGGAGGGGAACTTCGTGAGTCTGGTCTCGTGCTTCTTCGCAGGACCACTCGACGAGAGGGAACCTGCCCGCTTTGAGGATGCTGTTGGCACCAAGGAGTGAGACGTGGCCATGGATGAGGAGATGGAGGCCCTGAAGAAGAACGAGACATGGGACCTTGTTCCCATGGTGGAGGGCATCAAGCCTGTCACCTGCAAGTGGGTGTACAAGGTGAAGAAGAGGGCTGACGGAGAAGTAGAGCGGTACAAGGCGAGGCTTGTCACTCGAGGTTTCTCCCAAACCTATGGAGAGGACTATGAGGAGACGTTCAGTCCTGTGGCGAAGATGACGTCGGTGAGGACGGTCATTGCCCTAGCAGCGTGCAGAGGGTGGAAGCTGTGGCAGCTGGATGTGAAGAATGCGTTCCTATACGGAGAGATAGACAAGGACATATTCATGGTGCAACCACCTGGATATGTGTCCAAGTCTCAGCCACGTCATGTCTGCAAGCTGAAGAAGGCCCTCTATGGGTTGAAACAGGCGCCGAGAGCCTGGTATGGGAAGATTGCAAAGTATCTGCAGTTCTGTGGTTACGATGCCTCAGACTCAGACTCTAGCATGTTTGTGAAGAAGAGTGGAGATCTTCACGTGCTGGTGCTGCTGTACGTCGACGACATGATCGTGACAGGGAACAACGGTGAAGAGGTCGCGGCGCTGAGACAGCAACTAGCCATCCGGTTTGAGATGAAGGATCTTGGTGAACTGCACCATTTCTTTGGACTTCAGGTTGAGAAGAGAAGTGGCGGGTTGCTCGTGACCCAGAAGGCATATGCCGAGAAGATCGTCGAGAGATTCGGCATGAAGGAGGGGAAGAGCAGCTCCGTTCCACTGGAGGTTGGGCTGAAGCTTCGGAAGGAAGAAGGGAGGATTCTTCCTGATCCGAAGATCTTCCGGGCACTGGTGGGGTGCTTAATCTATCTTACCATCACAAGGCCGGACATTGCATTTGCTGTCGGCCGAGTGAGTCGGTACATGCAGGAGCCGCGGAAGCCTCATCTGGAGGCAGCCAAGGGGATACTGAAGTATGTGAAGGGCACCCTGGAGATGGGGTTGTTCTATGGAGGGAGGACCGACTTCAAGCTGCATGGCTACACAGATGCAGACTACGCAGGAGACGCTGATGACCGCAAGTCGACATCAGGTTACGTGTTCATGTGTGGAGCCACTGCCATCTCGTGGTGCAGCAAGAAGCAGGACTCCATTTCCCTCTCCACCACTGAGGCCGAGTACAAGGCGTCGTCCTTAGCAGCTCAGGAGTGTGTCTGGCTGAGGAGGCTGGTGGAAGATGTGGATGAGAAGGTCAGAGGACCTACTGTGCTGCGTGGCGACAACGAGAGTGCGCTGAAGCTGTCAACCAACCCAGTTTGTCACGCAAGAACGAAGCACATAGAGATCGAGCACCACTTCATCCGAGAGAAGGTGTTGGGTGGCTCGCTTGCGGTGGAGCACGTGCGGAGTGAAGAGAACCTGACGGACATCTTCACAAAGCCCCTATCTGCGGGGCCGTTCAAGAAGCTTCGCGCCTGCCTCGGAGTCGTCCCTGAAGCTCACTTCAAGGGGGAGTGTTGAAGTTTTGAAGTGGCTTAGAGGGAGGGGCGAGTGGGGCGAGTGGGTTAGGTGCTGGGCGAGTGGAGTGAAGGGGGGCTGCCACTTGATGTTGGCGAGTGGGGGAGCTGCCCTTGTTGGCGAGTCGGAGGTGGCCAGGCGAGTGGAGAGATGCTGCCAGGCGAGTGCAAGAGGGGGGCTGCTGTATGGTGTTGCCGAGTAGGTGGCCTTGTAGAGGGGTTGCCGAGTGGGAGCCCAGGGGGAGGTTGGCGAGTGCACCTTTGGTGCTTGCCGAGTGGAGCTAAGGAGGGGGGGCTGCCATGTTGAAGTGGCGAGTGGAAGTGAGGGGGAGGTGTTGTTGCCGAGTGGAGCAATGGTGGAGTGGCGAGTGGAAGCTTGTGCTAGCTTGGGTGCATGATGAGTGCACCTCCCCCCCCCCCCCCCCCCCCCCCCCCCCCCCCCCATGTGTGCTAATGCGAAAGCGAGGAGAGAGATTCAAGAGAGAGAGAGAGAGAGAGTAGAGGTGAAAGAGAAGAGTTGAGAGAGTGGGAGTGTGCCTACACCCCAGGAGACCCCAATCCATACCTCGGCGAGAGGTGGAGAGTGCAGAGTGCACTGTGAAGGGGAGAGTGGAGAAGCGGACCTTGTCCGCGACAAGTTGTTTTTTTTATATATTATTCAGCTGACGTGAATCAAGGTGGATGCACCTTGTAGTCAGCTTATCGTTGTTGTATTCATATTGCCTAGTTAAAGAGTTACTTCGTTCTGTTCATCATTGGTTTCTTGTACTTGGTAAAAGCACTCAAAAAATTTAACATCCACCGCCACGATCGCTCTCTCTTTCTCTCTCCACTGCATTTCTCTGCGAACAAAACCTTGCTACGGCTCAATCCCTTTCTTCTCTTCCTCCTCGATTTATCTTCTTTCGCGCCACTCCTTCCGATGTCGGCCCGGCCGATTGGGGCTATGTTGCTCTGATTTTCTGCGGTGCCACACTTATGATTATTCTTCTTTCTACTAGAAGCTCTCCTACGATGGCCCAGTACAGATCTCGCCATTTCTGCGCTGCCTGGAAGGGGCCCGATCCTCCCTCTGCTTCTTCCTGCCCCCACTGTCACCTCTCCTTCGATCTCTTACATTTCCCTGCGCCTATTTGCTGCTCCTCTGTGACCTTCTAATTTGATGCTGTTTTTTTACAGCTCGCCGCCGTTTCTGCGCTGCATGGAAGGTTGCGCCTATTTGCTGCTGCTCTGTGAGCTTTTCATGCGCTGCTGTTTTTCCATCATCTGCTACTTACGAAAAAATTTGTGCTTCGCTTCACATAATTACAGTCAATTTATGCTCATGCTTGCAATGTCCACTTTGCTTTATGAAATGTTTTATCCCCTCAGTTATTTTCTTACGTTCTTAAAATTTGCTCTTCATCATTTTTTATAAGGTTTCAATATTTTATTGGTTTTCGTGTTTGCGCTGCAAATAGCATTTTCCATTGGCCTGTAGCAGTACGGTGCAAGCATTGTAAATATTTCAAAAATTTTATCTTAGTTTTATTATTATTATCAGAACAAATATGAAATGCTGCGGCATGAGGCAAACGTGCATGAAATATTGGAAACTGCATTGCTACTAAATGGTATACCACCGGTGTTTCATAGCTTTCTGCCAAAAAGGTGAGCAAGTTTATGCCTGACAAGCACCCTTCGTTAGGGGGTAATTAAGAATGCGAGTAGATGGTATTATGGATACCTCAGTTTTCTACCTGCATACATTTCAAAAATGCTTAAGGTCAACATGATGTATAATTGTATAAGCTGTACAGCATTTTACCTGTTCTTAACATTTATTTTGCTGCTCCTTCACTTACTATTTTGAAGTATTTCTTACTGACATGTTCGATGAGACTCTTTTCCATGGAGGACTTTTCCATGGAGGAAAAGAAAAGAAATCTGCTAAACTTGCATCGGTGTCGAGACTCGACACCATTATATGATTGTTCAATTTAACTATGAATAAAATGTGGGGACTAAGAACTTATGAACTGAAAATTTTCAATCCCAAATCAAAGGCGTGCACCTCCAGATTGATTGATCATCTAATGTCCTTTAGGCTCACACATCGCTTTTTGTTCTCTACAGTGTGCTCGCATGCTGTATGTTTCTTTTCAGGTTCTATACTCTATTTTCTTCTCACCTCACAATGAACAGGTTACACATTTTTCCTACATTTACGCATTTTCGATGATGGAGATCGCTTCTCCATGACCTTGCCCATTTCCTCACCTACCAAACGTACTTTGATCAATCATGTTGTTCACACTATTGATTAGGCTGTTCTCTTTACAGTTGATTGATTTTATTTCACTACAAATGTCAACAACACCCATGAATACAATTGAATCTGCAAGGGTACAGCTCTTCTTGCCGTTCGTCGACTCGCACTGCTCCTTCGTGCAGCCGCTCAAAAGCCATGTCTCACATCCCTAAAAACTTTCCCCGACCTCCTATTTTCTGCCTTGCGGCGCAGCTTCATTGCCCTTCATTGCCATTTGCATGCTCCTGAACACCAACTACACGTATTCCTTCCTCTACTTTTCCCACCAACAGATTTTGTGATCTATTTACTCTAAAAGCTTGAAGCCACTCCTGCAAAAGTTCAGCAAACTGTACACATTGACACTGCATCTGTGTAGCTCCCAAGACACACCGACAAAAGAAAGACTTTCATCATCCATATTACTCCATCTTTCTTCACTGCTTTTACATTTATAAAGCTGTTCTATTCACTAGCAAACAAAATTTTAGCAAAAAATATAATATGCGCATACCTGCAGTTATAAATTGGCCTTACACTTCACTTAATAAATTTACTGCACCATTTTACTTGCCAATGATAGTCATTTTGCTGCACATTTTACTAGGCTCTGATAACTATCTTTTACTTTTGTTTTTTCTGTGTAGTAATTGTTGAACTCTCATGTGCTCAAAATGATTATTGGGGAGTTTTTATTTTTTATTTTGTTATTACGCTAGATAAATGATCAGATACAGAGCTAAATTTAAACCAAAATGAGAAAACATAGTGTATAATAATTCATTACACTGTAGTTATATGTATTCTTGGATTGCTATGTTTATAGTTTTGATTTTCCTGTCTGTGTATACTATCTTCAATAGCAGATAGTTGTAGGATGTCTCTCTGTATTCAGATGTTGTAGATTTTGTATTCAGATTTGATTTCCTGTACTTTTTTTTAAAGTTTACAGTTTAGATTTTTTAATTATAGATTATAGTTATAATTCCATTTCACACATTATATTTTTGATTCTAGGTGATAGATTACACCTTTCATTGTAGTATATAGTGTTGAGTTGTAGATTATAGATTACAGTTTATACGCACTGATAAACTAAATAATGTGCTTCTCTCCTTCCCGCTTGCTCATCCAATCAGTACCAACATTTCTTCCAGCTTCCGCTCCTTTTTACCACACTGCTTCTGCTCCTATCCAATCCATTTTCTGTTCATTCCGCTCGAGTTTACACTTACACACAAAAGAGTTCACACTTCATTTCTCTTAACAAATAAAGCGTCGTTGACAACTCGCTTAATTTCTTATGTTTACGTTAATTCTTTGCTCACAATGACGCATGTACTCCTCCTCCCTGCTGCCTGCCTGCTCTCTGTCTTGCCGCACAAGAGATCCCTATCGTGCTCTAACCCATCCACCCCCTTCCTCTTTCTGCTTCAACAACGCCCTTTTCATCTTCCTGCTCAGCTACTCCTCTGCACTGCGCCATTTCTGCTCTCCTGCTTGCTCTTCAATCGTCCTCCGCTGCTTCGTTGCCAAACTTAACGTCTTCTTCTTGCAGGTTCCCTCATGAGTTCTATCTGAGAGAATGCACAGTACGATAATTTCAGGTGAACTATCTAAATTTTATTGCGCTTAACATTATGAGCGCCTCTTCTGCTTCCTCTATTTTTATTCGTCCGTAATTTACACCTATGTCGACAAAGTTTTCTCCTCATCTATTTCAATTTTGCACTTCTTTGCCGCAGAGAAATCCATTTGCAGTTCTGCAAACAATCCAGGTCATTGACCCCGTCTCCTCACATAGATGGATACCAGGAAATGCTCGCAGCTCGCAATCGTCGCTTCCAACCTCATCTTCCACCATAACCTCCAAAAAAAAACCTCATCTACCTACATTCTTCCTTACCGCCGCTCCACTCCGTCTCGCTTCCTTCCCCTTTCTAAACTCAAAGGTATGTTGTCTTCAACTCCTACTCTTCAATCCCTACTACGAATCCCGGCTGACTGTCTACTCGGCCGAAATTACTAAAAATTATGAGGTAAATTTAGATTTACTCCACTCCGTGTCATACTTTGGGCCCAAAATATACTCATGGCAAGCACGGCCAATAGTGCCCCCCAACAACTCAATGTTCCATGTTCACGGGCTCCCCCTTCACCAATCTCCCTCCGCCAACCAATGACATTGCCTCGCACGTCCTTCCGTACACCCTACAGACATTTTGCTTCATCCAGACAACTCCATGCGGTCATATGATTCGGACAACAATTATTGTGCTGCCTTATTATCTTCGTGAACCGTCTTTCATTGTTCCAATCACCTGTCTTACATTCTCTCAATTCGTCCTTGCAACTGTGCGTTTACTGGATTCCTTACAGTGACATTGTGGATTTCCAGGTATTCAACCGCCACTGAATTTTTGATGGACCCCGATCATACCGTTGGCCACATGAACATTGATGCTCAGTCTACTATTCGTCCTCGAAGACGGCCGTGTGTACAATCTACAGCGGAACCACTTGAACATGCGCACACCTACTCTTCTGCCTTAATAAGAAATGTACACATGACAGAAGCTGAAATCGAGGCTCAACGAGCTTCTAATCGGGCGCGTTCACAACGACGAGGAGCCCTGATGACTGATGAAGAACATGCTGCGCAACGAGCATATAATCGATCTTACCAAAGAGCAAGACTTCTGCGTATAACAGAACAGCAACGCACAGAGCGTAGAGAGGACAGGCGTGCTGTAAGTCAGAGACGCCGACAGCAACACCACACGCAAGATCATGGCTCCGACAATCACTCCATTCCCGCAGAACAAGCACAACCACGTACAGTCCCGCCAACGTCTCCCAGACATGTCCAAGGTACAAACATTATATGCATTATGATACGTGTACGTGTACTATGTTTTTATATGTCATCATAAATTCGTGCAACCTAATCACACAGTGACAGATTCAAATACTGCTGTTGTGCATAGATACTCTTTGACAAGTATACCATATTTATCGCACCTTCGTGCTGAACAACTGATTGAAATTGGCGAATCATCAACGTGCCAACCGCGTCCTTCACTGCTGTCTGAGTTCACCATCCAAACATTATCTTCTACCTCAACTACTCATGCATCTGCAGCCACATATGACTTTATTACCGCAATAACTCCTGTTCCAACATTGTCACATCCACAGGTCGCGTCCACATTACGTCCAGACGTTGGGCAGTACACACCTCATGTGCCACATGAACATATGTTAGCGTCTATTAATTCAGATGGTAAGTTCTTCATATTCATCAAGTTTGTGTGCTGCTACTATTATAATAAAACTCATATTTCTCCGACAGAAAATGTTATCACCTCCACTCAACTGCGTGCCGACGTAGATTATAACAATGTTGCGCGCATTCGTGCCCCACGTCGTGCTGTATATCATAACAGTGCACGCATCTGTGAAGACACCCAACATATTATATACTTACAACTACAGCGACCACATTTCTGCTGCTACTGTAACGCTAAACTGTTTGATGGTGAGACAGAAACGCTCTGTTGCGCCAATGGACGAGTTCAAATTCCACCCATACCTGCTCTGTCTGACCTTTACGATTTGTTCACGGCTGATTCTGCTGAGGGCCATCATTTCAGAAGATACATTCGCTCATACAATCATGTTTTCTCTTTTACCTCTATGGGTGTGAACTTAGATGAAACGTTAGCAGGCCAGCAGCATGCCATATACACATTTCGGGCGCACGGATCAATATATCACAGAATTGGTTCCCTGTTACCTCCTGCAAACAGCCGCCCTAGATACCTACAACTATACATCTACGACACTGAACACGCGCTAGATCATCGTTTGCAAGAAAACACAGAGCTTGATTGTGCAGTGCTTGAGAAAATACAAAATATTTTGTACTCAGTTAATCCGTTTGTATTAATGTTCCAACAATTAGCTCGACATGAAAATATTATGAACTGCAGCTTGGTTATCAAGGAACGTCCTGCGCTAGGCCCTCAATATACATTGCCAACTGCATCACAGGTTGCCGCTATAATTGTTGATGTGGACGAATATTTAGAATCAAATGAGCGCAATATAATTTTGAAAACAACAGAAGGTCAGTTTATTACTATTCCAGAATACTGTGGTTACTACGACCCCCTGCAATATCCACTGCTCCTCCCATATGGCACATTCGGGTGGTTGGCTGAATACAAGGGTTCAAATAATCGACGTGTTAGTTGCTGTGATTATTACTCATGCATACTCCAGGTTATACTCAAACAATTGAACTGCCACGCCCACCTACATCTGCTGTTTTAATTGTATTTAATATTTTACTTATATCATCATAGGATCGTCAGCCAACATTATCATTCCTGCTACACGGCTGTCGTCTACTACAACAATATGTTGTTGACAACTACCTTAAAATTGAAACTCAAAAACTTCGATGGATAAAAAATAATCAAAAAATCATTCGAGCAGAATTATATTGCGGTTTACAGGACTGTCTAACTGCTGGAGAAAATACTGGAGGTATATATGTAGTTATTTCAATATCATATGCGTTACACTTTCGATTTCTATGTTGCACCAGCTTCATATGAGAATATTCCTCTGTCACAGCAAATATTGGTCGGCGCATTATTCTTCCATCATCCTTTATTGGAGGCCCTCGCGATATGTACCAGCGTTACCAAGATGCAATGTCCGTTGTACAGCATTATGGTAGACCTGATATATTTCTGACGATGACGTGCAACGCTTCATGGCCAGAAATTACAGAGGCACTATACCCTTCACAAACGCCGCAAGATCGTCCTGATTTAGTTGCTCGAATATTTCATGCTAAATTTGAGAGATTAAAAGAGGATATCTTCCATAAACATGTTCTTGGAAAAACTGTTAGTCATGTTCATGTGATTGAGTTTCAAAAACGAGGTCTGCCCCATGCTCATATGCTCATTATGTTTGATACGTCAGATAAAATGAACACTCCAGATGACTACGACAGAATTGTTAGTGCAGAGCTTCCTCATGTTGAGCATGAGCCAGAACTACATAATGCTGTTGTGCGACATATGATTCATGGCCCGTGCGCGCACGTAAACACTCATGCGAGTTGCATGAAGCATGGTACGTGTAAAAAAGGTTATCCAAAAAACTTTGCTAATCATACTGTGCAGGGAGCAGATTCCTACCCAATCTACCGACGTCGTGATAATGGCCGATATTTCACGCTCCGCCGCAGTCATGGGTATGCTGTTGATAATCGATGGATTGTTCCGTATAATCCATGGCTACTGCTCAAATATGACTGTCATATTAACGTAGAAATTTGCAGTAGTATCAAAAGTATCAAATACCTATATAAGTACATTCACAAGGGCCCTGATTCTGTCGCAGTAGAAGTCCACCCTCTTCCAGATCATAATGAGATTTCTCATTATATAAACGGTCGTTGGATATGTTCTCAGGAAGCATGCTGGAAGATATTTCAATTTCGTATGTACCAAACATTTCCGGCAGTCATCCGTTTACAGATCCACTTGCCCAACAAACACCAGGTGCAATTTCGTACCACTGATTTAATAGAGGACGTTCTTGCTAGTGAACGGAATTGTCGGACAATGTTAACTGAATTTTTCAGAATTTACGACACGCAGCAAGAAATACGTAATTATCTCTACACAGAATTTCCTAAACACTATACATGGAATTCGACGTCCAGAACATGGATCAAACGCCGTCGTCATGTAAAAGTTATTGGCCGCATGTACTCTGTACATCCATCTGAGGGCGAAAGATTTTATCTGCGTATGCTTCTGCATCATATTCGAGGCCCTAAATTTTTTGACCATCTAATGACAGTTGATTCAACTATACATTCAACATTTAAGGAAACTGCTGAACATTATGGTTTACTTGAACGAGACAATAGCTTACATAACTGCATGCGTGAGGCCCGACAATTTCAGATGCCATCTGCACTGCGTACGTTATTTACTACAATTTTACTTTACTGCAACCCTACAGAGGTTAGACAGTTATGGAATGACAATTACACTGCAATGACTGAAGATTATATCTCCTCCAGTTATATCAACGATGTATGTATTCTAAATAAGCTCCTTCATGAAATTGAATATACTCTACAGCAACATAACAAAAGTATTTCACAGTTCGATATTCCTCAAATATCTGCACTCTCTGCAAATATGATCCCCATCTCAGGTTTAATTGAAGATGAACTCTCGATACCACTCTCACATACAGATCTACAGTCTATTGCAAATTTAAATCCTAACCAGATGTATGCATTCCAAACTATTATTGAAACTATCCGACGTCAAGAGAGGGCTATTTTCTTCATAGATGGACCTGGGGGGACCGGAAAAACGTATCTCTACAAAGCAATCATTGCACATTTACGCCATGATGGCCATATCGTGCTTGCTGCTGCATCATCGGGAATTGCTGCAACCCTCCTTCCGGGTGGAACAACAGCCCATCAAAAGTTCAAAATTCCAATCCCAATAGAGGCAGGTTCATTTTGCACAATTGAGAAACAGTCTGAATTGCAAAAACTTCTACGACAATGTTCCGCAATTCTGTGGGATGAGGCTCCAATGTCGCACAAACACGTCTTCGAGGCTGTTGATCGCTCATTGCAGGATCTTCTTGACATACGCCAACCTTTTGGTGGGAAAGTACTAATCATGGGAGGGGATTTTCGGCAAGTTCCTCCTATCGTAATTAACGGAACAAAGTCTCAAATTATCAATGCCAGCATTGTTACTTCACCTCTGTGGTCATCTGTACAGCTGCTCCCACTATCCCAAAATATGCGCGCTCTCCATGATCAACAATTCTCCGAGTTTCTGCTTCGCCTTGGAAACGGTGACGTGACTACATACGATGACGATATGATCCATATTCCAGATTCAATGATTATTCCATGGGATGGTGAACATTCAATTACTACACTCATTAACATCGTATTTGCGGATATTTCGTCAAGTCTTACCACCACTGCTTACTGGGAAAACAGAGCATTGTTGACTCCGTTAAATGAGACTGTAACTGAGCTAAACGAGAAATGTTTGAAATTACTCCCTGGTGATGAAGTAACATACTACTCATTTGATTCAGTTGACGATGACCCCCATAATTTATACCCGCAGGAATTCCTAAATAGTCTCTCACCGGGCAATCTTCCCCCACACAAACTATGTTTGAAAAAGAATTTCCCTGTTATGCTCCTGCGAAATTTGAATCCCGAATAGGTCTATGCAATGGTTCACCACTCCTGTGCCGTCAGTTTCAGAATAATGTTATTGAAACAGAAATTCTTACGGGCCACCATAAGGGCAAGTTAGTATTTCTACCTCGCATCCTACTAAAAAATGCAGGCGACACAAAAATACATTTCGAACTTACTCGGAAACAGTTCCCAATTCGTCTCAGTTTTGCGCTGACTATAAACAAAGCCCAGGGGAAAACAATCAATCAGGTTGGTATCTACTTACCTTCACCTGTCTTCACACATGGTCAACTTTATGTTGCTTTATCAAGAGGAGTATCGTCATCCAACACAAAGGTTTTAATACAAAATGGAACTGTTGCTGGAGTTAAAGGAGTATGCACAAAAAATGTGGTCTTCAAAGAACTTCTTGCCTAAGTCATCGTCCAGGTGAACGCGTAACTTACTATTTAAATTACTTAAAATATACATACTGCTCTTCTCAATCGTGACTACCTTTATTTTGTCTCATTAGTAATCTCGCACAGCAACAAAAAAAAATCTGCTGCCTACTAGGAGAAGTTCCAAAATAACACACCTTCACTCTACATTGGCCATTGCTTTTTCAGTTTCTTAATACGCACAAACCAACTGTTTTTTCACTGATTCTCTACTACTGTTTGTGTACAATATCTTACCGCTTACTGTACATATACCCTATGTTTACGTTACTCACGTCATTACTGCTTTTACTGTTACACTACAATCTTCAAGCATCGAACTATGCTATATATTAACAATATTCTCCACAGGTTGATTCACTTTTGTGATCACAGCTAAACCTTCCATATCGATTCTAACACACCGTGGTATCTGCCTCTACCTTCTCATCAAACATGTCGTACGAGAACCACCTTCCGTTACCATGCAATGCATTTGATGACGCACATGATGTCCCAACACATATGCGGGATTACTACTACTTTACCTTACTCCTTAACAACCTTAGCCCAACTACCACTTCTGAGGTGTAAAATGCTGAAGATCTGAAATTGCCTTCTGAGTTCACTCGCAAACACTTCCCGATCCGTTTAAGCTTCGCTTTAACTATCAACAAATCTCAGGGTCAGACAATCAAGGATGTCGGTATTTACTTACCATCCCCTGTTCGCACTCATGGCTAACTTTATGTAGCTTTATCGCGAGGAGTTGCTTCATCACATACAAAAATTTTAGTGAAAGCTGGTACCCTCACTGGATACCATGGCATTTACACAAAGAATATTGTATTTAAAGCTTTAATTTCGACAGCTTTACTTCAGGTGCGCTTCATACACCCCCTTCCTACTGTTCTCTACTTGCACATGTATTTCACTCCCACTCTGAATTTTTCAAATGCCTTTTACCTCCACAGTCTCAGCAGAAGTAATGACCTTCAACTACATTCAGTTTGACACTATGCTACAAACTGTTACACAACTCACAATTATATTTACTGCTTCAATGAACTTCTTTGACCTACTATATTTTCTTCCCTATAATATCTCCTCACAGTAAGCACTGTTACATGATCTGATGTTATGCGCTTGCCGGCCGTAACTACATCGGTCTTTCAATATATCTCATACGAATTCTTTCTCACCTTTAAAATGTATATCTTCAACTCCACATACATGCAAGTGCTATAAAATATACTATGCTACCATACATGCAGATGCATACTAATCAATCGACTTTATTTAACTCTGTCTCGCCCTGCATCTACATTCTTTTAATTTGTTTATCCTTACGTAAGGTTGCTGCTTCTACTTCGTTTGTTACTTACTGTAACTGTATTTCTTGCTATCATCACTGACATAATTATTTGTCCGGTTTTTTTTAATTGTGTCTCTCCTTTCATAGGCCTTCGTTGTATGCTTCGTGCACATCAACAAAAATCAGTAGCATTTCATCCGTTTCGCATACGTCATAATTCGTCTGTGCCTTCTGCATCTCCTACGCCAAACAGCTTCCTGCCTCTGGGCTTCCCAAATAATTTTTATGTCTGCTTCTGCCTCATCGTCAAATATGACACTTACACAGCGTGAGGAATTTGCGTACAGCCGCGATGTGCCACCAGAGATGCGTGATTACTATTACTTCTCCGTACTACTGAACGGCCTCAATCTTGCCACCACTACAGATACTTTAAAGTGCATGTTTGCATCTCTTCCGGGCTTCCTTCACGCTGCTGTATGGCCCTTGACTACTGCTCAGTAATTATATTACTTTCACCGACTCACTATCTACTTCGCTCTTATTTCAAATTTGTTTGCAAAGGTCGATGTAAACACGGACGGTGAGCCTGTGGGTACGGGCGAAGTAATATTTGCAGATAAGTTCACAATGATAGCTGCCGCAAATCAGATGGAGGGTTCTATGATTGACGGAATGAAGATAACTGCGCGTCAACTTGCGCTGTTTGATGTTAATCCAGAGTACTTTCTACGAGACTTCAACTGATACAACAACACGCAACAAACTTTGCCTAAATTTTGTTATGTATCTTCACCAATCTTTTTTCACCCTGTATTTCTTTCATACATTACCATATTATGTCGTCATGTACTCTGTTCTTTGTTGTCTGTATATTTCACATTTCCTTTCAAACATTGCTTCACTGCTTCATGTATGCTATAACAAGCTGTTGTTGCTTCTACATGCTATTATTGTTACTGTATCTTCTAAGAAAGGCAATGATGCTTCGTACCTAACCCATGTGCAATGGTCTTCCTACTGAGGTTCTCACACTGCTTACATGATATTAGAAAACATGGATGGCAAGTAATGAGCTGCACCTTCTCATGCAAGATTTTCTATAATATCTGCGCCTTCCTTTCTGTACATTGGATTTACTTCACCATTCATTACTCTCCCTATCTTAGCATATATGTTCGAAACTCAGCTTAAAGCACATAAAATAAGATATTCTAACTGCCCGGTTGACCTGTCTCGCATGACTCCTCCGATTACCACTGTTTCTGCCATGTCATCGCGGACGTTGGCGTCAACCACTGCCTCAAACTCCAGCACAACAAGTAAACAACATTCTCTATTCTCTGCCTGTCTCGAACTCTCATAATAATGTACTGTTTGCTCTGTGTACAGTTCCTATGTGTTGGCACTCAGCTGTTTGCTGCTTCATTTGTGCTATAGGTCATCGCTTCTCTTGCTACGTTTGTTAATATTTCTCTCCTCTGTATTTTTGGATTGCTTCTGTACCTGCTCCTGTGATCAACGTATCTACACATACTACGTCTGTTTTCGCAATAAAATGTCATCCACTTCATACTTAATGGTGCGTCCCTGAGCTTTTCTCTGTACACCTGCTAAACATATCCACACACTGTTTACATGCATGCACTCTAAAGACAAACGTACTAATCCACAACACGATTGCTGAACAATGCATGCTATACTACTACATATATAATAGATACAATTATTATATCATGTAGTTCGTATATTATATGATCTACTATGAAAATGAACCACTACTAAGTGTTTTAAATGAATATGCCTATTTCTTAAATAGCCAGTTTAACTCTCTCAAATGACTCCCCCGCTTACCAGTGCTTCGACCATGTCATCGCAAGTGTTTCCGTCACGCCCAGCCTCAAACTCCACCACAACAAGTATACAACCTTCTCTCTCTTCTCCGCCTTTCTGCAACTCTCATAAATAGTTACTTCTTAGTTCTGGTTTTGTGCTTGGAGGATGTCTTTTGGATGATTTTTTATTTAATGAACATAGTGTGCAAATACAGGATTTCCATACAAGTACTTTACAAGCTTCTGTTATATTATTCTGGTAATCGTTTATCCAATGTCTTCATTTTTATGATCCATTTGTTATTTTTGCAATCAAGATTATAATAAATTGCTCTCAAACGCCATTTCTTTTATAATTTCAAGTCTTCGATCAACCATTTCTCAGCATTTGGTTGACAACAGAGCATTTGGCAGATACAGCTCCTGAGTATTCTATGTATGGAAAAGCCTGTTGCAGGCTTGATGTTTACGCCTTTGGAGCTGTTCTTTTGGAATTCGTAACAGGAAGAAATCCTATAAATGATAAACAGACCCAACGGATGTGTACAACCCCGATATTCGCCGGATAAAGAAATCAAGCGAGACGGGAGTAGCGAGATCCAGACCTCGCTGAGATTAACCCCCAGCCGACGAGACCTCAGCAGACCACCAAAATGGGCTAGCGCGGTCCTCGCAAGGCCACCCTCCAAAGGGGATGCCGCTGGCGGTATTCGCGAGAGGGCTCGCGAGAGCTCCTTCAGCGGGGTTCTCGCAACGCTACCCCCTAGAGGAGGGGTCACGGACAGGATCCGCGAGAAGGCAGGCGAGAGCTCCGATCGTAATGTTCTCGCAATCCCTTATCCATGAATCAGTAGGGTCAATTTACCATTTTACCCTCGGTGGTCTGCCCTTAGCCTCCTCAAACAGCGGAGCTTGGCTGTTAGCAGACCCACCTGGGGTACAGTTAGCCATTTTGGGGTGCGGATAGCCATTTTGGGGCTTGGCCGGGTCGCAATTGGCGAGCCCAACCAGTTGAGGAAGGAGTTCGCTAGGCGAGCCCGCCTAGAGTGAGAGCGGATAGTCATCCTGGGACTCGCCGAGGTAGTGCAGGCGAGCGAGCCATGTAATGTGTCGATAATACCTCTGGGATTCGCTGACCCAGAGGCTCGCGAGCTCCACTCGCGAAGGAGGTCGCGAAGCGGGCTGGCTCGCCCCGTAAAAGTCCAGGAAGGGATTTTTACCAAGAGGCCCCCGGTGGTCTGCGTTTAGCCTCTCCGAACAGCGGAGTTTGGCTGTTAGCAGACCAATCCGGTGTGCGGATAGTGAGAATGGACAGCGGGATTTGGTTATTGACAGGCCACAAAACTAAAATCTATAAATAGACCTCAAAGGGCACCTTGGAAGAAGACCGGTTCATTATTTTTGAGCTCTTCTCTTCCTAGGTCGCTTTGGTTTGAGCTCTCTAGCTCTCCAAGGTGCCCGAGTCTTAGCTTTGGCTTGGGAGGGGAAGCGCTCAACGATCTTCCGGGTTAGTGGAGGGACCTCCTCGCTGAGACTAGGGTCTTCGTTCTTGGCTCGAGTCATCAACCTTACCTCTCCCGAGGGACCGGTAAGGGCTAGCTGCCCCTCATTTCGGTGAGGGCCCCGAGCTCCACTCGAGACCGAGAAATCGGTTTCAACATTTTGGTGCGGTGAGCGTGGAGCGCGGCTGGTTCAAGAAAGTCCCAGAGAAGAGTTATGGCTGGAGATGAAGAGCAGGGCGAGGAGTTCGGCGAGACCCCTCAGGAGGCCATGGCTAGGATGTTCGCGGACTTCAGGAAGGAGGTGCTCGACACTTTGGGGTTCACGGTCACGGCTCTGCGGAGCGAATTCGCGACCCCGGCACCTCAGGCGACCACTCCCCCAACAACAGTCGGCGAGAAGGCACCAGGAGGAAGGGCTGGAAAAGAAGTTGCCATTGAACCAGGACATGACAGGGAAGGGCGAGTGTTGTTCGCCAGTCCGGCGAGCCCGGTGTTAGCGAGCTCCGCGCCGGCGAATTCGGTGCCGGCGAGCTCTGCCCCAGCGAGCACGACACAGGCGAGCGCACGCCAGGAAAACGCGACGACAGCCGGGGTGGTTCAGGCGAGCGTCGCCCTCGCGAGTGCGATCCCGAGCTTGGCGAGCGAGCTGGGTCCGCGAGCCGAGCGAGAGAAGATGGTAGGAGGGGGAAGCCCCTTCTGCGAGTTAGTGTTGTCTGCGCCCGTTCCGGCGGGATTCGGAGAATGGGATAGAGTGTACTACAATGGCAGAGATGACCCAGTTCAGCATCTGCAGTCTTTCGAGGACTCGGTCTCCATTAGGCCGATGTCCGATGCCTTCAAGTGTCGGCTCTTCGCCGTCACTCTCAAGGAGAAGGCCAGGGACTGGTTTCATTCGCTTCCGGCAGGCTCTATCTACGCGTTCGAGGACCTGCGCCGAAGTTTTCTGTTAAGGTTTTCGACTTCAAAGAGGAGGAAGAAGGACGCTGACTCTCTTTTCGCGGTGAAGCAGGAGTCCCGGGAGACGTTGGCTCAGTATGCGGATCGGTTCCAAGAGGAAGTGCAGCTCACTCAGGAGGTGCCTGGGTTTGCACTTCAACTCGCTTTCACGGTCGGGTTGAAGGAAAGTTTCTTCAAGATGGCGTTGAAGAGGAAGGCCCCCGTCTCCTATGAGGAGTTGATGGAGAGGGTGGCGGAGGAAGTAGCGAGCGAAGAAGCTAACCCCGAGCTCACCAAGAGGCTTGCAAAGCTCAGTGAGCCGGAGTTGAGGCAGCAAGAGGTCAGAAGAAGGGAAGAGCCCCGGGCCCCGGAAGGGGGATGGAGGCCGCAAGGTGGAGGAATGCAGGGGCAGGGAAGGGGTTACGGCCCAGGAAGGGGTAACCGTTTCGAGGGTCAGTGGAGGCCCCCCCAGTTGGGGTGGAGGCAAGGCCCGATGCAGCTACCTCCCCCACCTCAACAGGCCATGGCGATTGGCCGGGGGAGAGGAAGAGGGAGGGGAGGAGAAGCGGAAACGGCGGCCGCTAGGAGAAGGAGAAATAGGGTGGCGGAGGCCGAGGCCAGGGAAACGGCGGTGCCCTACTGCATCTTCCACGATGTGGAAGGCCACTCCACGGACACCTGTCCGGAGTTCCTGGAGGTGAAGAGGGGTCGAGCACCCGCGCCGCCACCGCAGCAGCCATTAAGAATCGTGGAGGTGGAACCTCGGGAGGAGGAGGAGGAAAGATGTGAGGATAGAGCAGATCTGGGGAATAGAGGAGGGATCGGAGTGATCCATGGGGGGGGGTAGGGGTGGAGGCAACCCGCAAGGCTAGCCTCCATACCATCTACCGCCGGAGCGTAGCGTCAACATCCACCGCTCCACCCCCGACCGAAAAAATTATTTTCACCCAAAAGGACATGCCGAGCTACGAAGACCCGTTCTGCGACGCGCTGGTCATCCAGACGGCGATCGAGAACTTCACCGTCTCCCGAATCCTAGTGGACAATGGGAGTTCGGTCAATGTCATCTTCAAGAAAGCATTCGACAAAATGGAGGTGGAGCCCAGAAGGGTGTTGGCCTCGGATGGCCCTCTGTTCGGATTTTCGGGGGAGAGGAAGGAAGTAGAAGGAGGGGTGGGGCTCCATGTGACCCTGGGTGGGCAGTCTCGGAACTGTCGCTTCGTCATAGTGGACGCCCCGAGCAGTTACAGCGCCATCTTCGGACGGCCACTCATCAGCGCATTCCGTTGCGTCCCTTCCACTTTCCATCAGTGCCTCAAGTTCAACGACGGAGGGGTCCAGGTGCGAGTCAGGGGGGATCCCAAGGTGGCAAGACAGTGCTACGTGACGGCTGTCAACACCATCTCCTGGATGGGAGAGGCCGAGGAGTGGGACAAGGTGATGGAAGAGGTAGCCGAAGTCGGAGGTCTGGAGGTGGCTGGAGAGAAGAAGGGAGGTGAAGTTCATGCCCAGGAAGGGGTGGCTGAGATACCCCGGGCGGAGAGAAAGGAAGAAGAGGAGAAGGCCCAGGAGGAAAGGGCGGAAGGGCTGATGATGATAGGGAAGGAGGCCGAGGAAGAGACTCAAGCTCCCACTTGTGCCGGGGAAGAGAAGGCTTGGGGGGAGCAGTCCCGGTTGGAGGCCGTGGACGAGGTCGTGGAGCTCGAGGTCGTCACCCGGCTGGGGGTGGTGGAAAAAGTCCGGGTCAGCGGAGGACTCAGCCCAGGAGATCAGGCGGAGATTCTAGCCTGCGTGCAACAGAACGTGGACGTCTTCGCTTGGAGCGCCGCCGAAATGCCCGGGATCGATGCAGATGTGGCGTGCCATCGCCTCAACCTCGACCCCGGTGCCCGTCCCATCCGCCAGAAGAGGAGAGCCGTCGCAGACAAGCTAGAAGGGCCCATCCGCGAGGAGGTGGGCAAACTCCTGCAGGCCGGATTTGTATCGGAGATCCAGTATCCAGGCTGGGTCTCCAACGTCGTTATGGTAAAGAAGGGCGGAGGTAAGTGGCGTATGTGTATCGATTTTTCACTTCTTAATAAAGCATGCCCGAAAGATTGCTACCCCTTGCCCAGAATCGACGCGCTGGTTGACTCAGCCGTCGGTTTTACTGTAATGTCCTTCTTAGATGCCTTTTCAGGTTACCATCAAATCCGCATGCATCCCCCGGACATTAAGGACGTTTCCTTCATCACGGGGGATGGATGTTATTGCTATAAGATGATGCCCTTCGGGCTCAAGAACGCCGGGGCAACATACCAAAGGATGATGGATAGGGTCTTCCGCGAACAGAAAGGAAGAAATTTAGAGGTCTATGTCGACGACCTCATGGTTAAGAGCCGAGACCTCGGGACCCACCTCCGAGACCTCGAAGAGACATTCGGGACCCTGCGGCGGTACAAGATGAAGCTCAATCCCTTGAAGTGTGTCTTCGGGGCAAGCCGAGGGAAGTTCCTGGGCCATTTGCTCACCCCCACGGGAGTGGAGCCCAACCCGGACAAAGTTAAAGCGGTAATGGAGTTAGAGTCGCCGAAGAACCCGAAGGAGGTCCAGAGCCTCACAGGGAAATTGGCTGGGCTCAGTAGATTCCTCTCCAAGGCGGGAGAGAAATGTGCACCTTTTTTCAAAGTACTGCGGGGAAACAAGAAGTTCGAATGGACCCCGGAGTGCGAGAGGGCCTTCCAAGCCCTGAAAGAACAGCTCACTAAAACCCCTCTACTCCAGGGACCGAGACCGGGAGAGGACCTATCTCTATACCTAGGGGTAGGATCCGAGGCAGTAAGTTCCGTGCTAATCCGAGAGGAGGGGAAGAAACAGTTCCCGATCTACTATGTTAGTCGAGTGCTGAAGAAGGCGGAACTCCGATACCAAATCCTAGAAAAGTTAGCCTTCGCCTTGGTGGTATCGGCCCGGAGGCTCCGGCCTTACTTTCAAGCCCATTCAATTAAAGTGGTGACCGACCATCCGCTCCGCAAAATCATGGAAGGGGTGGAACACTCAGGAAGGTTGGCAAAGCGGTCCGTGGAATTAAGCGAGTTCAATATCACCTTCGTACCCAGGACATCCATCAGGGCTCAAGCAGTGGCAGACTTCATGGCCGACTACGCGGCCGAAGTGGAGGAGCACGAGCCACCTTCCCCGGAAGCATGGAAGATGTTGGTGGACGGAGCGTCGGGGAAAACACTCCTTCGGGGGGGGGGGGGGGGGGGGGGGGAATAGTCCTAGTGAGTCCTCAGGGGACTCGGATTGAGCAAGCCTTGAACATCCATTTTCCAATTACCAACAACCAGGCGGAGTACGAAGCAGTGATAGCGGGCCTTCGATTGGCCCAAGAACTGGGTGTGCAGGACGTGGAGGTCTCCACGAATTCCATGGTGGTAGCGTGCCAGATCAAAGGAGAGTTCGAGGCAAAGGACCCAACCCTCGTGCTATACCTGGAAAAGGTTAAGGGGGTCATCGGACAGTTCCGCACCTTCTCGATTAAACATGTGCCGAGGGAGGAGAGCACCCAGGCGGACCTCCTAGCCAAGTTCGGTCCTCGGGCAGGGGGGACTACCTCGGAACTCTTCCGGCCCTCTATCGAAGAGGGAGAGTCGATGGAAGTGGATCAGCAGGCCTCATGGATGGATCCATTCATCACCTTCCTATCCTCCGGACAGTTCCCAGGAAAGGAAGTGGACAAGAGGCGCTTCAGGTATAAATCTGCATATTACTCTTTGCATGCAGGGGGGCTACATAGAAAAACTCTCTCGGGACTCCTGGCTCGCTGTGTCTCCGAGAAGGAGGTCCCGAGGGTGCTGGAAGAAATCCACTCCGGGGAATGCGGCAGTCACTCCGGGAGTCGGACCCTGGAAGGGAGGGTGTTGAGACAAGGCTATTTCTGGCCCACTCTCAGCAAGGATGCAGCAGAGTTCACAAGAAAGTGTCAGAAGTGCCAACTCTACGCTCCGCTCCAACTCC
Organism: Dactylorhiza incarnata; assembly: GCA_033032865.1. Lineage (NCBI taxonomy): Eukaryota > Viridiplantae > Streptophyta > Magnoliopsida > Asparagales > Orchidaceae > Dactylorhiza > Dactylorhiza incarnata. Next base: position 2,210,497 of record JAWHQI010000284.1, on the reverse strand, counting down.
TCCCCGCTCAGAGACTCCGGACCATCACGGCTCCCTGGCCTTTCGCCATATGGGGGTTAGACCTGGTCGGCCCCTTCCCCCAAGCCAGCGGTCAGAGGAAGTTCCTGCTAGTCATGATTGACTACTTCTCCAAGTGGGTAGAGGTGAAGGCGCTAGCTAAGGTAACCTCTCAGGTTGTAAGGAATTTTGTGTGGGGGGAAATAATCTGCAGGCACGGGCTCCCACTAGCCATAGTAACAGACAATGGGCCACAGTTTGCAAGTGAAGAATTTGTTAGCTTTTGCACCCAGCTCGGCATTGACCTCAGGTTCGCTTCGGTCCACCACCCAAGGAGCAATGGGCAAGTGGAGGCCGCGAACAAGATAATCGTCAACCTGCTCAAAAAGAAAGTGGAAAACCTACGAGGAAGTTGGGTAGAACAACTACCCTCCGTCCTCTGGGCCATTAGGACTACTCCGAATACCGCCACCGGGGAGACTCCATTCAAGCTCTCTCACGGGTCAGAGGCCGTCCTCCCCATAGAGTTTGAGGTGAAGACCCCCCGGGTGACCGCTGCGAGCGAAGGGGATGAAGAGTGGCTAGAGGGTAATAATGCAGAACAGAGGCTGTCCTTGGACCTGGTGGAAGAACTCCGGGACTTGGCCACCATCAGGCAGGAAGAGGTCAAGCGGCGGATGGCCCGATATTTTGACAAACATATCCGGATCAAGCACTTCCAGAAAGGGGACCTAGTCCTGAAAAAGGTCGATGCGGCCGGAAGAGGGGCCGCGGTGGGTAAGCTTAACCCAAACTGGGAAGGCCCGTATATTATAAGCGAGGTGCTCAAGTCGGGGGGGTATCACCTCCAGGATGTGGAAGGGATGTCCCTTGACCGAGCTCGAAGTGGGGATGATTTGAAACGATTCTACCCTTAAAAACTTTATTATGTCATTCAATCATTATCTTACTTTCGTTCGTTGTGTTTCTGACTGCTGCTGTGCCAAGATTAGATATGTTGGTGCTGGAATGCCCCAGATCGATTCCGCTCCCGGGCTCTCATCTAGACGGGGGGTTCTGGTTGATCTCTGGAGAGGCTGGCAAGGTTGGATATGTTGGTGCTGGAATGCCCCAGATCGATTCCGCTCCCGGGCTCTCATCTAGACGGGGGGTTCTGGTTGATCTCTGGAGAGGCTGGCAAGGTTGGATATGTTGGTGCTGGAATGCCCCAGATCGATTCCGCTCCCGGGCTCTCATCTAGACGGGGGGTTCTGGTTGATCTCTGGAGAGGCTGGCAAGGTTGGATATGTTGGTGCTGGAATGCCCCAGATCGATTCCGCTCCCGGGCTCTCATCTAGACGGGGGGTTCTGGTTGATCTCTGGAGAGGCTGGCAAGGTTGGATATGTTGGTGCTGGAATGCCCCAGATCGATTCCGCTCCCGGGCTCTCATCTAGACGGGGGGTTCTGGTTGATCTCTGGAGAGGCTGACAAGGTTGGATATGTTGGTGCTGGAATGCCCCAGATCGATTCCGCTCCCGGGCTCTCATCTAGACGGGGGGTTCTGGTTGATCTCTGGAGAGGCTGGCAAGGTTGGATATGTTGGTGCTGGAATGCCCCAGATCGATTCCGCTCCCGGGCTCTCATCTAGACGGGGGGTTCTGGTTGATCTCTGGAGAGGCTGGCAAGGTTGGATATGTTGGTGCTGGAATGCCCCAGATCGATTCCGCTCCCGGGCTCTCATCTAGACGGGGGGTTCTGGTTGATCTCTGGAGAGGCTGGCAAGGTTGGATATGTTGGTGCTGGAATGCCCCAGATCGATTCCGCTCCCGGGCTCTCATCTAGACGGGGGGTTCTGGTTGATCTCTGGAGAGGCTGGCAAGGTTGGATATGTTGGTGCTGGAATGCCCCAGATCGATTCCGCTCCCGGGCTCTCATCTAGACGGGGGGTTCTGGTTGATCTCTGGAGAGGCTGGCAAGGTTGGATATGGTGGTGCTGGAATGCCCCAGATCGATCCCGCTCCCGGGCTCTCATCTAGACGGGGGGTTCCGGGCGGTTTCGGGAGAAATGGTAGGCTGACGTCTTTTGTCGGCAAACCGTCTCGCTCGTCGGACATGCTCGCTCGGCCAAGAAAGGTCGCGTATAATACTACGCAAGTAGCGAGGATCAATCTCATACGATCCCAAACATCTAGTCCTCGGCAGAAAGGTCGCCTGCACTAGGTAAGAGGCGAGTTCTCGCCAAGAGAAAAAATACCCTACGAGACAGATACCCAAAAGCGCAACAAGCCTAAGGCAAACGGCGAGAGATCCAAGCAGCCGGAGCGTCCGGAGCGCACCTACCCAATAGCGTGCGGCGCGAGAATGACCTCCGCGAAAGCGAAGGATGAGATAAACAATAGCGGGACATTCAACACATGAAAATAACAATACAAAAAAAAAAGAGGGGGCGAGACAAGATGAGCAAAGCAAAAATTTATATTCAACACTTTAGAGTTCGGTTGCAACTTTTTGGCAACCTCGCCAATCAAAAATTACAACACAAAATGAGAAAGTCGGCGAGCCTCAGGAATCGCCTGCGGATCCTTCTTCATCATCGCTGTCCTTCACTGGCGGGAGGGGGAGGAAGAGCTCTGGAACGATGTCTTCCAGGGTCATGTCAGCTGCGTCGTCCGCCAAGAGGCCAATCGCCTTCGCCACCGAGAAAATGTAGCGAGCCGACTCTATCGACCCCACGCGGACTTCTTCGTCTCGCGCTCGCCGGTCTTCCTTTACACGACGAGGCGAGGGGGGGACAACGGCACGGGTAAGGTCGCTGTTCAAAGCCTTCAACCCGGTCACCTCGCTCTCCAGATCCTTGATGCGAGCGTTGGCCCTCCCGGCGTCCTCGACATCCTGCTAGCAGGTCCGGTTAGAGAGATGAAGGGGCTAAGAGAAAAAGGAAGTTGGAGGTATAGATAACTCACCACCCCACCCTCCGCGGCGAGGAGCTTCTCCTTCAGCTGCGTGTTCTCGGCAAGGATTCCCTGGTAGGCCCTCGCGAGCTCCACGTTCTGAAGCTCAAGCTGTAGACAGCGCCTCCCCATCATGTGGGCGAGCTCAGCAGAGCGCAGTTGGGACCTCGCGCTCTCATAGGCGAGAGTCCTCGCAGTCTCATCCTTGTAGGACCCCGCGTCTTCGCGACCGTAGAGAGCGAATGAGAAATCGAAGGCGTGGCCACTGACGGTCTCCTTCTCCACCCAGGAGGGGAGGATAGAAGAAATGTCCACCCGGTTGGTCTCTGGTTTCCAAGTCACAAGGGGCTCGCCAGTCTCGTCTCGACGCCTCTGGCCGAGCCCGAAATTGTAATGATTCACCGGGATAGGGAGGACCGAGGTCCTGGTCGGCTCCTGGCCAGGCTCTTCGTCCTCGCCCACCGAGAGACCAGTAAGGTCAAACTCATCAAAGGCAGCCTCGCGAGGCTCCTTACCTTTCGGTGCAGCAAGCGAGGCTGCGCTTTTCTTACTCCTCTTTTTTGGCGGAGACTTTGGGGGCGCGCCGTGACCACCGGAAGCTCCCTGCCTCTTGCGAGAGGGGTGCTCGGCCGGGGTGGCTTCGCCTCGGCAAGCTTCGGCCCCCATGGTAGCGAGGGACATGAGAGCATCAGGTTTCCGGTTGCTCGCGTAAGGGGGACGGAGGGGGAGATCTCGCTCGCCTATAAACAGGTGCATTAATATGACAAACTTGCGAATTGAGGCGGACATATTAGGCAAAAATCTATACCTTCTCCGGCGAGAACCGGGAGCAACGTGTCCAGGTTTTGGCGGAGGTAGGCGACTTCGAAGTTCTTCTTGTTTAGGAATTGATGGAGGAGGGCTTCATGCCCGCCCAGGGCGGTGGGCCGATAGGTGGTCTCGCCATGTTGGACCGGCGAAAAGGGAACGTTGCCGAAGTTCCCCCTGACGATGACGAACTTTTGGGCCCAGAAGTGGGCCTTGTTGACGGTCTCAACCACTTTCGGGCCCGTACCCACGAAATACGCGGTCCCATCCTTGTAGGCGCGGAAGGAGAACGCCTTTCTGAAGACGGGAAGGCTGAACTCTATTCGCTCTTCGCGGAGGTAGCAAGCGAAGGCAGTAATCACCGCCATGGCGTTGGGTGTGAGCTGACCAGGAACTACGCCGTAGTGCTTGAGCACCTAAGGACAGAGAGCGAGATTAATTCACGCGGCGAGCGAGACTAGAGTGTCAAAATGAGTAAGAGGTAAGCGAGAGCGAGGATTACCTGGCGAACCTCCGGCCACAATGGAAGGCGCAAACCAACCGCAAAGTGGGCGATGGGGATGGCCAACTCGTCGACCAACGGATCGTTGATCGTGTCATCCTCGCTGGGGCGGCGCGCCTCGAATGGGGGGGTGACGTAATCAGCGACCGCGCTGAAATACTCCTCGTCTGTTAGGTTGCAGTTAAAGAATCCGTGCTCGGCGAAGGCCTTCGCAATCCTTCGCCGTCCCTCCGATTCCGCATCACCACCCATCTTGCGAACCTGCGAGAAGCGAAAAAAGGCGAGAACGAGAAATAGCGAGAGCTCTGCAAAAGGAGAAGAAGAGGATCAAGAATAAATGCGGTGGTTGGCTCGATAAACACCGCTTATTTATAGCAAAAGCAAAAAGGCGGGAAGAAGTCCAAGCGCCGGCGAGCACGCATATCAACAAAAAACATCGGGTCATGTCCGCGAGGGATAAATACCTGCAGGGTTAGCGTAATCAACACTTTCAAGACATATCTTTGGCAAAAATAGAGGGTTCGCACGAGCAATGTAATGTGAAATAAAGCAGACTAGCCAGCAGCCGAGCGAGAAGTCATAAAGAACAGATACAACTTATTGTCAATAGAAATAAAGCCAATATATATAAATGGCAATTACGCAAGTCACCCACAGTAGCGAGATTTTCTAACAACAAGCGACATCCATTGCAATTAAATCCATGACATAACAACTAGCGGGAATCGTGGGGGAGCCATTTCCACCGACCACCACCCCGCGACCCTGACCTCGGCGGAGCCCTAGAGTTATAATATTCCTCCGCCAAACGACCCTCCCGATCCGTGAGAAAGGCGTAGTCCCTCATCCTCGCTATGTGTACCTCCGGCGTCGAGGCGATCTCATCCTGATCACGGTGTCTCGCTTGACGAAGCCTCGCACATTCCTCCATCAGGACCGCATGTCTATCCTCGGCAGCTTCCCTGTCCCGTCTTGCCTGCATGTTGAGATCCATCAACATTCGCCCGTGCTTTCGCAAAAGCTCCGCGGCCCGCCGTTTCATCATCTCAGGATCTCGCGGATCCCCTAAGAAATCTTCCACCTGATCAGGAAGGGGGGACATTTCGTCGTCGCCCAGTTCAGAATCGGTGTGCGGGTTCTCGGCAGAATCTGCGAGATCTCCAAAGGTCAGGTAATGAGCGAAAGATCACGTAAACTGTCGGCGAGGTCATAACACTTACCTAGAGGGGGGCGAGAACCCGAAGGACGGCCCTGAAACACGTTTCCATAATGGGGGTAGAGGGATTTGCCCAGTCCGGCAGGATAAGCTGTACTGTTGGTCGGGGGAATCTTTGGCGGTGCGGGGCCACCCGTCTCCTCGCTCGTGAGGAGCTGGAACCCGGGCTTCTCTACGATTTTATCTGGAGGCGGCGGAGATGGAGGTCGCGACGACGGGCGGATCGGGGACTTCAGAGGCGGGACTGTAAGAAAATAGTAACAGAGATCATATGTTTAGACATAAATATTACAGCATGCTAGATCCAGATCGTACCAGTGGTGTCTTTTCCTGCGAGATTCATGTCCACCTGAGGGCTTTTCCGAGACCCCTCAGCACGTTCCTCACAAATCTCGCTCGGCAAAGTATCCTGCGGGTGAAAATGAATGAAGAGCAATTTATAGACGTGAATTCGAACAACTCATACCTTCCCGGGGCGGCGATCATCCGGGGAGGAGTCCAGCGTCACAGAGTCGTCTCCAGAGAGGCGAACCGCCTTCGCCTTCTTGGTTTTTGGCGACTGGGCAGGAGGCTGCCGGTTCATCCAGGCGGGTACCCTGGTCGTGGGAGGTAGCCCGCCGGCTCTCATCGCCCTCAGGCGAGCCTCTGCCTCTTCGGAAATCGGCATCTCCCGGCAGCTAGAACGGGAAAGGAGGGAAAAGAAGCGACGTGCACCCATGGGGGTTCGGGATGATATTTATAACCTGCATGGTGGGTCCCACAAAAGATTCCTGACAGGTCATCCAGGAGCGGTCGAATATCAGGGGTTGGACGATTCTTCGCGAAGACATTAGTCCTCGCGAAGAGCGGGGATTGTGTACAACCCCGATATTCGCCGGATAAAGAAATCAAGCGAGACGGGAGTGGCGAGATCCAGACCTCGCTGAGATTAACCCCCAGCCGACGAGACCTCAGCAGACCACCAAAATGGGCTAGCGCGGTCCTCGCAAGGCCACCCTCCAAAGGGGATGCCGCTGGCGGTATTCGCGAGAGGGCTCGCGAGAGCTCCTTCAGCGGGGTTCTCGCAACGCTACCCCCTAGAGGAGGGGTCACGGACAGGATCCGCGAGAAGGCAGGCGAGAGCTCCGATCGTAATGTTCTCGCAATCCCTTATCCATGAATCAGTAGGGTCAATTTACCATTTTACCCTCGGTGGTCTGCCCTTAGCCTCCTCAAACAGCGGAGCTTGGCTGTTAGCAGACCCACCTGGGGTACAGTTAGCCATTTTGGGGTGCGGATAGCCATTTTGGGGCTTGGCCGGGTCGCAATTGGCGAGCCCAACCAGTTGAGGAAGGAGTTCGCTAGGCGAGCCCGCCTAGAGTGAGAGCGGATAGTCATCCTGGGACTCGCCGAGGTAGTGCAGGCGAGCGAGCCATGTAATGTGTCGATAATACCTCTGGGATTCGCTGACCCAGAGGCTCGCGAGCTCCACTCGCGAAGGAGGTCGCGAAGCGGGCTGGCTCGCCCCGTAAAAGTCCAGGAAGGGATTTTTACCAAGAGGCCCCCGGTGGTCTGCGTTTAGCCTCTCCGAACAGCGGAGTTTGGCTGTTAGCAGACCAATCCGGTGTGCGGATAGTGAGAATGGACAGCGGGATTTGGTTATTGACAGGCCACAAAACTAAAATCTATAAATAGACCTCAAAGGGCACCTTGGAAGAAGACCGGTTCATTATTTTTGAGCTCTTCTCTTCCTAGGTCGCTTTGGTTTGAGCTCTCTAGCTCTCCAAGGTGCCCGAGTCTTAGCTTTGGCTTGGGAGGGGAAGCGCTCAACGATCTTCCGGGTTAGTGGAGGGACCTCCTCGCTGAGACTAGGGTCTTCGTTCTTGGCTCGAGTCATCAACCTTACCTCTCCCGAGGGACCGGTAAGGGCTAGCTGCCCCTCATTTCGGTGAGGGCCCCGAGCTCCACTCGAGACCGAGAAATCGGTTTCAACATGATGGAAATGTTTGATCATCTGGGTAAGCTCCTCTTCAACTCTACATTATCTATTTTATGGTCAAAAAATGTCAAAGCTCTATGAAATTCATTCAACTACATTTCATGCTTCACTCGCAACTTCATTTAGACCTTAATTTTCTCAACATTTACATGATTTTATTGTGTACAGATGAAATTTACCATTTAATTGATAATGTTTGTTTGTACACGTCTTCGCTTTATTAGCTAAATAATGTGAGCACGACATATTACTGTAGAGCTTTATTCTTCATGGCATGCGCAACCCGCTTGGATGCATGCGTACAAACTTGCTCATTTCATAACTTTTTGAGCTTGGTCGTTTCATGATTTGAACCTTCACCTGGGTTTTCTAAATCTCTAATTTCAACTTGACGTTGCTTTCGCAAGATCCTGTTGCAGAAACACAGAACATGTGTATAAGTGCTACCATCTACCCAAATGACAGTTGGTACGATGATATGTTTAGGCCGACTACACAGCTGTGGTCTGAGGGACGACGGACCGAGATTGAAGGATTTAGGCTACGCATCCCGCCTGTGCCACCACGCCTCACTCCAGATGAAGAGTGGAATGATGTTTTCACAATGATTAGAAGATAATATATACCGAAAAACAAAATACTATATTATTGTTTACAATGAACTACATAACACAAATCAGGAGTTCTGTGTTCTATATATTTAGGTCGTTACTTCTCACTATTTGCTCAGGTTTAAAGTGTCACATATCGGTCAGGCATTGGCATTGGCCAAAGGCCAGTCGAGGGATCAACCACAAACTATTCCCGTGCTCAGGCAGGCGAAGCCCGCTTGGTTGTGGGCGAAGCCCGCATTGATGCGGCCGAAGGCCGCCCGAGAGCATCGAGCACGGGCGTAGCCCGTGCGAAGATGCTCGTACAGGGGGTGGACGGAAGGTTGGAGAAACCCTAAACTTCGGGATTCCAGAGAATCTTCCGCGGTGCGAGGTTGGCGAGGAGTCGTGGTCAGAGGTGCGAGGTTGGCGAGGAGTCGTGGTTGCGGGCTTCGGCGCTGACAGGCGAGGAGTTGGAGATGGAGAGCGGTGGGACGTGAGAGAGGTGGAGTGTTAGGGCAAGAAGGGCGCGTAATTTACGCCGTGGAGCGTGAGAGAGGATAAAAGCTGTCGAGGCAAAGTGGCAGAGGTAAATCGCAGCATGAACTTAAATTGGACATGCATTAATTCAAGGACTTGGATTAAAAGTAGGTCTCATATAGCTAACCCAATTTCTTTGCCACCATTTTTCCTTATAAATTAGTATAGATATAAAATACGTTGGAGCGCTGGCAAGTTGTTATGGAAAGAGATTAATATTAAAAATTATCAGATAAGGAAATTAATTAAATGCATGTGTGTGTGTTTTGGGACCACTCAAAGCTGTGCCACCAACTCCCCCGCAATTAATTCTCCATATTCTATCGCTCTGGGATATTTTCAATCTCTACTTCATCCAAATTTGTCTTTTTCAAATGTCAATTATTATTATTATTATTATATGAAGTAATATATATATATATATATATATATATATATATATATATATATATATATATATAGAGAGAGAGAGAGAGAGAGAGAGAGAGAGAGAGAGAGAGGGATCTTCTCAATCAGCGGTTGTGCACTTGTCGCTTGTGTGCGACCGAACGGTACATGACCGCACTCAAAGTGACAGTCGGGTATTGTTGCCATCAAATATTTTGCACCGAGACAACCTATGTTCGGCAACTCATCATCTAGATGCACATTTTAAAAAATATTTTAATGATGATCTTATATATTAAAAAACCACTTGATCTATTACATCAAATAAATAAAAATGTAAAGGCTCAAATTTATTTAATGGTCTTGTTTTAAGACCATGGTTTGCTCAGGTTTCTTTTAATGTAATATGTTTGACAGTCTATCGTGATGTGTTTACAATACTATGATAGACTGTCATTAGGCATTCTGGCGGTCTTTTTGAGAAAGACTGTAATATGTTATTAGACATGTCAACAATATTTTCGAGAAGCTACCATTTAACCAATCAACTTTATTAAAGATGATTTGACATGCATGATGATATATGTATCAAAATGAGAATTCTTTTAACAAAAATTGAAAATTAATGTATAACTACTTTCTGCATTAACTAATTAAGTTGCATTAAATAATTGATGGGTGCGGAGCACCGAGCCTATCAGTTACACAGGGGCGGATCTATGTAGAGGCATACCCGGGCACGTGCCCGGGTTCAATTTATTGGGAAAAACAATATATAAAGTATGTTATGTCCATTATTAATATTTGTCCTTTAATTTTTACATGTGTAGACATCAAATTGACTGCCTAAACTCTCCCAATATGGGGTGTGATTCGCGACTCGCGATATCAAGCGTGTGTGACCTAATTAGTTTATTTCCTGACCTGCCACGGCGCCTCCTACAGACGTGGTGTCGAAATTCCTTGATTTCCTTTTTTGCTAGCAACAAGAGTGCCCTACCTGCGCGATTTCCTTTCCTCTCTTAGCAATCTTCTTTTCTCCCGCCGAGTTCCGACTCTATTCTCCAATGGGAAGGGGCATGCCAGCGACCCAGTGCTAAGATTTTTTTCGCAACTAAGTTGCAGCAAGCCAATAAACGAATAACGCCCTTACGCCCATATTTGCATTCTTTATCTCTTTTAATTTTTCATTCATGCTTAAGGGTAAGGCCGATGACTCTCAAATATAGGTCCCGTGACCTAATTTATAGGATAATTGTACAAACATTCATTCATTTAATTTTGATTTCTTTAATGAAAAAATATCCGTTTTAATTAACTTTTAATTAGTGCCCGGGTTACACAGAAATCCTAGTTCCGCCACACTGCCTATCACGGTCGGGGCACTATCGCGATTGGCCGTATGGAAGAGAGCCCCGTGCGTGTCAATCGTAGATATATATACACACAAAACTATATGAAAGGAAGTTCTTTAAGGGTCCGTTCGTTCGCCCAATAAATAGAATTGAAGAATATTATGGAATTGATCAATTTTATTGTTGTATTGTTATATAAAATTCAATTTAAGAATTATTATTTTTAACATTTACGATGAAAAACCAAACATTATCTCACATATATTATTAAAAACGTAACATTCACCCACATATATTATGAAGAACCTAACATTTTTTCACATATATTGACATTAATTATAGTATAATGCATTCAACAAGAACCTAACATTTTGGACCAGGCGAAAAATGCACGTCGGGTCGAAAAAATGTGTGTCTTGGCCAAAAATGTGTGCACGGGTGAAAAAAGAGCGTACAATCGAAATATCTGTGCTCGTGCGAAAAAATGTGCATCCTGGCAAAACAATGCGCGCCCGGACATAACGCGTGCCCGAACAAAAAACATTCGCCCCGAGCGAAAAAGCTTGAGGTCGGGAGAAAAACGCGCGCCGGGTGAAAAACATGAGCCAGAGCGAAAAAAACACGCACACAGGTGAAAAAACACTCGCCCAGGCGGAAAACAAGCGCCCCGACAAAAAATGCGCGATCGGGCGATAAACGCGCACCTGAGGCGCGCCCGTCCAAGAAACATGCGCTCGGACAAAAAAATGTGCGTCGAGTTGAAAAAATGCGCGTCCGGGCGAAAAACACGTGCCCGAGAGAAAAATCCACGGTAGGGCGAGAAAGCGCGTGCTCAGGTGATAAAACACACGCCCGAGCAAAAAATGTGTGCCTGAGCAAAAAAATGCATGCCTAGGAAAAAAGCGCGTACGGGCGAAAACTTGACTCCACAACTACGAATTGAATGTTGTGAGTTGCTTGCCTTGGGAATTCGTCCAACGTGACTGAGAGAGTAATCATACCCTTGATCGAAACGGGGCGGTTGTCGAAGCCGTAAACGGTGATCTCTGGTAAGCTTCATATTCTGGAGAGTGGACAGAAACAAAACGTCAACGGAGCTCCCATCGTCGACTAGTATTCTTTTTACATTGAAGCAGGGGTCCCCGATCCCTGCGTTGATCGCGAGCTGGTCATGGTGTTGTAACCGTAACCACTTTAGGTCCTCATCCCCGGAGGTGATGGTAGTGTACTGCTTGAGCTTCTTATCTTCATGACTCCTCCTGGGTCAGGCGATTGAAAGAATATGGGCGGAGAGAGCGGGAGGCATGGCGATGGTATGGACTTCTCCCACCATTGGCCTTCCTCCCGCTGCTCCCTGGGGTGCTGGACGTTGATCTCTCGCCTGTGTGGGCGGAGGTGGCTGATTAGGCACCTGGATTTATAGAAATCTTTGAGGAGTCCTTGTCGAATAAGGTACTCGATCTCCTCCTTTAATCTGGAACACTCTTCGGTGGTGTTCTCGGTCCCTCGGTGGAACTCACAATACTTCAGCTGGTCGCTTCTAGGATTCGGGGGAAGTGCTCTTGACCTCTAGAACGCTAGATTGTCATGGATGGCATATAACACATTGGTTCGGGACTTGTTCAGCGGAGTGTAAACTCGAGGCGGTCATGTACCCTGATCTCTAAGGGGGTCTCGACGATGCTCGTCGTTGCGGTGCTCCTCGTTGCGACGTTCTTCCTACCTTCTGGGGGCCTGCTCCTGCCCCTCATTCTTTTCTGACTTCCTTTAAACTGCTGGCGGTGCACCTCGATGGCTTCATCAGTTGCTACTGAGATTCAACCCGATGCACGATGTTTGGGTAACTTGACACCGTTTCCCTCATCATAGATGAATAGCAACTGGTGGAACCCCCTAGGAAAATGCCTCGCAGAAGCTCGAGGTCGTCCCTTGGGATTTGTCGCACCTCAGTAAAGCGATGGAAAAAGTCTTTGAGGGTCTCTCCCTCATTCTGGCGGATCCCAGAAAGATGAGAGGAGTCTCAGATGATTCTGCAGTTGGCGATGAACTAGTCTGTGAATTGTTGTGCCAACTCTGCAAAATTGTGACTGCTCCATCCTACAGAGAATGGAACCAGGTGCGCGCCTGCCCCTTCAGTGTTACCGAAAACACTTGGCATAACAACTGATCTGGAGCATTGTAGATACTCATGATGATGGTGATGTGGTTGATATGCTCTAGCGGATTGTCCGTCCCGCCGAACATCTCAATGCTGGGGAGTTTGAAGCCATGTGGGATCGGATGAGCTAGAACCCGATGCATTAATGGGGAGCAGTGGTGTAGAGGACATTGGGCAAAAGCGGACCGTCGTCCGACTTGTCAATATTCTTGTGCTATCACATCACGCATCTCCTCGTGAGCGAGTCTTCCAACAACATGTCCAAGGCCTACTTCTCCCTGGTGGTGACGATGAAGGTCGGATGCAGGGGCCTTGGCCAGTCAAGCCAGATGCGCGGAGCTGGCCCCATTAGAGAACTCCTCCTCGGAGATGTCTTCATCTTGAGCGACCTCTACTAGCAGAACATGATTCGGAGTCGGAGAAGTCCAATTGACCAGCGCGGTAGGCGGAATGGGAGCTCGAGGAGCTCATAAGTTTCTTAGGAGAGCCAGCATCTCGGACTGCTGCTCGTCCATTTCCACATGCACCTGTTGGAACATGGTCTTCCGCATCTCCTAGGTTTGAGAATAACAAATCCTATGTGTATTTGATCTTGTGTGTTTAAGTGTGCAAGATACAATGTCATATGACTCAGAGATAACATAAGAAGGTTGCCCCCAAGTTTGAAGCCAAAATTTCAGTATGCCCACTAGCGTCGGCGTTAGTCACTAGCGCAGGCGCCATCGCTGATTAGAGCAATTTCGGAAGGCATTTTTAGAAGGCGCTAGCGCAGGAACTAGCGGCTAGTGTAACGCCCCTGATTTTCGTTAATTATTTTACGTACCCTCTATGTCATAATTTTGGCGTAAGGGCGTTATGTCAGCTCGTCCGGTAGTGTTTCCAGTTTTAGCTTAGTTAAAGCTTGTGATTTAGGTCAAGCGTGCGAGATTTCGCGTCGTTTCGAGTTAAAGTGAAGGTTTTGAGTGGATATCAAGATTTTAGCTTTGGAAGGCTTTATCTGGAGTTTGGCTCGTCGGAATGGAATTCTGACTTCGCCGTTGGATTCGTAGCGCCGTTTTTCAGCTAGGGTGCGAATTTCATAGAAATCCGAGGTGTTTTGGTCGCCCTCGCAGTTTAAGTAAATTGGGGAATTAATTATTTAAATAACAAATTTAGGTTTATGTATATAAGCCTAAAGCCTTCCCCTTTCCCTATTCTTCCTCTTCCTCGATCAAAAGCAGCCGCCGAGGGTTAGGGCGAGAGCGGAACTTCGTGGAGCCTTCAACCGGCGATTCCTAGGGCTGTAGTGGTCGGAATCGAGTTTGGTTTGAAGATTTGGAAAGCTCTCGGCGAGGTCTTCGTTCTAGCGGTAAGCCTTTCTCGTTCCGTGGAGTTTTGGGAGCTTTGGTGGTGACCTAACCCCTTCTTTTGATCCAAAAAGTTTCAGGAATCTGTGCTCGTGTGTTTCCCTAGCCGATCCATAGCTTTCGGAGCGGAGGTCTTCGAGTTTGCGAGGTTTAAGGCAAGTGGCTTCCTCCTCCTCTTTGTTTGGTTAAGTCGTGGTTTGTCTTTCTCCTGATAAACGCTTGTTAAACTGTGGGCTCGTGTTTCGCGCGTCTTGTGTGATAGTTAGAAACCCTAAATTTTCTTCCCCGCGTAGAGTCAGGGCATTTCTCCCGGAAGACACCGTCGTTCCCTGAATTTTTAGCCGCTGTTTGGTCCTTCTCGAGAAGTCTTTGAGAGTCTCGAGCAGTTGTTTTAGCCAAGTTTTCGAGAAGACCCCTCTACCTCTCGAGAAATGCTTGATTTCTCGAGAAATCCCCTGATCCCTCTCGAGAAATCCCTTGTCCTCTCTCGAGAAATCCCTGCCTTCCTCTCGAGAACCCAAAAATCCATCTCTCGAGAAATCCTTTTTATCTCTCGAGAAGTTCCCTGTAGTTTTCGGAAAGAAAAATCCTACTCTTCTCTCGAGAAATTGCCCTTCTCTCGAGAAACTTCTCTTCTCTCGAGAAATTTTCCCTTCTCTCGAGAAATTGCCCTTCTCTCGAGAAATTTCTCTTCTCTCGAGAAATTCGCCCTTCTCTCGAGAAATTGCCCTTCTCTCGAGAAACCCTTTTATCTCTCGAGAAGTTCCTTGTAGTTTTCAAGACGTCCTAAATTCGCCCTTCTCTCGAGACCACCGCCAGGGGCGCTGCCCCTTGGACCCCGTTAGGGGCTCTGCCCCTAAGACCCCGCCAGGGGCGCGGCCCCTTGGAACCCCGCCAGGTGCGCATGTGATTTCGTTGCGATTTCCATGTTTTAATCTTTTGTCCTCTCTAGTGTACCAGGATGATTGCCAGTGTCCCTTCGGTGCTCCTGATCTTGAAACCCTCTTGGTTGTATTCTTTTACTCGTTGTGATCTGTTAACATTTGAGTTACTCTTATGATTCATATTGATCGAGGTGTACTTTACCCTGACCCTATTTTCTTAGGGCCTTCCAGTGATTATCCTTTCGGGCTGCGTCCCGTGTTTAAATAAAATCTAAGTAATAAGAACTACTGTCTCTAGCCCTTCACAGTAGTTGTGTTTGGGGGACAGTGGGGGGGGGGGGGGGGAATGTTATAGCCTTGCACGGTAGTCGTGTTTGGGTGGTTGGGTCTAGTGGTACCCCCACCTGCTTTTGGGCTTGGGGTAGCGGAGGTAGTTAACCGCCCCCGTATAATTTGAGCTGATCAGTCCCTTTAATTGATAAAACTAAATAAATGAACATGTTTGTTCCTCTTTTGGTATATAGTGCACTTGATGCTTGTTGGTTCTTTGTTTGGAGCTCTCTTTCGGTAAATTTGGCTTGGGTTGGTACCCCTTATGCCTTGCTTGTTTTCCTGCTAGTTTTCTGCCACTTGTAATTCCTTGCTGAGGCGTTCTTTGTTTTATTGAATGCCTCAGGTTCAGAGCAGTAACGGCTAGTGGTGTAGCCTGAAGTTCAGAGTTTTGGTAGTTGTTCACCCCGCTGCTGCGAGGTAGCTGTTGTGGTCAGCTTTCTTCTTGTTCAGACATACTAGTTTAGGCCAATGGGTTAGTGTCAATTTGTTGGCGCCCATTGTGCCTCTTTTGGTACTTTATAGTTTATTTGCCAGTTTTATGCCACTACTTTATGACCTGATACATCTTAATCTCTGGGAATGATTTATGTCTAGGTGCATTATAGTTATAAAATGACTTTCTTCATCTCCATATCACATCATTTTAACTGCAAAACCCTTATATTTAAAGTGACCTAAAGGTATTTTCTACACTTATACTACGCCTAGACATAAGCATATCATTTACCTTATGTCCTATCATCACGTGCATATAGGACCTTAAAATGAGACAAATCAAGTATTTTCCGCTGCAAATATAATATATTTTCCTTGGTGGACTAGTTGATCCACGAGCTGAGAGACACAGCTCTTCCCCTAAAACTCTAATAAATGGTTCCCAAACGATAAATTTCCATGTGATCATGATTTGAATTAATAAGTAAGAGGTCTCCGCCTGAGCGTCTGCAGTTGTCTCCTGCACGACGTGGCATCATGACGCGCATTTTCTCTTACTCTGATATTCTTAAATTCGGAGAAAAGGCGGGTTGTGACAGCTAGAGCAGGCGCTATCTCGACGCACAAAAGGAATGACGACAAGGTTTCCTTCGAATGAAAGATACGCACACGGAGGATATTTCCTAAACCGAGATAGCACCGACGATAGCGATAGTGTATGCGCTAGCTCCAATGCTATAAAAGGACCCCTTGGCTTCGTCTTCTTCATCCTCTCATACCCTAAATTCCAGAGCTTCGTTCCATATCATATAGAGGAAGTTTTAGAGAGATACTCCCACAAATCCAGGAAGGCTTAAGGAGATCCGTGAAGAATATTTCAACTTCGTCTACTTCTTTAAGAGATCCACATAGGGAGTTTTTTATATTGTTGTTGTTTTACTCTTATAATCATGTATTGAATTCGCCTCGTGTTGGCGACTAGGTCTGGGTAGGACTTAGGGAAGAAATTTGTCTCGTGTTGGCGACTAGGTCAAGGGTGTAGATCTAGGGGGTGCTCGAGGCCATATCCGGGGAAGGATTGGCTAGCGTTATAAGAAGTCAAGTTTTGTAATCTTATATTTTATATTAATAAAATCATGTCTCTATTTTATTTCACTTGATTTGATTTGGTTTTACACTATTTTGATCTCTTATTATTTCAAGTATTTCAAAATATAACATAAGTTTTTTAAAACCCTTATTCACCCCCTCTAAGGGCGCCTACAGATCCAACAAGTGATATCAGAGCTAGGTTATTCCAAATCGACTTAACAACCGGGAATAATGACATCTCATGATCTCGCTTCTATTAGTGAGAGAAATTTTATTAAGAAGGAAAATCTCTTGCACCACCTTTATTTGAAGGAAGAAATTTTAAAAGGTGGACAATTTTAACGGAAAAGTTTATTAAAACTTTAGATATCGAAGCATGGAATATAACAATAGTAAGACCAGCAGATGAAACAAATAAAAATGAACGCCACCTAAATGCAAAGGCTTTGAATAGTATTTTTTTTGCTTTATCTCAAGAATTTTTCAAATTGATATATTGTTTTTCTAGTGCATACAAAGTATGAAGATTTTTTGAAGAAATGTATGATCTTCTTCTCACACGTATGGAACAAACGCAAGAAGTGGAGAACATACAAGCTTGCACAAATAGTCAAGAAATCTCCTCTCATGATGAATCAATAAAGTGCACATCAAGTGGAGAAGAAATCTTATCTTTGGAAAAGGAGTGCCAAAAAGATGTCAAAGAAACTATATGTTCAAATCTTGCATCTTCTGATTGCAATGTAAGGAAATCAAAGTCTTCTCTTTTTGTGATAAATTCAATTTCCACATTACATATGCTACAAGTTACTAAACGTAAAATTAAGAAATTGAAAATTTGCTAATGAGAAATTACGTTTAGAAAATAAAAGATTACAAGTTAATGTTAATTTAAAATCTAATTTTGATGTGGCTTCTCCATCTTGCTCTTTAATTGAAATCTCAAAGTCTTGTTTTGATTGTAATAATATTAAAGAAAAATTCAAGGATTTTGAAAAGAACTTTTAATTGTAAAAGAACATAATGAAAAATTGTCTTTAGAAAATTCATCTTTGAAAAGTGATTGTGCTACGTGCCAAAGTTATAAAATTGAAATCAAGGAGATGGATGAAACATTTGAGGAATTTAGAAATAACTATCAAACTCATATTGATTATATTGTTTCCTTTCTTAAAAATAGCACCATAGCTTATAATAAAGCTAGACATAATTTTAAGATCAAGAATGATGAATTAAAATAAAAAATCAACTTGCTTATGAAAATTATGAATAGAAATTCACAATATCAAGCAATATCTAAATGCAAGTTGAATATGAATATGAATATCTTGACTAAGCCTAATAATGAGAGTAAGAAACACAAAGTTTTTGTAAATCAAAATCTAAATTACTATTATCTAGAAAATTATGTATCTCCCAAATTAAATTCAAATGTGCAAAAATTTTCTATAAAAATAATTTCAAAAGTAATTATTATTGTATGCCTAAGTTTAATGAATATGGAAATTTGATGCATAATTATAATTCTAAACCTAAGTATGAGTGGAGACCCAAAATTAAAGATGAAACATTAACTCCACTTGAACGGGTTCATTCGTACTAATCTCCCCAAAAATCATCTCGCTATATTTGGGTACCCAAAGGAACGGTTACTCTTGGTTCCCTTTGGATACCTAAATCTCTTATTCATTAGGTATCAAAAAATGCATGAAGTATAATCTTTTTAAAATGAAATATACAAATTTCTACTTCATGATATGCTTTAATGTCTTTTTTTAAGCTATCATGTCATGGTCATCTTATATATTATTGGAAATATGATTTATCTCTTAAAGCTTAATAAGTTTATAAATCAAATTGAACAAAATTCAAAACCATATTTTATTTTGATGACCAATCTATCTCTCTTTAATTAATTACCTATAAATATCTTATATTATCCATATAAATCAAATTCTAAATTTGTTATGAGATATTTATCTAAATGAATAAAATCATGAACTTCAATTTTTTCTCTTTCGGAAAATGTTGAGTCTATAAATTATAAATATTAAGTTTGTGTAGCAACCAGTAATACTTAAATATTTTGAGAAAAAGAGATTTGGGATGTCACCCCATCATATCTCCTAGTATCGGTGCGAACCCTTCACAGGGTAGACCTCGGGAAGTCCAAGATCCACTTTAAATTGCCAAGTCCAACTAAAGTCTAGCAAATATCAAATTAATTATAGACTCATGTGTACTCTTGCAATAATCGAAAAAGAAAAACTATCATTATCTTGCCTTTTAGAAAAGTATATATATTAATAATTCGTGATTGATAATAAAATCACAAAAGTCATATTGATCGAATATATTATCATTCTAAAAATTCAAATAAACTCATAGTTTATAAATCATTCTTAATCCTAATCGCTTTGTATGTCCATAATCATATACCAATATTGTATGTCTCACAATAGTGGGGGTGTAGGGTTGCTTGCATTAGAAGACCTAACCTCTAAGTCATGTCTTGTCCTTAACTGGGGAGGGTTCCAGTGGGGCCTTGCGAGACACTTGGGGGGCGGGGAGAGTGCTAGGTTGAACATTCTCTAGTGTATGCACCTCAACCTATGACATGTGTGTAGCTACGACAACTCTCCAACCTATGACATGTGTGCAGCTCCTCATGCCCATCCGTCACTTAGTATGGGGTTAGAATGTTGACATATAGTATGTGTATTTTTTTATCTAGGGCATACCAATTTTTATTCTTTCCATGAACAACATTTCACACTATAATCATTTAAATAATGCTTATTTGGCTTATTCGAACATGATATCTTGTGTTTTCATTTCCTATCTTTTTCAGGTTATATTATTTTGATAAACACAAGCCTTAGAAAAGTCAAAATGAAGATATAAGAAAATATATCTAATGCAATGTAAAGTCATATAAAAAATCGCTAATGTTTCATGCAATTTGCACTATCTAAACATCTCCAAAAATTCTGAAATTTCTGCATGAAACTAATCTTTGGACACTTTTTCAAGATCAAAAAATAGATTATTCAAAATCCTTAAATTTAGTGTACTTTTTGCTGCGCTAGCTCGAGTGTCCAATTTTCTGCGTTTTTAAAATTTTGAAAAGTCAATAAAATAATATTCTTTTATATGTACTACCTATTTTTATCTTTATGCCATTATGTGATGTTTGAAAAATCAAATACAAAATTCCAAAATGCAACAAGATAAATAAATGTCTTTGCTTATTTTATTTGTTTCTTTAAGGTTTTATTAAAATAACAAAGATTTCTATGTTTCATTACTTTGGCAAAAATGACAAGCATGTTCTTTTAGATTTGACTAAAAATGTTTAATTTAAAATCTCAAGTTTTGTAAATATTATTTTGGCTTGTCATGCTTAGATTTTAATCTTGTTATGTGCAATGAAAAAGTCTATAGTGAATTATGTAGGATTGCATTTGTATGCCTCTAAGTATGAGTAATGTGTTATGTTTGATAATGATCTCTTTATACTCACACTTTTGGTAGACTGCATGTGCCTATAATTCTTAACCCTACATGATTGTGTAGTGCAGTAGCTTACAATATTAAAATGTCTATCTCTATTACCTACACATTATTCAAAACTTTGTTGCACATATAGAAGTGAAATTACAAAATTATAAGTGCTTGCAAAAACAAGTGAATTCGAAAAACTATCTTGCTAAAAAAATCAATAATAAAATGACAAAGATAACTCCACTAAACACTACTTGAACCTCCTGATAAGTTTTCATAAGCATTGTGAGGTTGAGCACATTGGAAAGAATTGTATAGTGTCTTGTGCAAACTACTTTAATACACTTCTATTATGTACTCCGGATCACAAAAGCTCTGATTAAAAATAAATTATGTGATCCCCCAAGCACTACTTCACTCCCTGATAGGTCTTAATGAGTATTGTGTGGGCGAAACACCTTGGTAGTTGTACTTTTTATGTGCTTTGTATCAAACCTAGAATTGATGTGTAGAAGTAGTTAAAAAGATTACATGCTTAATAAAGTTTCTACTTCACTATATAAGTCATGTGTTTTGGATTATATCACTTGTATACCTTTATCAAAACACCTTTTATACACATTATTATCTCTCATAAAGCTTCCACTCATGAGAATTGGACTCTAATGCTTCTTTACATAAATTCTCTAGAAAGCTTTAGTAAAAGCACTAGATTGCAATGCATGATCTCTACAATGTTTTCATAATTCGAAATGCAAATTAATAACATTGTAGTTACTATCTTCTAGGATATGTGCAATCATGCTTGCCTTAGTAGTTTTTGAAAAATAGAACTCCTTGCTTATTATCATGAAATCTTTATTGAAATCTTTGCTTACGAAAAATATTTCTTCAAAATATTATCTTAAACTTGGATGTTTATATAAGATTGGTTTTATCCAAACAACATCACTTTTTTTGCATAACATCTCTTATTTCTATTATGATCTTCGAACTTCCAAAAAGATGTTTTCTTTGGATAATCTATTTTATAGCCTTTCTGCTTGTGATAAAACTTTAATTTATCTTGTTTGAAATCTTTTAAAAATTATGCTATAACTATTAAAATTTTGATCTCCAAAAACATCTTCTTATGTTTGGACTTAATCTCATATTTACTCTCTTGATTTTCATGCTCACAAAGAGATGTTTTTCTATAGTCTTCCGCGATATTACCATATAAATTTTACCTTGCGTTTTCATGCTTATCTCAAGTCTTAAAACTCAAAATTCCTTTTCTTCGACAAGTGGTAGACTAGCTTGGTAAATTTTATATTGGTTGGTTTAACACGCATATTATCTTTATGCTAAAAACTCTGATTTATTTCTATGAAAATTTTTATGCTAAAAACTCCTTATCATTTCATTTCCTCTAAAAGCTCGATCATGCCTTATCTTTTATCAAAAAACCTCTTTCTATGTCTCATGCTACCTCAACCCACTTTTGCTAATAACAAAAGAGGGAGAACTAACATGATAAATAAAAACCGCTATCAAATGGGGAAGAACTTAACATGATTAATTCTTAAGATGATAGCTTACATATAAGGGAAGCATTCATATATAGGGAGCATGTATTTAGGGGGAGCTATTCTAAATACCAAAATCGACAATTATCCTAAGTCATCTCTCTCACACACACAAGTAGGCTTTGTCATGTTTTATGCATTAATGCTTTGATTTATCATTAATGGATTTGTTATTATCAAAATGGGGAGTTTGTTGAAACATGGTCTTCCGCATCTCCTAGGTTTGAGAATAACAAATACTATGTGTATTTGATCTTGTGTGTTTAAGTGTGCAGGAAACAATGTCATATGACTCAAGGATAATATAAGAAGGTTGCCCCCAAGTTTGAAGCCAAAATTCCAGCATGCCCACTAGCGCCAGTGGTAGTCACTAGCGCAGGCGCTATCGCTGATTAGAGCAATTTCGGGAGGCATTTTTAGAAGGCGCTAGCGCAGGCTCTATCTCGACACACAAGAGGAATGACGACAAGGTTTCCTTGGAAAGAAAGACACGCACACAGAGGATATTTCCTAAACCGGGATAGCATCGACGGTAGCGATAGCGCAGGCACTAGCTCCAAGGCTATAATAAGGACCCCTTGGCTCCGTCTTCTTCATCCTCTCATACCCCTAAATTCCAGAGCTTCGTGCCACATCATATAGAGGAAGTTTTAGAGAGATACTCCCACAAATCCATGAAGGCTTAAGGAGATCCGTGAATAATATTTCAACATGCTTCATCATCGCGACGAAAGACTGCATCGACTACGATCATACTCTGCGGGACTTCGTCTACTTCTTCAAGAGATCCACATAGGGATTTTTTCATATTATTGTTGTTTTACTCTTATAATCGTGTAGTGAATTCGCCTCGTGTTGACGACTAGGTCTGGGTAGAACTTAGGGAAGAAATTCGCCTCGTGTTGGCGACTAGGTCTAGGGTGTAGATCTAGGGGGTGCTCAAGGCCATATCAGGGGAAGGATTGGCTAGAGCGGCTTGAGGCCGTATCTAGGGAAGGATGGGCTAAAGCCACCGGTTCGCGGGGATACGAGTCTAAATAGAAAATGAAAAGAGTTTTTACTATTCGCCTTCGATTTCTAGCGTTATAAGAAGTCAAGTTTTGTAATCTTATATTTCATATTAATAAAATCATGTCTCTAATTTATTTCACTTGATTTGTTTTGGTTTTGCACTATTTTGATTTCTTATTACTTCAAGTATTTCAAAATATAACATAAGTTTTTAAAACCCTTATTCACCCCCTCCCCCCTTTAAGGGCCTCTACAGATCCAACAACACCCCTCCAATGCAGCTATAGACGCGATCATTGTAACATCCTGCCAGTACAAACAATATTACAGTAGGTCCGGCCAGGACCCCACACCATATCGAGCACACTAGCTAGACGTTAGTAAGATGATAACAAAAAAGAACTGCACGAGAGTAATAATATTATTTTCAGAATCGTTGACTATCCCAGGAATGAAATAAATAAGAGTTATGGCCTTAAGCCCTTACATTCATACAATGTCTTTAACTCAAAACATGCATTGGCACGTAGGCCGATAATATAAGGAAAGCAGTAAAAGAGAAATTAGACTTCAAGGGCCAACACAGCATATGACTTCAGCACGCTACTTTCCACTTGGCTCACCAGCAGCTGCACCAACATCCAATAAGAGGTAAACGAGGGTCAACTATGAGCTGATCACAAACCACGTAACGATCCCACCCCCCAACCATCTAGCCGGCTCAGGGGCGTGTCATCGCTAATCCTGCAAGCAAGCCGTACATGCAATGTGTAATCATAAAAGAAAGAGCAACCACACTACACAGGGTGAGGTTTCAAGCACAATCAATCTTCTAGGTTGAGCATCAAAGAAAGGGGAACCTATGTATGCACATGATGTTGGTTGGATTCACCTGAAGGGTCCCCACAACCACCTAAGCAACCACATGAGGCTAACACAACATCAAACCACAATCACTCCACCCTAAGCATCACGATCTTAGGTGGGAAAAGGAGCTTTTGGACGGTCTAGGTAAGCACCTTCCACGACCTCTCCCATGATCACGCGGTGTCCCAGAGGTTGGAACCTCTCACCACCCTACATGGAAACAGGTTCGTTTCAGCTTTGCCCATGCTCTTGTCATCGTGATCTATCACACGACGCGGGTACGGCTTCGCCCCAGCCCGTAAGGGTTTAACACATTCATGTGTTATACAAAATGATGACTACGCACCTAATCCTTCTAAGAGGACTTAGGCTTCACACACAATATCCAATGAAGGAGGTACAAGACCGCTCCACTTCAAATCTCGTGGTGAAGATTCACATTCAACCACATTCCAAGCATGAGGCTTCTGCTTGGCTCTCTGAAAGACACATAAATCTCAAGTCCTGCAATACGATGTCATTTCTCGCAGAGTCATTCTCCGGAACACATTCTAGGCTTAACCTAAATGCACGTCACAATCAAACATCACCAATCTGGGCTAACGGCCACGGGTAGGCTTCACACAAAATGCCTAAATCTATTCGTCTACCGGATTTCTATATGCAATATATGGCGGCGATGGATACAATCTACCAGGAGTTCCGAAGAACTATAGGAAGTCTTACACTTCACTAATTAGTGAAAGAGACAACCTCAATATGCATAGAAAAAGAATGAAAGAACCAAATACGTCCTAAGACCGGGAGGAAGGATCGTTACCCTTCCCGCTCTCTTCGGGGCCATGAATCCGAGATTTCAATCGGATGGAAAGAACCGCATCGGGCTGCTCTCCATGGATCTGGAAACGTCTCACGATTCAGAGCTTCAGAGCTCAGTCAATGGCGGAAGATGTCTTCTTCTTCTTCCTTGAGCTCTCAACTTTCTCACATTTGGAGAGAGAAGGTAAAGGTAGAAATAAACCTAAAGATTATCTCCCAAACCTTTATTAAGGATTTCGAAATCATGACATTCGTCATATCGACATTTCAAGTGGATTTGGGCAGTTGCGATGAAGGATCGACACTTACGTTTCCGTCAAAAGTCGAAATAGGTAAAAATAGCGTTATTTCTGGATTCGTCGAGTGAGGATACAAATTCATCGAGACATCAGAATTCGTCGAGTCCTTACGATGATTCGTCGAGACCACTCGTGTCACTTCGGAAATTCGTCGAGGCTGAACTTCAGACAGCATTCGTCGATACCCGGAGGAACCACTCGACGATTCGTCGAGTCAATTCGACGATTCGTCGAGACCCTCGAGACAGTTCAATAATTCTCTGAAACCCAGTGTTCGTCGAGACTCGTCGAGGCCATTCAACGATTCGTCGAGATCATTCGATGATTCGCCGAGACATCAGAATTTGCCGACTAAGTCCAATTCGTGGAGACCGTCACATTCGTCGAGTCCTTTCGACGATTCGTCGAGACCACTCGAGTCCTTTTGACGAATTTTGGTAGAACTTCTAACCTCAACACAATTTATTTAAAGTGGGGTGTTACAACTCCACCTCCCTTAAAAGAATTTTGGCCCAAAATTATAAAAACAGAAAGGTACAGAAACTTAAATTGTACCTGAGAGGAAAAGCTCCTGGTACTCCGCAAGCATGGTTTGCTCTCTTTCTCAAGAGAGTTCCTCTCTCCTGCAATTGTTCCAACGGACCTTTACCATTCGGATGGCTTTGTTCCGCAATTGCTTCACCTCGGTATCTTCGATGCGTTTGGGCTTGACTTTCGTCTCTAGCCCACCATCAATCGACACTTCACCAACCGCAACAAAATGAGTAGGCTCCTTCATAAGCTTTCTCAACACGGAGATGTGGAATACGTTGTGCAAAGCGCTTAATTCCTCAGATAGAGCAAGCCAGTAGGCAGCTTCACCAATGCTTTCTAAGATCTCAAACGGTACTACGTACCTTGGACTCAGCTTTTTCAAGCGTCGGATCCTTGATCCCTTTAACGGTTTGATCTTCAGGTACACCCAATCACCAAACGACAAACTCGACGTTCCGGTGATTTGCATTGTAGTACTTTTCCTACCTATCCTGGGCAATGAGCGACCACTCTCGTATTGCCCGAATTGATGCATTCGCTTCATCCACATATTTGAGCTTTAACAACTTCGTGTCGCCCGTTTCAGCCCAAGCCAACGGCGTACGACACTTCCTACCATAAAGGGCTTCGAACTGAGCCATTTTAATACTTGGCTGGTAGCCGTTGTTGTAGGCGGGCTCAATCATAAAGAGGTGGTCCTCCCATCTCTTTCTGAAATCCAGGGCGCACATCCTTAGCATGTCTTCCATTATCCTATTGGTCCTTTCGGTCTGTCCATCCGTTTGCGGGTGGAAGGCCGTGCTAAACTTTAGCTTAGTACCCAATAGTTGGTGGATAGCTTCCAGTCGTTTGATGTGAAACGCCCATCATGATCACTTACGATGCTACGGGGAACACCATGCAGTCGTACAATATTATCAGCATACAACTTTGCTAGCTTTTCTATAGAATCATCTTTCCGGTTCCGAATAAATTGCGATACTTTCGTTAAACGATCTACGATCACCCAAACGATGTCGTTTCCATGTTGTGATCTCGACAATCCGTGCACAAAATCCATTGAAATATCGTCGAACTTCCATTCCGGGATCGGTAAAGACTTCAGAAACCCATTAGGTCTTTGACATTCAGCCTTCACTAACGCGCAAGTATGACACTTTGCCACGTAGAGAGCAATGTCTTTCTTCATTCCTGGCCACCAGAAGAGTTTCTTCATATCCATGTACATCTTTGTGCTTCCCGGGTGAATCGAGTACTTGGTAAAATGAGCCTCGTACATCAATTCTTCCAGTAAATTGGCCACTTTCGGGACGCACAATCTAGCATCTTTCCATAGAAGACCATCGTGAAAAGAGAATTCAGCATTAGACCCATCCATAGTCTCCGTGTTGTAACGTTTCATACTTTCATCTAGCTCCAAAGCTTGTCTAACTCGGTCGGCAAGGTCGTATAGAACCTCCGTCCAGTTCAAGCATTCTGAAGTAGACATTCTCCTATCGACACAAGTGATCCTCATGGATTCTAGATCACAGATTAGATGCTCATATGCATCAAAATCCAATTTGCTTGTGCGGGATCCCAACGACTCAACGCGTCTGCAACTACGTTTCCCTTCCCAGGAGTGTAACATATGTCGAAGGTGTAGTCCCCAAGGAACTCCATCCACCTCCTTTGTCTCATATTCAACTCCTTTTGATCTAACAGGTACTTGAGGCTCTTGTGGTCCGTAAAGATGTCGATCTTTACGCCGTATAAGTAATGCCTCCATAACTTAAGAGCGAACACCACAACCGCTAACTCCAAGTCATGGACCGGGTAGTTCCTCTCATGTACCTTCAACTATCGGGATCCATAAGCAATTACCTGCCCGAGTTGCACAAGGACGCAACCCAAGCCACTCCCTGAGGCGTCGCTATATATTTCATAGCCTCCCGTTCCACATGGCGAGCATAAAATGGGCGTTGTGGTCAAACGACTCTTTAGCTCCTTAAAATCTCGTGCGCACTCAGGCGAATAAATGAACTTCTGATCTTTCCTAGTCAATTTAGTGCGAGGAAGTGCAATCCTCGAGAAGTTCTCCGCGAAGCGCCTATAGTAGCCGGCAAGTCCTAAGAAACTTTGGACTTCCGCTATGTTTTTCAACACAGGCCACTCTCGAATAACCACTATCTTCGACAGATCGACTGCGATTCCTTCACCACTAACGACATGACCCATGAATGCTACCGATGATAGAAAAAATTCGCATTTAGAGAACTTGACATATAGCTGACTCCTCCTTAAAGTGCTCAAAATTGCGTGCAGATGCTCTGCATGCTCCTCTTTCGATTGAGAGTATACCAAAATGTCGTCGATGAAGATGATCACAAATCGGTATAAGTACACTCGGAACGTTCTATTCATCAAGTCCATAAATACCGACGGTGCGTTGGAAAGACTGGACATAACCGTGAATTCGTAGTGCCCAAAGCGGGTACTGAATGCTGTCTTTAGAATATCACATTCCCTTACTCTCAGCTGATAATAGCCGGACCTCAATTCTAGCTTAGAATACACCGTCGACCTAACCAGCTGGTCAAACAAGTCATCGATTCTCGAAATCGGATAACGGTTTTTCTCTATCAACTTATTCAGTTCTCTATAATTGATGTATAGACGCAAGCTTCTGTCCTTCTTTTTCACAAAGAGGATTGGTGCACTCCAAGGGGATGAACTTGGACGTACATAGCCTTGCTCTAGCAGTTCTTGTAACTGAACTTTTAATTCCGCCAATTCCTTTGGCGCTATAGGGTACGGTGAGTGTGATACAGGCTTAGCACCTGACACCAATCCGCACCTTTACCAGACTCAATCTATCCGCGCTCATACGAAATCCGTTGGGCAGCTCTACCTCCAAACTATCTTTAACCAAGGTAGACGGTACTCCGATTTGCACCACGAAGTCCTTAGACAAGAAGGAGTGCGACGCTCTAGTATCGAAATGAGCTCTCACCGGATAGTTGAAAATTAGGATGAAGCCGAATTGCATAACAACAACAAACGTAGTCGCACACGAAGTATAAGTCACGTCAAGCTGTACAAGCTAAATTATAATTCATACCTGTGATGACATCATTCTGCCTGATGGCTTCTTATTGGCCAAGCGAGTAGACTCTCGCCTGGGTCAGAGGTTGCTAGGAAGTCGAAGACTCTGCAACTTTGCATTTCTCCGCATAAGATGGGCCCACCGCACGAGCATAGTCCACAGCTCGGTTTTCTGCCTTCAGGGGACCACTTCGAGACACTCGGGCTTTGTGTCCAACCTTTCCACAAGTGAAACACGTTATGGGGCCCCATGCAGTAGTTGCTCCCGATACATTAGAGGGAGCTGGTTCCGTGAACCTAGACTTCCTCTTATTTCTTCTAAACTCAGGCTTTGGTTGAGAGTTCTGTGCGTGAAACTCTGGCTTCTTTGCGTTGATGCCTTTCACATGTTGCACCCTCTGCATATCCAATTCCAATGATCTGGCCATTTGCACCAGAACATGAAAGCCAAGCAAGCTCCAGCATAGCGACTCAGTCTGGTAAACTCATGCATATAATCATCTACCAAACGATCACCTTGAGTTAACTGCAAGAACTGATTTTGCAACGCAATGCGCTGGGCAGCGGGGATAAACCTGCGGAGGAACAGTTCAAAAAACTCTTCCATCGAGACATCAGTGATATCTATTCTGGCCAACTTGTGCGCTTCAAGTTCTTCCCACCAAAGCGCCGCCTCTCCATTCAGAAGGAAAATGGATAAGGTGACCATCATCGCCTCTTTAGTTGTTGTCGCCCTCAGAGTTTTCTTTACTCTTAACAACCAGTCCTCTACTTCTGTTGGTGATTCGGTCCCCGAGAAGGTTGGAGGATTGAAGCTTAGAAAGTGCTTCAATTACTGGTCATGCGCTCATCCCACAGCTAAATGTTCGACTCTATGTTCCATCCTGGGCTCTACCGCGGGTTCCGCTCTCGGTTCAACAACAGCAATAGGCACCGGGGCCACATCAGGAATAGGAGTAGTAGGTTGTGTTCCACATCCTGGCTGATTATTAATCATTGCAAATACCGCTTCAGCGACTAATCTAATCATCTCAGCAGAAGGGGTGGTCGCTGGTACCTCAGCGGACACACTACTTTTAGCAGTGTTATGGGGTCGAGACTGCCCCGCACCACTCCTAGTCACCTATAATCGTGCAATACACAATTTAGTGACCGAAAATATAGCAACAAACAAGCAATGAACGCTCAGGTTCTGCAAACAAGCATGTTTTTCATTCTTAAGTGGACATTCTTGTTAGTTTTATCATTTTGGGTGAACGCACATCACATGCACACCACCCCTTAAAAGGAAATCGGCCTCGAATTCGCTAAACTACGAATCGACTCCTAAAGTCCGATACTAAATTGTAACATCCTGTCAGCACAAATAATATACAGTAGGTCCGGTCGGGACCCCACGCCATATCGAGCACACTAGCTAGACGTTAGTAAGATGATAGTATAAAAGAACTACACGAGAGTATCATAAGCTTAAGCAGAAGCATTAAATAATATTACTTTCAGAATTACGTCCACTATCCCAGGAATGAAATTAATAAAAGTTATGACCTTAAGGCCTTACAATCATATAATGTCTTTAACTAAAAACATGCATCTACACGTAGGCCAACAATATAAGGAAAGCAGTAAAAGAGAAATTACACTTCAACGGCCAACACAGCATATGACTTCAGCCCGCTACTTTCCACTTGGCTCACCAGCAGCTGCACCAACATCCAATAAGAGGTAAACGAGGGTCAGCTATGAGCTGACCATAAACCGCGTAATGATTCCACCCCCCAGCCATCTAGCCGGCTCAGGGGCGTGTCACCACTAATCCTGGAAGCAAACCGTACATGCAATATGAAATCATAAAAGAAAGTGCAACTACACTACAAAGGGTGAGGTTTCAAGCACAATCAATCTTCTAGGTTGAGCATCAAAGAAAGGAGAACCTAGGTATGCACATTATGTTGGTTGGGTTCACCCGAAGAGTCCCCACAACCGCCTAAGCAACCGCATGAGGTTAACATAACATCAAACCACAATCACTCCACCCTAAGCATCACGATCTTAGGTGGGAAAAAGAGCTTTTGGCCGGTCTAGGTAAGCACCTTCAACGGCCTCTCCCATGATCATGCGGTGTCCCAATGGTTGACACCTCTCACCGACCTGCATGGAAACGGGTTCGGTTCAGCTTTGCCCGTGCTCTTGTCGTCGTGATCTATCACAAGATGCGGGGACGGCTTTGCCTCGGCCCATAAGGGTTTAACACATTCAAGTGCTACACAAAATGATGGCTACGCACCTAATCCTTCCGAGAGGACATGGGGCTTCCGTTAAGCTCTCCGAAAGACACCTAAATCTCAAGTCCCACAATACGATGTCATTTCTCGCGGAGTCATTCTCCGGAATGCATTCTAGGCTTAACCTAAATGCACGTCACAATCAAACATCACCGATCCGGGCTAACAGACACGGGTAGGCTTCACACAAAATGCCTAAATTCGTTCGTCTACCGGATTTCTACATGCAATATATGTCGGGGACTGACACAATCTACCAGGAGTTCTGAAGAACTATAGAAAGTCTCACACTTCACTAATTAGTGAAAGAGACAACCTCAATATGCATAGAAAAAGAATGAAAGAACCAAACACGTCCTAAGACCGGGAGGAAGGATCGTTACCATTCCGGCTCTCTACGGCGCCATGAATCCGAGATTTCAATAGGATGGAAAGAACCGCACCGGGCTGCTCTTCGTGGATCTGGAAACATCTCACGATTCGGAGCTTCGGAGCTCCATCAATGGAAGAAGATGTCTTCTTCTTCTTCCTTGAGCTCTCAACTTTCTCACGTTTGGAGAGAGAAGGTAAATATAGAAATAAACCTAAAGATTATCTCCCAAACCTTTATAAAGGATTTCGAAATCATGACAGCCGTCAGATCGCCATTTCAAGTGGATTTGAACAGCTGCGATGAAGGATCGACACCTAAGTTTATGTCAAAAGTCAAAACAGGTAAAAATAGCATTCTGTCTGGATTCGTCGAGTGAGGATACAAATTCGTCGAGACATTAGAATTCGTCGAGTCCTTACGACGATTCGACAAGACCACTCGTGTCACTTCAGAAATTCGTTGAGATTGAACTTCAGACAATATTCGTCGATACCCGGAGGAACCACTCAACGATTTGTCGAGTCAATTCACGATTCGTCGAGGCCCTTGTTGAAACCAGGACTTGCCTTCTTTGTGGAGCTCAGGACCTCAATGAAGAGGGGCAGCTAGCACTTACTGATTCCTTGGAAGGAACCGACCGGAGACTCAGAACTAAACATTGACCCTTGGTTGCAGCGAGGAGATC
The DNA here is from genome assembly GCA_033032865.1 of Dactylorhiza incarnata. NCBI lineage: Eukaryota > Viridiplantae > Streptophyta > Magnoliopsida > Asparagales > Orchidaceae > Dactylorhiza > Dactylorhiza incarnata. The sequence continues at coordinate 2,178,917 of JAWHQI010000284.1, read as the reverse complement.
TGAAAGTGCACAGTTAACCTCACTAGAATTCTCTAGAGGGGGGGGGGGGGGGGGTGAATAGAGATTTAAAAGTACTTTGTGCAAAGTTAACAAATATATATATATATATATGTGTGTAGTAATCTCAGAGTTAAGCTTCCCACACACACCAACAAGAATTAAGTAAATAAAGAAAGAAATAGCAAAATGAAAATCACAGCACAACACAAAGAAATATAGTGGTTCCCCAAACTTTGGGTAGTCCACTCTTCTACCCCCTTGGTAGGAATTCACTATCTTGTACTGAGTCTTTTGATAAGGAGACTCTTAGAACCAGCCTGAGTCTTTTGATAAGGAGACTCTTAGAACCAGTACAACTGAATTTTTTTGAAGAGAGATTCTAAAAACTCTTTTACATTGTTTGAAAATGAAATGAAGATAAAAAGAAGAAGTAGAAGAAGTAATTTAAACAAGAAAGAATCTTCTTCCTAGCAAGAAGATTAGAAGCACAAGAAATAGTGAATGAAATCTCTCTTCTATAGTGAGAAGGAGATTGTAGGCCTTTTTCTCTTTCAATGAGAACTATCAGAGATTGCAGCAGTATGACTTCAAAAGGAGAAGAAGATGAAGGCTTTTTCTTTGCTGCAGCACACTATCACTTTTCTCAGCTTTCTCACTCTTCACTTGGGAGCTCTTTCTCTTTTTCAAATATATATGGTGGATCACTAGTCCTTATTCTCTGCCGACCTCCTCTTTATTTATAGCTCTGTTTCAAAAGATGTTGCTAAAGGGGAATAATCAATCAACAATTAGAGAGAAAAAGTTTCCATAATAATTCAATCTGTAGAAGGAAAGAATTCATTTTGATTTCAAATAATATCCATAATAATCTTAATCAAATTAGCCAAGAATCAAATAGAAGGAAAGACTGATTCAGAACGGCTATAAAAGAATAATATCATTCCACAAAAATCAGATCTACAGAAAGAAGGAAAGAGATCTGGCGTGTTTTTGAATTTCTTATAGAAATCGACGTGCGTCGATTACTATTCGATGTAAACGTCGATTTCATCCTGGCTGGACGTCGAGAGGAGAATAAGGAAGGTGCGTCGACTAAGGTGCGTCGACTTTATTAAATGCGTCGACTAGAAGTCAGAGGTACGTCGACAAAGATTACGTCGAATTCTTCTTAAAGTTACTTCGACTCATTCTGAGAGAAACGTCGACTACATTTCGACGTTGCGTCGAATACTATTCGACGCATATTTACTTAGCCTAATTTTTCATTCTTAGAATTTATATTCTATTCAATTCTAGGGGTTAAGATAAATCATTTCCCCAACAAGATCCCACCACACAACCCGAAAGATCTTTGAGCGCTTCCCCTCCCAAGCCAAAGCTGAGACTGGGCACCTTGGAGAGCCTGAGAGCTAAGCCAAGATAACCTAGGGAGGAAGAAGCTCAGGGTACTAAGATTGGAGTCACTCCTAAGGTGCCCTTCAAGATCTATATATAGTTTTTCAAGTTTGGTTTGCTAATAGCGGAATTCTGCCTTACTCTTTTGCTATACACAACCCAAAATGGTCTGCCAACAACCAAACTCCGTTGTTTGGAGAGGCTAACTGCAGACCACCAGGGGCTTCCAGGTAAAAACTCCCATGGATCCCTGCTGGGCGAGCCACCCTCAGGGGCTCCTCTCGCGACCCGGGAGGACCTGGCTCGCCTGCCTTCCTGCAGGAGGCCCACGAGGGTCCAGGCCTGTTCGCCTTCCCGAGAGCGGCTGACGAGATCCTTACTCGCCCGCTCCCTGCGAGCAGCCGACGAGAGCTCGCCTCGCTCGCTTTCCTGCGAGCCTGCTTTGGGACTCTGGCTCGCCCTCTTCCTCATTCCTCCCGCCTGCTGATTCATTAGTCTCCGCTCTCCTCCAGGTGAATACCGAGGTTGTACAGCCCTCAAGACACTTCAATAATCCGCGAAAACCCAGTGTTCGTCGAGACTCGCCGAGACCATTCGACGATTCGTCGAGATCATTCGATGATTCGTTGAGACATCAAAATTCGCCGACTAAGTCCAATTCGTCGAGACCGTCTCATTCGTCGAGTCCTTTCGACGATTCGTCGAGACCACTCGAGTCCTTTCGACGAATTCTGGCAGAACTTCTAACCTCAACCAAATTTCTTAAAAGTGGGGTATTACAATCATTGCCTTTTCTGCGAGAGGTGCGTTGATGAGCGAGTGAGAGGGAGCTGGATCAACGCGCCCTCCAGGTATTGATCCCTTGGTGGTACGGGCACTACTTCTTGCCATAGCCGCCAGTCACGAGTATTGTTGTGAAGCAGACACCATCTTTAAATAATCTTTGCAGAATTTGAGAACACTATTCCCACAGACAACGCCAAATTGTTGCGGGTCGCTCGACGCTCTTATAGACCAGCCGAATCGAACTATCTCAGCTCGAGAGTGAGCCGAGCGCGCAAACAATCATATAGAAGACTAACAACTAACAAGAAGACTTTTTAACGTGGAAAACCCCAAAAGGGTGAAAAATCACGGGGCCGGAACGGTGCCGACCAAATTTTACTATTCTTTGGAGTGCAGACAAACCACCGCGTGTCGGTGTCCGAAGGAGGCCGCTCGGCGGGACCGCTCGACAAGGCCGTAGGTGGTCGTGCGGCGGCGGTCGCACCACTGGAGTGGGCCTTTCGGCCGATGCCGCATGGCCGGGCCGGCGGTGCGGCGGCGGCCACACGGCCGGAGCCGGCCGTGCGGCGGAGGCCGCACTGTCTGAGCGGGCTGTTCGGCAGATGCTTCATGGCCGGGGTGGCCGTGTGGCAGTGAGCGCACCGCCGCACGACCGGAGCGGGCCGCATGGCCGAATCGGCGGCCACACGACCAGGGTGACGGTCGTGCGGCGGGTGCGGTTGGGGCGCGAGTGTGCGGTTTCGGTAGTGGTGTTGGAGGGCGGAGGGGTGCCTCGGTGGTGGGCGGAGTGGAGTCTTTGGTCATGGTTTGTTGTTCTAATTTTATTTTCTAAATCCATTGCCAGCTCAAGACCAAGCCGAGCACTCCAAAGCTCAGTCATTCCCGGTTACAATAATTGTGGAATTGCAGGTCGCCATTTATGCAGACCCATCATGCTTGGGCCAGCAGCTCCTTAATTACACAATAAAAATAAATATAACTAAACAATAATAATAACTTCTCTTAATTACACTGACAGCGCCCCTAATTAAGCGGCTGGCTGTAGTTATGTCTCCGGCCCAGATGGGAACCGACGATCACTCCTACCGTCCTACGGTGTTTTAATGCTGCTCTGACCGCACGTGGGTAATATGCCCCACCGATGCCATGGCCTCCACGTGGACAGATTAATTAATGCGCTGTCATCGAATTATTTATTTATTTAAGTCCATTGTTATTAGCCCTATGAAATTGGCTGTTAGCACTCACACAAATTTATTTTTGAGGTTTTTTTTTGTAAGACTATTCCTCCCTCCCGATTGGCAAAAACGGCGGGCTCCTCCCGATCGGAAACTCCCCTCTCCAATTCCTGCTCACCGTACTCCTCTCTCTCTCGATCGTTGACTCCCCTTTCTGATTCATGCCATCGTCTCAGATCCGGGCGCCTGTGCTTCTTATTGATTTCATTTCGTTCACGCATCTTGACTTTACTTATTTTGATCGTTTTAGTAGAGCTTGTATTCGATGTTTCGGATTAGGTCACGAGAATATAAGAGTTTTGATAGTTAGATCTTGGACTAATTCTGAAATGGGATGCAATTGTTTTTCCGACATTCGTTTGTTCTGTTTCTAAAACCTCCAATGATTTCTTTTGTGTTGATGTACATGCTTTCTTTATGATGATCGGACTTGGACCTCGATGACTTTTTGCCGAGCAGCTGCAGATGCTACCGTGAGAATCGTCATCCTATGATCAGGCCTCGCTCCGACAATCAACACATTGTCAAACAATGTGATCGCCTTCCGCCCCATTCCGCCATGAGATTAGTTCGATAGCAGTTTTGTTGGCTGATACCAATTTTGTTTGCGTTTTTTTTTGAAATGGTGTAGTGCGAATATCAAATAGTTTAGAAAATCTTTTATTTATAATGATCTGTCACGTGGGCATGTTGTGTGGCCGGGGAGCAGAGTAGAGAACTCATACATTGCACACATCGCATTCCATAACCACCGGAAGATTTGAGAAATTAATTATCGCCTTATTCATCATCTGAATACTTTATTTTGAAACAATTTTCATTACTTTGTTGTGTGGCTGATACCAATTTTGTCATCTGAATACTTTATTTTGAAAACATATATACATGTTTTGCATTACTTTTAATTTTTCCTAGCTTTTCTATATACAAAGTTCTCCACAGGACTCTATACCTCTCTTGAATTTTCTTGGAGCACCCTTTGTTAAGGTATATTTTATATTAGGTAACGGGTCCATAACGGATCGTCGGGGATTTAGGGTTTCACCCTATTAATACCTCAGCTAGGGGCAACGTGGAGATCGTTCCAAACTTGACAGTCACACGGGATGCTTTGAGCACCGCTTCATTTTCGAAGTTGACTCTCTCGGTGCCCTAGCCGTCCCTTTCACTCTCATGTACGTCTCTTTCCCCTCTCCCGCTTGTGCGCTGTTCTCACGACAAGGGTGCGGTGATCTTTTGCACCAAGGAGTAGCGCCGCCGCTCGGCCGCCTTTCTCTCGCGGCAAGGAGGAGCCGTCACCTCTCTAGCGGCAAGGAAGAGTCACTGCTCTGCGCGATTGTGAAGGAGCCGATGCATGAGCCCTCGTTTCCAAACGCCGCCGCTGTCGATCCAAGGAGACGACGCATCCAAGCCCTCTCCCGTACGCAGTCGCCTCCTTCCCCTCTCTCTCGTGCGACCTTCTCGCGTCAAGGAGGACACACCGCCATCGGTAAAGGGAGTAGCGCCGCCTCTCCCTCTCTGTTGATCAAGGAAGCGCCGCAGCCTCTCCGTCTCTCGTTTCTTGACGAGATCGAAGGAGGACCTCGCCTTCGCCGCAACTGCCGCGCCTCACTGCGGCCGCCAGTTGCCGCTGATACTGTCGCCGCCACCGCTAAAGGCATCCAAGGAGAATCGGCTCTTCCTCGATCTAGTTTGTGTCAGATCTCTTTGTGTCGGATATCTCTGTTGCCTTCGCAAAACGCAATGGTAGAAGACGACCTACCGCCGACACTAATTTTTAACGCTAGGCGCTAGCGACCGTTCTCAAATCAGAAGGGCCTCTTCTCTGTCTTTTCCGTGGGTGGCTTCTCCGACAACTCTAGATCTAGCCATAACTGTCGGAGAGATAAGATGTTGAAGGGAAACAATCTGTCCTCTCTTGTGTCAATGATCAAACTGGAGAAGTTCTCAAATTCCGAATTCAGCGTCTGGAAACGGAATACGTAGTTCGGTATGAAATATTTGAATATCTTTTATACACTGCAGTCTGATTTTGCAGATTTCAAAGGAGGAGACGATGAGGCTCAGTGGATCAATGACGAAGACTTCTGTCGTGACTACCTCCTCAACTGCCTCTCCAATTCCCTGGCATAGACCTATGACAAGTTAAAGACTGCAAAGGAGATCTGGGTCGCTCTGGAAGATCAGTTTAAGGAAGAAGAGAACATGTCCAAGACGCATCTAGTGGACATGTTCATGGCGTTCACTCTCTGAAGAAAGGGAGATTCTACTTCAGATTGCAGATCTGGAGAATTTGGTGGCAAAGCTGAACAGTGAGAACGTCTCTCTGCCAGATGGATTCATTGTCAGAGCAATTATCTTCAAGATCCCCTCCGCGTGATATTCTTTCAAGACTGAGATATATCAGAAAAAATCAAAGGTCAGTCTCAAGGACCTGAAGCAGTTTATCTGTATTGAGAACGAGAACCAGACTAGTCACACCTTAGAGACCGTTAGCAAGCAGAACTCTGATGCTAACATGATCACGCATCCTAAGTGCAAGCCTAAGCTTAGGAAGCCTAAATTGCCAATGAGTGCACCCGCAGTTGCTGACACCAACAAGAAGGTCAAGAAATTTAAAGGCAAGTGCTACAACTACAATAAGTGGGGTCACTCTGCTTCCGAGTGTAGGCAACCAAAGAAGGGAGAATCTAGCACACCCAGGGTTGAAAACAAAGAAAATATGCTTCATTAGACTGCGTCAACCCACTTTGTTGCCATGGTGGGGAATAGTAAGGTCGGTACAGAGTGGTGGCTAGATTCAGGTGCCACCTGTCATGTCTGCAACAATCCAGCTCTTCTAAAGGATCTCACTGTCGCGGATTAGACTGTCACTGTTGCAAATGGTGCCACTGCAGAGGTACTCCAGTCCGGGACTACAAATTAGCTACTTTCTTCAGGTGTGCATTTAATTTTGGAAAATGTTAAATATATACCCTAATTAGTTGCTAATTTAGTTTCAATTAGTTTGTTATGCAATGCTGGTATGTCGTTTAACATTAGTGGCGGTAGAGTAACTTTAATGGTTAACTCTCATTATTTTGGTTGCACATATGTCCTAAATGGACTGTATAGACTGAGTCTAGCAAACGAAGTAGTACATGCAGTTAGTTCAAACATGATAGATCCTAAGACTTTACATGCAAGACTAGGACATGTGAACTATAGAAAAATACTTCTGCTAGCTAAAACTCATAATATCTCTTTAGACACAAAAACCAAATTTGACAAATGTGAAATTTGTACTCAAATCAAGATAACTAGAACACTTTTTAGTCATGTTTCTAGGAGCACACAATTATTAGAGTGAATACATTCCGACATTTGTGACTACAAAATTTTGTCACCCGAGGAGGTTAGAAGTATCTGATAACCTTTATCGACGATCACTCGAGATTCAGTCACATTTATCTCAAATCCAAAGATGAAGCTTTTGAGAAATTTTGTATTTTCAAAGAAAGGGTAGAAAATCAACTAAACATGAAAATTAAAAGGTTAAGAAGTGATAGAGGAGGAGAATATTTATCAGGTGAATTTAGAGGTTTTCTTGCCAGCAATGACGTATCCTGAAACCACCGCCCCGTATTCACCTCAATCCAACGGTATTGCTGAGCGGAAAATAGAAGTTTAACAGAAATGTTAAACTCCATGTTGTTGACTGCTGGCATGTCTGCGACTTATTGGGGTGAAGCTTTCCTCACCTCAAATCATATTCTTAGTAAAGTTCCTTGTGCAAAGGTGAAACAAACACACTATGAGCTTTGGTTTAAGAGACCTCCTATATTTGATAATCTTAAGACTTGGGGTTGTATCGCTTATGTTAGGATACCTGACCCGAGGAGATCCAAGATTGGACATAGAATAAACACTTATTTCTATCTATGATGTGTAGAAGATAGTGTTGAAGACAGATTTCTAGATCTCTCTACTAATACCGTCATAGAATCTTGAGATGTCATCTTCTTTGAGGATAAGTTTCTTAAAGAAAAGAACCTGACCTTACCAGGTCTGACAGCCACCAGTACTAAAAATTTAGTCCAGACTCAACCAAGAATCTCTGACCCTGTGTTGATTAACACTAGGGTTTTGGAGCCCACAAGGTTATCTAATATAGAAAAAAATGCCCAAAAGTTTCAGTACAGACTTTGTGACTTACCAAGTTGAAGTTAATCCATCTACCTATAAGGAAGCAATGCGATTTAGGGATTCTCTATTATTGAAAGAAACCATCAATGATGAGATGAACTCTCTCATGCAATACCACACTTGGACTCTAGTTGACCTGCCCAAAGGGGCTAGAACTATAAGGAACAAGTGGGTTCTGAAGAAGAAACTTAATCCTGATGGGAGTATCGATAAATACAAAGCATGTCTTGTTGCCAAAGACTACACTCAAGTGAGTGGTATAAAGTACTTTAATATATACTCACCTGTTTGTCACACTGTAATAATTAGGATCCTTCTCGATATACCATCTATTGAACATCTTATAATTCATCAGATGGATGTCAAGACTGCATTTCTAAATGGAGATATGACTGAGGAGATCTACATGCACCAACCTGAAGGGTTTGTCATAGAAGGTCTAAAAACAAGGTCCGTAAGTTTATTAAGTCACTCTACAGATTGAAGCAAACACCAAAGTTGTGGCACGAAAAATTTGACACTTGTGTTAAATGAATTATTTTTCAATCAAGCCTATCAGACAAATGTCTATATATAAGAATGAGTTCAAATGCATTGACCATTATATTCTTGTATGTTGATGACATGCTAATTCTGGGTACTGATCAGTCTGAGGTGGAAGACGTAAAAGTTACCTTGAAGGAACAATTTAGCACGACTAACTTAGGATTGGTGAAAACCATCCTAGGAATGAAAGTGAACTTCACTAAGAAGGGTATTACCATAAGCCAGAGTCACTATATCAAAAATCTACTGGAAAAGTGGGGTTATGATAAAAACAAAAAGATTGAGACTCCATACGATTATAATAATAGATTGAAACCTAATGAATGTTCACCGATTAAACAGTTGGATTACTCCAATCTCATAGAAAGTCTTATGTATGCTACTACATGCACTAGACCTGACATAGCCTTTACAGTCGGCATGTAAAGTAGATTCACTAGTTAACCTGGAAAGGACCACTATGACGCCTTAGAAAGGTTAATGCGATACTTAAAGTACACTGAAAAGTATGCTTTAGGTTACAGTGGACATCCTCCTGTGATTGAAGGGTACTCTAATGCCTCCTAGTGCTCAGATATTGGTGATAGCATATCCACTAGTGGCTTTGTATTTACACTAGGAGGAGTTGACGTAGCTTGGAAGTCTATGAGGCAGACACACATTACACTATCCTCTATGAAATCAGAACTCTATGCTCTCGCTTCAGCTGCAGAAGAGGCAAAGTGGATTAGAGATCTGATAATGGACATTCCAATAACGAGTATGAAAATGAACTCTATATCGATATTTTGTGATAATCAAGCTACAAAAACCATTGCAACTAATACTTTGTTCAATGGAAAGGGAAGACAACTGCGGATGAAATAATCTCGGTTGACCTATCTCACTAGTTAGGGAATCATTTCTCTATTAGATATGAGATCAAAGGATAATGTAGCAGATATCCTTACTAAGGGCTTATGTAAGGTTCTTACATCTAAAACATCGGGGGATATGAAATTACATTCCTCCTAGTAGGATTTAATACCTGATTTATGTTTAAGATTGTAGAACCAAAATCTGAATACATTCAAGCATCTAGATTGAGTACACTAAAGTATTTCAGATGCTACCTGATGAAAGCCTGAGATTGAATAATTTCCAGTCATTCCAAAATTGATGATTTACACAGTTATTTCCATTCAAAGGTTGAATTGAGTATCATTTCAAAAAGAAATACTAAGGTTGATGTTTGTGTCCTAATATTAGGATTATTAATCATATCATTCCAAACTTGATGATATAGTAGTCACAACTTGTTGTATCATTCCAAATTTGATGGTATAACACAATTGTGAAATGGTTAATAATTGTTGGGTATTATGCTCACAATGTTTCTAAATTTGAAGAAGGAACACAAAATGTTGAAACCGACAACTTGTTGAACAAGCCTCGGTCTCTGTGGAGTTTGGGGCCCTCAGCAAGCTGAGGGGCGACCAACACTTACTCCCCTCAAGGGAGAGCTCTAGGTTGAAGGTTGAGGCACTATGAACTGGACCAAGGGCTCGCCGAGGAGGTCCCACCACTTATCGGAAGATCTTAGAGCGCTTCCCCTCCCAAGCCAATGCCGGGCTTGGGCACCACTGGAGGCTCTCCTCACCCCACTAGAGAGAGACCTGGGGAGGGAGAGGGAGAGAGAGATAGCCTAGGATAAGCTTGCCTCCAAATGGTGCCCTCTTGGTCCTATTTATAGGATTTTAGGATTTGGGCTGCAAACAACCACAAATTGGTCCGCGAAATTACCAAATACCCTCAGAAATGGCCTGCGGATAGCCAAATCCCGCTGTTCTGGGGCGGTAAACGCAGACCAACCCCTCCCCCCGGAACTGGGCGAGAGGGGGTACCTCGCGGGGCTCGGCGAACTACCTAACTGGGGCTGGGCGAGACCCAACCAGGGCGGCCCCCTGCTGGTCTCGCCCCCCACGGCTGGGGCAGGGGCAAGGGGGGCCAGAGGCCTCCTCCCCCTGCCCCCTGCTGGGGCTGGGCGAGACCCAGCCAGGGCAGCCCCCTGCTGGTCTCGCCCCCCACTGCTGGGGCGGGGGCAAGGGGGGCCAGAGGCCTCCTCCCCCTGCCCCCCTGCTGGGGTTGGGAGAGACCCAGCCAAGGCAGCCCCCTGCTGGTCTCGCCCCTCACTGCTGGGGCGGGGGCAAGGGGGGCTAGAGGCCTCCTCCCCCTGCCCCCCTGCTGGGGCTGGGCGAGACCCAGCCAGGGCGGTCCCCTGCTTGTCTCGCCCCCTACTGCTGGGGCCGGGGCAAGGGGGGCTAGAGGCCTCCTCCCCCTGCCCCCCCTCTTGCTCGCCTCCTTCATAGGTGGGGCGAGTGGGGGGTCTCTACCTCTACCGCTCGCCCTCCTCTCTCCCTGCTCTGGTCTATATTAAAAGACGGTGCTCCAAAATACCTCTTGCGCCCCGAGGACTTACTCGGCGAATACAGGGTTGTACACAATCACCGCTCTTTTCGAGCGAGGTACACGCTCAGAAAGAAATGTTCAACCCTGTATATTCGACGAGTGTCGCTGGAAACCCGACTAACAGAGCTTCCTCGAGAAAGAACATAAAGCCCCCTCGAGAGGTCCTCCAACCCTGCCGGCTAGCGGGAGCCCGGCTAACAGAGCCACCTCGGGGAGAAAAAACAATTACCCTCCTCGAGAGGTCATCCTATCCTGCCGGCGAGTGAGAGCCCGGCTACCGGAGCCATCTCGGGGGAAAAAACACTTAGCCTCCCCGAGAGGTCATCCTATCCTGCCGGCTAGTGAGAGCTCGGCTAGAGGAACCACCCTGGGGAAAAACACTTTGAAAACTTCCGGCCACCGAGTGGTCCTCGGCCCTGCCAGCTTAATGGCAGCCTGGTCAGCGGGTCTGCTCGGGGCCAACCTTTGAAACCTTTGGAACCTGCCGCCGAGTGAGCCTTCGGACCTGCCACCTAGATGAGAGCCTGGTCAGCGGGTCTGCTCGGGGCCAACCTTTGAAACTCTTAGAACCTGCCGCCGAGTGAGCCTTCGGACCTGCCAGCTAGATGAGAGCCTGGTCAGCGGGTCTGCTCGGGACCAACCTTCGAAACCTTTGGAACCTGCCGCCGAGTGAGCCTTCGGACCTGCCAGCTAGATGAGAGCCTGGTCAGCGGGTCTGCTTGGGGCCAACCTTTGAAATCTTTGGAACCTGCTGCCGAGTGAGCCTTCGGACCTGCAGCTAGATGAGAGCCTGGTCAGCGGGTCTGCTCGGGGCCAACCTTTGAAACTCTTAGAACCTGCCGCCGAGTGATCCTTCGGACCTGCCAGCTAGATGAGAGCCTGGTCAGCGGGTCTGCTCGGGGCCAACCTTCGAAACATTTGGAACCTGCCGCCGAGTGAGCCTTCGGACCTGCCAGCTAGATGAGAGCCTGGTCAGCGGGTCTGCTCGGGGACAACCTTTGAAACCTTTGGAACCTGCCGCCGAGTGAGCCTTTGAACCTGCCAGCTAGATGAGAGCCTGGTCAGCGGGTCTGCTCGGGGCCAACCTTTGAAACCTTTGGAACCTGCCGCCGAGTGAGCCTTCGAACCTGCCAGCTAGATGAGAGCTTGGCCAGCGGGTCTGCTCGGGGCCAACCTTTGAAACCTTTGGAACCTGCCGCCGAGTGAGCCTTCGGACCTGCCAGCTAGATGAGAGCCTGGTCAGCGGGTCTGCTCGGGGCCAACCTTTGAAATTCTTAGAACCTGCCGCCGAGTGAGCCTTCGGACCTACCAGCTAGATGAGAGCCTGGTCAGCGGGTCTGCTCGGGGCCAACCTTCGAAACCTTTGGAACCTGCCGCCGAGTGAGCCTTCGGCCCTGCCAGCTAGATGAGAGTCTGGTCAGCGGGTCTGCTCGGGGCCAACCTTTGAAACCTTTGGAACCTGCCGCCGAGTGAGCCTTCGGACCTGCCAGCTAGATGAGAGCCTGGTCAGCGGGTCTGCTCGGGGACAACCTTTGAAACCTTTGGAACCTGCCACCGAGTGAGCCTTCGGACCTGCCAGCTAGATGAGAGCCTAGTCAGCGGGTCTGCTTGGGGCCAACCTTTGAAACTCTTAGAACCTGCCGCCGAGTGAGCCTTCGGACCTGCCAGCTAGATGAGAGTCTGGTCAGCGGGTCTGCTCGGGGCCAACCTTTGAAACCTTTGGAACCTGCCGCCGAGTGAGCCTTCGGACCTGCCAGCTAGATGAGAGCCTGGTCAGCGGGTCTTCTCGGGGCCAACCTTTGAAACTCTTAGAACCTGCCGCCGAGTGAGCCTTCGGACCTGCCAGCTAGGTGAGAGCCTGGTCAGCGGGTCTGCTAGGGGCCAACCTTTGAAACCTTTGGAACCTGCCGCCGAGTGAGCCTTCGGACCTGCCAGCTAGATGAGAGCCTGGTCAGCGGGTCTGCTCGGGGCCAAGTATTTTTTGAAAAACTTTCATCATATTGATCATCCGAGTACCTGTGAGAACACTAGACATGGAAATGAAACATTACATTACATATGCTTAAAGGCAGAAAAACTAAGTATGGAGACCAAACTTGGTCTCCTACTCCCGGGCCTGGTCCTTCTCGACCTCTCCTGGTGGTTGATGTTGGTGCCTTGGATCCCTAACCTTCTTCAGTTTCAAGAACTCAGGGCAGGCGGACGTCGCGTGACCCTCCTCATCGTGGAAGTCACAGTAAGGTAACCCCACTCGGATGCCCCTTCTTCCTCCCGTGCGGTTCCTTCTTCTTCTTTGACCGATCACCATGGTTTGCTGGGGCAGTGGAGGGGGTGTCCTCTGCCCCTGTCTCCACCTCGGGCGGTTGCATCTTTTCCTTTTGAAGTCCCCCCTTCTTTGCTCTCGCGGAGCCGACTTGCGGGCCTCTGCGTCCGTCGGGCTATCAGATGGCCGCCACCCAAGGTGGTCTCGCATGCCAACATTCACTCGACTCCTTTTGGTTCGGGGTGAGTGGGGGCCGGATGCCTCCCCGCTCGCCCCCTTTTGCGGCTGGACCAGAAGGGGCGGGGCGAGCTGGGAGGGCACCCCCTGATGAGTCTGGTTTATATAGTGATTTCTGGCCTCATTTGTGTTTGTTTTAGTGTCAATGCACTTCATTTGCTGTTCATATACGCTTATATTGATAGCATGGCATTTCTGCGCCTTTTGTGCAATCCTTTCCCCTTTGTGGCATGTTTTTCCTATTTATTACTGTATGCCTGTGTTATGGATCCGGTGGTGTGCATGGATCGGGGTTATGTGTACTTTTCCTGCAGGTCCTGGGGTCGTGTGCACGTTCGGGATGGTGCGGGATGATTTTTGGCCTAAAAAGCCTCTGATCGTGCGCATTCCTTCGCGCACGATCATTGATCGTGCGTTAATTCCCAGCCCAGATCAAGATCAGACCAAAGATATGTGCACGATCACAGGCCTTTCTTCGCGCACGACCACTGGTCGTGCGCCCCTGACCGTGCGATGTTTTCTATTTTCCCTTTGCTACAGGTTGACTGCGCACGATCACAGGCATTCCTTCGTGCACAACCATTGATCGTGCGCCACTGACCGTGCGCAGTACTTATTCTGCTCCCTATTTAAGGCGCTGTTCCGCGATTTTCGGTATTCAGCAAGGTTTTTGGCGCGATTTCTGCGCGCGACTCCGCCGTTCCGCCTCTCCAAGGTCCTTCCTTCCATTCCTCCCCTTGAGAAAGTTTCATCCATTGATCCTAAGGGCATTCTAGGTCTCGGAAGCATTCTTTGCCATCTACGGCCAGCATTCCAAGAGGAAGACATCTCCATTGGGGGAAGAAGAAGTGAACCCAGCTCTAAGAAGAAGACGGGCAGCAGTTGGAGGTAGTGACAGCCTCTACATCCCGGAAGCAACCAAGGACTGAGCTCGGAGGAGGCGTGACGACCCCCCATTCCGACCACGATCCGCGGCGAGGCTTCTCATCTCGTGGTTACTTCTACCCTTTCTCTTTTTGTGATTTGTACTCTTAATAGTTGTAATGAACTGAATGAACATCTATTTGTCTATGAATGGAAGTTTATTTATGATCTTGTCTCTTCGTTATGCTGTGTTGTGATGCGCTCCGCCCCCGCTCCACTTACACCCATACATTCTAGCACCCGCTCTAGCAAGAGCTGGAAGCGATAGCGAAGAGGTGCCTTCGACCCTCACCCCTCACATTTGCACTCACCTCATCCATATGCTCACCGGCCATCCGCTAAGCGAAGCACGGCATCGCGGCCTGCACTGAACCCATCCACCAAGCGAAGCGGTGATTGCGACCCGCATAGTTTCTAGTTTTCTCATTTCCCGTTCTATAAAATCAACCAAATCCCCCTCATGTTTTGTTAAACCTAGAACCCCCATAATTAATTTCCTAACGAGCAAATCGTATTCCCTAACTTGCGGTCCTTTGAGAACGATATTCGGGGAGCTACTCCCTACTTTTATTACTTGACAACGACCGGTGCACTGCCGTCGTACCGCATTTCGTGCCCGCTAATTAGCAGTGTGGAAATAGCGCGTCAAGTTTTTAGCGCCGTTGCTGGGGACTGCAAGCGGTTATGATTTATTTGTTGGGGAAATTAGTTTAAGGGTGCTTTTGTTTTTGATAATTCTCTTTTTGGTATAGTGTGCGCATGTATAGACATCATCCTGGTGAATTTGCAGCATTTGATCCTGAGATAGAGCGTACTTTGCGGGCGCGTCTACGTGCGGCTGCCACCATGAATGTTAATGAAAATCAGGCTAATCCAGGAGTGGGAAATGCACCGGCCGCAGCTCAAGCGGCTGATGAGAATGAAGTGGTTAGGCCACGACCTAGGACCATGAGGGATTACACCACTCCTACTGTGGGGAGTGTGTACTCCAAATTTGGCCCGGCTATTACTAACAATAATTTTGAGATAAAGCCGGCCATTCTGAATATGATCCGCAATAATGCCCAATTCTCCGGGTTAACCAGTGAAGACCCCCATCTTCACCTAGCTGAATTTGCGGAGATTTGCGGTACATTTCGGTACGCAGGAATTGCTGATGAGACGGTGAAACTCAGGTTGTTTCCATTCTCCCTCCGCGACAAGGCGAAGGCTTGGCTCCACACAATACCACCCGGCGCAGCTACCACCTGGGATGCTCTGCAGACGAAGTTTTTGGCAAAATTCCACCCGGTGGACAAGGTTGTAAACTTGCGGAGAGAAATCGCAACCTTCCGGCAACACGATCAGGAGACCCTTGTGGAAGCATGGGATAGGTTCACGGACCTCCTCCAGAAGTGCCCTCAGCATGAGCTACAGCCTTGGAGCTTGGTGGAAAATTTCTACTTTGCAATTGAGCCCAATTATAGGGCCATGATTGACGCAGCTGCAGGCGGCACCCTGATGAACCATACACCCGAGGACGCACTGAGGATTCTCCAGGACACCGCCACCCATAGCTCGTTCTGGACTGCTGGGAGAAACGCCCCAAGGAATGCTCGTGGACTCTTTGAGGTGAGCACATCGGGCGCATCTGCCGAGGTGGCATCGGCACCTTATGACAACGTCATGCTACTTAAGAGGCCTGCCCTCCCTCCTGCCCCAGTAATGGCCATTTCGTGTCAAGGATGTGGAAACCTCGGGCATCATGCTTATGAGTGCCCCTCAGGTGAGCAACCCGCTGAATTAACTTTTGATGAAAGTGTGAATTATTTGAATGATCAAAATCGGGGAATACCATTTAACAACGCTTATAACCCGGCCGTGAGGAGTCACCCGAACTTCTCATGGAAACAAAACGTGCCTAACCAACGATGGCAAGGAGGCTCACATCAATTTGATGCGCAAGCCTCCGGTAGCCAACCAAGGCCGCCACAACCGGGGTTTGCTCAAAATGCACCACCGCAGAGGAAGAGCGCATTGGAAGAAATGATGGAAAAATTTGTTGTTCTGGCTCAAACAAATATGGCCAATCAAACTGCGTCAATGCGGAACTTGGAGACGCAGCTAGGCCAATTGGCCCAGGTACTCTCCGAGCGTACGCAAGGCGCTCTTCCAAGCAATACTGAAAAGAACCCACGGGAGCAAGGCAAAAGCATTGCTGACGCGAATGGTGGTCAAGTGAGCCCTTGCATTGTTGAATGTACTATCAATAACATCGAGGTTGCCGCGCTTTGCGACTCTGGTGCATCTCGCAACATTCTTGCTCTGCAAGACGTTGAGAGGTTGCACCTAACAATGAACTCTGAGGACCGGAAGTCGCTGGTATTGGCTAATGGAGTGACTGTCGAAACTGAAGGTCAGATTCTTGAGGTTGTAGTAAATCTTAATGGAATGAATGTGGTCACTGACTTTCAGATTCTCAGCCCCATGGAAAATGATTCCATGCCAATCTTGGGGGTTCCTTTTCTGAAGGAGAGCTGCGCAACCCTCCACATCGCCACGGGCTGTGTCACTCTACCTTCCAATGCAGCGAATCTTTCTGGATTATCTTATCTTCCTAACTTCTCTGTAAGTAAAAGTAAGTGTAGGTCTAATGAGGAAAAATCTGACTTTGACGTGAAGAATCCTAGAGAGGAGAAAAGTACCACTCTGCTGAAAGAAGAAGCGAAGCAGCTCACAAATAATGAGTTGGAGATAGAAGGGAAAAGCAATGAGACCAAGGCGTTGGAAGTCTTGGGAGAAGGCGGAGCGACGAGCCTTCCAAACAATGTCTTTATTGAGAACAAGAAATGTAAACAATCTAAACAGGTTCATTTGGCTGATCTACCCCCTCTTGAGGGTGCAGAAATGAAGCCCCCGGCTGATCCCAATCCGACAAACACTATCGCTCCTCCCACCCTTGGTGCTCGGTGGCGTTCTCCTTCGGTGGAAAAGCTGAAGCGGGAAAGAATCCTGCATGCTGCGCGCTCGGCAGCCCTCCGACGCGAGAAGGAGGAGGTTATGGGCAAGGGAGAGACATCTTCCTTGGGCCCTAAAGCTTTCACCTCCTGCCCATCTCGCGTGACTGGGGAGAACCACCACAAATCAACATATAGCTGATGCGTGCCGGGATCTCCGGGCTGTGCTGTGTGCCATCTGTGATGTTTCTGTGCTTCTTGTTTCATGTTATTTGTTGCGTAGTACTGTCTCTTTAGCTTTTTATTATAAGACTTGTGCTATCAAACTATAATGCAGGTATTTGGTCCACCTTCAAGGACGTTAAACAAAAGGGCTCTTGGGAGACAACCCATTTGGTTCCGTTCTTTCTTGTCATTTTCTTTGCTATTTTTGTTGTGCTGGGACCCTTTTAATCGCAGGTCCGCATCTATTGGAGCATGGCGGGATCACCGCCTTCTGAACAAAACGCCATATCTTCTGGTATGCTCATTTCTGAGCATGGGGTAATCTCTCCTCCTAGCCTTCTTAAGCTTATGCCGCTATCGAACATGTTTTTTTGCTTAGTATAAGTCTGGGGGAGTAAGAGTTATCGTTACCTCGTGCACATGCACAGTGCACAACATACTAGGATTTACGATGTGTTATATTGTAGCATTGCTCATCTCATGGCACACCACGACACCCACGTGAGCGCACTTAACTGTAGGCGCGCGACGAGTCTAACTAGTCTCGGTTGTGTGAAGGGGAAATCACGGTGCGGGGTTAGGATTGCGAGACGAAGTACTTTGTTGACTCCTGTAGTGCTCCTAGTCGAGTGCTCATGTCTTGTAGGAATTCATGTAGATTTAATTTATTTTTATGCTTTTAGTTTACATTTTTCTATTAGCGTAAATATTGTTTACTTTACTCAATTTGGTGAATCCGGTGTGAATCAAACGGTAGCATAGGAATGTGTGTAGACGTTCATTAGTCTCGTGTTGCCCGAGTCGGGAGGAAGGATTATCTTTCTCGGCGGCTAGAACTCGCCCCAAGCGATTCTTGAAATATGGGTATTCGGTTGGTCAATTGCGTGAATGTGATATAAGCCATCATTTTGGCCCGGTTGAGCCTTTGCACCCTTTCCTATCGATTTATCCTCGTTAGCCCAGTTGTGCCTACCCGTTTTTTGATTCAGCCCCACTTGTATCGCACCAAAGCCCAAAAGCCAATCCTAGTCACACACACAAATCTGAGCTCTAGCTGTTTATTATTTTTACAAGTTGGGTTGTTGATGTGGTGACATGTGTGTGAAGTTGTGGATATGTTTTAGTGTTTATTTACTGAAAATGATAAGAAAAGAAAAAAAGAAAAAAAAAAGAAAAAGAGAAAAGATGCGAGAAGAAAAGAAAAGGATATGAGTTTGAATGAAAAATTCATTCGTATAAGTTTCAGTTTGGGAGTAGGCGGTGCACGCACCCATGTTGTTAATTCCAAGTCTGGGGGTGTAGTGTACCCGCATGTTTGTGTGGTGATGAGGATAGTTTTTCTGAGCTAGCTCATTTGGGTTTAGTGTCTGAGCCGTCGCTTTTATCTTTGTTTGCCTCACCTAAACTCAAGCCTCACCTCAAACCTAAAAGTCCTATTGATTCACGCATTTGAGTCATACCTGTGCCGTGGAGAGAGTGCGAACAGGCAAGCCTATGGTCACCGACATTGATGGATTTCAATGGAGTTTTCCCGAGTCCCGATCTTTGGCAACGCTTGCCTCAGCGTTCAGTTTACTTTCTTCCTATGTACGACCTTATGATTCACCGTGATTCACTTGTTGAGTAAACGTAATATATAAATACGCTCTTAGAAAATTTTAAACTAACATGTATATTTAGAAATTTTGTCTACTAGATTTCTATGCACATGCGTATGAGACTTCGCATATTACTCCGCCCTTGCAATTTCTAACCCTACTATGTCTTTTCTCGTTCCGCCGGATTTGTTTGCTCGGGACGCGCAAACAGGTAAGTCTGGGGGTGTGATGAGTCTGGTTTATACAGTGATTTCTGGCCTCATTTGGGTTTGTTTTAGTGTCAATGCACTTCATTTGTTGTTCATATACGCTTATATTGATAGCATGGCGTTTCTGCGCCTTTTGTGCAATCCTTTCCCCTTTGTGGCATGTTTTTCCTATTTATTACTGTCTGCCTGTGTTATGGATCCGGTGGTGTGCATGGATCGGGGTTATGTGTACTTTTCCTGCAGGTCCTAGGGTCGTGTGCACGTTCGGGATGGTGCGGGATGATTTTTGGCCTAAAAAGCCTCTGATCGTGCGCATTCCTTCGCGCACGATCAGGCGCACGATCATTGATCGTGCGTTAATTCCCATCCCAGATCAAGATCGGACCAAAGATATGCGCACGATCACAGGCCTTTCTTCGCGCACGACCACTGGTCGTGCGCCCCTGACCGTGCGATGTTTTCTATTTCCCTTTGCTACAGGTTGACTGCGCACGATCACAGGCATTCCTTCGCGCACGACCATTGGTCGTGCGCCACTGACCGTGCGCAGTACTTATTCTGCTCCCTATTTATGGCGTTGTTCCGCGATTTTAGGTATTCAGCAAGGTTTTTGGCGCGATTTCTGCGCGCGACTCCGCCGTTCCACCTCTCCAAGGTCCCTCCTTCCATTCCTCCCCTTGAGAAAGCTTCATCCATTGATCCTAAGGGCATTCTAGGGTCCCGGAAGCATTCTTTGCCATCTACGGCCAGCATTCCAAGAGGCAGACATCTCCATTGGGGGAAGAAAAAGTGAACCCAGCTCTAAGAAGAAGACGGACAGCAGTTGGAGGTAGTGACAGCCTCTACATCCCGGAAGCAACCAAGGACTGAGCTCGGAGGAGGCGTGACAACCCCCCATTCCGACCACGATCCGCGGCGAGGCTTCTCATCTCGTGGTTACTTTTACCCTTTCTCTTTTTGTGATTTGTACTCTTAATAGTTGTAATGAACTGAATGAACATCTATTTGTCTATGAATGAAAGTTTATTTATGATCTTGTCTCTTCGTTATGCTGTGTTGTGATGCGCTCCGCCCCCGCTCCACTTACACCCACACATTCTAGCACCCGCTCTAGCAAGAGCTGGAAGCGATAGCGAAGAGGTGCCTTCGACCCTCACCCCTCACTTTTGCACTCACCTCATCCATATACTCACCGGCCATCCGCTAAGCGAAGCACGGCATCGCGGCCTGCACTGAACCCATCCACCAAGCGAAGCGGTGATTGCGACCTACATAGTGTCTAGTTTTCTCATTTCGCGTTCTATAAAATCAACCAAATTCCCCTCTTGTTTTGTTAAACCTAGAACCCCCATAATTAATTTCCTAACGAGCAAATCGTATTCCCTAACTTGCGGTCCTTTGAGAACGATATTCGGGGAGCTACTCCCTACTTTTATTACTTGACAACGACCGGTGCACTGCCGTCGTACCGCATTTCATGCCCGCTAATTAGCGGTGTGGAAATAGCGCGTCACCCCCCTCCAGATCTCGCCCCCTTGCTGGGGCGGGGCGAGATGGGAGGGCGCCCCCCTCCAGATATCGCCCCCTTGCTGGGGCGGGGCGAGATGGGAGGGCGCCCCCCTCCAGATCTCGCCCCCTTGCTGGGGCGGGGCAAGATGGGAGGGCGACCCCCTCCAGATCTCGCCCCCTTGCTGGGGCGGGGCGAGATGGGAGGGCTCCCCCCTCCAGATCTCGCCCCCTTGCTGGGGCGGGGCGAGATGGGAGGGCGCCCCCCTCCAGATCTCGCCCCCTTACTGGGGCGGGGCGAGATGGGAGGGTGCCCCCTCCAGATCTCGCCCCTTTGCTGGGGTGGGGCGAGATGGGAGGGCACCCCCCTCCAGATCTCACCCCCTTGCTGGGGTGGGGCGAGATGGGAGGGCACCCCCCTCCAGATCTCGCCCCCTTGCTGGGGGAGCGGGGGTACGTCTCCTCCCCACTTTCCCCCTGCTGGCACCTCCATCCGGGACTGCCGGCTGAGAGTAACCTGCAAGACCTGCGTGACCTCCCGCTTGAAGTCTTCAAATATCTCCAACGTCAATCCAGCCACCGGGGGTTGTGAGTGACCTGGGTCGGAACTTCCTCCACCTCCGTCCATGGAGCTCATCTTGAGAGTTTCTTGAGTTGGTCACACTCCACGCTCACCGCACCAAAAATGTTGAAACCGACAACTTGGTGAACAAGCCTCGGTCTCTGTGGAGTTCGGGGCCCTCAGCAAGCTGAGGGGCGACCAACTCTTACTCCCCTCAAGGGAGAGCTCTAGGTTGAAGGTTGAGGCACTATGAACTGGACCAAGGGCTCGGCGAGGAAGTCCCACCACATACCCGGAAGATCTTAGAGCGCTTCCCCTCCCAAGCCAATGCCGGGCTTGGGCACCACTGGAGGCTCTCCTCACCCCACTAGAGAGAGACCTGGGGAGGGAGAGGGAGAGAGAGCTAGCCTAGGATAAGCTTGCCTCTAAATGGTGCCCACTTGGTCCTATTTATAGGATTTCAGGATTTGGGCTGCAAATAACCACCAATTGGTCCGCGAAATTACCAAAATACCCTCGGAAATGGCCTGCAGATAGCCAAATCCTGCTGTTCTGGGGCGCTAAACGCAGACCAACCCCTCCCCCCGGAACTGGGCGAGAGGGGGTACCTCGCGGGGCTCGGCGAACCCCCTAACTGGGGCTGGGTGAGACCCAGCCAGGGCGGCCCCCTGCTGGTCTCGCCCCCCATGGCTGGGGCGGGGGCAAGGGGGGCCAGAGGCCTCCTCCCCCTGCCCCCCTGCTGGGGCTGGGCGAGACCCAGCCAGGGCAGCCCCGCGCTGGTCTCGCCCCCCACTGCTGGGGCGGGGGCAAGGGGGGCCAGAGGCCTCCTCCCCCTGCCCCCCTGCTGGGTTGGGCGAGACCCAGCCAGGGCAGCCCCCTGCTGGTCTCGCCCCTCACTGCTGGGGCGGGGGCAAGGGGGGCTAGAGGCCTCCTCCCCCTGCCCCCCTGCTGGGGCTGGGCGAGACCCAGCCAGGGCGGCCCCCTGCTGGTCTCGCCCCCCACTGCTGGGGCGGGGGCATGGGGGGCTAGAGGCCTCCTCCCCCTGCCCCCCTCTTGCTCGCCTCCTTCATGGGTGGGGCGAGTGGGGGGTCTCTACCTCTATCGCTCGCCCTCCTCTCTCCCTGCTCTGGTCTATATTAAAAGATGGTGCTCCAAAATACCTCTTGCGCCCCGATGACTTACTCGGCGAATACAGGGTTGTACAAGTACAGATAAGCCAAGTTGTCTTTGATGATATATTTAAGTTTATGTTGTGGCAGATGCATCAAAGCTACATCACTAGTATCAAGACTATAAAAATAATAAAAATTTATTAAGTAAAATATCGTCTCAAGACTCAGTTGATAAATCGTTAAGAAAGAAAACATATCGTCGAGACAATCTCGACGATATCGTCTGAAGAAAGTTTATCGTAGAGAAAGCTAAGTTCAGATATCTCGATGATATCGTCTTGAAGAAGATATATCATCTTGAAGATTGAAGACATATCGTCGAGATAACTCATTAAGTCCTGAAGAAAGGATCATGTAGACAACATCGACTTGAAGACTTTATACCGTCTAGAAAATCAAGATGATATCGTCTTGAAGAAATATTATCAACTTGAAGTATAAGTCTAAGTCATATAAAAAGAAACATCTCGATGATATCGTATAGAATAAGCAATATCGTTGAGATATCAAGTAAATTCTTGAAGAAAAAAGTATGTCGACGACATCGTCGTGAAGATTACATATCGTTGAGATGATCAAGACGATATCGGCTAGAAGAAATTTATCGCCGTAATAGATGCTGAGGTGAATTTAATGCGCCGACTTTCTCAGAAATTGAATTGCAAGGAATGTGCACGCCGCACATCTTGTGCATTAATCAAGGAGTAATAAATGGTATATTCTCTACAGAATATAGTTGTTGCACAGTATTTAATTAAGAATATTATTACTTATATATTCTGCAAGTTCCAAGAACGACAAGACATTTATGATAAAATATTATGCTAATTTTGTCAACATTTTCAAACTGGCAAATTGATTATGGAATAATCAATAAGAGATTTTATGCAAAATTGCAGAGGAGTATAAAAGAGAGACTTTTTCGATTACAGAACCACTTGTTTTTCAGTATTCTTTTTCACGATTATTCTCAGGCATACTAACAGAAAAGAGAGAAAAGAATTAATAAGAAGAAGACTTCATTGCTGGGTTGTGAAGGTCAAGAGAAGATTCTATAGAAAGGTTCAGTGATTTACAAGATCTTTGACCTTACATTTGCAAGAAGAAGAAGAAGAAGTCTGATCAGTCAAAGATTTTATCTTGAAGCCTTCACTTCCACAACATCAAACTCATGTATTATTCTGTAGGGTTCTTTGTGAGCTTGAGTTCTGTAGGGTTTTTTGTGAGCCTGAGTTTGGTAGGATCTTAGTGAAGATCTGAGTTGTTGTAAGACTTGTAAAGTCTGAGTTGTTGGTAGGGTTCTCTGTGAGCCTGAGTTGTAAGATCTGCTTATTGAGAAGAGATCTGAGAAGTTGGAGAAGTTGCCTAGTCTAGCTCATTGATAGATAGGTGGGAGGGACAATGGACTATCTCTAGACACATTGTCTTGTAGGGAACCACTATAAATCCTGTGTGTTTTCTGTGTTATTTTTGTGTTGTGCTAGCTAGATTTTAAAATAGCAATTAACTTTGAAAACACCTAATCACCCCCCTCTATGTGTAATTTAATCAAACTCATATCTTTCAATAATAATCTATATAATCGAAGGAACATAGTTTTGATTTTACAAAATTAAATATTCTAATTTTGTGTAAATTAGATAGAGATGCTGATTTGTGATTCTTCCTTCCTGGTTAAAGTATTATATTCTTATTTGTTAGAACTAACTACTATACTTTGATAGCAAATGTTTGAATTCATAGAGTTTAATCTCATGACATTCCTATTGAAATTGTTTGCAGATCAAAAGGAGTATGGAGGAGAGAAAGTGAATTTGGACCCTGACAATGATGATTTGATGTTTGAATAGACTGAAGATCAGTTATCTGTTTTGAGTTTCAGTTCTTTTCTTTCATGTTTGGAACTCTGGTTTGAGTATAAATTTTTTCTAAAACTCATATTTATGTTTCTAGAAAACCCAATTTTGTCGTTATCTGCTTATTTAAATTTAACCTGTTATGTGATACTTTTTATATATAAAATATAAGAGGAGAATGTCAAGATATATTTTATATTAGGTAACAGGTCCATAATGGGTCGTCGGGGATTTAGGATTTCGCCCTATTAATACCCCTGTTGGGGGCAACGTGGAGGTCGTTCGAAACTTGATGGTCACACATGATGCTTTGTGCACCGTTTCACCCTTAACTGTGAAGGCTCATAACCCGAGTTCAACATGGGTAGGGTAGGGTGGCTGATAACTTCTCAAATGAAGTTATTTTCATCCTTTATTTTGACCAAATTATTCATTATGATTGATAAATATAAGTTTAAATGTGTTAAATTTAGACTACTTACCATTTTGTTTAAACTTGAATTTTATCGCTAATTCCACATGATTTTATTATAGAACTTCCAGAAAAATCAATTTGAAGAGTCGAAGACAAAGTGCAAAGATAAGCTAACACCAATTTGGAGCAGCTTCTCAAGCCCTAAAGTCATGCAACATCAAAATGTCAACAGACTTAATGCTGATTTTGAGCAGGAAATGTTAGCTGAAAATAAGTCATGACTTTCCCAAAATAAGTCATGACTTATTAACGAAAATTTAAAATTTTAAATTCCAAATTTCACGCAAATCGGCAGTTACAGATGGGAAAGGAGACATCTATTCGGCCATTGGATTTTCCTAAGAGGGATGTACGACTATATAGAGGAATATATAGAGAGAAAATGGATCTTTGGTCATTTTGGAAAGAGAAGGAAGAGGAGACGTATGATTTAGGTGATTTTGAAGTTGAAGAAGAGATCCGGGATTCCAACACCATGTTCTGTAAGATCGTTCTTATTTGTTGGTTTTCCTCCGTTGTCATGAACTAATTAATTTCATCAATCTTGTATTGTGAGAGTACTTTGTATTTTGTAATGATGACTTTTTAATTCCTCTTTGTGATTGTTTGGTGAATGATCTTTATTGAAATTATGATCTTTGTTTTGAAACTTTTGGTCAAGGTTTCGCCTTTTTACTGCACTCCATAATTCAAGAGATGAGTTGCATAAGTGCGTCATAAGTTCGATATAGTATTTGAAGGGAGAAAGAGATTTTATCTCGGTGTTAGCAACTTTGGTTTTTATTCTTTATGCAGTTCTTTTTCTCACCTAAGTTAGAGATGACAAGGGAGATAAGGAATTAGGGATTTCTGATATTGAGAGATACTAATTTCTAGTTTAAGATCGTTGTAAGACATTTCGCCACGCATTTTCCACAAAGTTTCTTTGATAGAATCATTGCACTATACTTAGGAAATCACGATACAAGATTATTTCTCATAACTGAATAAAAAGTATTTTCCCAAGGGTAGTTTATTTCAATTAGAGTGATCATTTGTAGTTTTGTTTTTATAATTGAAACACTCGTTATTGATTTACTTGGATTTAAAGAAAAAGGCTCAATTAGTATTTTCAAGCACTGAATTTAACACCGCTCTGTGGGAACGATTGTAACTCACTTTATATTACTTGATCCGGCACGTGCACTTGCGTTTAAAATACACAACTATTTTCAGGCGTATCAGTGGGCCACATTTGGGCAATCCAATGTGGGCAACCCCCATTGAAGGAGTGCACCAAAACTAGCTAGCTTGTCTCATGTATGAGCCCAATTAACACAATTGAGTCTAACTTTTTTCAAACCTAATCTTATCTGTGATCTGATGACCCAATTTAGTTAGGTCGAATTTTAATTAAAAGGGGCGTTGAACTTATCACCTCCCGATGAAATAATGTAATTTGTTTGGGCATAGAGATGTATATGCATGTGAACAAAACGATTTGCTTAACAAGTATTTCTAGAAGAACTTAGAAAAGTTTTTCTTTATATCAAATATTTTTTTATAATTTATGATGTTAAAAATTTATGTATATATATTATTAATTACTAAATATACTAGTAAGATAAGTACTACAATTAGATAATTATTGTAACAACCAAGTCCACAATATATGAGGTAGTGTATGTTTTGATTCAGCTCATCATAAACTAGGTTAAAATCACACGACTTTATTTGTTTTCATAGGTGACCTACGAATATCTCTTTGGAGCCCCCATCTAAGAATTATTTTCCCTAGGGCACACATAACCGTGAAGTTCGTAGCAGAACTCCACCACTCGCTCTTAAAAATTTCTAACCACTCGCTCTAAAAAATTTCTATGGTATTTGAAGGTTCAAAGTATTACTTATGCATGATAATTTTCCTCCTACTTCTTTGGGTGATTCATTTTATATTCATGTCGATTCTAAATGTTAAAATTATTGTAGTAGAATTAATTATGCATGTAATTTTGTAATATTGAATGATATAGCTTCAAAAGCATTACAAAAAATGGTTAAGTTGTGTGGGTTGTATAATTACAGGTCATCATTTTAATGTTATAATAGCTTTTTATATCACCGAGTATCATCGAAACAACTAGGGCCTGTTTGGCGCTGCGTTTTAGCTGCGCTGACGTTTAATTAAAAACGCCACCACAATGCGCTGTTTGGGGCGCGATAACGCAAACGCCACCCGCTAATTTCGACATTTTTAGGGCATTTATCGGCCGCTACTAGCACCCGCTATCACGTTTGGACTCCTGCGGCGCGATTTTGATCTCGCGACTCCTCCTTCCGAAACCCTACCGAGTGCGCCGATCTCTCCCCATTACAGAGCGATTCGAAAGCATACAAGCTCCAGAGGCCTTGACGGGCGGCATACGCCGTGGTAGGAACCTCCAGAACCCCTCATGACTCCTCCTCCGAAACCCTACCCACGTGCAATGTCTGTTTTGGGTAACTCCCTTTTGTTCCTTTTTCTCTTCACTTGGCTAATTGGTAGCTCCATGTACGTTGGATCTGAAGAATAATTTCAAATGTTCAGTGCAATCTTCATTTTTTGTTCTATTTTAGCCAGTAGGAATCCTTTGTTTTGTTTTGTTTTCTTGAATAGCGTCTGGTTTTTTAGATTTGAAAAAAAAAAGTTAACTATCAACAACCACCAAAGTGTGTTATCGGACAGATTTAATTGCTTTCATGTTCGTGACAACACAAAAAATACAGTTTTATCAGACAACGCAATTGCGTTTGAGACCATAGTTTCAAACCACTACGATCATGACCACCGCCGGCCGCTGTGTTTCTAACCGCAACCGTCGCACCAATCTGTCCCTATAGCAATCAAGCTTGTTATTATGGGAATCACATGCCACATCTTGATGTTGGCTCCACCCCAATTGGTGGGATCCGAATGGAGCATCGTATAAGATATATTCATAATGCAATTTAAAGATCATCACTTAACATAATTAACACTATCGTAATCTGTAATAATAAATAAATAAATACAAAAGCTCATTAAAGTAGCTACAAAGATTGGTCATGAGTGAAATATTCTTTTGATTGTGTAATTGTTTGTTTAAATGGTCATAATTGTTTGTTTCAATGGTCATAAGTGGAACACATTAGTTTATTTGTAAAATTCATGCTACAACTTCATCTACTTCACTATTTTACATAAATGCTTTTAGAAAATACATTATTATATCTATTTAAGTAGATATATATATATAAATATTTCTAGAATCAAATCAACAAGAGAAAAACTTGTGTGTTACTCAAGCAGTGAATTTGAAGATTGGTAGGAATTATTTATGTTTTCTTAACTTTTGCTATGTAGTTTTGTTCTTATCTTCATTAATTGGTTCTATCATGCTTATTATAATTCAGAAGCTCATGTGCGTTCATTAATATGATTTCTCTTTCCTCAGGACCCACACTTTTACGCTTTTTCGAACTCCATTTCGCTCTACAAAAATTTTCTCCCACCAAAGGAGGAGAATGATGCGCTGCGGTTGAAATGTGAAAGGCTCTGGTTCTTCCTTTCCAATAGACGCCGGAGGCCCGGAGTGGGAGATGGAGACATCTAGCCGTTGCGCTGATGCACCCAATTCTTCTCCTCCGCACCCCTGCCGACACTACGAAGAATGTAAGAAAATATTTCTCAATTGCCAATTTCTTGTCAACAAACCGCATACATTAGTGAGATATATGTGTATTTACAAACACTCTTAAATTCCTGTTGGATTTACATTAATTTTTTAGTGTAATACAAAATGATTTATGTTTTGTTGTATGCTCGAGATTTCAACCGGAATTTTGATTTCCAGTTGGATTGACGCTTTCCGATTGTAATACCACATGATTTACGATTGTTTCTTAGATCGGAAATCCAAATATTGAAATTTAGATATTGTTGTGGGTCCCTTAGGGCTCTTGGTAGACCGGTCGAATTGAACCACCTTAGCTCGGGAGCGAACCAAGAGCCCAAACAGTCAATTTGAGATTCGTTGATTACACTGTGACTTTTTAGCGTGGAAAATCCGAAAAGGGTAAAAAACCACGTGGCCGGAGTTGTGCCGACCAAACTTCCACTTTCTTCTGGGTGGTTACAATTGGAGATTTAGAAGTCGAGCGCGACAGGCCGCTGCTCGTTACAATATCAGAGAGAGAGAGAGAGAGAGAGAGAGAGAGAACGCTCCGAGGGTGACAGGCCACCTCTCGAAAAAAACTAAGTCTTTTCCTTCTGAGAACGGTAGAGAACGAAAGTGAGAATGCCTTGTCCGCTTTCGTGAAGACGAAAGTGAGAATGCCTTGTCCGCTTTCGTGGAGACGAAAGTGAGAATGCCTTGTCCGCTTTCGTGGAGACGAAAGTGAGAATGCCTTGTCCGCTTTCGTGGAGATGAAAGTGAGAATGCCTTGTCCGCTTTCGTGAAGACGAAAGTGAGAATGCCTTGTCCGCTTTCGTGGATACGAAAGTGAGACTGCCGAGTCGCCTTTCGGGACGAAGGAAAACTTCAAGTCCCCGAAGGAGATCTTCAAGCGCCGAAGGAGAAATCCGTGGAAATCTTCAAGCAGCTCTCTCTGGTCATGAAGCGGGGATCCTCTCAAATGAAGCCTTAGGGGTCCTTTTATAGCTTTGGCCGGAGGTAGCCCGGTAATTTTGCCGTTATAACCACCATAACCACCTTGGAGGACGAATCATATTTCTCGATTTGGAGCACTCGGATCACCATTTTTCGTAAATGACCACCTTGCCCTTTGGGGAAAGGCGACAAGCTATTCCTGAAAAGTGAGAAACTGAAAAGATAAAAAGTGAGCGAGCCGAGTCGGGAAAGTGAGCGAGGCGGAAAAGTGAGCGAGCCGAGTTGGAAAAGTGAGCGAGGCGGAAAAGTGAGCGAGGCGGAAAAGTGAGCGAGCCGAGTCGGAAATGTGAGAGTGCTCTGAGCGCGCTCAGAAGCGTTTTGAGCACGCAACGAACATCGAAACGCTTTGGTCACGTTGCGAGGCGTTCTAAGCGAACGGTGGAACGGAGAGTCGCGCCCCCTAAGGAGAAAGCGAACTCCGACCACACCCGGCGAGGTGATGTGGTTTCGGCCGCATCCCCTGCGGAAGGAGACTCGGCCGCATCCCCCCATGGGGGGTGCGGTTTGGCCGCACCCCCCTATGGTGGGGGGGGGGGGGGGCGGTTTGGTCGCACCGCCCTATGGGGGGTGCGGCTTGGCCGACCTGGTGATGCGTGTCGGCAAGTGCACCGGTCGCTGTCAAGTAATAATTGTGGAGAATAAATTCCCCGGATGTCGGTCTCTTGAGGAATGCAGGATGGGTGAACGAATCGCGCAGTGATTATTGTTACACAAGCGTTCAACAAACAAAAAGATGGGGCTTTTGGTTGGTTTTCCTAATCTTATCAACAACAAAAAGAGATGCGGGTCGAAAACACCGCTTCGCAAAGTGAGGTGGATGCAACGACCGCGATGCCGTGCTTCGTGAGGCGGAAGAAGTGAACTCAAGTGCGAGAGGGTGAGGGTCGCAAACACCTCTTCACAACCGCCGTTAGCTCTTGCTAACGCGGATCAAACACCTTGCGTGCGTGCGCGAGTGAGTGAGAGAAAGCGGACTGAATCACCACCAAACCATGAAGAACAACAAAGAAATATTCATTTCCATCAAAATAAACATCACAATATTCGAGTATTGCACGGTTCAAAGAGTACAATGGAGGAAAGAGGAAAGAAATAACCAATGGTGAAGACTAGCGGCCGTTCACGGCCGGAATGGTAGGTTGTCGGGCTACCTCCGGACTCGGGCGGACTATGCTTCCGGCGTAGAGAGCTGTCACGATCTCCCTACGTAGCTCCGTCGTCTTCGACTTCAGGTTCCTTCTTCTTCTCACCGGGCGGAATGAGAGAATGGTTGCTTGGAGGCTTGCGGACGATGGAGAACACTCACGGACAATGGAGGAAGTCTTGGAATGGGTGGAGGAGGCTTCCCCTTGCGTAGGAGATGAGGTGGAGGCGTCCCACGGTGGAAATCGGCGGCGTACGGAACAGGAATCCCGCTCCCGGAAGTGAACGATTGCCCTAAAATCGCAACAGGCGTTTAAATAGGCGCTGGATTGAATACTGCGCACGGTCATTGGCGCACGACCAGTGGTCGTGCGCACAGGAATTCTGCGATCGTGCGCACTGCCTGGGTGGAACCTGCAAGATACGAAATTATAAAATAAAATGTTCGCACGACCAGTGGCGCACGACCGGTGGTCGTGCGCACTATCGTTGATGGTCGTGCGCACTGGAGCAAACAGAACTCGGAAATTAAATGGTAAGTGCGCACGAGCAGGGGCGCACGACCGGTGGTCGTGCGCACTGGCGTTGGTGGTCGTGCGCACTGCACCAAACAGAACTCGTGAAAAAGGGTTAAGTGCACACGATCAGTGGCGCACGACCAGTGGTCGTGCGCAATAGAATCGGTGATCGTGCGCAGTGTTCCTGTGCAGAATTGCACCGGGAACACTTGCACGACTCCTATTCCAGCATAACCACAGATCTAGCCACTGAAAGTGGCACCTAACAGCACAAGAATACTACTAAAGACAAAAAGCACGAAAATCACACCAAAGTGGGCCAAGATGTGCACCTAGCATGGATTATCAAATATAAACTAAAACAAGGCTAAAGTGCGGAGAAATGACTAAATAACGGCCCGGATGAGTCCATAAATGTGTATATGATCAGGACTCATCACCTGGCCGCACCCCACGTGAGTGGGGGGCGGGCTATCCGCACCCCACTTGGTGGGGTGCGGACGCACCTCGGTAGCGGGGCGCGGCTCTGTGCCCTCCCGGCGCCGTTTACGGTGTGACGCGCTTGCGTGACGGATCCTCCACTTCCGCGATCATGGGCTTGACTGCTGGCCCCACCTCTCTTTAGCGGGGTTTTCTCTACACGCACCCCAAGGCCTTTATGGATATGTAACATAAGCCCCCCAAACCTTCGGAGTCCGAATCTCTGTGCGAGGAGTTCGGAGGTTTTGATTTTTCCGTGGCGGCTTTATCCACTGCTCTATTCACGACGCCTTGGGTAGGAATTGCTGTCGATGGGTGAGTGTGTGGTTGACTTTGTTTCTTTGTTCTGGTTAGGCGTTTCTCGCTCTGCGCTGAGTTGTGATAGCCCCCTGATGGTCCTGCTGCCCTGGTTGCTGACAAAGTGTTGATTGAGGGAAGACGCTTTAAGTTGGCCGGTGAAGGGCGTTGGTTCTCTGAGATTGTTGTTGGCTCGCTGCCTAGCATTGATATCCGAATAGGTTGAGTGCTTTCTGCAAAATAACAGATGAACTTGCGCGGTTCTGAGTCCGCGGATTTTATAGAAAATTAGCTTGCGCAAGTCTGTGCTTGCGGCTTTTTTGCACGAGTCTGTGCTCGCAGCTTTTTTGCACGAGTTTGTGCTCGCAGCTTTTTTGCACGAGTCTGTGCTCGCAGCTTTTTTGCACGAGTCTGTGTTCGCGACTTTTACATAGTAGAAAACCAGTTTGCGCGAGTCTGTGCCCGCGGTGTGCTGAGGCGAGGTTCCCAAGCAGCGCTTAGGCAATATGCCCAAGCAGCGCCAAGGCAATGTGCCCAAGCAGCGCCGAGGCAATGTGCCCAAGCAGCGCCGAGGCAATGTGCCCAAGCAGCGCCGAGGCAATGTGCCCAAGCAGCGCCGAGGCAATGTGCCCAAGCAGCGCCGAGGCAATGTGCCCAAGCAGCGTCGAGGCAATATGCCCAAGCAGCGCCGAGGCAATGTGGTCTTTTGGGCAGACCTAGTTGAAATTGTCGTACTTGACGCTTATCCTCCACTCGCGAGAGGCCTCATCTCTTCACCATGTTGGCGAATTTGCTACTATGTGTTAGTATAGAAGATCGTGGGCTTAACTTTCACTGCCTTGTTTTAGACAATTCACGTTGCTGATAGAACCAGAGAATAACTGTAATAATTTAAATACACAACGGATACATGTGCACAAGTGCAATCTTGTGGCTTACTGTTTTAAAAGAAAAAACTGGGAGAAACAAAAGTAGAAATTGATGATAGATGAGACGCGGGCTATGCGCGCTCTACTAGGGGGAAAGTTCCCCTGTCCGGTACCGTTCGCCTATCCTCGTCGGGGTACGACATTGTCCTCTACTGGGTTGTTAGTCTGCGGTCCGTGCTGGTTCGGGGCGTGATTTAGTAAAAACCTTCCGAGGAGGCCTTGTTGGACGAGATGCTCGATTTCCTCCTTCAACCGCTTGCAGCTTTCAGTGTTGTGTCCATGCCCGCGATGGAAGTCGCAATATTGCGACTGGTCTCTTCCGCTCGACGTAAGCGGTTCGGGCCAGCGAAGCGCGTTACTATCGCGGATGGCGAGGAGAACGTTAGTCCTGATAGTGTTCAAGGGAGTGTAGTCCTGATGCTGGTGAGATCTTCGGCCTCGGCTGGGATTGTCGTGATGCTTGTTGTTCTTATGGGGAACTGTCTGCGGCAGCGACTCCTCTTTCTTCCTCTTCGAGCTCCCCTCGAACTGCCGGCAGTGCGCTTCGATTGCCTCATCTGCTGCTATCTGGGCCTCGACTCGCTGAACGAGGTCAGGATAGCTTGGTACGGTTTCTCTCATTAGAGCTGAGTAAAAGCCACTTGGGCGGAGACCTCCAAGGAAGACCCCTCGTAAAAGCCCGGGGTCAACTCCCAGGATCTGTCGAGCCTCAGAGGTGAAGCGTCGGAAAAAATCCTTCAGAGTTTCTCCGTCGTTCTGGCGAATTCCCGAGAGATGGGAGGGATCTCGGACAATCCTACGATTGGCGATGAACTGATCTACGATCTGCTGCGCCATTTCTGTGAAGTTGTTGATGGCCCCATCACGCAGGGAGTGAAACCAAGTGTGGGCTTGTCCCTTTAAAGTTGCCGGGAATACTTGACAGAGGAGTTGATCGGGGGCGCTGTAAATCCTCATGATGGTGGTGAAGTGATTGACATGTTCCAATGGGTCGTCCGTCCCGTCGAATGTTTCGATGTTGGGAAGCTTGAAACCGTTTGGAACTGGATGGGCCAAGACTTGAGGCGATAGTGGGGAGCCGCGGTGTGCGGGACGGCGGGCGAGAGCTGCGCGTCGCCCAGCCTGGATGCATTCTTCCTCTATCATATTGCGTATTTCTTCTCGCATGGTTCTTTCTACTGCTCGACCAGGGACCGATCTTCCTGGGAGATGGTGATGGTGGTCAGCTCCTGGGCCTCTGGCTGGGGAAGCAGGATGGGCGGAGCCAGCTGCGTCGGAGAATTCTTCTGAGGCTTCTTCCTCTCAAACGGCCTCCTTGTTTGGGGCGTGACTCGGAGCTGGGGGCGGCGGAACGTTCAATGCTGGCGGTTGAACGGGAACTTGAGGAGCCCCGAGATTTCTTACAAGAGCCAGCACCTCGGCTTGCTGTTCTTCCATCTGCCGCATGCGCCCTTCCAGTATTGCTACGGGCGCCGGCACTGCCTCTTCTGCGAGAGGTGCGTTGATAAGCGAGTGGGAGGGAGCTGGGTCAACGCGTCCCTCCGGGATTGATCCTTCGGTGTTGCGAGCACTTTTTCTTGCCATCACAATTGGTGGCGACTCGCTTCCTTTAGTGAGTCTTTGCAGAGTTTTGGGAATCTATTCCCACAGACGGCGCTAAACTGTTGCGGGTCGCTTAGGGGTCTTGGTAGACCAGTCGAATTGAACCACCTTAGCTCGGGAGCGAACCAAGCGCGCAAACAGTCAATTTGAGATTCGTTGATTACACTGGGACTTTTTAGCGTGGAAAACCCGGAAAGGGTAAAAAACCACGTGGCCGGAGCTGTGCCGACTAAACTTCCACTATCTTCTGGGGGGTTACAATTGGAGATTTAGAAGTCGAGCGCGACAGGCCGCTGCTCGTTACAATATCAGAGAGAGAGAGACAGAGAGAGAGAGAGACAGAGAGAGAGAGAGAACGCTCCGAGGGTGACAGGCCACCTCTCGAAAAAACTAAGTCTTTTCCTTCTGAGAACGGTAGAGAACGAAAGTGAGAATGCCTTGTCCGCTTTCGTGAAGACGAAAGTGAGAATGCCTTGTCCGCTTTCGCGGAGACGAAAGTGAGACTGCCGAGTCGCCTTTCGGGACGAAGGAAAATTTCAAGTCCCGAAGGAGATCTTCAAGCGCCGAAGGAGAAATCCGTGGAAATTTTCAAGCAACTCTCTCTGGTCATGAAGCGGGGATCCTCTCAAATGAAGCCTTGTGGGTCCTTTTATAGCTTTGGTCGGGGGTAGCCCGGTAATTTTGCCGTTATAACCACCATAACCACCTTGGAGGACGAATTATATTTCTCGATTTGGAGCACTCGGATCACCATTTTTCGTAAATGACCACCTTGCCCTTTGGGTAAAGGCGACAAGCTGTTCCTGAAAAGTGAGAAACTGAAAAGATAAAAAGTGAGCGAGCCGAGTCGGGAAAGTGAGCGAGGCGGAAAAGTGAGCGAGCCGAGTCGGAAAAGTGAGCGAGGCAGAAAAGTGAGCGAGGCGGAAAAGTGAGCGAGCCGAGTCGGAAATGTGAGAGTGCTCTGAGCACGCAACGAACATCGAAACGCTTTGGTCACGTTGCGAGGCATTCTGAGCGAACGGTGGAACGGAGAGTCGCGCCCCCTAAGGAGATAACGAACTCCGACCACACCCGGCGAGGGGATGCGGTTTTGGCCGAATCCCCTGCGGAAGGAGACTCAGCCGCATCCCCCCATGGGGGTGCGGTTTGGCCGCACCCCCCCATGGGGGGGGGGGTGCGGTCGGGCCGCACCCCCTATGGGGGGTGCGGCTTGGCCGACCTGGCCGCACCCCACGTGAGTGGGGGGCGGGCTATCCGCACCTCGGTAGCGGGGCGCGGCTTTGTGCCCTCCCGGTGCCGTTTACGGTGTGACGTGCTTGCGCGACGGATCCTCCACTTCCGCGATCATGGGCTTGACTGCTGGCCCCACCTCTCTTTAGCGGGGTTTTCTCTACACGCACCCCAAGGCCTTTATGGATATGTAACAAATATAATTTCCAATGGCATTTACTATTTAGAATTCCGATTGGATTGGATTTTCGATTTGACTATTTAATGCTATTGCCGGCTGAAGAAACATGTATGCATTTCTGCGTTAGTATTGATAGGGTCCCCAAAATAAATCTGATCGAACTCGCGATTTACGCCGTGATCTCGACCGGCTCGCCGATACGATTCTAATGGGTTCATTTTCACGTAATTTCGAGTCCCTTTGGATCTCCAAAGGACGTCGGAACGCACACGTACGTGCTAACCGCACCGCCAATTATGGGGATAACCATACCCCCATCATGGGGGTCCATGCAACCCATTTCTCTTTCTCCTTCATGCACGTAACCCCCCCACTCTCCCTCCATCCAACCCACTCTCTCTACGAGGCATCCACGTACCTCTTTCTCTCTCTCTCTCTCTCTCTCTCTCCTCAACACAACCAAGCCTCGCAGTTGGCCTCGCCGCGCACCTCGCCGGCCGCACCTACCCTAAACCCCAAACACTAAACACTAAACCGGCCGAGCCTGCCGCGCCTTCTCGACCATGTCCGCACCTGGAAGCTGCGACCATGGAGGTGCGCGGAGCGCCCCCCAAGTGTCACCGCGCATCGAATGCCTCCGCGCTCACCGCGAGCTCAGAACTCCTCCGGGCTCACGACGTGTAATGACACATAATCCGACGTACGGGCTTAGCCCTAGCCTCAACTGGCCTCGTTATAGGCTGCAACCCCCAACCCCTCACTGTGCATGTTTCTCAGCAACAGTAGGTTGTTGATGTCGGGTTTCAAATCCGCGCACCCTTGATAAGAGCCCCTCAACAACTCTCATCACCAACTGTACTGCTGAGCACCCTTGATAAGAGACCCCCATGTTCCGCTCAATTGGTGATGAGAGTGTTGAAAAAATTGAAGTGAAGTGGAAGTCGGTCCGTCTGTCTTGAGACCGCGCGGGTTGTCTACCCGCAGAAGGTCGGGCGGTCTGTCTTGAGACCGCGCGGGTTGTCTTCCCACAGAAGGTCGGGCGGTCTATCTTGAGACCGCGCGGGTTTCCTACCCGCAGCGGGCTGGCGGTCTGCCAGTCCGGCTTGTTCTTGGATTTGGTCTGCTTCAAGTCCGGGTGTTCTGGTAGACCGGTGCGGCTTGTCTTTAAGCCGCGCGGTTTGTTTTCTACCCGCTGCCGGGTTGGGGCGGTTATCTTATCTCTATGGGCGGTTACCACACTCCACCTCGCGCCTATAAATAGGACCTCTCCCTCAGATCAAACACAGTGAACAGTAAGCGAGAGCTCGCAAGTCTTTTGTGCGGTTAGACTTTTCTAGTCGCTCGGGTTAAGAATTGACTCTGTTGTGTTCGCAGGTTGCGTGGCTTGTGTGTGGTTCTGACTTGATCAGAGAAGACCGCAGCGGTTAAGTCGGTGGCAGTCAGCGGCGGGTAGCAGCAGGTGGTCGCGGTTTGCGACAGCTTTTCTCTTCGGCTTGTGTTCTTGCTTTCAATAAGGTCAGACCGTGAGGTTAGGCGGCTTGCCTTGCCGGTCTGTTTTCTGTTCAGCTCGTCAGCAGCAGTGTTCGCGGTTAGGAGCGGCTAAGCGACAGCGGTCAGACGGCCTTGCTCGGGCGGACAGTGTCAGCATAGGAATAACGGGTAGTCCGCGTGTTGAGTTGCGGTTTGGCGACTTGGCGGTTTGCTTGGACAGCCTTGTTAAGTCGGGCGGCTTGCTAGTCAGGCGGCTTGGGCAGTTTCTGCTTTGTCTTGTTGTTATTCTTCTTCGATTGTATTGGTGAAGCATGTCTCGCCATGTGTACCTCAAGTTGTAAAGAAGAGTTTTGCATACTAGTCCTCGTGTGCCTTCTTTGTTTCTGGTTTATTGTGCTCAGTTTGGTTGAGAGTGTTCCTGCGACTTAGTTCCCATTTTTTCCGCTTGTCAGAATCTTAACTTGGTGTCTGATAGTATTATCAAAACGAGAAATTTTCACATGGTATCAGAGGGACAGAGGTTTGAGCAGTGAATCAGCCGCAGTTATCTTGCTTGGATTTCTGGAGCACAAGTAAATCAGTAGTACTGCAATGGAAGGTGGAATTGCAAGAGGTCTTGGTATTGAGCTTCTTACACAGACTAACTTTAAGAAGTGGAAGTCTTGTATGGAAAGCTATCTTCTTGGAGAGGATCTTTAGGAGGTTGTCGGAGGAGATGCGAGACAAGCAGTTGTCCCTATTGAAGGGAATGCTGAGATTGTGAAAGCTTGGAAGAAAACAAATGCGAAAGCCGAGTTTTGCTCTCAAGCGGGCAATTTCATCAGAGCTATTTGATCACATCATAGGATGTCGATCTGCTGCTGAGATTTGGACTTCTCTTGATGGGCTGTTTAATAAGTTGAATGTAGCGCGACTACAGTTCTTGGAAAATGAGTTGGCGAAAGCCACTCAAGGTGATCTTTCTGTTTCTACTTTCTTTTTAAAGATGAAGAACCTCTGTGCAGAGATTTCTGCATTGGATCCAGATGAGCCCATTTCTGAGGCAAAGCTGAAGAAGCACATTATCCGCGGATAGCGGAGAGAATATGTGGCCTTTGTCACTTCTGTCCAAGGCTGGGCCAATTAGCCATCGTTGCTTGAGCTAGAGAATTTGCTTGCATCACAGGAAAGCTTGGCAAAGCAGATGGCTGAGATGTCTGTCTCTGGGGGAGATAATGAGATGCTCTTCTCTGGGAAGAAGAAGAAGTGGGACAAGAAGAAAAAATCATCTGGAAGCGATGGTTCTTCTATTTCAGGTCAGCAGGAGAGGAGCCATGCTCCTAAGTCTGATGGGAAGAAGAAGGAAGGACTTCGGTGCTTCAAGTGTAACCAGCTTAGTCACTTTAAGAAGGATTGCCGATTGAATCTTCAGGCAGGGCATGCTGCTGGCAAGAAGGAAGTTGGATCCAGGAATGAGGAAGTTGAATGGGGAGGAGAGGGCGCCTTTACGACAAATCTGACGGCGACGTCCGTTGATGTTCTTTCTTCTATCAACTACAAGGAGGACTGGATTGTTGACTCGGGGTGTGGTCATCACCTCACTGGAGATGGGTCAAAGCTTTCTTATGCGCAACCCTATTCAGGTAATGATGCTATTATTACTGCTGATGATTCTATTCATGCAGTCAAGCAAGAGGGGGTGGTTTCTTTAGGCAGTGATAAGGGTCCACTCAAATTACGGAGTGTTTATCACGTGTCGGGTATGAAGAAAAATCTCTTCTCAGTGACTAACGCTGTAGACGCCGGATATCACATTCTGTTTGGTCCAACAGAAGTGAGGTTTCGTAAGAATGTGACATCGGTGCAAGCTGACACAGTTCATGTTGGGAGAAGGGTAAAGGACTTGTTTGTGTTATCAACAAGTTCCTATGTTGATAAGATGCCGACAAATGATATCGCGACTATCTGGCATGAAAGGCTAGAGCATGTTGGCATGGCGAAGTTGAAGACTATGGTGGAAAAAGGCCTTGTGAAAGGCTTGCCTAGTTTATCGTCCATGGGAGAGGGTCATGTCAGTGCGGGGTGTCAGTATGGCAAGTCTCATCGACTTCCATTTGACAAATCACAGAGTAGGTGCAAGAAGCCGTTGGAGTTGATTCACAGTGATCTTTTTGGCCCGACCAACACTGCTAGTCTTGGAGGCAATCAGTATATGCTGGTTTTGATTGATGATTACACCAGATATACCTGGGTGTATTTTATGAAGGAGAAGTCAGAAGCGTTCGGGAAGTTTGTGGATTTCAAGGAGCTTGTGGAGGGTCGTCTTAGACTGCGGATTAAAAAACTGAGAACTGACAATGGAGGTGAGTTCACCTCAGGTGAGTTCTTTAGTTTTTGCAGGAAGCATGACATCCGGAGAGAGCTCTCTTGTGCGCATACTCCACAACAGAACGGAGTTGCTGAGCGGAAAATCCATCATTTGACAGAGACCGTGAAGTGCTGGCTTCATGCCAAGAATATTCCAAAGTCCTTCTGGGCGGAGGGTATGTCTTGCGCTGCTTCTATCATCAATCGGATGCCACTTAGTCCGATCAACATGAAAACTCCACATGAGCTGATGTTTAAGGAGAAGCCCAGTGTGGGACACTTACGAGTTCAACTTGCTATGTGCACGTTCCTGATGCCCTTAGAACAAAACTAGACGTGAAGGCGAGGAAACTAGTGTTTGTTGGGTATGATGACCGAAAGAAGGGCTGGAAGTGCATGGATCCCCAAACGCGGAGATTTGTAGTATCTCGCGATGTGATTTTTGACGAACTGACGTTATACCAGGGGAGTTCTGGTATAGAACTATTAGATAGCAAGATTGAAAGGCAAAGGGAAGCTGCAGAAGGTCTTCAGGAGGAGTTGCCTGTTTCACCAGGGGCTCCAGTTGCGTCAAGCTCTGGGGAAGATGCTTCAGGTTCTGGAAGCAGGGGGGCAATGCTCCAAGAACGCATGAGAATAGAGTTGATTCTGAAGAAGCAACAAAAGTGGTTAGTCTAGTGCCGACCTTGAGAAGGTCAAAGAGGACTATAATTTCACCAGCTCGTTATACAGGAGGAAACATGGTAAGCTTTGTTTCATGTTTCTTTGCTGGCCCTCTGGACGAGCGAGAGCCTTCAAGATTTGAGGAAGCCACTGGAGTCAAGGAGTGGGAAGATGCCATGGATGAGGAGATGGCTTCCCTCAGGAAGAACGAAACCTGGGATCTTGTTCCCAAGGTTGATGGCATAACTCCTGTAACTTGCAAGTGGGTGTTCAAACTGAAGAAGAAGGCGGATGGTAGTATCGAGCGGTACAAGGCTCTTCTTGTTGCTCGAGGGTTCTCACAACAGTATGGGGAGGATTATGAGGAGACATTCAGTCCAGTGGACAAGATGACATCGGTGCGGGTGGTGATTGCGTTGACAGCTTGCTAAGGATGGAAGATTTGGCAACTTGACGTAAAGAATGCTTTCTTGTACGGCGAGATTGACAGGGACATCTTCACGGTTCAGCCACCTGGGTATGTATCGAAAGTTCATCCGGGACACGTCTGCAAGTTGAAGAAGGCCCTCTATGGGTTGAAGCAAGCGCCTAGGGCGTGGTATGGGAAGATCGCAGAATATCTCCATTTCCACGGATATTTTGCTTCAGACTCAGATTCTAGCTTGTTTATCAAGAAGAAGGGAGAGCTTCAGGTCATCGTGCTGTTGTATGTGGATGACATGATTGTCACCAGGAACTCAGAGGAGGAAGTAGCAAGGCTAAGGGATGAGCTTGCTATCAGATTTGAGATGAAGGATCTAGGTGAGCTCTACCACTTCCTTGGACTCGAGGTCGAGAGGCAGAAGAATGGAGTGCTTATTTCCCAGAAGGGCTATGCGGAGCGAATCGTTAAGAGATTCGGCATGCAGGAAGGGAAGAGTAGTTCAACTCCTCTTGAGGTTGGTCTAAAGCTTCGGCGGGATGATGGGCGGATTCTTTCTGATCCATTGGTGTTCCGGGCTCTTATTGGGAGCCTGATATATTTGATGATTACCAGGCCGGATATTTCATATGTAGTTGGCAGGGTGAGTCCATATATGGCGGAGCCACGGAAACCTCATCTGGTGGCGGCCAGGAGTATCCTGAAGTATGTGAAGTCGACTTCTGATTTGGGTCTCTGTTAGAAGAAACTAGTCTTTGGACTACTTGGACTACCAGGATTCTTCCATATTCCAGAATAGTAGGTTCCGGATCATCCTATCAGACTCAGAAGAAACAGAGCTTCCCCTTAGACCTTGAGACCTGACCCAGAGAAGCCAAAGAAAGATTATCTGAATCTGGAGAGATACGTGCTTTAACCTGTATGGTTACATGGATGCTGATTATGGGGGAGATTCGGATGATCGGAAATCGACATCTGGATACGTCTTTTTGGCGGGCCCTGCAGCTATATCATGGTGCAGCAAAAAGCAGGATTCGGTATCTGTTCTATCACTGAAGCAGAGTACAAGGCTTCGGCCTTGGCAGCTCAGGAAGCCATCTGGCTGAGGAGGTTGGTAGAAGACATCCATGAGGAGGTGCGACGTCCTACTATGCTACGCGGTGACAATGAGAGTGCCCTTAAACTGGTTAATAATCCAGTTTATCATGCGCGGACCAAGCACATCGAGATCGAGCATCATTTTATTCAGGAAAAGGTGCTGGAGGGATCTCTGATGATTGAGCATGTGCGGAGCGAGGACAATGTCGCTGACATCTTCACGAAGCCGCTAGCGAAGGGACCATTCACTCAGTTACGAGGTTTACTCGGGTTGACTTCCACTTCTCACTTCAAGGGGGAGTGTTGAAAAAATTGAAGTGAAGTGGAGGTCGGGCGGTCTGTCTTGAGACCGCGCGGGTTGTCTACCCTCAGAAGGTCGGGCGGTCTATCTTGAGATAGTGCAGGTTGTCTTCCCACAGAAGGTCGGGCGGTCTGTCTTGAGACCGCGCGGGCTGCCTACCCACAACGGGCTGGCGGTCTGCCAGTCCGGCTTGTTCTTGGACTTGGTCTACTTCAAGTCCGGGTGAACAGTAAGCGAGAGCTCGCAAGTCTTTTGCGCGGTTAGACTTTTCTAGTCGCTCGGGTTGAGAATTGACTCTGTTGTGTTCGCAGGTTGCGCGGCTTGTGTGTGGTTCTGACTTGATCAAAGAAGACCGCAACGGTTAAGTCGGTGGCAGTCAGCGGCGGGTAGAAGCAGGTGGTCACGGTTTGCGGCAGCTTTTATCTTCGGCTTGTGTTCTTGCTTTCAATAAGGTCAGACCGTGTGGTTAGGCGGCTTGCCTTGCCAGTCTATTTTCTGTTCAGCTCGTCAGCAGCAGTGTTCGCGGTTAGGAGCGGCTAAGTGACAGCGGTCATGCAGCCTTGCTCGGGAGGACAGTGTCAGCATTGGAATAATGGGTAGTCCGCGTGTTGAGTTGCGGTTTGGCGACTTGGCGGTTTGCGCGGACAGCCTTGTTAAGTCGGGCGGCTTGCTAGTCAGGCGGCTTGGGCGGTTTTTGCTTTGTCTTGTTGTTATTCTT
Organism: Dactylorhiza incarnata; assembly: GCA_033032865.1. Lineage (NCBI taxonomy): Eukaryota > Viridiplantae > Streptophyta > Magnoliopsida > Asparagales > Orchidaceae > Dactylorhiza > Dactylorhiza incarnata. Next base: position 2,136,271 of record JAWHQI010000284.1, on the reverse strand, counting down.
CTTCAATTGTATTGGTGAAGCATGTCTCGCTTTGTGTACCTCAAGTTGTAAAGAAGAGTTTTGAATACTAGTCCTCGTGTGCCTTCTTTGTTTCTGGTTTATTGTGCTCGGTTTGGTTGAGAGTGTTCCTGCGACCTAGTTCCCATTTTTTCCGCTTGTCAGAATCTTAACTTGGTGTCTAATACTATTATCAAAATGAGAAATTTTCACAGAGAGCTGTTGAGGGGATCTTATCAAAGGTGCGCGGGTTAGAAACCCGGCATCAACAACCTACTGTTGCTGAGAAACATGCACAGTGAGGGGTTGGGGCTTGCATGGGCTGCAGCCCATAACGAGGCCAGTTGAGGCTAGGGCTAAGCTCGTACGTCGGCTTCTGGGTCGTTACAAAAAAAATGCACTTTTTAAGGTAACGCCCAGGGCCGACCTACCCCGGCTCCATGCCAGAGGACACCAGAACCGGCACGTTACAGGGCTGCAGCCAAAGCAACCCAACGACTCCTCGCGTCTGTTTCTCAGCAGCGGTACGTTGTTGAGGTCGGGTTTTGAACCCGTAACCTCCTTGATAAAGAGCCCTCAAACCACTCCTCATCAAGGGGGTTGTGGGTTCGAAACTCTGCCTCAACAACGTACCGTTGCTGAGAAACAGGCACGGGGAGGCGTTGGAGTGCTTGGGCTGCAACCCTGTAATGTGCCGGTTCGGGTGTCCTCTGGCGTGGAGCTGGGGTAGGTCGGCCCTGGGCGTTACAATAAAAAGTGCACTTTTTATAACAACCCAGAAGCCGACGTACGGGCTTAGCCCTAGCCTCAACTGGCCTTGTTATGGGTTGCAGCCCATGCAACTCCCAACACCTCACTCTGCCTGTTTCTTAGCAACAATAGGTTGTTGATGCTGGGTTTCGAACCCACGCACCCTTGATAAGAGCCCTCAACAGCTCTCATCACCAACTGAGTTGTTGAGGGGCTCTTATCAAGGGTGCGCTCAGAACGCTTCCGCGTTCATCGCCCGCCCAGAACGCCATCACGTTCCCGACGCGTGTGACAATTAACCTTTCTTAATTTTCTAGATTGCAGGTCTAGTTCTCTGCGCTCAACGCCGTCAACGAAGCTGCGCGGATTGACCGAATTGCCCGGAGGGGGGGGGGGGGGGGGGGGGGGGGGGGGGGCGCAAGACAGGAATATCCAAAAAGCGGCGATCCATGTGCTCCAAATCGACGAGCGTGATTCACCTGTCAGGTGGTTACAATGGCGAAATTACCGGGCTACCCATGTATAAGGCCATAAAAGGAGCCCAAGGCCTTCATTTCAAGGGACCTTGTCTTCTACGCCCGAGAGAGCTCCTTTGAATATTTCATCCGAGTTCTCTTTCGGCGCTTGAGGATCTCCTTCGAACCTTCGAAGATCTCCTTCGATCCTTTGAAGATTTCCTTCGCTTCAGAAGACAGTCTGCTTAAGCGAGTTAGGAATCCTTTGGGCATCGAAAGATGACTCGATAATCTCACTTTTAATCCCAGGAAAGTACTTAGTCTTTCGAGAGGTGGCCTGTCACTCTCGAAGTTTTCTCTCTTCTATCATTATAATGAGCAGCGGCCTATCATGATTGAGTACTCAGCTTTCAATTGTAACGAACCAACAGATAGTGGAATTTGGTCGGTACAGCCCCGACCACGTGGTTTTTCATCATTTACGGGTTTTCCACAATAAAAATACTTCTTGTCATTAATTAATTCTCTCATTGTCTGCTTGCGCGTTCGGCTCACTCTCGAGCTAAGGTGGTTCAATTTGATCGGTCTACCATAGCGTCGAGTGACCCACAACAGTTTGGCGTTGTCTGTGAGAATGGTATTCCCAAAACTCTGCAAAGACTCTATGAAGGCGGTATTTGCTTCAAGGCAGTACTCGCTACCAACAATAATGGCGAGAAGAGCTACCCGCACTACTGAAGAATTAATCCCTGGGGGGCATGTCGATCCAGCACCCTCCCACTCGCTCATCAATGCTCCTCTCGCGGAAGGGGACATGAACGCACCCATTGCGACATTGGAGGGATGCATGCGCAAGGTAGAGGAACACTAAACTGAGATGCTCGCGCTCCTAAGGAACAAAGGAGCATTACGATCTCCTAATCCTATGTCTGAGTAAGGCAGTCCACCTCCTCAAGCTCTGGATCGCGCTCCGGTCGAGCAATTCGCTCGCGAGAACCACAATCCTGAAGAAGAGATCTCCAATGCGGCCAGTTCAGCACGCCCAGTCTGTCCGGGTAGAGAACCTGAAGCTCATCATCACCACCACCTCATGGAAGCAGCAGACTTTGGGCATGCAGGAGGATGGCTCACTCACGAGGAAATTCGTGACGTGATCGTCGATGAATACGGACAAGTCGGGCGATGGGGCGCTCTTGCCCGCCGCCCTCTCCACCATGGCTCATTGTAAGCACCTGAGGTCTTGACACATCCAATCCCAGACGACTTCAAGCTCCCCAACATTGAGACGTTCGACGGAACAAATGATCCGATAGAGCATATCTGCCACTTCATAAGCATCTTGAGGATGTATAACGCCACTGACCAACTATTGTGTCAAGTGTTCCCGGCAACACTAAAGGGGCAAGCACACACTTGGTTCCACTCTCTGAGAGAAGGAGTCATCAATAATTTTGCGCTTCTACGAGTAGTTTTTCTTGGAGGGCTCCGCCCCGGCGGCTTCTACTCCGCACTAATGCGGGAAACTGTGTCCAGCTACCCAGACCTCGTTCACTGAGTCGAGGCCCAGATTACAGCTGATGAGGCAATTGAAGTGCACCACCAACAGTTCGAGGGGAGATCTAAGAGGAAGAGGGAGGATCCGCCGCTGCAGTTGTTCCCCAATAAGAATAACAAACATCACGACAACTCTAGCCAAGATCGAGGATATCGCCAGCATCAGGACTACACTCCCCTGAACACTACCAGAACTAACGTTCTCCTGCCAACTGTGATAGCAACACGCTTCGCAGGCCCGATCCGCTTGCACTGAACAGAGGAAACCAGTCGCAATATTGCGACTTCCATCACGGGCATGGACACAGTACTGAAGGCTGCAACCGGTTGAAGGAGGAAATCGAGTGTCTTGTCCGACAAGGCCTCCTCGGAAGGTTTTTACTAAACCAAGTCTCGAACCAGCATGAACCTCAGGCTGACAACCCAGTAGAGGGAAACACCGTACCGAGTTGGAGAGCTTTACCCCTAGTAGAGCGCGTACATCCTGCATTTCATTTATCATCAATTTCCATTTTTTTGCTTCTTCCAGCCTTTTGCTTTTAAACAGTAAGCCATAAGATTGTACTTGTGCACACGTATCTATTGCATATTTAAGATTATTTTCGCTACTTTCTGGCTCTATTAGCAATACTGATCTCCTGAAGTGAGACAACGAAAGTTAATGCCACGACCTTCGGTACTAACACCAAGCAACAAACTATCCAACATGGTGAGGAGAAAAAGCCTCCTACGAGTGGAGGATATGCGTCGAGGACAACAATCTTAACTAAGTTTGCCCAAGAAACAATCTCGCCACCGCGCTGCTTGGGCATCTCGACACCACGCTGCTTGGGCATCTTATCATCGCGCTGCTAGGGCATCTCGCCATCGCGCTGCTTGGGCAACTCGTCACTGCGCTGCTTGGGCAACTCGTCACCGCGCTGCTTGGGCATCTCCCAAACGCGCTGCTTGGGCATCTCGCCACCGCGCTGCTTGGGCATCTCGCCACCGCGCTGCTTTGGCATCTCGCCACCGCGCTGCTAGGGCATCTCGCCACCGCGCTGCTAGGGCATCTCGCCACCGCGCTGCTAGGGCATCTCGCCACCGCGCTGCTTGGGCAACTCGCCACCGCGCTGCTTGGGCAACTCGCCACCGCGCTGCTTGGGCAACTCGCCACCGCGCTGCTTGGGCAACTCGCCACCGCGCTGCTTGGGCAACTCGCCACCGCGCTGCTTGGGCAACTCGCCACTGAGCTGCTTTGGCATCTCGCCACCATGCTGCTTGGGCAACTCGCCACCGCTCTGCTTGGGCACCTCGCCACTGAGCTGCTTTGGCATCTCGCCACCATGCTGCTTGGGCAACTTGCCACCGCGCTGCTTGGGCAACTTACACCCACGCTGCTTGGGCATCTCGCCACCGCGCTGCTTTGGCATCTTGCCACTGCGCTGCTAGGGCATCTTGCCAATGAATCTCTTGGGAATCTCATTATCACGCTGTCCGAGCATCACGCTACAACGCCGCTTCTACCAAAAAAAAATCTCTGAGAGAACAAACTCAGCAACCACCTGTGAGGGAGGATGAACCCTCCACGCCAAACGGTAGGCTCTCCACGGCCTCAAACGCTAACACCAAACACCAAGCTCGTGACGATCTTTGACACTAACGCCAACTGATAATTTTGGTACCTGCGTTAAGCAACGAGCTTCCACCAACCGAACGCCAACCTTCGACACTAACACCGAGCGGCAATTTCTGACACGTTTGCATAATGACAAGCTAATAACCACGCAAGTCAAAACAACTCGCCTAAATGAGCTCGCAGACCCAAAGATTTACGTTCGAAAAATTCCTAGGCTCATTTTCTACAAAAAATGATCTCCCAAAATTGGGGGGCATTTGATAGGGTCCCCAAATTAAATCCGGTCAAACCCGTGATTTACTGCCGCGACCTCGACCGGCTCGCCGATACGATTCCAATGGGTCTATTTTCACGTAATTCCGAGTCTCTTTGGACCTCCAAACGAACGCCGGAGCACACACTTACGTCCTAACCGCACCCCCCCATTATGGGGATAACCATACCCCCATCACGGGGTCTGTGCAGCCCCTTTCTCTCTCTCCTTCATGCACATACCCCCACTCTCTCTCTCTCTCTCCATCCAACCCACTCTCTCTCTATGAGGCATAATCCACGTACATCTCTCTCCTCACCGCCACCGAGCCTCGTCGCGCACCTCGTCGGCCGCACCTCCCGGCACGGCACCGGCCGAGCCTACCGCGCCTTCCCGGCCATGGCCGCACCATCCAGGTGCGGCCATGGCCGCACCACCCAGGTGCGGCCTTGGCCGCACCTCCCGCGCGCGTGCGGCCAACACCGCGGGCGCCTCCCATAGCCCGAACCACCTCGGTTCAGCGCAAACTGTGTCGCTGTGGCGCGGCGCTCGTCGCTCGGCACTCGCTGCCCGACCCTCACCGCACAATGCAGGCCGCACCTCCTTGACCGTGCAAGACTTGATGCATGACACCGCACAAACTCGACATTTGGCTCCAACCGCACCACCCTCACACACGCCCTTTATTGTAAGATCTCGACCGGCGGGACCACACCTCCCCGATATCGCCATGAACGACACACTCACGGCGAGTCCACCTCCTAAGTCCACATTCACGGCACGCGCGTAACGCCCCCAAGGGCACACCGCGCGTTGAACGCCTCCGCGCTCACCGCGCGCTCAGAACTCCTCCCAACTCACGACGCGCGTAGAACGCCTCTGCGTTCTTCGCGCACTCAGAACGCCTCCATGTTGGTCGCGCGCTCAAAACGCCTTTGCGTTCCACGTGCGCTCGGAACGCTTCCGCGTTCCTCGCGCGCTCCGAACGCTTCCGCGTTCCCCGCGTGCTCCAAACGCTTCCGCGTTCCCCTCGAGCTCCGAACTCTTCCGCGTTCTCCGCGCGCACAGAACATCATCACGTTCCCGACGCGAGCGACAATTAACCTTTCTTAATTTCCTAGATTGCAGGTCTAGTTCTCTGCGCTCAACGTCGTCAACGAAGCTGCCCGAATTGACCGAATTGCCCGGGGGGCAAGACGAGAATATCCAAAAAGCGGCGATCCGTGTGCTCTAAATCGACGAGTGTGATTCGCCCGTCAGGTGGTTACGGTGGTTACAACGGCGAAATTACCGGGCTACCCCTGTCCAAGGATATAAAAGGAGCCCCGAGCCTTCATTTCAAGGGAACTTGTCTTCTACGCTCGAGAGAGCTCTTTTGAAAATTTCCTCCGATGTCTCGTTCGGCGCTGAAGATCTCTTTCGATCTTTGAAGGTCTCCTTCGAGCCTTCGAAGGTCTCCTTCGAGCCTTCGAAGGTCTCCTTCAAGCCTTCGAAGGTCTCTTTCGAGCTTTTGAAGATTTCCTTCGCTTCGGAAAACGATCTTCTTAAGCGAGTTGGGAATCCTCCGGACACCAAAAGGCGACTCGAGAATCTCACTTTCATTCCCAGAAAAATACTTAATATTTTGAGAGGTGGCCTGTCACCCTCGAACTTTTCTCTCTTCTACCATTGTAACGAGCAGCGGCCTGTCGCTCTCGAGCTTTCAATTGTAACGAACCAAAAGATAGTGGAATTTGGTCGGCACAATTCCGACCGCGTGGTTTTTCACAATTTCCGGGTTTTTTCACGATAAAAAGCCTTCTTGTCATTAATTAATTCTCTCATTGACTGTTTGCGCGCTCGGCTCGCTCTCGAGCTAAGATGATTCAATTCGACTGGTCTACCAGAGCGTCGAGTGCCCCGCAACAAGTATATATATTTATGCTTGCGTTACTATATATAAAATAAAATCAATTATTTTTCGGTTAATTGGGACCAAATGCATTGATGTGCACCCGTAAAAATGATACGAGATGCGGTCCCACAAAACGTATCCTGACGGGTACCGCCGCGCGCGCAAGCACCACGCGTGGCGTGAAAATCAAAAGGTGTCACGCGGCAAGCGACACATATCAATCTACGTGCCAATATGCGCCAATTACGGTGCCAAGAGGGGGCGATATTCGTCGCGCCAAAAAGGCGCGACATTCGCCTCACAAAAGAGGCGCATCATTCGCCGCACCAAAGTGGCGCGGTACTCGCCGCGTGAAAGAGGCGCGGCGTGGCGCGGCAGCCGCCGCACTGAAAGGTGCGGCACTTGCCGCACCAAAAAGGTGCGGCACCTGCCGCACCAAATTGGTGCGGCACTGCCGCACCCCCAGCGCCCATTTTGGGCGCTGACTTGGTCAACGCCCATATGGCGCTCCCCAATTGGGGAGTGGTTTCGCTCCCCAATTGGGGAGTGAACCACTCCCCAATTGGGGAGTCACGTAGTTACGTGAGCAGTAACTCCCCTTGGGGAGTTACGTGAATAGTAACTCCCCAAGGGGGAGTTACATTAATATTAATTCCCCAATTGGGGAGTGCTCTCGGCCACTTCGGCCTCGAGATCTTCTCATGGTCATGCATCAAGCGCCTTCGCGTTCACCGCGCTCAGAACGTTGACCAAACTATACGCCGGAACATTATTCTTGCATGAATATTATTCCCCCGTGAATATTATTCCTACGGAATATTATCCAACGCGCTCAGAACGCCTCCGCGCTCAGACCGCCTCCGCGCTCACCGCGCGCTCAGAACGCCTCCGCGCTCACCGCGCGCTCAGAACGCCTCCGCGCTCACCGCGCGCTCAGAACGCCTCCGCGCTCACCGCGCGCTCAGAACGCCTCCGCGCTCACCGCGCGCTCAGAACGCCTCCGCGCTCACCGCGCGCTCAGAACGCCTCCGCGCTCACTGCGCGCTCAGAATGCCTCCGTGTTCGCCGCGCTCTCAGAACGCTCTCGAGTTCATTGCATGCCCATAACGCTCCCGAGTTCGTTGCATGCCCAGAACACTTCCATTTCGTTGCGCGCTCAAAACGCTTCTGAGCGCGCTCAGAACACCTTCGCGCTCATGCGCACTCGGAATGCTTCTGAGCATGCTCAGAACGCTTCTCCAGTCGCTCAGATTGCTTCTCCGTTCGTTGCACGCTCAGAACGCTTCTGAGCGCGCTCAGAGCACCTCCACATTTCCGGGCACGCTCACTTTTTGTCTTTCTAATTTCTCAGATTACAGGACCCGCTTGTCGCCTTTTTCACCTTCAACAAAGCTGCCCGAACTGCCCGAACTGCCCGAAGGGCGAGACGGTCATTTATGAAAAATGGGGATCCGTGTGCTCCAAATCGGCTAGCGTGATTCGCCCGTCAGGTGGTTACGGTGGTTACGACGGCAAAATTACTGGGCTACCCCCGGCCAAAGCTATAAGAGGAGCTCAGAACCCTCATTTGAGAGCACCGGGCCTTCTGCACTTGGGAGAGCTCATTTGAAGATTTCCGCGGAATTCTCCTTCGGCGCTTGAAGATCTCCTTCGTGGACTTGAAGATCTCCTTCGTGTACTTGAAGATTTCCTTTCTCCCGAAAGGCGACTCAGCACTCTCACTTTTGTTCTCCCGAAAGACGACTCAGCATTCTCACTTTTGTTCCCCCACCGTTCTCAGAAGGAAAAAGACTTTGTTTTTTGGGAGGTGGTCTGTCACCTTCGGAACTCTCTCTCTTATTGTAACGAGCGGCAGCCTGTCGCGCTCGATTTTTAAGCACCTAACTGTAAGCTCTCAGAAGATAGTGAAGTTTGGTCGGCACAGCTCTGGCCGTGTGGTTTTTCACCATTTTCGAGTTTTCCACGTTAAAAAGTCTCAGTGTATTCAACGAATCTCTAATTGACTGTTTGCGCGCTCGGTTCGCTTCCGAGCTAGGGTGGTTCAATTCGACCGATCTACCAAAGCACCCGAGCGGCCCGCAACATGCATAATATTAAATTAAGAGATAAAATTTATTTGCATTCCCAACAAACTTCATCAACATACCAATGTGTTTGATATGAATGATTTTGAGGGAAGAAAATATTCTAATAATATAATAATAAGTAAGAATTTTGATTTATATATAGAAAATGCGAACCAATGAATTTTCCATCGAAATTTTTTTACTTAATCCGAGTAATTAAAAAATTGATACAAAAATTATCGAATTATTATGAATATTAAATGCACACATCTAGATACAAGAAATGAACTATAAAAATATGTAATATTTATTATTTTTCCACTCAAACAAAGCAATAAGAAAATGATATTTTTGGATTTGCATTTCGTTTCTTCTCGTTAAACTCAATCAAACCAGTACTGAAAGCCAAAAGATCAGGTAAGAAAAAAGATCAAAAAATCATTGACAGAGCAAATATTTACACTATCATATGACATCAATGGATGCTGACCGCTTTGTTTTTTTTTTTAAAACATAGGCTAAGTTTGGCGCGATGTTTTTGCTCCAGTGTGTTTGGATAAAAACTCCACAGTCCTAAATTGTATGTTTGGCATGTCAACAGTTATTACCGCTACAGAGAAAGTAAAATTACTTTTGAACATATGTAAAAGTAGATGAAGATTCTTAGGTGAGGTCGGACGTTTACAAACGCCACAAACGAAGCCATAATCTTAAGCTTCAATCAGATTGCATACAATCATTATATGTCTTGGCTGTCATTTACTTATAAATCTAATTATGATTAACTGCATGTGGGTTGAACATTTCGACCGAGGGAGCATTGTCGCTATCATTAAGCTTAATCATTATGGATTAATAAATAACTAACGGCTCCATCTCGAGTTAAGTTATTGACACATGAGAACCACGTCATCAAGTTATTGACACATTATTTCGGGCACAAGACTTTTGCTAAACTTCAATTTTTGCAATTATTAAGTTTTAATTTTGTCAAGTATTAAGTCATGAGCTGGATTCCAGGCTGCATTCTGCTCCAGGCTTTCTGTTCGCCTAGATTTCTCTCTCCTCCAGTTGGATCCGGATTCCCTGGAGTTCGTGCGGGAACTATTCAAGTTTTTAATTTTACTGCCCTGCTCTTAATTTACAGTTAAGTTTCTTCACGTGCGAGATTATTCTTATGGGCGCAAAATCAATGCTTCATGAGATGCAATTTCTCATAGCTTGTTTTACTGGTGGAATAAGGAATGACTTAAATTATGATTGATATAGTCCAAGTGAGAGAATGCATGTTTCCCCTTCATTTAGTGGCCGGCATCAATAGGGTTATTCAGATCAAGTATTCACATCAATACGAGTTTATTTTGATCTCTGGTGAATGCGCGTCAATTTGTTTTGCGCCAATAGTCGAAACCCGTGATTGATGGGCTAGACTATTTCAGACTTTAGTTGTGCGAGTTTGGTTTCACTCTTGACACGCTACAGAATGACCAAATTATTATTTTTTGTTTGCCCAAATTTTATGGGCGATGATTCAATTTAGGGCCCCATTGGCCGCTGACTAGGTCAACACCCAAATTGGCCGCTGACTTAGTCAGCGCTCAATTTGGGCGCTGAAATGAAACAACGCCCAATTTGGGCGCTGCTGTGAAGCAACGCGCACCTCTGCGCTTTTCTCTCCGCGTGCGTGTAAGACACCCTCTTCGAAATCGGCGATCAGGCCGGGGATTCTTATCGCACACCACCATTTATGCACAACGCCGAAGCGACCATGAAGGGTGAAAGCACCTCCTTCCCCAACTTCTTTCTTTGAACACTCCGTTGTCACGCATAGGGGTGATGTTAAGCGAATGTCATTGCACATCAACCGAGTAGGGAAGCAGTGTTCTAATGGAAGACATCATTAATGAGTGCACTTTATATCACTTAGCGGAAGACATGATTCATAGCGGAAGATTAATCATCACAGAAACCCCTATATTCAGGACCTGTATGAGTAAAGTCATCCTTTCTGCTGCATTAAAACTCCAGTACCAATGCATATATATATACCATGAGATAGGGCACAAAAGAAGATGCGGCCTAACGAATATATACCTGAAGTAGCGTGCTCTGTGGCTTCCTCCACACTTGGGTGCTGTCTCTGACCTGCACCTGTCAACTGTGCTAAGGACAAGTTATTAGAACCACAAATCAAATCCAATTTCTATTAGCAGCAAGTATAGTATAACATTTAAGGGAGGAAATATCTAGACTATTATTGGGTCGTGGTAGTCTTCCTGAGACCACCGCCTACGCACTCCGTATCATCATGCATACGGTCTCAGACCCACGTCGTTTTATTAGTTTCACACAGGTTGTCTTCCCAGACCATCCTTCATGCGGGTTGCCTCAGAGTATAACTCATCAGCCACCTGATTTGCTCCTCAAGGCACAATTTATTCCCGTAGGAATAATTCTCGAAGGCACAATATATTCCCGTAGGAATAATTCTCGAAGGCACAATATATTCCTTATGAATAATTCTCGAAGGCACAATATATTTCGTATGAATAATTCTCGATGACACAATATATTCCCGTAGGAATAATTCTCGAAAGCTGATACACGAAAAGCAGATATATACGCAAGTGCACGTGTCGGTTCAAGTAATTATAAAGTGTAAGTAAAGATCGTTCCCATAAGGAAGTGTTAAATCTAACGCTCGCAATTAATAGCTTAACCTTTTCTTTAAATTCAAGTGGATTTGTGAAAACAACAAAAATCAAATCAAGTTACAAAAACGACTACTTAAAAATACTTTTGATAACCATTCGGAGAAATGGTCTTGCATATTGATTTCCTATGCCTATTGTGATGAGTTTAAATGTGGGTCTTAATGAAGACTTTAATCAACTATCCTGCAACGATTTGAAAATGAAAATCATTATCTCTCGATCTCTGAAATTCAATTACTCTTTATACCCTAGTTATCTCTAACTTAGGCAACAATAAAGAATAACATGAAGCACACAAATATAATCTATGTTGCTAACGAGAAGACGAAATCTCTTTCTCCCTTCTACGTTATACTAAATTTGTGATATACTTTCACCGCTCCTCTCTCGAATTTTGCAGCGCAGTATAAAAATGGAATTTTGGTGAAAAATTTACGCAACTCCTCTCTCGAATCTTACCGCGCAATATAAAACATTCATCTAGCCTGACTCCTCTCTCGAATCTTGTCAAGCAAATTTAAAGATGAAACTTAAACCAAAATTGTCAAGAACAAAATTATAAATTCGATAAAGATAGTATTTCAAATCTCCACAAGAAAATTAAAATCAAAACATCACAACATACAAAGTACTTTCAACATACAAGACAAAGGAAATTAGTTTATGATGAAAGAGAGATCACACGCAATTGGGAAGATCTTACTAGACATAGTTAGATAAGATGAAGAAATGCAGAATTTCTTCTCCGAATGGTGTAGAAAACTATTTTCTCTTCCTCTTGACGGTGTACCCCAATCTCTTCTCCAAAGCACTCTCCATCTCTCTCCTTCTCAAATTATGGTGATTATCATTGATATCCCCTCCTTATTTCGGAATACTCACTGAAGAGTCGCACCTTTTCAAGTACAATAACTGCTGTTATCTTTTAAATTCAGAATTAATAGCAGAATTTTCGGATCCAGACTTGTTGCAACAACCAGAAAAAGTTGTTGCAATAATTTACCCAGGTAGAAAAATCTGGTTTTTCTTTGCTTCTTCAAATTGGATTTTTCTTCGACATTTCCACAAAGAAAATCACATACACAATAATAATAGCCCAAATTTATATAAATGATATATTTAGTTATATTCCGAACATTTAATACAAATTTATGCACATTAGGGTGTGTAATGATAAATTAATTAGATAAAAATAACTTCTTTTTAAGAAGTTATCACACCCCACACTTAGCACTTTGCTAGTCCCTAGCAAAGATAATCAACATTAGTAAATTGGATGATCACCAAAGTAATATGATACAACTTCAATTTGCCCTTGCCACCAATATAGATATAGTTATCACAAGAGATTTATTTGAGCAATTGAAAGATTTGTCAAGTATTATGATCTTAACACTCATCAAAGAAAAGCCTTAGTTTGATCAATACTAGCATTCCACTAAGATTTCAAGTGTTGTATGTGTATTCTCAAAATTCATTACTTCAACACAAGTTATCATGATGAACTCTCATACTAATAAGGGTGAATAAAAATAGGTTGAATAATGGCTTAGCCTCCGCATAAGTTTTGTAGTTTGATTGAAAAGGAATAATAGGGACATAAGACTTCCTTAACTAGAGCATCATAAATAAGTTTTTTTATAATAAGATAAAATATCTTCCTTAATAATCTCAATGAAAGTCTAGAATATGGGGTTTAACTATCAAATATCATATATTTTTCTTAAAATCATAGTTGAGATCATTCCAAGCATGTGTAGACATACTTAGGCCACATATCACTATGATATTTTTTTTCTTTTTTTACTCATAGTTGAGATCATTCCAAGCATGTGTACACATACTTATGCCACACATCACTATGACATTTTGTTTACTCATAGTTGAGATCATTCCAAGCATGTGTACACATACTTAGGCAACATATCACTATTGTTGGAACATGGTTTTTCGCATCCCTTTGATTTGAGAATAACAAATTTTGCTTGTATTTGATCATGGTTGTCATTGTGTTTTTAGCATGCAGGCTTGAACAGATATGACACTTGGTTGCTATATTATTGGTATGGATCTGCCCACAAGCTGAAAAGTGGAATGACGTTTAACGTTAGGCGTTAGGACTTAACGCCGGCGTTGACTCCCGTTCCCACCAAGATAAATGTGGCAAGGAGGGAATCTGCCGTGATTGAAGGAGCATTTTAGGAATAATCTAACCTAACACCAGCGTTAGCCTCAACGTCAATGTTAGGCTTCCCTAAAATGAATGTTTGTTAAAGTGCAGTATCTCCTTCCTGTTTTGAAGATCCGAGCTATCAAAACATTTCTATACTAGGTCAACGACAGACATTAGTCTTAATGCCGACGTTAGCTTTAGTCCTATAAATAGGTGGATTTCGTCTTCTTCAACTACTGATCATATAGAGGCCTATTCTAGCACTTTGAATTATTTGTAAGGGCCGTATTTTCAGATCAAAAAGGACCTCCCACTCAATTTCAAAAGGAGGAATCAAAGGAGGCTTGGATCAAAACGCTAACTCAACGCGAAGAGCACATGCTTGGACTTCAACGATCTTCAGTGATTCTTCGTCATCTCCTTCAGATTACCTCATAGGGAGTTTTTATATTTGTCTTTTATATTTATCTTTGTAATCGGTTCGTGAATTCGTCTCGTATTGGCCACTTGGTCTGGGTAGGACTTAGGGAGGAATTCGCCTCGTGTAGGCGACTGGGTCTAGGGAGTAGATCTAGGGGGTTCTTGAGGCCTTTCTGGGGATAGAAGGGCTAGAACGGCTTGAGGCCCTATCTGGGGAGAGATCGGCTAAAGCCAACCGGTTCTTAGTGAGAATAGTCAGTATAGAAAATAAAAAGAGTATTTCATATTTCGCCTTGGATTTCTAGCATGATAAAAAACAGATTTTGTAAACAAATTTTATTAATGATAATCATGTCTTTTTCTATTTAATAAAATTGATTTACTACTCTTCGTTTTTTATTCACTCTTATTCAAATAATATATCAAAAGTTTTCTATAAAAACTTAAAGTTTTCTAAAACCCTTATTCACCCCCCCCCCTCTAAGGGCGCCTTAAGATCCAACAAGTGGTATCAAAGCTAGGTTATTCCAAAACAGTTTCACCACCGAGAATAATGGCGCATCTTGATCATGATCTCGCTTCTACTAGTGGGGAAAATTTTAATATAAATGAAAAATTATTGTCATCACCTTTATTTATGGGCAAAATTTATAAAAGGTGGAAAATATTAATGAGAAATTTTCTTAAAGCCTTAGATGAAAATGTTTGGAATATTACTATTGAAAAACCACCCAGCGTATAAATTAGAAATAAAATTGTTTTAAATGCAAAATCTATAAATAGTCTATTTTGTGCATTAAATCAAATATTTTCAAACTCATTTATACTTTACCTACCGTATATGAGATTTGAAATTTTCTTGAAAATACTTATGATTCTGCTTCTGTAGGTATAGAACAAACGCAATAATTGAAGAGCATACAAGCTTGCACATATATTCAAGAAAGCTCCTCTCATGATGAATCAATGGAGTGCACATCAAGTGGAAGAGAAGAAGAAATCTTATCTTTGGAAGAGGAGTGCCAAAAAGATGTCAAAATAACTATTTGTTCAAATCTTGTCTCTTCCGATAACAATGTAAGGAAATCAAATTCTTCTCTTTTTGTGACAAATTCTGTTTACACATTACATATGCTACAAATTGTTAAACATAAAATGAAGAAATTGAAAATTGCTAATAAGAAATTACGTTTAGAAAATAAAAGATTAAAAGTTATGCCTAATGTAGAAACAAAAATTGATGTGCTTGATGACTCCCACTCTTGCTCGTTAATCAAAACTGCTTCACCTTGTATCAAATATAATGAATTAAAAGAAAATTACAAGAAACTTGAAAAGGAGCTTATTTGTGTAAAAGAACAAAATGAACGATTATGCTTAGAAAATTCATCTTTTAAAAGTATAGTAGAACCTCCATATAAAGTACACCCAATTTGCTAAAAAAAAGTCATTTTGTACTTTATAGAGTATATGTACTTTATGTAGAGAGAAACCATAAAACTAGAATTTTTTTGAAAACTCATGCTTTCATGCAATTGTGATTCTCTAGTTTATTCGATCAATGAAAATACTGATGCATCTTTGATTGTTTTAAAGCAGAGTTATACATATTTTTAAGAGTCGCATTCAAGTTAAGTAAATCAAGCTCCTCACTGAAAAGTGAATGCGCTTTTGTGAACGCAATCAACTGAGTTACCATGTCCCTTGCTTCTACGATAGAAACGACTTTTGGAACTTCAGGTTGCTCCAAGTCTTCCAATTGCGTCGCTATATCTTCTACTTCATCGTCATCAATGATATCAGTGTGCTCTTCAACTAGTTGATGGATAAGGTTTTGTTCGTCAACCATCTCAAACTCTGGTAATTGCTCCTCAATGACAAGACTGGTTTGTGGGATGTCGATTCTAACTACAAGCGATGCGAGCTCTTCTACTTGTGTAACAATCTCGTTGAGCTCTTGAGCCTCTTCTCCATTGATAACAAAGCCACAATTATTGAAGCACTTCTGGACAGTTTCAGCTTTCACCATCGACCATGACTTGTCAATGAATTTGATTGCATCTAAGACAGTCAATTTTCTATCAAGGACGGATGCATGGAGTGAATCATTGATGTTGTCCAATATGGATAGGACTTCAAATTTCCGGGACAACGCCTTCAGACTTCGAATGATACCAGCGTCAAGGGGCTGGAGAACTGAGGTCAGATTTGGAGGAAAATAGCGCAGCTCAACATTCGTCAAATTGGTGGCCTCATCAACAATTTGCACTGGAGCATTATCCAGAAAAAGCAGAATCTTGCGCCCTTTTATCTTGAAATATTCATCAACCTCCTTCAGGTACTGATTGAAGATCGGATTTGTCATCCAAGCTTTCGAACTGTTTGTATATTTTACTTTCAAATTGCTCATGTCTTGTCCGCGAAATGCCCTTGGGTTCTTGGATTTGCCAATTATCCATGGCTGCAATTTCTCTCCCAGTGCAGCACATGTTAGGGCCACAGTGATCCGATCTTTTCCTTGTTTTCCACCCTTGCACGACTGTTTGACATGACTTAATGTTGAATCTGGCAGTGCACGAAAGAAGAACCCCGTTTCGTCCATATTGAACACATTTTTTAGGTCATATCCAATCAGAATAGTTTTTAAAAACGATTTCCATTGTTCAACACCCTCAAGGTCGACATTTCCAGATTCTCCGTTGATCTTATATGATCGGACATTGTTACGTTGTTTCCATTTCTGCAGCCACCCTTCCGAGGCTGAGAAGTCACCACCTTCGACTCCTAATTCAGTAGCAATTTGCTTGGCCTTTCCCTGCAAGATTGGTCCGCTTATAGGATATCCTCTCGCACGAGCTGTTGCAAACCATCTCCATAAGATAACATTAACATCACTCTGCTTGACGATTCTTGCTTTTGATAAGGAGCGATTGCTTTCTGCTTCCTTTAGTATCAAATCTCTGTTCTCCTTAGCAGCTTGGACTGTTCCTTTGGAAACGCTGAACTTATTAGTTGTAGCTCTGATGCTATGTCCCTCATCAAGATGCTTGATGATGTCCAATTTCGTATTCAGATCCACCACCTTTCGCTTCTGCTTCTCAGGCTCCATTGGCAAACAGAGAGCCACCTTTTTTTTCCAGATCCGGCAGCGAAGAAGAAGGATCAGATAGATCTGGCTTCTCCTCGATCTGGCAGTTTTTTCTTCCTCCCCACAGGAAAACGAGAAAGCTTCGATCCGTCGACTGAAGTCGATCGATCCAGAGGAGGCTGGAGCGTCTTCTTCCTCGATCTTCTTTTCCGGATCGAGAACTGAGACGGCCAGTAAAGACGAGATCTGCACAGAGGATCGAAGAACTTCAATCAGCGAAAGACTTTGGAGTCCAGCGACGAGAAACCAGCGGCAAAAATCGCGCTGTTGAGATGGGATCGGGAAGAAGACGCGATGTTGAGTCGGTTGATGTCAGGAGAACAGGCGCCATAGCAGTTATACGATTTTTCTCAGTTTTTATAGAATTGGGAACTAAACCCTAAAGAAGACGCGCTGTTGAGTCGGCATATAGGTATGGTCGTACCTTATATGGAACTGCGTAACAACTATGTGGGGCTCAAATTGCTGTACTTTAAGTACTTAAAGGAGGTGTACTTTTTATAGAGAGTTTTTAATATATATATATATATATAAAGGGTTTGCTATTTGTAAAAATTTCTGTACTATATATGGAGGTGTACTTTATATAGACAGTACTTTATATGGAGGTTCTACTGTAATTGTGCTATGTGTAAGAATTATAAAATTGAAATAAAAGAGATGGATGAAACATTTATGGTCCGTTCATTTGGACGGAATTGGAATTTGATATTGAAATTCGATATTGGGTTTCGATATTCCGAATTGGAATTGATCTAATTCCAATTCCATCGTTCGCCTAATAAACAATATTGTGGAATATTGTGGAATTGATCAATTTTTTTGTTCGTTTGTTAAATAAAATTCAATCTAAGAATTGAAAAATATTATAAAGAAACTAATATTTTTTTACATATATAATAAAAAATGCGCGTCATGGCAAAAAATGCGCGCCCGAGCGAAAAACTCGCGCCCGGGCGAAAAATTGGGCGCCCGGGCGAAAAACGCATGCCCGAGCGAAAAACTCGCACCCGCGCGAAAAATACGCGCCCTGATGAAAAACTTGCGCCCGAGTGAAAATTGTGCGCACGGGCGAAAAATGCGTGCCCGTACAAAAATCATGTGCTCGCGCGAAAAACGCGCACCCGGGCGAAAAATGCGCGCCCGGGTGAAAAACGTGCGCCCGGGCGAAAAATGCGCGCCCGGGCGGAAAACGCGCTCCCGGGCGAAAAACGCGCGCCCGGGCGAAAAACGCGCCCCCGGGCGAAATACGCGCGCCCGGGCGAAATACGCGCGCCCGGGCGAAATACGCGCGCCCGGGCGAAATACGCGCGCCCGGGCGAAATACGCGCGCCCGGGCGAAATACGCGCGCCCGGGCGAAAAATGCGCGCCCGGGCGAAAAACTCGCGCCCGGGCGACAAAATATGCGCCCGTGCAAAAAATGCGCCACCACGCGAAATATGCGCACCCGGGCAAAAAAACGCGCGATAGGGCGAAAAATTTGCGCGAGGGCGGAAAACGACCGCCCGGGCGAAATTTGCTCGTCTGGGCGAAAAATGCACTTCCGGGCGAAAAACTCGCGTCCGTGCGAAAAATTCACGCCCGGGCAAAAAATTGCGCGCCCGGGAGCATAAACTCGCGCCCGGGCGAAAAACTCAATAAATCGAGCGTGCCAGACTCGCCCAATTCCGATATGTCCAGCTAGATTTTGTGCCTACTTTAAAATCAATTCCATGATATTCAACTCAAATTCCAATTATTAAAGCTACATAACAAGCGAACGACGTAATTGGAATTCGACGTCGAATTTCAATTCCAAGTCTTCAATTCCGTCCAAACGAACGGGTCCTTACGGAATTTAGACATAACTATCAAATTCATATTGACTATTGTTTTCACTCTTAAAAACAACACAATTGCTTATAATAAAGCTAGACATAATCTCAAAGTTAAGAATTATTAATTAGAAAATACAGTTAACTTGCTAAAGGAAATTATAAAGAAAAATTCTCAACACATAAATTCAAAATATCAATCAAAATCCAAAGGCAAGTTAAATATGAATTTTCATAATTTATTCACGCAAAACGTAGAAAATGAAAAACAACAAAAGCTTGTAAATGAAATTCCAAAACTCTATCATCCTTATCATTTACATCATAATTGTTCTCCCAACATTAAATTAAATGCAAACAAATTTCCTTTAAATTATAAATTCAGAAATCATTTTTATCCAAATATTCAAGTAAATGACTATGAAAATTTGAAAATTAAAAATAATGTTTGTCCAAGGTATGAATTGAGACCCATACTTAAGATTGACGAACTAATGTCAAATGAAAGGGTCCATTCATCCTTGTCTCCCCAAAAGCCAACACATTATATTTGGGTACCCAAAGGAACCACCACACTTGGCCCCCTTTGGATGTCTAAAACTCTTATTCATTAGGTATCATCAAATGCATGAAGTAGAATCCTTTCAAAATGAAATATACGAATTTCTACTTCATGATATGCTTCAATGTCTCCTTTATTTTTTTTGTTTTCTTATTTGTTTAAAGTTATCATGTCATGGTCGGCATATATATATTATTGGAAATATGATGTTATATCTTAAACTTAATGAGTTTATAAATCAAATCGATCAAAATTCAAAGTCATATTTTGTTTTGATGACCTATCTATCCTTCTTATATTCATTGCCTATAAATATCTTATACTATCCATATAAATCAAATTGTAATTTTGTTATGAGATATTTATCTAAATTAATAAAATCATGAACTTCAATTGTTCTCTTTCGGAAAATATTGGGTCTATAATTTTTTAAATATTAAGTATGGATAGCAACCAATAACACTTAAATATCTTGAGAAATGGAGATTTGGGATGTCACCTCATCACATCTCCTAGTACCAGTGTGAACCCTTCACAGGGTAGATCTCGGAAAGTCCAAGATCCACTCTAAATTGCTAAGTCGGACTAAAGCCTAGCAAAGATCAAATTAATTATAGACTCAAGCGTGCTCTTGCAATAACCGAAAAAAGGAAATTATCATTATCTTGCCTTTCGAGAAGTTTACATATTCGCGTTTAAAAATAAAAACAAAAAGTCATATCAATATTTATCAAGACCTCTTATCTTATCAATGACATTCATTAAATAACTTGAATACTAAAATTTGATAAGCTAATACAGTTTTTAAAATAAGCCGTGTTGAATTTCTTTTATACTTATAAAGATAATGTAACATGATTATATCCACCAAAGATTATATGGAAATCTATTAAAGCAATAAAATCATAATTATGAAAACCTGGACAAAGCCAAAACACAGTACACACAGTAGATAAAAATAAGAAAAAGCTAAAATCATGATAACTGCTAACGCTGGGCGCAAGTGTTAACGTTGGGCCCAAGTTGTAACGCCAGGTGTTAGACTTAATTGTCCAAATGATAAATTTAATATTATTACATAAAAAGAAACTCCCTAAAACTCTCTACTCCCACTAATAGAGTCTGTTACTTCAGTACTAGAACTTCCTCGATCCCTTGACCTTTGAGTACGACGAGTCGAGTGGCGTGGCGGATCCTCCACGGGAACGTCCCACTCCCTCTCTTTTGTCAGTGTCAGTTTCAACTTCAAGGCCTTGACCATATACCACATGCATTATCCTCTCCATTCGTGACATACGACATGTCACATTCTCCCTGAATTCCTCAAACGACTCCTGATGGTCTCGACTCGTCTCACGAAGCGAGAACCCTCATCAATGGGGTGTTCGAGAAGTTGATGGTATATCTCGTGGCCGAGGAAATCGAATGGTTGAAGTCGAATAAAGATCCGGGAAAAGATCGCTAATATAGTTCCTTCTGATTATGTATTCATACTTCTCCATCACCACCCATTGTATAAGTCCACCTAAGGGAAGAGTGTTAAGATGAGAGCTTCTCGGATCCTTCAACTTGAATGTATACTGAATCTATGATAGTAAAAGATCTGCCATGTCAAAACCTTCTTCCCGTATAATATGATAAGTAACAATACTAAGTTGAGGAGTGATCTTTTTAGTGTCTCCGGACTTCAACATTATGGTGTGACGTAAAATGTCCTGAATTATGAATGCTTCCTCCTTAAGTGAAGAGACATCAGTAATTTGCTCTCTACTCTCCTTCCCATGCAAAACCATATTCACCTGTGTCCAGCCACGCTCGGCCTGATACTTCTCCACCACATCAAGACGATTCTCACTCTCCACTAATCCAAACTCATTCCTCAAATCATCATGAGTGATCGTAACAACTTTATATTGCATCATAGAACTTACTCCTCCATTGAGCTCAGTCTCAGACGGATCAAATAAATTGTTATAAAACTCCCGAACAAAATCTATAGAGAAACAATCATCTGAAATCACTGATAAAACCCCTGAAGCAGCTAGGAGATTCTGAATATGTGCATGTCAGGGGAGGTCAATCTGCAATATCATTCCTACACCAACTGATGCTTTCTCTATCCCCACATAAGATTGATAAGACTCATGTGGTGCTTGGGAAGAAGAAGACTTTCTGGCTCGAACCCCATGTGAACTGGAAGCAACCATAACCTGAACATTTAGACACAATAGAAAATCAAAACTAAAGTTTATTTAGTCAACGCCCAAGGTTAATGTTAACGCCAGGCGCATGCTGTCAATTTTCCTATTACTTCCAGTATACAATGCTGACCTTCACTCACTCTTAGAACTCAAAAATTTCGTAAAGAGTCAAGAATAAAGGGAAAATCACCAATAGAACTCAAAACATAAAAAAATTTAATGTAAAAAACTCATCTTTGTGAAGAATCTCAAGAACCCAACTCTACAACTCAAAACTAAAAACCCTAGATCCCAAAATCCTAGATCTACCATACACCATAATAAAAACACTTCAATACTTCAAAGGATTACTAATTAGGGGTAGAGAAATGAGTTAACCAAGAAATATAAGAAGAAAAACATGAATCTTACCTAGATCTGAAAAAGGGTGTCGGCGAAACTGGATGAAAAAAGGCTTGAAATGAAGAGAATAAGAAAAGAAATCAGATTTGGGGCTTTTATATAAAGTAGACTCAACGCCAGCGTTACGTTAGCTCCTTTTTTCTCTCTGAACTTAACAACTCTTTCTGCCTATTCATTTATTTACTTATATCTGTGTTTACATCTTAATTACTTTTTCATTACTAGAAAAATAAAAAAACAAATATAAAATATAAAAATCATTTTAAAACTACCAAAAATATGCTTAAATAACCTTCTAATCCTCTCCAAATTCTCTGAAATTTCTACACTGAGAAGGTCTATATAAATACTCCCTATTCCAAAGAATTTTTTTTCAAAAACCTTAAAAAAACAGTGTTCTGTTTGGGCGTTGAGTAGTTAACGCCGGGGGTGTTAGCTTTTTTGGCCAAATTGAAATTTTGTTTTTTCTAAACTATTTCAGGTATCTTTTAATGCATTTTCTCAGTTTATTTCCCCTGTTTTAAAATTCTCTTGTAATTAATTTGTTAATTTTATTCCAAAATACAAAAAAAATCAAAATGCTCAAAAATATGCTTTTGTCATTTGTTTTGTTTTAAATACTTACAAAATTATGGTTTGACTATATGACTTCACAAGAGCAAACATCTAAGTTATTTTATTTCAAATAGTTAAAATTGATTAGGCATACACTTACAGATTATCTTCAATGTCTAATTTTAATTTCAAATTTCCTAAACATTGTTTTATCTTCATGCCTTGACCTTAATATGATTATGTGCAATGAAATTGTCTATAAAAATTGCGTATGATTGCCTATCATGCCTCTAAGTATGAGTAATGTTTTATGCCAATCAATGATTTATTCACTCACTATTTTGGTAATCTACATGTGCTCATAATCTTAGTCTTGCATGATTGTATAGTGTAATAGACTTAACAATTTAAGTTGTATGTCTAAATTACCTACACCATCATTCAAACAATAAATTTCTTGTACACATAGAAGTGTTATTTCAAATTTATAAGGTTTGCAACAACATGTGAATTCGAAGACCTTTGACCTAAAATTACAAAAATATGAAATAAAAGGACAAAGATAACTCCACCAAGCACTACTCACCCTCCTGATAAGTTGAAAGTAACCTCTGATAGAAGTTGAAAGTGAGGTTTAGATCTTAGATTTACTCTATAGGGGGTGGGGGGGGGGGGGGGGGGGGGGGGGGGCCGGGGGGGGTGAATAAAGTATTAAAAGTTTTTAACTTATTTTTATAGCGGAATTAAAATAGTGATATATATATATGTGTACTGAGTGAGTTATAAAAACAAATAAAGAAAACACAGCACAACACAATACAGAAAAATAAACACAAACACAGAAGACACATGGATCTATAGTGGTTCCCCAATCAAACTGGGTAGTCCACTCTTCTACCACCCTTGGTAGGAATCCACTAGGTTTTTGTTCAGGTGCTCTATCACCAATAGAGTTTTGATCAGGTGCCCAATACACCAACTACAGGTTTTTGATCAGGTGCCCTGCCACCAAACAGTTAACTTTTGAAGGGAGTTAGAACCCTGTACAAGATGGGATAAAGGTAAATAAAAAGGGTTATGAAGTTCTTCTCTGTCAACAAGCTGAGAGAAGACTAGTGGATTTGTGTTGTTGTAAAGCTCCCCCTGTCTGATAGAAAAGGTTGACAGTTGATGGATGGAGCTTTCACTTGAATGTAAAGCAAATCTTCCTGATAGCTGATGAATCTGAGAGACAATGTTTCTCAGATTATTGTTGCTCTTGAAGATTAGAACTAACATCTAAAGACTGAGAGAATGATCTTGTTGATGTTCTCAGAGATTGAAAGGGTGCTGCTTGAGGAAGATGATCTTTCTTTCTTTTACTTTCTGTATGTTTCTCTAGAATGTATCTTCTCTGTCGACTGATGCTGTAATCATTTTTCTATCTTGTTGCTTATCTTTCTCTTTTTTCTTTGACAATATATCTCTGATTTTTAATTTCAAAAACCTATAAATAAGAAAAATAATAATCAGAATTGATTGTGTCTTGGAACTGCAATCTGAATCTTTAATTCCTTTTCCTTTTCAATAAATGATATCCTTTTCCAATAAATCAAACGGCTA
This sequence comes from Dactylorhiza incarnata, assembly GCA_033032865.1. Taxonomy (NCBI): domain Eukaryota; kingdom Viridiplantae; phylum Streptophyta; class Magnoliopsida; order Asparagales; family Orchidaceae; genus Dactylorhiza; species Dactylorhiza incarnata. Next base: position 2,112,092 of record JAWHQI010000284.1, on the reverse strand, counting down.
CTTTCTCAAGAGAAGACAATGGAAAGGAATAAAATAAAAGGAAGGATATAATCCTTGACTTATCTGGAATAGAAGATAGAATAGATCCGTTACTGATTTAGTTGATCTGAGATCCGAGAATAATATATAACTGATATGTCTGAAATTTGTCGAGCTGAGATAAGGATTCGTCGATCTGAAGGTTGAGTTCGTCAAACTGAAGGATAAACAACTGAATCTGCCTGGAGGAATTGAATTAGTCGATCTTAGAGGCACTTTCGTCGAACACAGGAAGGAGTTTGTCGAACGCTGATACTTGGGAAGTTCGTCGAACGCTGAGACTTGGCAAGTTCGTTGAACACTGAGACTTGGCTTTTCCTAAGTTCTAACAGCCTAAAACCTTGACCCTTAGACTATACAATGGTGTTCAACTTAGTCCTAGTCAACAGATAGTGATCCTAGCCCAAATCAGTAATAGGGTTGTTCCAACAATCTCCCCATATTTAGGTTAGGATACTATTTGACAAAAATCAAATAAAATAATAGAAAAATAGCAGAGCATATATATCTGACAGAATGTAAATTCTTTTCAGCAGATAAAAGAAATATAGTGCTCTGAGTTTAGATACATTACATTGAAAATAGAAAATATAGCAAAACCAAAAAGTCAGAACCTTTACTTCTTCTCTGAAGGAGGCTTGAATATGATTTGTCTGTTTGGGTTTTCTGATTCCCTTTACTCATATAAAGGTCTTGAGCTCCCAGCATGGTTTGAAATTTTGCATAAGGAACCACAGCTGTTGGGTGCAACCTTAAGTAATCTTCTGCAATGAATAAGTGCCTTGATCTGTACTTTTCAAACTCTTTCTTTCTGAACTCTGACATAGTTGAATATTGAGAATAATCTTTTCCTTCTGCTTTTGCCTTGTTAATCTGAGCTGTGGCAATAGATTCCTTGAATCTAGCCATCTGAGAAATTCTTTCTGATTCTGGATTGGGAGAAGGAGGCCTATCATCTATTTCACTATCCTGGTAAGAGGATTGATAATCTTGAGAAAACTTTTTCCTATGAAAAGAACCATCAGATATGTGAAATTTATATTCTGAGGAAATGGTTCTGGATGATCCTGAAAGAGGAGGTCTGGAAGACCTAGAACTCTGAGAGCCACTAGAACTAGCTGGTCTCCTTGACTGCTGAGAAAAAGATTTCTGGGAAGAAGAAGATAGTCCTGATGAACCTGCTGCACCTGCTGCTGGAGGAGGAGGATTATACTTGACAGGCTTGTCAGAGTAATAACCAGTCTTCCTCATCTTCTTTCTTTTATTAGCCTCATTTTTGGATAGCCTCATCCAGGCTGGGGAATCCCTGGTAAGGGTGATATTATGCAGAATATAATATGGAATATCATTCTTAGAGGAGGGAGGCTTAGGGATAGCCTTAGGCTTAGATCTTGAATTTCTTTACCTTGAAGATGTGTCATCTGAATCATCATCATCTTCATCATCATCAGAAGAGAACTGAGGATTATCATATAATTCATCAATGTCTTTAAGAACTTTATCATCAACTTTCTTAACATCTTGCTCAACATCAACATTATCAAAATCTGGTAATGGAGAATCATCAAAGGTTGGAGGTGAATTCATCACTCCCACTACTTCTGATTCTTGAATTTGAACTTGAACTGAAACTGAATTTGGTCTGGAACTTCAAAACTTTTGAGAATTTTCTTTAACACAACTATATTAACATGAGCTATATATGGAACTATATCTTTTGAATATACTGGAGGAATAGGCAAACTGCTGAAGAGAGCTGGAGCTGGAATTGCTTCTTCAAAAACTGGAGTTGGGGCTGCTTCTTCATCACAAAACATATTTGAACCTGCAACTGCATTAACTGGAGCTTCTTCATGAGACATCTCCCCCTGCCTAGTTTCAGGAAGCCCTGAAGCTAGACCCCTAGAAGAATGGACAGATGAGGAGGTAGGGAATGAAGTAATTTTAGCAGAAAGGTCAGATAGGGCTTGAAGCACTGGAGCAAACTTTGCATCCAGGAGAGCATCTAGCTTGGGAGATATATGATGAAATATTTGATCAGCTAGAGATGAGAAATCAACATACACAAGGTCTTGTGGATGCTGAGATGATGATGGGATAGAGGATGGAATAGAGGACATGAAGATGTTAGTGGCATCTGATATGGGAGGATGAAAATCTTCATGAATAGGAGAATGAGGTTGGATAGGTGACTGAGGTGGAGATAAGAGATTGAATGATGGAAGGAAATCAACATATGGTTGGGATGAAAATGGAATCTATGTAGATAAGTTTGCTTGGAGAGGAGGAGAAGAAGGCAATGAAGATGAAGGGTTTATTGGAGAATTGGGAGGAGGAATTTCTTCAGAAGAAATAATAGGTTGAGATGGGAGAGGTGATTGAGTTGGGGTTGATGGAGTTGGGGTGGAAGAATCAAGAGGAGGGACTTCTGGAAGGGTCAGGGGAGTGACTGGGTCAGTCTGTGTTCCTTCAGAAGCTGGCCTGGGGGCATCTGCCCTTGGAATCTTCTTTGGGATCACCCTTTCCCACTTGCCAAATAGAGATGATGTTAGCCTCTTGCTAGCATTTATGAACACCTTAGGAGAGACCAACAGGTCTGGATATTTTTCTTGAAGAAAAATTCCCAATATTATGCCATAACATACATTAGTCTTGCTTATTTTCTTCTTAATTGATTAAAAAAGAATCAATCCCCGATTTATTTTCTTCTTCTCTACCAAGGCCACCATCAACAGAAATTGGTGCCTGGTTATATAATCATAAGCTGAAGTCTTCCCTAACAAGACCTTTCCAACAATATCTGCCAAAAACTTATATTCACTGGATAAGTTTTTTCTTCAACAGATGGTTAGGGTTTCCAAACGAATGACCCAACTTAACCAAAACGTTATCAAATTCAGCAGAACTTATTTCTAACTCATAATTACCATTCAATATCCCAAAAACTTCTGTTAAAACATCTGGGGTAAGAGTAACCTGATTTCCAGATATTGTTCCTGATATAGTTGTTGCATTCTCTGCCTTAAGGGTGTGAACCCATTCCTTTATCTCGACTACTGGAAGCTTGATTCTTGTGGTCATTAACTTCTTAAGATGTTGTTCTTCAAACAAATGAAGAATGTCCTGGAATATTTGATTGGAATGCGCAAACGACTCAATGTCGATATCAAACCCAGCATCAAATTTCATTGAGGAAAGAACTGCTTGAGAAATCACCATTGTTACCTACAAAAGAAAGAATGATCAAGTGCAAAGGGAACTGGAGGGAAAAGCAATTTCTGTAGGCGCAAAGATAAAAGGAAATAAAAGTTTGATTATATAGAGGGATCGGAGAAGACGCAAGCTTTCGTAGAACTGAGGTCGGCTAAACCTAATAAAATCAGAAGTCGAAAATACTTAGCCTTCATCAAACAGCGTTCGACGAAAAATTAATTTTCGTCGATCTCAGTTCGATGAACAACTTGTCTTCGTCGATCTCTGAAGTTAATAGGTTTCGTCGGTCTCCGTTCGACGAAAGACTCAATTTCGTCGATCTTCGTTCGACGAAATGATGGGATAAGTAGAAAAAAATTTTAGTTGATTGAATCTCCATCTATCATTCCAAGCTGATTTATAAAGAAGATATGTTTCTTTTCATACAAGGGTTTGGTGAAAATATCAGCCCTTTGCAAATCAGTAGAAATGAATTGTAGGCAAATTTTATTTTTATCCACATTATCTCTGATAAAGTGGTGCATAATTTCTATGTGTTTAGTCCTACTATGGAGTACTGGATTTTGTGTTATAGATATTGCACTAGTATTGTCACAAAATATAATTGAATTATTTAAGTTGATACCATAGTCTAGAAGTTGATTTTATATCCACAGTATCTATGAGCAGCAACTGCCTGCAATAATATATTCTGCTTCAGCTGTTGATGTAGACACAGATGTCTGTTTCTTACAAAACCAAGACACTAGCCTATCACTAAGAAACTGACAAGTTCCTGATGTGCTTTTCCTGTCTACTCTGCATCCAGCATAATCAGAATCTGAGAATCCAGTTAATTCAAATTCTGATGCAGTTGGATACCAGAGTCCTAGATTTGGACAACCCTTTATATATCTCAAAATTCTTTTTAATAAAATTAGGTAAGATTCTTTGGGGGTTAACTTGAAACCTAACACAAATATATGTAGCAAGCATTATGTCAGGTCTACTAGCTGTTAAGTAAAGTAGTGAGCCAACAATTGCTCTATATTCTTTCTGATCAACAGGTTTCCCTGATTCATCAGTATCAACAACAGCATTAGAGGGCATGGGTGTTTTCATGGTGGAAGCATCAGACATACCAAATCTTTTCACTAATTCCTTAGCATACTTAGATTGTGATATGAATATGCCATTTGGAGTTTGCTTCACTTGAACACTAAGGAAGTAAGATAACTCACCCATACTACTCATTTCAAATTTAGATTGCATTAGGTCAGAAAACCTTTTGCATAAATTTGAATCAGTAGAGCCAAAAATAATATCATCTACATAAATTTGAACTAGTAAAGTTTTATTTTTATGTATCCTGAAAAATAAGGTTTTATCAACAATGCCTCTACAGAAATTGATCTCCAAAAGAAAATTAGCTAAGGTCTCATACCATGCTCTGGGAGCTTGTTTGAGACCATAGAGAGCTTTATTAAGCTTAAATACATAAGAAGAGTGAGTTTGAGAGATGAAACCTGATGGTTATTCCACATAGACTTCTTCTTTGATATCTCCATTCAAGAATGCACTCTTCACATCCATCTGATAGACTTTGAACTTCTTGAAGGCAGCAAAAGCAAGGAATATCCTTATAGCTTCAAGTCTAGCAACAGGAGCAAATTTTTGATCAAAATCAATTCCTTCTTCATGAGAATATCATTGGGCTACCAATCTTGCTTTATTTCTGACTATGATGCCTTGATCATCTATCTTGTTCCTGAAGATCCACTTGGTGCCAATGACTGGATGGCCCTTTGGTCTCGGAACCAAATCCCAAACCTTGTTCCTTTCAAATTGGTTGAGCTCCTCTTGCATTGCAAGAATCCAGTTTGGATCTTGTTCTGCATATTTTATGGTTTGAGGTTCAACTTGTGATAGGAAACAAGTGTGCATCTGATTTTGGTGTAGTTGATGCCTTGTTTGAACACCTGCTGAAATAGCTCCAATGACTTGAGATATTGGATGATCTCTAACTGTGTTGTGATCAACAGTTGGAGTTGGTTCAACAATAGTTTCCTCTTGAGGGATATGATCAGCTGTCACTTGATCTGAATTGTCAGTAAGATTTTCTGAATGATCTTCTTCTTCACTGTCTTCAATAAGTTGAGATGATGGAAGTAGAGACTCTTCATTCTGTATATTTAGTCCATTGAGTTCTTCACATAGAGCTGTTACCTGCAAAGTATCTTTGGTAGAGTTGGTGTTCCTCTCCTCATTTAACATATTAGTTTCATCAAAAGATACATGCATGGACTCTTCTATCTTAAGAGTAGATTTGCTGTAAACTCTGTATGCTTTACTAGAAAGAGAATATCCAAGGAATATACCTTCAGCAGATTTTGCTTCAAATTTCCTGAGATACTTCTTATCATTGTTATGCACATAGCATTTACAGCCAAATATCTTAAAATAGTTAACCTTAGGCTTTTTATTCTTGAGTAATTCATAGGGAGTTTTACCCTTAAGCTTATGTATCAGGCTTCTGTTCAACACATAATTTATTGTGTTCACTGCATTTGCCCAAAAAGAGATTGGCAAGTGAGCATCAACAAACAATGTAGTTGCTGATTCAATAAGTGTTCTATTTTTTCTTTAAGCTACCTCATTTTGTTGAGGAGTTCTAGGAGCAGAGAAACACTGCCTGATCCCTTCTTTTCCATAGAATTCTCTCATCAGAAGAGATTCAAACTCAGTGCCATGATCACTTCTGATCAATGCAACTAGAGTAGAGTACTCAATCTTGATGGACCTAAGAAAGTCTATCAGAACACTGAAGGTGTCAGACTTGTTCCTAAGAAAGAACACCCAAGTGAATCTTAAGAAGTCATCTACAATAACTAGAGAGTAATGCTTCCCTCTTAGACTTTGTATTGCAGTGGGTCCAAAAAGGTCCAAATGCAGTAAATACAAAATCCTAGGTGAATCACTCTTGGATAAAGATTTAAAACTACTCTTAGTCTGCTTACCTAATTGACAAGCCCTGCAGAGTCCTTCCTTCTTGTATGAACCAGAAGGCAGTCCTCTAACAAGATTGTCTTTAAAGAGCTTAGTGATAGTTCTAAGATTAATGTGTCCAAGCCTTTTATGCCATAATTCATTTGTCTTACTTATAGAATTAAATAAGCAAATATCTGAATTGGCAGAGTCAAAATTGACTAAATAAATATTTTCATGTCTAATACCAGATAATACATTTATGTTTTTTATTATTGGTAATAAGACATAAGGAATGGTTAAAAGTTACCTGATAACCTTCATCACATAACTGGCTTATGCTGATGAGGTTCTGCTTCAGACCCTTGACATAAGCTACCTCTTTGAAGGTGACTGCTCCAAATTTGTTCTGTCCATAACCTTTGGTTTGTCCACAGTTGGAGTCTCCAAAGATCACTTTGGGTCCAAGCCTTGCCTTGTAGTTGCTTAGGTTGGCCTTGTTTCCTGTCATATGCTTTGAGCACCCACTATCCAAGTACCATTGTTCTTTTATTTTTGGATAGCCTTGTACCTGCAAACCAGAAAACATTCTAGTTGCTCCTGACCCAGACTACCTTAGGTCCTTTTGTCTTTCCACAAAAATCAGAAATGTAAGATATCTCAGGCTGATCCTTATAACCTTGTGGATGATATCTCCTTGGAGGAATTATCCACTCAGTAAAAGGTTTTCTAGTATATTGAGAATATGAATTCTTCAGATTTTCTGTATACTTTCCGTTCGACGAATTTGGGTGAATTCGTCGATCGTCGTTCGATGAATGGACGTGATTTCATCGAGCACCGTTCGATGGATAGATATACTGGAACTCTGAGTTCAGCTTTCATCAAGCTCCGTTCGACGAATTCGTGTGATTTTGTCGAGCTACGTTCGACGGATTCTGTTGAATTCCTTTATTCTTAATATTCTTGCTTGAAATATTCTTACTAACATCTACTGCCTCTTTGTTCTTAGCAGAAATGAATTTTACTGGTATAGAGAGAATATTTTTCTTAATGAGATGTGGCTCACTTGATGATGCACCCAAGCCCAGTCTGTCACTAAGTCTGGCATTCACTGTGCTTGTGATGTCCATCAGTTTGATACTTCTCCCATTGAGGGATTCTTCAAACTTCTTAGCTTCAGATAACTTATTCTCAATGAGAAGAATGTGTTCTCTGGAGGCATCCAATTCTTTCTTAAGATTGACATTATCTTCACTTAGTTGGTTCATTTCAGCCAACTGATTTCTGAGAGAGATTACCTCCTTCTCAGATTTAATTAAATCTAGACAAAGAGTTTTGAATTCATCTTTGAACTCATTTGAATTAAAATCAAAGGTAGATATTACCTGATCACTGTCAATTTCAGGTTCTGATTCATCTGAGTTGTTTCCTGAGGCATTGATAGCCATCATGCAAAAGTTTCTTACTTCTTCATCATCACTGGAGCTGGATGATGATGCATATTCTGACTCACTGCTTGAGTCATATATAGCCATCAAGCATTGATCTTTGTCATTTGCATTCTCTTCATCTTCAGAAGAGCTGGATGAAGATTCTGAGTCTGTTTCACTCCAAGATTCAGCTACAAAGCCTCTTCCCTTATGTTTGTGTTTGTGGGAGGATGACTTGCTGGAGTGCCTCTTTTCTTCTTTCTCTTTTCTTTTGTCCTTCTTTTGATTCTCTGGACACTGAGGTAGAATGTGTCCAGGTTTGCTACAACCATAACAAATAATTTCCTTAGAATTAGTTTTCTCATACCTTGGCTTTTCTTTTGATCTGAGGTCCTTCTTTCTGAAATCCTTTCTAGCCATCTTGTAGAATCTCTTGGCTAAAAGACTCATAAACTCCACTTCTCCTGGGGCTTTATCTTCCTCTTCAGTTGCTTGGAAAGCAATGCTTCTTTCCTTCTTGGATGCTAGTGAGGAAGTAGATTGTTCAGCTTCTTTGGACTTGATAAGCTGCTCATAGGATTTAAGCTTGCCTAACAAGGTCTCAGTAGAGATCTCATTGAGGCTTCTGGCTTCCTTGATTGGCCAGATCCTAGAGTCCCATGTGCTAGGGAAGCACATTAAGATCTTATCATTGACTTCAGTGATGGAGATCACTTTGTCTAGAGATTTCAGCTCATTGATTATGAGGCTGAGTCCGTTGTACATATCTGCAACACTCTCAGTTTCTCCTTTCTTGAAATTTTCATAACGAGAGATGAGATGAGATCTTCTATCTTTTCTCTCATCTGCAGATCCTTCAACCATATTGTTGAGGGAGGTCTAGATTTCCCTGGCTGAGGTGCATTCCACAACCTTTTGAAAAATGTCATCTGACATTATTTGTGCCAATATGTTCATTGCTTTGGCATCATCACTTCTCTGCTTCTTTTGAGCTTCTGTCCACTCGGGAGGTGGAACAACATTATTTGTTGTTGTTGTTTCAGTGCTAGTTGTTGTTGTAGGAGTAGGAGGTCCTGTCAAAATAACATTGAAGATATTCTCATCAATAGAATTCATATATAACCTGATTCTTACCTTCCATATTGCAAACTTATTTATATTGCACATAGGAGGTCTTGTGCTTGAGTATTCTTTGTTCTGTGCCATGGATTTTTAGCAAAAGAAACTCTAGAAAAAAATTTAAGATCTAATTAATCTTTTGATTCATGTGTTAGCCTGTAAAGAATCAACCAACCTCTGATACCAATTGAAAGTAACCTTTGATAGAAGTTGAAAGTGAGGTTTAGATCTTAGATTTACTCTAGAGGGGGGGGGGGGGGTGAATAGAGTATTAAAAGTTTTTACCTTATTTTTATAGCAGAATTACATTAGTGATATATATATATGTGTACTGAGTGAGTTATAAAAATAAATAAAGAAAACACAGCACAGCACAATACAGAAAAATAAACACAAACATAGAAGACACAAGGATCTATAGTGGTTCCCCAATCAAACTGGGTAGTCCACTTTTCTACCACCCTTGGTAGGAATCCACTAGGTTTTTGTTCAGGTGCCCTATCATCAATGGAGTTTTGATCAGGTGCCCAAGACACCAACTAGAGGTTTTTGATCAGGTGCCCTGCCACCAAACAGTTAACTTTTGAAGGGAGTTAGAACCCTGTACAAGATGGGATAAAGGTAAATAAAAAGGGTTATGAAGTTCTTCTCTGTCAACAAGCTGAGAGAAGACTAGTGGATTTGTGTTGTTGTAAAGCTCCCCCTGTCTGATAGAAAAGGTTGACAGTTGATGGATGGAGCTTTCACTTGAATGTAAAGCAAATCTTCCTGATAGCTGATGAATCGGAGAGACAATGTTTCTCTGATTATTGTTGCTCTTGAAGATTAGAACTAGCATCTAAAGACTGAGAGAATGATCTTGTTGATGTTCTCAGAGATTGAAAGGGTGCTGCTTGAGGAAGATGATCTTTCTTTCTTTCTTTTACTTTTTGTATGTTTCTCTAGAATGTATCTTCTCTGTCGACTGATGCTGTAATCCGTTTTCTATCTTGTTACTTATCTTTCTCTTTTTTCTTTGACAATATGTCTCTGATTTTTAATTTCAAAAACCTATAAATAAGGAAAATAATAATCAGAATTGATTGTGTCTTGGAACTGCAATCTGAATCTTTAATTCCTTTTCCTTTTCAATAAATGATATCCTTTTCCAATAAATCAAACGACTACTTTCTCAAGAGAAGATAATGGAAAGGAATAAAATAAAAGGAAGGATATAATCCTTGACTTATCTGGAATAGAAGATAGAATAGATCCGTTACTGATTTCGTTGATCTGAGATCCGAGAATAATATATAACTGATTTGTCTGAAATTTGTCGAGCTGAGATAAGGATTCGTCGATCTGGAGGTTGAGTTTATCAAACTGAAGAATAAACAACTGAATCTGGCTGGAGGAATTGAATTAGTCGATCTAAGAAGCACTTTCGTCAAACACACAGGAAGGAGTTCGTCGAATGCTGAGACTTGGGAAGTTCGTCGAACGCTGAGACTTGGCAAGTTCGTCGAACGCTGAGACTTGGCTTTTCCTAAGTTCTAACAGCCTAAAACCTTGACCCTTAGACTATACAATGGGGGTCAACTTAGTCCTAGTCAACATATAGTGATCCTAGCCCAAATCAGTAATAAGGTTGTTCCAACATAAGTCTTAATGAGCATTGTGAGGTTGAGCACCTTGGAAAGAATTGTAAAGTGTCTTGTGCAAACACATTCTTTTTTATCACTTCTATTTGTGTACAGGATCACAAAAAATAAAAATTAATTAAAGGGCTTATGTGATGCCCCAAACAATACTTCGCTCCCTAATAAGTCTTAATGAGCATTGTGTGGGCGAAGCACCTTGGTATTTGTACTCCTCTTATGTGCCTTGAAATTTTATTCTAACATTGATGTGTGAAAGTAATTATAAGATTACAATCTTAATATTGTTGTTACTATTTCATTACATATGTCATGTGTTTTGATTATTTCACTTGTATACTTTTATCAAAACACTTTATGCACACATCATTGTTTTTCATAAAACTTCTACTCATGAGAATTGGATCCCAATACAAAATTACATAATTCTCTAAAAACTTAAGTAAAAGCACTAGATTGCAATGCATGATTTCTACAATGCTTTCTTCACTTGAAATATGAATTAGTTACATTGTAGTCCTGTTCTTTTTGAATATGTTCAATCATGTTTGCCTATTAGTTATGAAAATTTTCAATGTTAAAGCTCAAATGTGAAACAATATTGTTGGAATGGTCAAACAATAACAAAAATGCTACTATTGGTTATTTTGTTCTATCTTTCTGCATTACTAATTTGATCATGTATTTCGTTTACCATGCCCTATAATGATAATTTTTAAAAGATCTTTTCTTCACTTGTACTTGTCAAACTATATTGCATCTCTTTCAACAAGTAGTTTTTTTTAATTCTTTGAACAACAAGTAGTAAAATTACTTTGGTCAAAAACTTGGAATGTTGTTCTTTCACGCTTATCATATTCATTCTCTGTAAGGTTGAGCATATTATTCGAAACTCGAAAGTCGCTCGAAAATCGCTCGCATATTGAGCCGAATCGGAATCGGTTACAATTGATTCGACTCAATTTGAGTCGATTCAATTTGACTCGAATATGATTTCGAGTCGATTTCGAGTCAGCCCTGAATCGCTCGAAATATGATTCGAATCAACTCGAATTGATTAAAAACATTATGTATTTATTAATATATTATTATTTTAAAATTAAAAACACTAAATTTTAAACCCAAATACAAATATTGAAGGCTTTAAGTGTTTCATTTGCTAAATTTAAATATTCCCTAATTTAATTTCGAGCCAACTAGGAATAAAGAGAAAATTTGCTCAATTTCGAGCCAGCTTGATTCGATTTTGAGCTACTAAATTCGATTTCGAGCTAGCTCGATTCGATTTCGAGCCGAAACGGCTCGACTCAAAATCGATTTCGATTTCGAGCCGAGTTCGACTCGAAAATTTCGATTTCGAGCCGATCCCAAATCGCTCGAACTCGACTCAATATCAACCCTAATTCTCTGTTGTGCTAATCTATCCCTTAGCACGATCACGACTTACTTTATGTCTAAACAAAACTCTTAATCCTCTCTTAGTTATGTCCCAACTTTTGTCTTCTTTATTCTAGTTTTGTTTCACTCCATCCTCTTTTGTTAATAACAAAGGGGAGAAAATAAAATGATAAATCATAATGATTAATGGAGTAGGCACTACAAGAAAATCCAGTCATGTAGCATTAATGCATGCGCCCAAACCCAAATAAATTAGTTCAAATGCCAACACAGAAAAAACAAAAACAACCTAGATTAGGGATCCAGCGTTTCCATGTCTCATCTGTGAAATTAGACTCTTAGAAAATGGGTAATGAATCGAGAAATGGGGTTGCAAGACAGAACCTAAGCAATCAGGGATGATCTTGATGAACCACGCATGGAGGCAGACACCATCGGCAGCATGAATCTATATGTCCTCGTAGGGAAGATGAAGGCAAGAAGGGGTGATAGGGTACGACTTACTTAGCCCCAGAAGGGAGAAGAGTCGAGGTCGAGGTATGGGGAAGAAAGTCGAGGTCGAGGTCATGGGAGGTAGAAGAGTCAAAGTCGCTGAAGATCGACGGAGGTAATGGAGGTTGAAGTCGTTGTAGATCGTCGGAGGTCGTCGAGGTCGAAGATGCACCGTGCGCGACATTGCTTGCGAGGGGAGCGACGAAGTGATCTAGGGTAGGGCATGGTAAGAGTAAATCGCTAATACATATGCGTGACCGCCATCGCTAATACTGATATTAGCAACGACAAACAAAATCGTGGTTAATATTTTAGTATTAACCATGATTTTTGTTTATCGTGGCTAATACTTAAGTATTAGCCGCGATTTTTGATTGTCGTGGCTAATACTTAAATATTAGCCACGGTTTTGTAACCCTGGCTAAAATTAATGTATTAGCAACGGTTTTTGAACCCTAGCAAAAAAAAGTGGAGCTAAAAATTGTTTTTCTAGTTGTGAGGATTCACTAGATTAAGGGGGAGCATGAATCTAGTCTATTGGTACATACACTAAGGGGGAGCACTTATGTATGGGGAGCACAATTTAACAATCTATAATTCTTATTATTGTCTTTATATTACTTAGTGTCATATATCCTTCTAAAAATACATCTCTCTTATATATGAATTTGATTTATCTCTATTGGATTTGTTATTATCAAAAGGGGGAGATTGTTGGAACATGGTTTTTCGCATCCCTTTGATTTGAGAATAATAAATCCTGCTTAAATTTGATCATGGTTATCATTGTGTTTTTAGCATGCAGGCATGAACAGATATGACATTAGGTTGCTACATTATTGGTCTATACCTGCCCACAAGCTAAAAAGTGGAATGATGTCTAACGCCGGCGTTGAATCCCATTCCCACCAAGACAAATGTGGAAAGGAGGGAAACTGCCGTGATTGAAGGAGCACTTTAGGAATAATCTGACCTAACGCCAGCGTTAGCCTCATCGTCAGTGTTAGGGTTGCCTAAAATGAATGTTTCCTAAAGTGCAGTATCTCCTTCCTGTTTTGAAGATCCGAGCTATCAAAATATTTCTATACTGGGTCAATGCTAGGTGTTAGCCTTAATGCCGGCATTAGCTTTCAATCCTATAAATAGGTGGATTTCATCTTCTTCAACTACTGATCATATAGAGGCCTATTTAACACTCTGAATTATTTGTGAGGGTCGTATTTCCAAACCACAAAGGATCTCCCACTCAATTTCAAAAGTAGGAATCAAAGGAGGCTTGGATCAACATGCTAACTCCTCGCGAAGAATGCACGCTTGGACTTCAACGATCTTCGGCGATTCTTCGTCGTCTCCTTCAGATTACCTCACAGGGAGTTTTTATATTTGTCTTTTATATTTATCTTTGTAATCGGTTCGTGAATTCACCTCGTGTTGGCGACTAGGTCTGGGTAGGTTTTAGGGAGGAATTCGCCTCGTGTAGGTGACTGGGTCTTGGGAGTAGATCTAGGGGTGCTTGAGGCCTTTTTGGGGATAGAAGGGCTAGAGCGGCTTGAGGCTGTATCTGGGGAGAGATCGGCTAAAGCCAACCGGTTCTTAGTGAGAAGAGTCGGTATAGAAAACAAAAGGAGTATTTCATATTTTGCCTTAGATTTCTAGCGTGATAGAAATCAGATTTTGTAACCCAATTTTTTTAATGATAATCATGTCTTTTTTTATTTAATAAAATTGATTTACTACACTTTGTTTTTGATTCACTCTTATTCAAATAATATATCAAAAAATTTCTATAAAATTTTACAGTTTTCTAAAACCCTTATTCACCCCCACCCCCCTAAGGGCGCCTCAAGATCCAACAACTATGATATTTTTTTTACTCATAATTGTGTTATAATAGTTTAGAGACCCATTAATAGACATTTATTTCGATACATTAAGAAGGATCATGAGCTAGTTCGTATCAATATAAAATTGCTCCAAAATAAATGTCCTTAATATCTCTTACCAATCAACTATGTTACCCATGTTTTAACTTATATCATTGATTCAATTCTTGTTTAACCTTCCATCATAGAGTATATAAGTTAATAATAAAAAAATTATTTTGCATAGAAGTAAATTCTTTTGAAAAGAAGTATAAAGTGCATAAGAGAAATACTTAATGGATGTTTAGAATATCAAAATAGGTTTTAGTTTTAAAATTGGAAATCTTAGGTTTGACTACTCATCAATTGCAGTTAAATAACTTGAATAACACATTCATGTATTTAAGATCAAGGGCAATCAAAGAAGTATTGAGTCTAGTTGAATCTTCACCGAATTATTATAGGGTGTACCCCCACGCTTGATACTTTGCTAGTCCCTAGCAAAGATATTACTTAAAGTATGCATACGATATATCATATTTAAGCAAAAGAATATTTAATCAGGCAAAAGAAAATGTGAATGTAAAAACTCCCCTGAAATCAGTAATTCAAAGCTTCTTCACACCTCTTCTCTTTATGTACTCATGAGGCGAAATAAGATCAAAGATTATGTTGCTAAGTCCAAATGAAGTATACATGCAATGGTGAGCTCCAACAAACAAGGAAAAATGGACAACAACAAAAATTAAACTAATTAAACTAGACTTGGAAAAATAAAAAATACAGGAAAAATAAGATAATTACTGGATTTATTGTCTCCTCAGCATGACTTATTCAGACCTTACAAATATTCTATATTATTGGCCTGTGAAAGATAAAGTGAACATGTAACTGTCTTAATATCCAATGCGGTAACGGGTACCGATACGGAGATAACATAGTTACTCCCTCTCCTGAATAATAATACCTGAACTTCACAGGTAAGGAAAATAGAAAATAAGAGGAGGAGGAGGTCTGCTCCTCACTCATGTCACATAAGGTGTGCAATATGACATATAACTATAGTCTCCTATATAACATTCATTACTATTATGAGCATAAGACCCACACCATCGACATCGAGAGTAAGAAAACATGATGCTGCATGGGTGGATTCACAAATTGAAATGATGCATAAACTAGTTGTATAAATACAAACAACTATGGAGGTCCGCTTAGAAAATTTAAAATAACAATGAAAAGAAAATTAAAAGAGAAAACAACTTCACAATTAATTTCTCAAATAAAACAACAAAAACTTGAGATCTAAATACTCAGGGTATACAAATATTGCAAGAAAACATTAAATTCGTTTACACTTCCCCGGCAACGGTGCCAAAAACTTGATACTTCCCCAGCAATGGCGCCAAAAACTTGATACGCGAAAATCAGATATATACGCAAGTTCACGTGCGGTTCAAATAATAAAGTGTAAATAAAGATAGTTCCCACGAGGCCTAATCTAACACTCGCAATTACTAGCTTAACCTTTTCTATAAATTCAAGTGGATTAATTAAGGTGATTTGTGAAAACAACAAAAATCAAATCAAGTTACAAAAATGGCTACTTAAAAATACTTTTGATAACAATTTGGAGAAATGGTCTTGCATATTGATTTCCTATGTCTATTGTGATGAGTTTAAATGTGGGTCTTAGTGAAGAGTTTAATCAACTATCTTGCAATGATTTGAAAATAAAAATCATTCTTTTGATCTCTGAAATTCAATTACTTTTTATCCCCTAGTTATCTCTAACTTAGAAAATAATAAAGAATAACATGAAGCACACAAATCTATATTGCTAACGAGAAGACGAAATCTCTTTCTCCCTTCTACGATATACTAAATTTATAATATACTTTCACCGCTCCTCTCTCAAATTTTGCAGCGCAGTATAAAAACGGATTTTTTTTTGAAAAATTTACGCAACTCCTCTCTCGAATCTTGTCGCACAATATAAAACATTCATCTAGCCTGACTCCTCTCTCGAATCTTGCCAAGCAAATTTAAAGATGAAACTTAAGCCAAAATTGCCAAGAACAAAATCATAAATTCGATAAAGATAGTATTTCAAACCTCTACAAGAAAATTAATATCAAAACATCACAACAAACAAAGTACTTTCGACATACAAGACAAAAGAAATTAGTTCATGATGAAGGAGAGATCACACACAATTTGGAAGATCTTACTAGACATAGTTAGAGATGATGAAGAAATGCAGAATTTCTTCTCCGAATGGTGTAGAAAATTGTCTTCTTCTTCCTCTTGACGGTGTGCCCTATTCTCTTCTCCAAAGCACTCTCCCTCTCTATCTCCTTTTCGAATTATGGTGATTATTATTGGTATCCCCTCCTTATTTCGGAATACCACTGAAGAGTCACACCTTTTCAAGTACAATAATTGTTGCCATCTTCTAAATTCGGAATTAATAGCAGAATTTTCGGATCCAGACTTGTTGCAACAACCAGAAAAAGTTGTTGCAATAACTTTCCCAGGCAGAAAAATCTAGTTTTTCTTTGCTTCTTCAAATTGGATTTTTCTTCGATATTTCTACAAAGAAAACCACATAAACAATAATAATAGCCCAAATTTATATAAATGGTATTTTTAATTAGTTATATTCCGAACATTTACTACAAATTTATACATATTATGGTGTGTAATGATAAATTAATTAGATAAAAATAACTTCATTTTAAGAAGTTATCAAAGGCGCAATATTTATGTTCTTTTTAAGAAGTTATCAAAGACACAATATGTTCCCATATGAATAATCCTCGAAAGCACAATATATTCCCGTAGGAATAATTCTCGAATGCACAATATATTCTCGTAGGAATAATTCTCGAAGGCACAATATGTTTCCGTAGGAATAATCCTTGAAGGCACAATATATTCCCGTATGAATAATTCTCGAAGACACAATATATTCCCGTAGGAATAATTCTCGAAGGCACAGTATGTTCCCGTAGGAATAATCCTTGAAAGCACAATATTTTCTCGTAAGAATAATCCTCGAAGGCACAATATATTCCCGTAGGAATAATTCTTGAAGGCACAATATATTCTCGTATGAATAATTCTCGAAGGCACAATATGTTCCCGTGGGAATAATCATTGAAGGCACAATATATTCCTGTAAGAACAATTCTCGAAGGCGCCATGTTCCCGTTAGGAATTAATCTCGAAGGCACAAATAATAATTGTAGGCAAATCTTAAATCAAAGCCAAAACATCGATCTGTCTGCTCTGCTCTGAGGGCGGCGACTAGTTCGACACTACTTTAGGGTTGACCATGAAAGAATGTCTCATCTTCACGTCACCTCTAAATTATAGACAATACTGAAATAAAAGCCAAAACATCGATCTATCCGCTTTGCTCCGAGGGCGGTGGCCAATTCGACACTATTTAGGGTTGACCCTGAAGGAATGCCTCATCTTCACGTCAACTCTAAATTATAGGCAGTACTGAAATAAAAGCCAAAACATCGATCTGTCCACTTTGCTCTGAGATCGGCGGCCAGTTCAGCACTATTTAGGGTTGACTGTGAAGGAATGCATCATCTTCACGTCAACTTTAAATTATAGACAACACTAAAATAAAAGCAAAACATCAATCTGTCCGCTCTGCACCAAGAGCGGCGGCCAGTTTGACACTATTTAGGGTTGACCCTAAAGGAATGCCTCATCTTAATGTTAACTCTAAATTAGAGGCAACACTGAAATAAAAGCCAAAACATCGATCTGTCTGCTCTGCTTCGAGAGCGGCGGCCAGTTCGGCACCATTTAAGGTTGACCCTGAAGGAATGTCCCATCTTTACATCAACTATAAATTATAGGCAATACTGAAATAAAGCCAAAACATCGATTTGTCCGCTCTGCTCCGAGAGTGGCGGCCAGTTCCGCACTATTTAGGGTTGACCCTGAAGGAATGTCTCGTCTTCAGGTCAACTCTAAATTACAGGCAATAATGAAATAAAAGCCAAAACATCGATCTGTCCGCTCTGCTCCAAAAAGCGACGGCCAGTTCGGTCCTATTTAGGATTGACCCTAAAGGAATGTCTCATTTTCACCTCAAATCTAAATTATAGGCAATAATGAAATAAAAGCCAAAACATTGATCTGTCCGCTCTGCTCTGAGAGCGGTGGCCAGTTCAACACTATTTAGAGTTGAACCTGAAGGAATGACTCATCTTCAGGTCAACTCTAAATTACAGGCAGTAATGAAATAAAAGCCAAAACATTGATCTGTCCACACTGTTCTAAAAAGTGGCTGCCAGTTCGGTCATATTTAGGATTAACCATGAAGGAATGTCTCATCTTCACCTCAACTCTAAATTATAGGTAATACTAACATATAAGCCAAAACATCGATTTGTCCGCTCTGCTCCGAGAGCGGCGGCCAGTTCGGCACTATTTAGGGTTGACCCTTAAGGAATGTCTCATCTCCACGTCAACTCTAAATTATAGGCAATACTAAAATAAAAGCCAAAACATCGATCTATCCGTTCTGCTCCGAGGCGGCGGCCATTTCGACACTATTTAGGGTTGACCCTGAAGAGATGTCTCGTCTTCAGGTCAACTCCAAATTACAGATAATAATGAAATAAAAGCCAAAACATCAATCTTTCTGCTCTGCTCCAAAAAGCGTCGGCCAGTTCGATCCTATTTAGGATTGGCCCTGAAGGAATGTCTCATCTTCACCTCAACTTTAAATTATAGGCAATACTGAAATAAAAGCCAAAAAATCGATATGTCCGCTCTGCTCTGAGAGCGGCGACCAGTTCAGCACTATTTTAGGGTTGACCCTGAAGGAATGTCCCTAATTCACGTCAACTCTAAATTATAGGCAATACTGAAATAAAATACAGTAACTGAACATTGAAATAGAGCGCAGTAATCAAAATACTGAACTGAAAAGCGGTAATTGAAATAGTGAAATGAAGTGCAGTAATTGAAATACTGAATTATGAAGAACAGAATAAAGTGCAATTCAAATTCCAATAACTGCAGTTCCTTCCCCGTTCCAAGGAGGCAAGCTCAATTCCCCTCTCCATTCCGAGGAGGCATCTCCGTTTTAAGCAGACATCTCCGTTCCAAGGAGGCATCTTCATTCCAAGGAGGCATCTCCGTTCCAACGAGGCATCTCCATTCCAAGGAGGCATCTCCGTTCCAAGGAGGCATCTCCATTCCAATGAGGCATCTCCGTTCCAAGGAGGCATCTCCGTTCCAAGGAGGCATTTATGTTCCAAGAAGGCATCTCTGTTCCAAGGAGGCGCATTATATATTCGTCGTAGTTGAATTAACATTAAGGTGAATTTTGAAGTCTGTCGGGTTTCATGTCGTTCGAACCCGATTACCACTTAAGTTTTCCCTTCCTTATCTTGAATTACCAAATTGTATTCCTTTTTAGAGATTGGTGGTTTGCCATAGCTCATATTTCTTTAAATTAACTACGAAGACTTTACATTTAATAATTCATTAAAATACCAGACATTACTAGAATATTAAGAAAGTGAAACCATGTAACATGGCTACCCTGGGTAACTCCCCATAATCTTCTCAAGTAATATTAAGTCAAGTATTGGTCTTTAATAAGTTACTTAGCCGTATTTCACTCTCGATTAAACCCCTAAAGATACCAGCTTGAATCAGAAGTCTTTAAACTTTTACAGAGGGTTCAAAATGACCTCCACTGCCTCACAAAAATCTAACACATGTTGATTAAGAAAAGATCCTCTGATAGTTTTAAAAATCAGGGTTTTTGTCCTATTTTAAATCATTAAAATAGTAAACCAAATCCAAAAAGAATTGATCTTTTACAGAGATCCTGTCATGCCCTTATAATGCTACAATAAATTCTTCAGGCTCTTTTGAGATCTTACATTGCCCTTGATAATTCATTTAGGCTCTCATACCCGTTAAATAAATTCCCAAATATAGCAAGATTACTCTAAAAATCACCAAACTTTTTCAGAGGGTGTCAATAACCTCTACTGATTTATCATGAATTTTCCATGAATTTTGAATGAGGGACTATTCCTCTATTAATTTTTAAACTTAATATTTAGCCAATTTTAATTATTTTAAATATCAACTTAGTCCAAAAAAATTAACAATTATTTATAGTAGGTGTGTATCAGCATTAGAGGTCTGCCAGAATTTTTCCAAATTTTTATCATAACTTAGGCCCTCTAATATTTTAAAACCCAAGAAACTACAATCGTTTTAATCATTAAAAATACTTAATTATTTCTTAAAATTCTCCAATTGTTATTCGAAATAGATATTGATGAGTTCTAAAACTTTGATGTTCAAAGTTTTCCATTTTTATCTATGCATAAACCCCAGAAAATTCAAAACAAGCTTATTACATAAGAATCCAGTCTGCACGAATCTGGAAGCAATCATGGGGCTGAGAATGAGCCGCACAATGAATATCTACCACCCCACAACGGATCTGGAACCGATCTGTTGTGGGGAGGGCCAATCGTTGCCGAGAAATTTGGGTAGTTGGATCATAAGATCCAACGACAACTGCACGTTTCGGGAGGGAAGAGCTTGCGAGCTCTCCCTGTCGCTGGCCAGTTGTCAGGTCGGTGTGCCACCGCCTCTGGCCAATTCGCCGGAGGTAGGCGCTTCTCCCGGCGGTGGTCGGCGGCCTGGCGTAGTCGCCGACCGCCGGGAGGAGTGATTACAGAGCAGGGGCTCTAGGGAAACGCCGGAGCTCTGCTCTCCGACGGTTTCACCTCCAAAAACCCTCCCGATGAGGGTTACCGCTCCCTCTCTGGTGAGGTGTGGATCCCCCAGAGGAGCAAGGGCCTTGGGGAGCCACCATGCATGGAGGAGGCTTCAAGGTTGTGGGGTGGCATTTGACTCATCTTCTCCGGCTCCGGCAGGCGCGTGGATGGTGGGCTGGTTTCGGAGAAGCTTGGGAGGGGCTCCTGGAGGTGGTCCTTTTTTGGTTAAGTCTTGGGAGGCCCTATATAGGGTGGACGAGAGCCATCCTCCCTCTCCTCTATCTCGGTTAGGCTTGAATCGGGGTTGAGTTGCCGACCAACTATGGTAGGGTGCGGGTGGAGTTGTCAGTCATCCATTAGAGGAGGGGAGGTACTTGCTGGGTTATGGTAATTGGGTTTGGTTTAAGAGTGGTGTTTGCTTGGTTTAGGCTTAACCATGGGTCTTAAGAGAAATATCTCATCCCACTTAGTGGTTGCCTTGGGGTTTGTGCACATAAAAAAAGAGTGAAGGGTAGTTGGCTTGGTGGGTTTGGGTGCACTTAGATTATTTGAACTTATGGCAACTTAAAATTCATTTATAGGGGGGGTTGACCAAAGTCAACCCGAAGTGGGTCCCCCCGTGTATGTCAAAGTCAACATGGGTCCCAGCCGTCGAGTGTCAAGCCAACATTGATGCGACATGGTTGAAATCAAGCGTTCACGTATCTCGAAGTTACGAATAATTTTACGACCATTATTTTTTATTTACTTGACTAAACGATGTCGGGATTGATCGAAACGAATTTTGTTGTACTCGTATTTTCTATACGAGCCTAACGCAACTGATAGAATTCAATTCGGAGCTCGTTTGCTCAATATTTTAAAATGGCGTTGTTGCGTCGCTCGATATTATTCAAAATAGTCATTTTATCCAAACGACCTTGGATTCGAACGAAACGAGTTCTGCTGCACTCATATCGACCATACGAGTCTAACGCAACTGGCGGAAGTCAATTCGAAGCGCGTATGCTCACTATACTAAAATAGCGCCGCCGTGACACACTATAGTACTCAAAATAGTCACTTTCACCAAATGACCTCGGATTGAAATGAAATGAGTTCCATTGCACTCGTATCGACCATACGAGTCTAACGCAACTCACGGAAGTCGATTCGGAGCGCGTATGCTAGCTCACTATACAAAAATAGCGTCATCGGGACGCGCAATAGTACTCAAAATGGTCACTTTCACCAAAATGACCTCGTATTGGAACGAAATGAGCTTCGTTGCACTCGTATCGACCATACAAGTCTAATGCAACTGACGGAAGTCGATTCAGAGCATGTATGCTCACTATGCTAAAATAACGTCGTCGTGACGCGCAACATTACTCAAAATGGCCACTTTCACCAAATGACCTCAGATTGGAACGAAATGAGTTCTGTTGCACTCGTATCGACCATACGAGTCTAACACAACTGACGAAAGTTGATCTGGCGCACGTATATGTTCAATATACTAAAATAGCGTCGTCGCGACGCGCAACGATACTCAAAATGGCAACTTTCACCAAATGAGCTCGGATTGGACTGAAACGAGTTCCATTGCACTCGTATCGACCATACGAGCCTAACGCAATTGACGGAAGTCAATTCGGAGCACGTATACTCACTATACTAAAATAGCGTCATCGTGACGCGCAATAGTACTAAAAATGGTCTCTTTCACCAAATGCCCTCAGATTGGAACAAAACGAGTTCCGTTGCTCTCATATCGACCATACGAGTCTAACGCAACTGATGTAAGTCCAACGAGATGACTTGGCTGGCAATGACGAAGAAGCTAGAAGAGCAACAAACAGGACCCCAGGTGCTACGGCAGGGAGGTCCCACCACGTACCCGAAAGCTCAAGGGAGTCTTCCCCTCCAAAACCAAAAATGGTCGAGCTTGGTACAGGGAAGGCAGGGACCTGACGAGTATCTCGCCTGAGGGGGTCAACCTCGTCCAAAAGGTCCTCTTTCTTGTACCCCTGGGGGTCTATTTATAGACAAATCCTGGGGGGGTGTAGTTACCTGACCATACTCACCCATAATCGCCTCTGCTCGCCCTTGCTCGCCCCTTGCTCGCCAAGCTCGCCCCTTGCTCACCAAGCTCGCCTCTTTCTCACCAAGATCGCCCCTTGTTCGCCATACTCGCCCCTTGCTCACCCAGCTCGCCCCTTGCAAGGTCTGCGAATAGGCGTCTCCTTAGGCCTTTCTGATCTCGACGAATTACGGGTGGCTCCAAAATTCGGACTAATGCAGCCAGAGGCTACTCGCCCAGCAGTCCAACGAGATGACTTGGCTGACAACGACGAAGAATCTAGAAGAGCAACAAACAGGACCACAGGTGCTGCGGCAGGGAGGTCCCACCACGTACCCGGAAGCTCAAAGGAGTCTTCCCCTCCAAAACCAAAAATGGCCGAGCTTGGTACAAGGAAGGCAGGGACATGGCGAGTATCTCGCCTGAGGAGGTCAACCTCGTCCAAAAGGTCCTCTTTCTTGTACCCCTGGGGGTCTATTTATAGACAAATCCTGGGGGGGGGTAGTTACCTGACCATACTCGCCCATAATCGCCTCTGGTCTCCCAAGCTCGCCCCTTGCTCGCCAAGCTCGCCCCTTGCTCGCCAAGCTCGCCCCTTGCTCGCCAAGCTCGCCCCTTGCTCGCCAAGCTCGCCCCTTGCTCGCCAAGCTCGCCCCTTGCTCGCCAAGCTCGCCCCTTGCTCGCCAAGCTCGCTCCTTGCTCGCCAAGCTCATCCCTTGCTCGCCAAGCTTGCCCCTTGCTCGCCATACTCTCCCCTTGCTCGCCCAGCTCGCCCCTTGCAAGGTCTACGAATAGGCGTCTCCTTAGGACTTTCTGATCTCAACAAATTACGGGCGGTACAGTCGTGACCCGCAACGGTACTCAAAATGGTCACTTTCATCAAATGACATCGGATTAGAACGAAACAAGTTTCGTTGCACTCGTATCGATCATACGAGTCTAACGAAACTAACGGAAATCAATTCAGAGCACGTATGCTCATTATATTACTTCGATGTTGTGGCGAAGTACAATGCTATCCAAAACAGTCATTTCTCTGAATGACCACCGTTTTAGGGTGGAGGTCGGGTCGTGGTTTTCTGTAACCTGGCCAAAGCTCCTCCAAGGGTTCAATTGAATCGGTTAAACCCCTTTTTAAAGTTGGGATGTTACAAACCAATAGAACAAAGAAAAATTTTCTTTCCCGAAAATGCGAGTGTGTCATGGGGTTTTCAAACGGGACGTACTGTAGACCACTATAAGTGTCGAACGATCCCAAAATTTATGGGTCTGTAGGTTTGGCTTTACATAATAAGCTGTGTTGATGGCTTCCTCCGTGTAATGTAATAAGTAGCTTAAGTGAAACATAGGATAGATTTACCATAGCTATGCTTATTCTGCAGTAGCTCTGATATATATTGTTCGCAGGAATATTTCGCGCGGACAACTTATATGCATAATTAATTACCAGCTTAGATAGTTATACTGAGTAAATACTTCTAGCATAATCGAATCCTACCAAGGTTTGCACATATGAAACGCAAAATTTTATGAGTTGTATCATAAAGGTAAACAATATAAAATCATTAACATAAATCCAACTTCCATATGGAAGTTATATGCTAGCGGAACATATAAAAATTGCAAATAAATAGTGAAGATCCATGAACATATAATCAACTCCCATACAAAGGTTATATGTTAGTGGTACATGCAATTAAGTACGTTTTGATGCAAATGATGCTTATGCAAGCCATGCACAATGAGTTCTCACGACTCGTCACAACTCCCTCTGTCGACATAGTTTGACCGCTTCTCTTCCAGCAGGGTAGTAAACCCCGTGGGCCTCACCGATGTGGTCGTTGGTGACAGTGGCCAGTCCTGCCACTTTGGGGTGTGGATGAACCGCACTACCCTGGCCTTAACGTACAACTATGTGTACTCTTGGATGTGAGCAACATCCGGCACTTACAAAATCTGGATAACTAACGGAGGGATCCTTCCGAGAAATAATAAATAACCTCTCGGGGTTCACACACTCCCTAGTGCCCCATGAGTCGTCAACCTTCCCATGTCGTACGAGTGGTCCATGGGTATGACTGACCCACCACATCAATCACGTATAATAGTTTACCAGTTTGCGTCATATGTCGACATGGTTTGACCGCTTCTATTCCAGGAGGGTAGCGAACCCCGCGGGCCTCACCGATGTGGTCGTCGGTGATGGTGGCCGGTCCTGCCACTTCTGGGTGTGGACGTACCGCACTACCCAGGCCCCAACGTACAACCATGTGTACTCCTGAACGTAGGAGATGTTCGGCAATAACTAAATTTGGTCAACCAGCGGAGGGACCCAGCGGGGCATATAAAACACAGCCGAGCTCCCGGGGTGCATATCTCCCTGTCACCTAAAGTCGTCAACCTTCCCACACTGATACGTACGGTCTATGGGCATGATCGACCCGCCACTTTTCCATCGTAGTTCTTTATGATTGCATGATTTTATTTTAAACAGGTCATATTGATAGATGTTATGTCAAATCAAAACACACTTCAATATATACCCTCATCTTGGCTCCGACTATATTTGCAATCATTAATGTATTTTTCAATCTGTACACAAAATTCCATTTGATTAGCTTACCTCAAATGGAATTTTGAAAACGAGAATTTAATCCAAATAAAACAAAGAGGCTTAAACCCGTGGTTCAAAATTTGAAGTGGTCATTTGTAGGGTTTAATGAAAATGTTTTATGGGAAAAAGATAAATCATCGTTTGAGATCAGATGTGGTAAAAACATTTAGGTGTCGATATGAGTCATAGAAAAAAATTGTATGACCAAAATTTTAATTTGATAAGTTCGAATGAAAATCTATATATGTATGCCAAGTTTGTTATCAACTTTTACCCTTAAGGTCCACCACCGCTTCCGTTGTAGTGGTTCATCCGGAACCACGCTACAACGACTAGCGGAGCAAGAGTTGTTTCTGTGATCACTATTGGTCGAAAAGATTGGTTGCGCTCTAATCCATTTGTAAGACCCCCCCCCCCCCCCTCCCCCTCGGAATCGGCGGTCCGACCGGGGAAGATTATAGCACACCACCATTTATGCACAATACTGAAGCTACCATGAAGGTTGAAGGCACTTCCTTCTCCAACTGCTTTCTTTGAACACTCCATATCACGCATATGGGTGATGTTAAGTGAATGTCACTACACACCAATAGAGCAGGGAAGCAGTGTTCTAGTGGAAGACACCATTAATGAGTGCAGTTTATATAACTTAGCGGAAGACATGATTTATTGCGGAAGAGTAATCATCACAGAAACCACTATATTCAAGACTTGTATGAGTAGCGTCATCCTCTCTGCCGCATTAAAACTCCTGTACCAATGCATATATATATACCATGAGATAGGGCACAAAAGAAGATGCGGCCTAACGAATATATACCCGAAGTAGCATGTTATGTGGCTTCCTCCACACTTGGGTGTTGTCTCTCACCTGCACCTATCAACTGTGCTAAGGACAAGTTATTAGAACCACGAATAATATCCAATTCATATTAGCAGCAAGCATAATATAACATTTAAGCGAGGAAATATCTGGACTATTATTGGGTCGTGGTAATCTTCCTGCGACCACGACCTACGTACTCCGTATCATCATGCATACGGTCTCAGACCCGCGTAGTTCTATTAGTTTTGAACGGGTTGTCTTCCTAGACCATCCTTCATGCGGGTTGCCTCATAGTATAACTCGTCGGCCATCCGATTCGCTCCCCAAGGCACAATTTATTCCCGTAGAAATAATTCTCGAAGGCACAATATATTCCTGTATGAATAATTCTCGAAGGCACAATATATTCCGTATGAATAATTCTCGAAGACACAATATATTCCCAAAGGAATAATTCTCGAAAGCACAATATGTTCCAGTAGGAATAATCCTCTAAGGCACAATATATTTCCGTAGGAATAATCCTCGAAGGCACAATATATTCCCGTAGGAATAATTCTCGAAGGCACAATATGTTCCCGTAGGAATAATCCTTGAAGGTACAATATATTCCCATATGAATAATTCTGGAAGGCACAATGTATTCCAGTAGGAATAATTCTCGAAGGCACAATATGTTCCGTAGGAATAATCCTCGAAAGCACAATATATTCCCAGAGGAATAATCATCGAAGACACAATATATTCCCGTAGAAATAATTCTTGGAGGCACAATATATTCCCGCAGAAATAATTCTCGAAGGCGCAATATGTTCTCGTAGGAATAATCTTTGAAGGCACAATATATTCCCGTAGGAATAATTCTCGGAGCACCATATGTTCATGTTAGGAATTAATCTCGAAGACACAAATCATAATTGTAGGAAAATCTAAAATAAAAGCCAAAACATCGATCTGTTCGCTCTGATCCGAGGGCGCCGGCCAGTTCGGCTCTACTTTATGGTTGACAATGAAAGAATATCTCATCTTCACATCAACTCTAAATTATAGTCAAATACTGAAATAAAAGCCAAAACATCGATCTGTCCGCTCTGCTCTGAAGGCGGCTGCTAGTTCGGCACTATTTAGGGCTGACCCTGAAGGAATGCCTCACGTTCACGTCAACTCTAAATTATAGGCAACACTTAAATAAAAGCCAAAACATCGATCTGTCCGCTTTGCTCCGAGAGCGGCGACCAGTTCGACACTATTTAGGGTTGACCCTAAACGAATGCCTCATCTTCACGTCAACTCTAAATTATAGGCAACACTGAAATAAAAGCAAAAACATCGATTTGTCCGCTCTACTATGAGAGCGGAGGCCAGTTCGACATTATTTAAGGTTGACCCTGAAGAAATGCCTCATCTTCACGTCAACACTAAATTATAGGCAACACTAAACTAAAAGCCAAAACATTGATCTGTCTGCTCTGCTTAGAGAGTGGCGGCCAGTTCGACACTATTTAGCGTTGACCCTGAAAAAATGTCCCATCTCCACGTCAACTCAAAATTATAGGCGATACTGAAATAAAAGCCAAAACATCGATCTGTCTGCTCTGCTCCGAGAGCGGCGGCAAGTTCGACGCTATTTAGGATTGACCCTGAAGGAATGTCTCGTCTTCAGGTCAACTCTAAATTACAGGCAATAATGAAATAAAAGCCAAAATATCGATCTGTCCGCTCTACCCCAAAAAGCGACGGCCAATTCGGTCCTATTTAGGATTGGCCCTGAAGGAATGTCTCATCTTCCCCTTAACTATAAATTATAGGCAATACTGAAATAAAACCCAAAACATCGATCTGTTCGCTCTGCTCCGAGAGCGGCTGCTAGTTCGGCAATATTTAGGGTTGACCCTGAAAGGATGTCTCATCTCCACGTCAACTCTAAATTATAGGCAATACTGAAATAAAAGCCAAAACATCGATCTGTCCGTTCTGCTCCAAGGCGGCGGCCATTTCGACACTATTTAGGGTTGACCCTGAAGAGATGTCTCGTCTTCAGGTCAACTCCAAATTATAGACAATAATGAATAAAAGCCAAAACATCGATCTGTCCGCTCTGCTCCAAAAAGCGCCGGCCAGTTCGATCCTATTTAGGATTGGCCCTGAAGGAATGTCTCATCTTCACTTCAACTTTAAATTATAGGCAATACTGAAATAAAAGCCAAAAGATCGATCTGTCTGCTCTGCTCTGAGAGCGGCGACCAGTTCGGCACTATTTTAGGGTTGACCCTGAAAGAATGTCTCATCTTCACGTCAACTCTAAATTATAGGCAATATTAAAATAAAATACAGTAACTGAACATTGAAATAGAGCGCAGTAATCAAAATACTGAACTGAAAAGCGGTAATTGAAATACTGAAATGAAGTGCAGTAATTGAAATACTGAATTATGAAGAACAGAATAAAGAGCAATTCAAATTCCAATAACTGCAGTTCCTGCCCCCTTCCAAGGAGGCAGGCTCAATTCCCCTCTCCATTCCGAGGAGGCATCTCTATTTTAAGCAGGCATCTCCGTTCCAAGGAGGCATCTCCGTTCCAAGGAGGCATCTCCATTCCAAGGAGGCACATTATATATTCATCGTAGCTGAATTAACATTAAGATGAATTTCGAGGTCCATCGGGTTTCATGTCGTTCGAACCCGATTACCACTTAAGTTTTCCCTTCCTAATCTTGAATTACCAAATTTTAATCCTCTTTAGAGATTAGTGGTTTGCCCGAGCTCCTATTTCCTTAAATTAACTACGAAGGCTTTACATTTAATGATTTAATAAAATACCAGACATGACTAGAATATTAAGAAAGTGAAACCATATAACATGGCTACCCTGGGTAACTCCCCATAATTTTCTCAAGTAATATTGAGTCAAGTATTGGACTTTAAAAAGTTACTTAGCCGTATTTCACTCTCGATTAAACCCCTAAAGATACCAGCTTGAATCAGAAGTCTTTAAACTTTTACATAGGGTTCAAAATGACCTCCACTGATTTCCTCACAAAAATCTCACACATGTTGATTAAGAAAAATGTACAACCCGTATTCGGCGAGTAGGCCTACCCATATTCGGTGAGTAGGCCGACCAGCATTCGGCGAGTAGGCTGACAAGTGTTCGACGAGTAGACCCAATAGCGATATGATTCGCCCAGGGTAGGGTGAGGTGAGTACCCCCCCCCCCCCCCCCCCCCCCCATAGTTCTTCTCGACGACATGAGTGCGATTCGTCCAGACGATACCATAAGCTCTAATTAGAATATAACATTAGTAGCACAAATGAGATTTCTAAAACCAAGGAATTAATAAATAAAAAACTGAATACCCCGTCACTGCAATGCATCACACACTTGAGAGTTATACACGTAATATGCGGGAGAAATGTATTCCCAGGTATGTTTTCCCTCTTGAAGAAGACTGTAAGATCTGTGTTGGAAATCATGTGTGCTGCCAGGCTCACCACATTCCAAGTGTGGTTTTCTCCATAATTAAGTCATCCAATTCAAGTAGTTTGCGACAAATCAGCGGCAGTTGCAGGTGAAGAGATTGTAAGATCTGTGTTGGAAATCATGTGTGCTCTTCCGAAGAGCGTTATCCCAAGACGCAATACTACCAGTGCCTGCAGCATCGCTCTTAGAAAGATCAGTGAAGTTGGAGGAGAGAGAGGAGCGCATTATAGGAAGGAGAATAACAGTCAATCTCAGCCCTTTCAATAACTTTTTGATCATTTAAAATTATAATGGTAATCATAATATGTGCAGCTAACAAACCCAGCCATCCAATTCATTTGAAGTTTTGTGATCAATTTGTTCAATATCAGAAAATTTGGTACAAGTATCCTTCAGGCCATTTAATTGGACACATTCATTATATAATCATTTATTTCAACTTCAGACCTCCTCTTTTATGAATTACTCTTTTATATGGACTTACTTTTTAGCCTTCAGACCTCCTCTTTTATAAAGATCAGTGAAGCAATTTAAGCGGGCATGCATGCATTCCTACGAACATGAATTTAACCTGCACTCATTCTATTAACAATGACATTACTTTGCTATGGGATTGGATTGACAAAGATGAGGCATGCATTTCCTACAAGTGGTTAATTTACTCAATAAATCCATCACCAACACGGTCGTTGTCACAATCGCGGTCTCCATCATGATCTCCATCAAAGAAAATGGCCACGATCTTATCCTTCTACTTCTATCGCCGTCATTGTCACAATCGCCGAATGATGCCGCCCCCGCCGAACGTCGCCGCCTCCACCGAATGTTGCCGCCCATCCCGAATGTCGACGCCCACATTGAATGTCGCCGCTCACGCCGAATGATGTCACCCCAAGTCAAAAATTATCAAAACATGCCAAAAAAAAGTCTTTTAAATTATGCTTATAAACCAAGAACTATCATGAATTTGATTCTATAAGAGGAAATGCATGCATGTGCTTAATTTTTCTCCTCTTTTATTTTTATTTTAATGTTGTGTGACTAAACTTTTCATTGTGTATCTCTAACATTCTGCTCCATGTATCCCATATTATAAAATTCAAAATTTCAGAAATAAAGTTTTGAGTCAAAATGTCGCTCGATCTATCAAATTGTGTTCATGTGAAGAAAAAATGCGGTGAAAATGAGCAAGAAAACTTTTGATAGATGTCAGCAAAAAGAGAGTTATGAATGGGGCGCGGGTTAAAAGCAGGCGGGAGAGTCGATTAAGCTGGCGGGGGAGTTGATCGCTAGAGTCCAAAAAAACTACAAATAGTTATAATGAGGCTAAAATAAATTAGATTTACTTTTGATGGCCAAAAGACCAAAAAATTCAAAAAGAGAGTTATGAATGTTGATTTAATGAGGGCATAAATTTTACGCCCATGCGAATTTCCTTATATAATAAATAAATAAATAAATAAATAATATATATATAGTTGGATAGTCAAATCAAGGAGAAAGAGACTGATGAGATGTGTTTGAAAATTAATTAGCAACCCTACACACAATTCAACATACCGCACCTACTCTCAACGTACTCAATTATATAATTAGTAGCGTAAGTGCATGCAATTATCACCACCAGTCGCATCCAATTTATTAATGCGATGAACGTCTTAGCTATGCCCCGCCTCTTCATAAAATTTACATTACAGTCCACTGGTAAAGATATTATTATTATTATTATTATTATTATTATTATTATTCAGCTCTAACACGTGGAGCTGATTACATTATTTATATGTATGCAATATATATAGATATAATCTTTATACTAACATATCCCATGAGATCTAATTAATATATTCTAATACTGTGAATAGTGAAGGCGCACTAATTGCGGCTAAAGATGGTTTAGAGAGTGATTAATATGTAATTTATCATTCTAATTACAGACAAGATACTGAGAACTTTTGTGTGATCTGCCATTTTTTATTTTCCAATTCTACCCTTCACTCCAAGCTAGGATAGATGGTGCGACAAATCCATGCTTTCTTTTTCGCCGAATGCGGTTTCGCCGCGCCGCATTCGATCACACGGAAGATGATCCTCGATCCTCGTCTTCGGCTGCTGCTCATATATAAATTAAAGCTAAATTGCATCACACACCAACACCTGTTATGCATGATCTCATGATGCATTGGTCATTTATTTTTGAAGTTGCTTGTAGAATATTGTTGCGGGTCGCTCAACGTTCTTTCAGACCGGGCGAATCGAACCGTCTTAGCCCGAGAGTGAACCGAGCGCGCAAACAGTCACAGAGAGAACGAACAGGTGGCAAGAGGACGTTTTTACCGTGGAAAACCCGAGAAGGGTGAAAAACCACGTGGTCGGATCAGCGCCGACCAAATTTCACTATGTGGCGGAGCGTTACAAGTAATGGTGCTAGAATTGGGAGCGACAGACCGCTCCCGTTACAATTGCAGTTGAATGAGGGTCCCTGAGGGTGACAGGCCACCTCTCAGAAAAACTAAGTACTTTCTTCTTCTTAAGCAGTCTTCAGAGTTTGCAGGAGACCTTCAAGCGACGAAGGAGTTCTTCGAAGGTTGAAGGAGGTCTTCGAGTGTTGATGGAGATCTTCCAATGTTGAGGGAGATCTTCGGGTTCCGAAGGAGGTATTCGAATGCTGATGAAGATCTTTGGGTTCCGAAGGAGATCTTCGGGTTCCGAAGGAGATCTTCGAATGCTGATGAAGATCTTCGAGTTCCGAAGGAGATCTTCGAATGCTGATGAAGATCTTCTTAGGAATTCCAGAGAGCTCTCTCCCCTGAAGAAAATTCCAAGTCCTTTGAAATGAAGCTCTGGGGTTCCTTTTATAGCTTTTGAAGGTGGTTAGGGTGGTTATGGTGGTGAGGGTGGCTACCCGCACACCATAACTAATTTATGTGATATATGCACATTTATCATGAATATGGCTATGCGCACACCAGTTTGTATAGTTTTGGGATGATATGCATTTATATGACGGATATGGTTATGCGCACACCATAACCATATTATTTACTATTCGCACCCCCATGATAGAGGTTTTTACTATTTGCACTCCATGATAGAGGAATTTACTATTCGCACCCCCATGTTGGAGGATTTTACTATTTGCACCTCATGATAGAGGAATTTACTATTCGCACCCCCATGTTGGAGGATTTTACTATTCGCACCCCAATGTTAGAGGATTTTACTATTCGCACCCCCATGTTGGAGGATTTTACTATTTGCACCTCATGAGGTGGATTCTTACTATTCGCACCCCATGATGGGTGGTTACGGGTTTAGCGAGATTTGCCTTGATCATCCTCGTTTTCTCCGCCGAATGAGGCGGGAGAGGCCGATCGAGCACGTCCGTTGGTCAAGCGAGGCCGACCGGGGACGAGACAAGAGGGGTCGGAGAGTGCGCCCGGCGGCGAGGGAGGCCGACCGGCACCGCGCCCACCGCCCGGCCACGCGCGGTGCTGGGCGGTACCGCGCGGCGCTAGGCGCGCGGTGTCGCCGCGCAAAATTAGGCGTGCGGCACCGCGCGGTGCCGCACACGGTGCCGCCGCGCGGCGGTAGGCGCGCGGCACCGTGCGGTGCCGTCGCGCGGTCCCGCGCGGCGTTAGGTGCGCGGCACCGCGCGGTGCCGGGCACGCGGTGCCGCGCGTGGTATCGCCGCGCGGTACCGTGCGGTGCCGCGCGGCGTTAGGCGCGCGGCACCGTGCGGCCGCGCGCCTGCGGGAGGCCGCGCGGTCGGGGGTGCCGCTCGGCCGCGTGGTGTCGGGCGGCCGCGCCCGGCGCCGCGCGGCTGCACGGTGCCGCGGTCGCCCGGTCGTGCGACGCCGTGTGGCCGCGGGATGCCGCGCGGCCGGGCGGTGTTGCGCGGCCGTGTGGTGCCGCGCGTGGTGCTGCGCGTGGCTTCGTGCGGTGGTTGCGGCGGTGGCGGTTGCGGTTGTGGGCGGTTTCCTCCTCTTTCTTGCCCATGCCTCCACCATCTTAGTGGGGAGTTGGGTTTTTGGCTTAACCGCAGCCCAGATTTCTCTACATAATGTATGACAACCATCAAATATATTAATTCCTCTAGGGGTTGCTGACGGGCCTTTTTTAGAAAAAATGGATATTCATAAAAAATCTATGGCCCAGCTGATCCTGGGGCACTGTAACGGGTTGACGAAATGGTCTCCATTTCTGACGAAATAGAGGGGGTCCATTTCATGGTTCAGATGGAATGCTTGTTGATTCGACGGGTTCACTATTTTCCATCCTTTTATAAAAAATTTAATCAAAAAAATCTCCACCATTAGATATCTTTTAGACTTATCTTGTCCATTAGATGATGAAATGGATCCCCTTCATTTCGTCAGAAATGGAGAGGATCCGAATCCAAATTGCACAAGAAGCCTTCTTCCATGCAAAAGTACGTAGCTGGTTGGCGGAGGCTGTGACTGCAGTCATGCCCTGGTACTGCATACAGTCTTCCGCGGGTTGAAAGACGAGCCAAAAGGAAGAAGCTCACCGCCGGACGGAGAGGGAGATGATAGATGGTTGTGTAGGTCCTAAACCCTATGAAGAAGGTAAGGATTATTCATGACTCTGCTACTGTGTACATTCGAGTAAGCACCGGTGAGAAAAGTCTCTCAGTCATCATACTGCGCCGGTGAAAAATGTCGCTGTATAACCCGTAATTCGTCGAGATCAGATATGCATGAGGACAACACAGAAGACCTCCCCCACCTGGGCGAGTACAGAAGACCTCCCCCACCTGGGCGAGTACAGGAGACCTCCCTGTTGAAACCGATTTCTCGGTCTCTTGTGGAGTTCGGGGCCCTCACCGAGATGAGGGGCGGCTAGCCCTTACTGATCCCTCAGAGAAGGTAGACCGGAAACTAGGAAGATTGACTAAGACCTTAGTCACAGCGAGGAGGTCCCTCCACTAACCCGGAAGATCGTTGAGCGCTTCCCCTCCCAAGCCAAAGCTGAGACAAAGCACCATTGGGAGACTCTCTTGGCCAACCAAAACATCTAAAGGGAAATCCCAAACAGAATACCCCTCCTAAAGGTGCTCTCTTGGGTCTATTTATAGCGTTCCTCGTTCGGGACGCCGATAGCGTAATCCCGACAAACAGTCTGACTATACGCAGCCCAAATGGGACTGCCGACAGCGTAACTCCGCCGTTCTAAGAGTTAATTAACTGACCCTTAAGGTCTTCCCGGTAATTTCACCTCGGGGTTCCCACGGGGCGGGTGGTTCGTGAAAACATCACTCGCCTACGATAAAAATATAAGCTACATAAGAGGGCATCACAGGCATTTTAATTTACAAGAGCATAAGCTTCATACTTCGGCACGCAGGCCGGCAAATATAAATAAATAAGCCCTTCTCGGGGCGGCACAACTTTGGGCTTAAATCCCGCAACCCCCTGATTGGTACTGCGACACCTGTACGCCAACGTCTCGCCATGCGGTAGCAAACTGAACCTCGGCCAATTGAAGCAAACTGAGCTATATTGCCCACGCCCCTTTCCCGAGGCGGCAACATCTTATAAATACGAGCAAATACTAAATATCTTCCACGGAGTCTTCTCCGGGGTCCCCAGAACATCACCAATCTGGCCCCCACGTCCGGATGGGCTTCACACAGAAACATCACCAATCCGGTCTACACACCCGGATGGGCTTCACACAGAATGCCTAAACCCGTACTCACACTTCCGAGCGCTAATGTGGTTAATTTCGGGGATGCGCACATCAACCCGTCGGAGAGCACACCTCCTCCACCCGATGGTGGAGGGAAGCTTCCATGCAAGTATGAGAATTGAAGGCTTCACCTGCCCAAGTAGAAACATCGTTACCCTTGTAGCATGTATTTTGCGAGAGGCTCCTCGTCTAGAAGCCGTAGCGGCTTTTCGTGCATAGATCTGGCCTCTACATGCCGAGTCTAGCCCCAAGTCGGCCACGGGAGAGGAGCTCCTGGCTGGATCTAGCCTCGGACGGCCACGGGAGAGGAGCTCCCGGCCGGATCTCGGCTCGGACGGCCACGGGAGAGGAGCTCCTGGCCGGATCTCACCTCGGACGGCCACGGGAGAGGACCTCCCGGCCGGAGCGAGGGTCGGCCTCCTGCTGTAGCTGGCGGCGAGACAGAGAGACCAAGGGGGAGTCGTGGGTTGGGCCTCCTCCTTCCTGGCGCGAGACAGAGAGACGAAAGGGGAGGGGGTCGGGCCTCCTCCTTCCTGGCGCGAGACAGAGAGACGAAGGGGGAGGGGGTCGGGCTCCTCCTTCCTGGCGCGAGACAGAGAGACGAAGGGGGAGGGGGTCGGGCTCCTCCCTCCTGGCGCGAGACAGAGAGACGAAGGGGGAGGGGGTCGGGCTCCTCCTTCCTGGCGCGAGACAGAGAGACGAAGGGGGAGGGGGTCGGGCTCCTCCTTCCTGGCGCGAGACAGAGAGACGAAGGGGTAGGGGGTTTGCGGCTGCTCCTTCCTGGCGTGAGACAGAGAGACGAAGGGGGAGGGGGTCGGGCTCCTCCTTCCTGGCGCGAGACAGAGAGACGAAGGGGGAGGGGGTTTGCGGCTGCTCCCTAGAACCGAGAGAGAGGGGGGTCGGGAAATTAGGGTGGGCTCCCCTCAAGGGTTAGGGAAAGGGGGTTTTTATTAAAACCCTAGAATGGAAATGCTGTCCGCACCCCACTCGGCTACTTGCACACCAAAACCCGCTAAACGCACTCCAAAACTTCTACTCGCAGACCACGCCCCCGATTTGTTAAATATCAAAATTTTGGGGGCGTTACACTCGGGTCCTGACTATCCGGGGAGGGTCCCATCCGACGGGTACGGAGTTGTACACAATCCCCGCTCTTTGCGAGCGTGTCCCACGCTCGGAAAGAAATGTCCAACCCCAAGTATCCGGAGGGTGGGAGCCGACCCGAAAAAAAAACTTATGGGTATATAATCACGTGAATGATGATTCCTCTCTTTTTTGTACTCATATTTATCCTGATGTGATAACCTTTCCCTTTGTTGCCTTTGAATGATTAATTTGGTTGTCAACAACCTTGATTATGCACTGCCTTATTTTTTATGGTAGAAACATTATGCCCTTCATGTTCTCAGAATGTCATGCTACTTACTGTATATTAGCAAGCAAACTCATAATTTAGATTGCAGTTATTTTTACTGTTGCATATTGTGTTATTCAAGAATGGGCCTTAGGGATGATTGACAGTGCTGAGGAAAAGAGTGCTCACTATTATCTACAATGATTACATAAACAATCACGCATCGACAATTCAAAATGAATCTGATTTTGTTTCCAAAACTAATCAAATGATGTTGTGCAATTGTAGGATTTATTATCTTAACCTTCTGTTTTCAAAACTATTCTTAAAGAATTTCGATTGTAGTGAAAACTATCAATTTATCAAGCATAACTAATCCCTTATATGCTAAAGCCTTATATTGAATCCCATCCTGTCTCAAACTGTCATCCGAGAGGTTTACCCGCTCTGCCGGTTAGATGAGAGCCCGAACAGCGGAACCATCACGGAGCCGAAACCAGAGAGCCTCCATGAGAGGTCAACCTGCCATTCCAAAGAACTTGTCACCTTGCCAGCCTCTCCAGAGATCAACCTGAACCCCCCGTCTAGTGAGAGCTCGGGAGCGGAATCGATCTGGGGCATTCCAGCATAAAAACTTGTCACCTTACCAGCCTCTCCAGAGATCAACCTGAACCCCCCGTCTAGGTGAGAGCCCGGGAGCAGAATCGATCTGGGGCACTCCAGCACCAACATATCTAACCTTGCCAGCCTCTCCAGAGATCAACCTGAACCCCCCGTCTAGTGAGAGCCCGGGAGCGGAATCGATCTGGGGCATTCCAGCACCAAACATATCCAACCTTGCCAGCCTCTCCATAGATCAACCTGAACCCCCCGTCTAGTGAGAGCCCGGGAGCGGAATCGATCTGGGGCATTCCAGCACCAAACATATCCAACCTTGCCAGCCTCTCCAGAGATCAACCTGAACCCCCCGTCTAGTGAGAGCCCGGGAGCGGAATCGATCTGGGGCATTCCAGCACCAAACATATCCAACCTTGCCAGCCTCTCCAGAGATCAACCTGAACCCCCCATCTAGTGAGGGCCCGGGAGCGGAATCGATCTGGGGCATTCCAGCACCAAACATATCCAATCTTGCCAGCCTCTCCAGAGATCAACCTGAACCCCCCGTCTAGTGAGGGCCCGGGAGCAGAATCGATCTGGGGCATTCCAGCACCAAACATATCCAACCTTGCCAGCCTCTCCAGAGATCAACCTGAACCCCCCGTCTAGTGAGAGCCCGGGAGCGGAATCGATCTGGGGCATTCCAGCACCAAACATTTCCAACCTTGCCAGCCTCTCCAGAGATCAACCTGAACCCCCCGTCTAGTGAGAGCCCGGGAGCGGAATCGATCTGGGGCATTCCAGCACCAAACATATCCAGCCTTGCCAGCCTCTCCAGAGATCAACCTGAACCCCCCGTCTAGTGAGAGCCCGGGAGCGGAATCGATCTGGGGCATTCCAGCACCAAACATATCCAACCTTGCCAGCCTCTCCAGAGATCAACCTGAACCCCCCGTCTAGTGAGAGCCCGGGAGCGGAATCAATCTGGGGCTTTCCAGCACCAAACATATCCAACCTTGCCAGCCTCTCCAGAGATCAACCTGAACCCCCCGTCTAGTGAGAGCCCGGGAGCGGAATCGATCTGGGGCATTCCAGCACCAACATATCCAACCTTTTAGTCACCAAGCCAACACATGAGTCACAATAGTCAAAGAATTTAATAGTTATATATATAAAAGGAAAGAACTTTCAAGGATAAAATCTTTTCAGGTTATCTCCACTTCTAGCCCGGCCGAGGGGTATCCCTTCCACATCCTGGAGATGATATCCCCCGGACCTGAGCGCCTCATTTATAATATACGGCCCTTCCCAATTGGGTTCAAGCTTCTAAAACGCTATCAACTTCTCGACAATGGATAG
The DNA here is from genome assembly GCA_033032865.1 of Dactylorhiza incarnata. Classification (NCBI taxonomy): domain Eukaryota; kingdom Viridiplantae; phylum Streptophyta; class Magnoliopsida; order Asparagales; family Orchidaceae; genus Dactylorhiza; species Dactylorhiza incarnata. The sequence continues at coordinate 2,073,148 of JAWHQI010000284.1, read as the reverse complement.
GGTAAAATAATCTAGGCATAACTCGGAATCTCATGAGAACGGGGCTCACAGAATGGGGCAAAATCGCAAGAGCGGCATGATAAACAAAATCGGAAGCCTTGTGAAGCCAAAATCATAGTGCGGGCCGGACCAAGCCTTATTGAGCGCACAATTCTTGAGCTAAATAAAAAGTACTAACACCGCCTATTTTGAGATGTAAATAACTTTCTTCAATGTTAAGTGTAAAACTGGCCATAAGATCAAGTAAAACACAATCTGTATGGTTCTTACCCTTATTTTTGAAAAGGACTTACCTTAAATAAAAAGCTTAGCAGTAGCGTCTGCAATTTTACCCTTTTTCGACAAAAACTCGGTCAATAAAATATTTGGGCTAGTGATTAGCACATTTAACTTACTATCATTTTAACATTATCTGATAGGAACACATTTTTATATTAGCACAAACCATCATGGTCAAAATATTTGATTGAAGCGGAGAAACACCACTCAACAACACCAAAAATATATCACCAAGTTTCTGTGATATGAATTGCATATGAAAAATGTAGTGAAAACAACGGTGCAAATGGTTTGTCAAGATAACACCAGGAAGTTGAGGCATGACTAGCGGCCCTAGTAGTTATGACATCTTATCTATCGCAAAGAATCAAACATACATGAGGCTATTGGGGTCACATTTTATAATAGAAGAATTAGTTAAGAAGAAAGAAGATAATACATATAAGCCCGAATATCAGGGTGTTAATAGAGTGTTGAAGCGGAAGTGAAAGTTTGTAACTGGAGATGATGAAGTTAAGAAACTTTAATTACAGTTATATCATGACGCTGGAATTGGTGGGCATTCAGGAATAACAACCACTTAATTGCCCAAACAACTCTATTATTGGAAGAAGCGCAAGGTCACCTTTCACGACTATATCAGTAAATGCAGTGTCTAGATCTCACTGGAAGGAAATAATCTTGGTTGTGGTAGACCATTTAAGTAAATTGACTCTCTCTATGACATTATGTCATCCCTACTTGGCAACAACCGTGGCGTAGAGCTTCCTGGACTTAATTGATACAAGAAAATAAAAGTTTTAAACACGATGTTAAAAGATGCTCACAAGAAAACTCTGAGATGACAATGTATCCTCCGAAATGAGCATTTATCCGGTTGAAGAGACTTTGCATTTTCCATCTTACTAAAAAATGACATTGAACCACGAAACCTCTCAATGATTCACTTCACAGCATTAGTTGCTAGTACCAGATCTCTTCGTCTTACGTCTAGGATTTCTTTATGACGTATACTCGGCTTGTGCAAAAGTGAGTGTCGTAGGGGAGAAAAAAATGGTATATACATTTTTCGGGATCACTTCAAGTAGGAAAAAGTTCAGAAGAAGATTGGCACGTAGAATATTTTTCGGAACCTCCCTCCTGAAGTCCGCGAACATCCTCGGTGCTACCACCTGCGGTGGCTCGTTGAACCCCTCGCCTTGATCCTCGCCTCCTGTCATTCCTGCTCTCTAGAACTTTCTTGGACCAGCCACACTCCACGCTCACCGCACCAAAATGTTGAAACCGATTTCTCGGTCTCTTGTGGAGTTCGGGGCCCTCACCGAGATGAGGGGCGGCTAGCCCTTACTGATCCCTCAGAGAAGGTAGACCGGAAACTAGGAAGATTGACTAAGACCTTAGTCACAGCGAGGAGGTCCCTCCACTAACCCGGAAGATCGTTGAGCGCTTCCCCTCCCAAGCCAAAGCTGAGACAAAGCACCATTGGGAGACTCTCTTGGCCAACCAAAACATCTAAAGGGAAATCCCAAACAGAATCCCCCTCCTAAAGGTGCTCTCTTGGGTCTATTTATAGCGTTCCTCGTTCGGGCCGCCGATAGCGTAATCCCGACAAACAGTCTGACTATACGCAGCCCAAATGGGACTGCCGACAGCGTAACTCCGCCGTTCTAAGAGTTAATTAACTGGCCCTTAAGGTCTTCCCGGTAATTTCACCTCGGGGTTCCCACGGGGCGGGTGGTTCGTGAAAACATCACTCGCCTACGATAAAAATATAAGCTACATAAGAGGGCATCACAGGCATTTTAATTTACAAGAGCATAAGCTTCATACTTCGGCACGCAGGCCGACAAATATAAATAAATAAGCCCTTCTCGGGGCGGCACAACTTTGGGCTTAAATCCCGCAACCTGAGCTATATTGCCCACGCCCCTTTCCCGAGGCGGCAACATCTTATAAATACGAGCAAATACTAAATATCTTCCACGGAGTCTTCTCCGGGGTCCCCAGAACATCACCAATCCGGCCCCCACGTCCGGATGGGCTTCACACAGAAACATCACCAATCCGGTCTACACACCCGGATGGGCTTCACACAGAATGCCTAAACCCGTACTCACACTTCCGAGCGCTAATGTGGTTAATTTCGGGGATGCGCACATCAACCCGTCGGAGAGCACACCTCCTCCACCCGATGGTGGAGGGGAGCTTCCATGCAAGTATGAGAATTGAAGGCTTCACCTGCCCAAGTAGAAACATCGTTACCCTTGTAGCATGTATTTTGCCAGAGGCTCCTCGTCTAGAAGCCGTAGCGGCTTTCGTGCATAGATCTGGCCTCTACATGCAGAGTCTAGCCCCAAGTCGGCCACGGGAGAGGAGCTCCTGGCAGATCATTTTCCAAGAGGCCGCGGGAGAGAAGCTCCCGGCCGGATCTCGCCTCGGACGGCCACGGGAGAGGAGCTCCCGGCCGGATCTCGGCTCGGACGGCCACGGGAGAGGAGCTCCTGGACGGATCTCACCTCGGACGGCCACGGGAGAGGACCTCCCGGCCGGAGCGAGGGTCGGCCTCCTGCTGTAGCTTGCGGCGAGACAGAGAGACGAAGGGGGAGTCGGGGGTCGGGCCTCCTCCTTCCTGGCGCGAGACAGAGAGACGAAAGGGGAGGGGGTCGGGCCTCCTCCTTCCTGGCGCGAGACAGAGAGACGAAGGGGGAGGGGGTCGGGCTCCTCCTTCCTGGCGCGAGACAGAGAGACGAAGGGGGAGGGGGTCGGGCTCCTCCTTCCTGGCGCGAGACAGAGAGACGAAGGGGGAGGGGGTTTGCGGCTGCTCCCTAGAACCGAGAGAGAGGGGGGTCGGGAAATTAGGGTGGGCTCCCCTCAAGGGTTAGGGAAAGGGGGTTTTTATTAAAACCCTAGAATGGAAATGCTGTCCGCACCCCACTCGGCTACTTGCACACCAAAACCCGCTAAACGCACTCCAAAACTTCTACTCGCAGACCACGCCCCCGATTTGTTAAATATCAAAATATTGGGGCGTTACACTCGGGTCCTGACTATCCGGGGAGGGTCCCATCCGACGGGTACGGGGTTGTACACAATCCCCGCTCTTTGCGAGCGTGTCCCACGCTCGGAAAGAAATGTCCAACCCCAAGTATCCGGAGGGTGGGAGCCGACCCGAAAAAAAAACTTATGGGTATATAATCACGTGAATGATGATTCCTCTCTTTTTTGTACTCATATTTATCCTGATGTGATAACCTTTCCCTTTGTTGCCTTTGAATGATTAATTTGGTTGTCAACAACCTTGATTATGCACTGCCTTATTTTTTATGGTATAAACATTATGCCCTTCATGTTCTCAGAATGTCATGCTACTTACTGTCTATTAGCAAGCAAACTCATAATTTAGATTGCAGTTATTTTTACTGTTGCATATTGTGTTATTCAAGAATGGGCCTTAGGGATGATTGACAGTGCTGAGGAAAAGAGTGCTCACTATTATCTACAATGATTACATAAACAATCACGCATCGACAATTCAAAATGAATCTGATTTTGTTTCCAAAACTAATCAAATGATGTTGTGCCATTGTAGGATTTATTATCTTAAGCTTCTGTTTTCAAAACTATTCTTAAAGAATTTCGATTGTAGTGAAAACTATCAATTTATCAAGCATAACTGATCCCTTATATGCTAAAGCCTTATATTGAATCCCATCCTGTCTCAAACTGTCATCCGAGAGGTTTACCCGCTCTGTCGGTTAGATGAGAGCCTGAACAGCGGAACCATCACGGAGCCGAAACCATAGAGCCTCCACGAGAGGTCAACCTGCCATTCCAAAGAACTTGTCACCTTGCCAGCCTCTCCAGAGATCAACCTGAACCCCCCATCTAGTGAGAGCCTGGGAGCGGAATCGATCTGGGGCATTCCAGCATAAAAACTTGTCACCTTACCAGCCTCTCCAGAGATCAACCTGAACCCCCCGTCTAGGTGAGAGCCCGGGAGCGGAATCGATATGGGGCACTCCAGCACCAACATATCCAACCTTGCCAGCCTCTCCAGAGATCAACCTGAACCCCCCATCTAGTGAGAGCCCGGGAGCGGAATCGATCTGGGGCATTCCAGCACCAAACATATCCAACCTTGCTAGCCTCTCCAGAGATCAACCTGAACCCCCCGTCTAGTGAGAGCCCGGGAGCGGAATCGATCTGGGGCATTCCAGCACCAAACATATCCAACCTTGCCAGCCTCTCCAGAGATCAACCTGAACCCCCCGTCTAGTGAGAGCCCGGGAGCGGAATCGATCTGGGGCATTCCAGCACCAAACATATCCAATCTTGCCAGCCTCTCCAGAGATCAACCTGAACCCCCCGTCTAGTGAGAGCCCGGGAGCGGAATCGATCTGGGGTATTCCAGCACCAAACATATCCAACCTTGCCAGCCTCTCCAGAGATCAACCTGAACCCCCCGTCTAGTGAGAGCCCGGGAGCGGAATCGATCTGGGGCATTCCAGCACCAAACATATCCAACCTTGCCAGCCTCTCCAGAGATCAACCTGAACCCCCCGTCTAGTGAGAGCCCGGGAGCGGAATCGATCTGGGGCATTCCAGCACCAAACATATCCAGCCTTGCCAGCCTCTCCAGAGATCAACCTGAACCCCCCGTCTAGTGAGAGCCCGGGAGCGGAATCGATCTGGGGCATTCCAGCACCAAACATATCCAACCTTGCCAGCCTCTCCAGAGATCAACCTGAACCCCCCGTCTAGTGGGAGCCCGGGAGCGGAATCGATCTGGGCATTCCAGCACCAAACATATCCAACCTTGCCAGCCTCTCCAGAGATCAACCTGAACCCCCCGTCTAGTGAGAGCCCGGGAGCGGAATCAATCTGGGGCATTCCAGCACCAACATATCCAACCTTTTAGTCACCAAGCCAACACATGAGTCACAATAGTCAAAGAATTTAATAGTTATATATATAAAAGGAAAGAACTTTCAAGGATAAAATCTTTTCAGGTTATCTCCACTTCTAGCCCGGCCAAGGGGTACCCCTTCCACATCCTGGAGATGATATCCCCCGGACCTGAGCGCCTCATTTATAATATACGACCCTTCCCAATTGGGTTCAAGCTTCTAAAATGCTATCAACTTCTCGACAATGGATAGGGTAAAATAATCTAGGCATAACTCGGAATCTCATGAGAACGGGGCTCACAGAATGGGGCAAAATCGCAAGAGCGACATGATAAACAAAATCGGAAGCCTTGTGAAGCCAAAATCATAGTGCGGGCCGGGCCAAGCCTTATTGAGCGCACAATTCTTGAGCTAAATAAAAAGTACTAACACCGCCTATTTTGAGATGTAAATAACTTTCTTCAATGTTAAGTGTAAAACTGGCCATAAGATCAAGTAAAACACAATCTGTATGGTTCTTACCCTTATTTTTGAAAAGGACTTACCTTAAATAAAAAACTTAGCAGTAGCGTCTGCAATTTTACCCTTCTTCGACAAAAACTCGGTCAATAAAATATTTGGGCTAGTGATTAGCACATTTAACTTACTATCGTTTTAACATTATCTGATAGGAACACATTTTTATATTAGCACAAACCATCATGGTCAAAATATTTGATTGAAGCGGAGAAACACCACTCAACAACACCAAAAATATATCACCAAGTTTCTGGGATATGAATTGCATATGAAAAATGTAGTGAAAACAACGGTGCAAATGGTTTGTCAAGATAACACCAGGAAGTTGAGGCACGACTAGCGGCCCTAGTAGTTATGACATCTTATCTATCGCAAAGAATCAAACATACATGAGGCTATTGGGGTCACATTTTATAATAGAAGAATTAGTTAAGAAGAAAGAAGATAATACATATAAGCCCGAATATCAGGGTTTTAATAGAGTGTTGAAGCGGAAGTGAAAGTTTGTAACTGGAGATGATGAAGTTAAGAAACTTTAATTACAGTTATATCATGACGCTGGAATTGGTGGGCATTCAGGAATAACAACCACTTAATTGCCCAAACAACTCTATTATTGGAAGAAGCGCAAGGTCACCTTTCACGACTATATCAGTAAATGCAGTGTCTAGATCTCACTGGAAGGAAATAATCTTGGTTGTGGTAGACCATTTGAGTAAATTGACTCTCTCTATGACATTATGTCATCCCTACTTGGCAACAACCGTGGCGTAGAGCTTCCTGGACTTAACTGATACAAGAAAATAAAAGTTTTAAACACGATGTTAAAAGATGCTCACAAGAAAACTCTGAGATGACAATGTCTCCTCCGAAATGAGCATTTATCCGGTTGAAGAGAATTTGCATTTTCCATCTTACTAAAAAATGACATTGAACCACGAAACCTCTCAATGATTCACTTCACAGCATTAGTTGCTAGTACCAGATCTCTTCGTCTTACGTCTAGGATTTCTTTATGACGTATACTCGGCTTGTGCAAAAGTGAGTGTCGTAGGGGAGAAAAAATGGTATATACATTTTTCGGGATCACTTCAAGTAGAAAAAAGTTCAGAAGAAGATTGGCACGTAGAATATTTTCCGGAACCTCCCTCCTGAAGTCCGCGAACATCCTCAGTGTTACCACCTGCGGTGGCTCGTTGAACCCCTCGCCTTGATCCTCGCCTCCTGTCATGCCTGCTCTCTGGAACTTTCTTGGACCAGCCACACTCCACGCTCACCGCACCAAAATGTTGAAACCGATTTCTCGGTCTCTTGTGGAGTTCGGGGCCCTCACCGAGATGAGGGGCGGCTAGCCCTTACTGATCCCTCAGAGAAGGTAGACCGGAAACTAGGAAGATTGACTAAGACCTTAGTCACAGCGAGGAGGTCCCTCCACTAACCCGGAAGATCGTTGAGCGCTTCCCCTCCCAAGCCAAAGCTGAGACAAAGCACCATTGGGAGACTCTCTTGGCCAACCAAAACATCTAAAGGGAAATCCCAAACAGAATCCCCCTCCTAAAGGTGCTCTCTTGGGTCTATTTATAGCGTTCCTCATTCGGGCCGCCGATAGCGTAATCCCGACAAACAGTCTGACTATACGCAGCCCAAATGGGACTGCCGACAGCGTAACTCCGCCGTTCTAAGAGTTAATTAACTGACCCTTAAGGTCTTCCCGGTAATTTCACCTCGGGGTTCCAACGGGGCGGGTGGTTCGTGAAAACATCACTCGCCTACGATAAAAATATAAGCTACATAAGAGGGCATCACAGGCATTTTAATTTACAAGAGCATAAGCTTCATACTTCGGCACGCAGGCCGGCAAATATAAATAAATAAGCCCTTCTCGGGGCGGCACAACTTTGGGCTTAAATCCCGCAACCCCCTGCTTGGTACTGCGACACCTGTACGCCAACGTCTCGCCATGCGGTAGCAAACTGAACCTCGGCCAATTGAAGCAAACTGAGCTATATTGCCCACGCCCCTTTCCCGAGGCGGCAACATCTTATAAATACGAGCAAATACTAAATATCTTCCACGGAGTCTTCTCCGGGGTCCCCAGAACATCACCAATCCGGCCCCCACGTCCGGATGGGCTTCACACAGAAACATCACCAATCCGGTCTACACACCCGGATGGGCTTCACACAGAATGCCTAAACCCGTACTCACACTTCCGAGCGCTAATGTGGTTAATTTCGGGGATGCGCACATCAACCCGTCGGAGAGCACACCTCCTCCACCCGATGGTGGAGGGGAGCTTCCATGCAAGTATGAGAATTGAAGGCTTCACCTGCCCAAGTAGAAACATCGTTACCCTTGTAGCATGTATTTTGCCAGAGGCTCCTCGTCTAGAAGCCGTAGCGGCTTTCGTGCATAGATCTGGCCTCTACATGCCGAGTCTAGCCCCAAGTCGGCCACAGGAGAGGAGCTCCCGGACGATCGTGTTCCAAGAGGCCGCGGGAGAGAAGCTCCCGGCCGGATCTCGCCTCAGACGGCCACGGGAGAGGAGCTCCCGGCCGGATCTCGGCTCGGACGGCCACGGGAGAGGAGCTCCTGGCCGGATCTCACCTCGGACGGCCACGGGAGAGGACCTCCCGGTCGGAGCGAGGGTCGGCCTCCTGCTGTAGCTTGCGGCGAGACAGAGAGACGAAGGGGGAGTCGGGGGTCGGGCCTCCTCCTTCCTGGCGCGAGACAGAGAGACGAAAGGGGAGGGGGTCGGGCCTCCTCCTTCCTGGCGCGAGACAGAGAGACGAAGGGGGAGGGGGTCGGGCTCCTCCTTCCTGGCGCAAGACAGAGAGACGAAGGGGGAGGGGGTCGGGCTCCTCCTTCCTGGCGCGAGACAGAGAGACGAAGGGGGAGGGGGTTTGCGCTCCTCCTTCCTGGCGCGAGACAGAGAGACGAAGGGGGAGGGGGTCGGGCTCCTCCTTCCTGGCGCGAGACAGAGAGACGAAGGTGGAGGGGGTTTGCGGCTGCTCCTTCCTGGCGCGAGACAGAGAGACGAAGGGGGAGGGGGTCGGGCTCCTCCTTCCTGGCGCGAGACAGAGAGACGAAGGGGGAGGGGGTTTGCGGCTGCTCCCTAGAACCGAGAGAGAGGGGGGTCGGGAAATTAGGGTGGGCTCCCCTCAAGGGTTAGGGAAAGGGGGTTTTTATTAAAACCCTAGAATGGAAATGCTGTCCGCACCCCACTCGGCTACTTGCACACCAAAACCCGCTAAACGCACTCCAAACCTTCTACTCGCAGACCACGCCCCCGATTTGTTAAATATCAAAATATTGGGGGCGTTACACTCGGGTCCTGACTATCCGGGGAGGGTCCCATCCGACGGGTACGGGGTTGTACACTCCCCACCTGGGCGAGTACAGAAGACCTCCCCCACCTGGGCGAGTATAGAAGACCTCCCCCACCTGGGCGAGTACAGAAGACCTCCCCCACCTGGGCGAGTACGGAAGACCTCCCCCACCTGGGCGAGTACAGAAGACCTCCCCCACCTGGGCGAGTACAGAAGACCTCCCCCACCTGGGCGAGTACGGAAGACCTCCCCCACCTGGGCGAGTACCGAAGACCTCCCCCACCTGGGCGAGTACCGAAGACCTCCCCCACCTGGGCGAGTACAGGAGACCTCCCCCACCTGGGCGAGTACAGAAGACCTCCCCCACCTAGGCGAGTACAGGAGACCTCCCCACCTGGGCGAGTACAGAAGACCTCCCCCACCTGGGGCGAGTACAGATTTTCACCCCGTCAAAGGGCGGGAGCCGCTATCTGCAGCCCATTTCAGAAGGCGGGAGCAGCTATTCGCAGTCCATTTGGATTTGCCTATAAATAGGACCCCAAGGCACAAGTAGAAGGCACCTTCACCCCCCCCCCCCCCTATTGTGGGAGAGTACATTGCATGCCTCTCTTGTGCCAAGCTCAGCATTGGCTTTAGGAGGGGAAGTTCCTATATACTTCCGATTATGTGGCGGGACCTCCTCGCTGCAGCACGCGGGTCTTGTTTATAGGCAGGTTGGAGTGGTTTTGTATGCTCTCTAGCTTCTTATCACCATGTCTCACGTGGGTCGATCACTAAACGAGTAGCTTTTGGTCACCCCCAAGTCTCGAACAGTTGGACCGGTATCCAGGTTCCAACAGTCGCTAATACATTACTGGTGGTGTTTCAAACCCGTTCAGCAATTCAAGTACCCAGACAAACGGTTCAGATTCAGATTTAAGGGAATGTAATTGTACTGAACTTATAAATATGGCTCAATTAAGGAAGATAATATGCTCAGAAGGAAACAAAGGCTGATGAATCAATTCTACAGCTCTCTCAATGTCTTTCTCTCTAATATCCTCTCCAATCTCCTCTCTAGGTGTCCACAACTCCACAAGCCCTAATTTCATTTCACAAACCCACCCCTACGCCCGCCCGCCGACCCTAGCAGTCATTACATTGTATAAAACCGTGTGTTGTGGGGGGGGGGGGGGCATTTACCGGGACCTCCCCTCTAACTTTGCTAAATTACTGACAACACCCCTCTTATTTTCGTAATTACAAAAAGCTCCCCTAAAGTTTTCATTTCCTTACAAAAACCTCCCCTGGACTTCATTTCCTAACATCCATGAACAAAAATACCCCCTGGACACTGTTCACCGAGGGGGGTATTTTTGTTCATGGATGTTAGGAAATGAAAAGTCCAGGGGAGGTTTTTGTAAAGAAATGAAAACTTAAGGGGAGGTTTTTGTAATTTCGAAAATAAGATGGATGCTCTCAGTAATTATGCTAACTTATAGAGGGGGTTTGGGTAATTATTTATATATATATATATACACACACACACACACATATACAAAGTACGGCGAGACCGGATTTTGTCCGAACAAAATTCTTCTTTTCGGTGAGAGAAATAGTAGTCGATTATTTTCAGCTGACTAGTACATATGGGAGCAAAAGCGCATAGATGCATCATTTTATCTCCATTGCAAAAGATCAAAGAGTGTCAAAGAAAGGAGTATTCAAGATTTGGTTCGGCTAGATCAGATTAGGTCTGAAAGTTAAAAATCAAAACCGCAAAAACCGCAAAATGTACACCACACTAGAAGTAGGCTTGTAGTACAATCTGGATGTGATTGATAATTATTACTCTTAAAATCTTATTTTTGATAATTTGTTTTGAGTAATGTGCCAACTTTGAATAATTTATCTACAACTATTAGATTAATTTTTCATAATTTTTACCAAATACTAGTTATATTATATCTACATTTTTGCATTAAAAGTATTAGAAAAATTTGAGAGTAAAATAATAAGCACATACATAAAAACCAAAACCGCAATGCAAAAAACCAACTCCAAACAACACCAATGTCAAACCGCACCACACGATTTCGGTGCGATGCGGTTTTGTTCGGTCCCAAACCGACCTCTGACAGTGCAGTTGTGGTTTGGGCCAAAACCGCACCGTTTACAAGCCTAGACCAGGTTTTGCCTGAGAGCTAGTCCTGCGAGCCGCAGTTCAGCGAGAATAGTTCCTGCGAGAATAGGAGTACGCGAGATTTGGTTTGGCGAGATCAGGTTCTTCGCGAGAGCTTGTTCTACGAGCTACGGTCCAGCGAGAACAGTTCCAACGAGCTCTGGATCAACAAGGACAGTTCCAACGAGATGGCCTGGTCCACCGCTTTCAAGTGAGTTGCAGTCCAAGCAAGAACAGTTCTTGGGAGCTCGAGAACAGGAAAATTTGCTAGAGAGATAAAATCATCAAGCTCTGGTTGAGCGGGTGTTCCTTCGAGCCGCGGAAACAAATAAAAATTTGCAAGGCAATGCTTTGACGAGAAAGAGATATCTTTGGTCCAACAATGCATGAGAACAGGGGAAACGACAAGTAAACGGCGTGAGAAACAATCACGAGAGCAGCACAAAATTGAGAGCTCAGGCAGCACAAGAGCGAGATGTCACGGACTTGTCTCCTTGCAAGCTCCCGTGCGGCCTTAGCTCCTCTCTGCCACTCCGCGTAGCCACGCTAAGTCAGTCTCTCATGCAAGAACTAGGTGGTGATGAATAGAAGAGTGAGAAAACAACTCAAGAGAAAGCTCGCAAGTGAAAGAACTCAAAGAACTCTATTGCTTGTTCAAAACTTGGATGATCTACAAATGAGGAGGCCTTTCCCTTTTATAAGCCTCAAAGAGGTTTCCCTCCAAAGTACAGAAGATTCTAGACTCCTACTGTTCTAGATTATTCTCTACAAGATACATGAATATTCTAGAATTCTCCTCCATATTCTTATGTACAAGACTCCGAATTTCTCTGGAATCTTCCTGTGCCTTAACCCCAAAATGCTGATCTATGACATCTTACCCCACCTAGCCTGGTGTCGTCCTCGTCGCCTCGTGTTGTCGAATGATGTCCTTGAACTTCCACAAGTCTTCAAATGTCTCCCATATAGTCTCGGACTCTAGCAATCCCTTCCATTTGATCAAGTATTGTGTGCATGGTGACACACCTCTACTTCAAACCACACTTTTTGTGAGCACCTCTTCTATAGCTTTGTCAAAAGACTTGGTCACCACGGGAGGTGCCCTTTGAGATTCTCCTCTTTGAAGATCTTCATTATCCCCATAGTATGGCTTGAGCATACTCACATGAAACACCAGATGTAACTTCAAAGGGCTTGGTAAGTCAAGGAGATAGGAAACCTTACCCACCTTAGCCACAACCAGAAATGGTTCATCATATCTCCGCACCAAGCCTTTGTGTACACTACGCAAGGCCTTGAACTGCTGGGGTAAGAGCTTCACCATTACCTTGTCTCCCACTGAGCATTCCATCGGTCGTCGTTTTGCATCAACCCACTTCTTCATCTTCTTGCGGGCCTTCTCTAAGCATGATCTGGCTAAGTCAGCATGTTCCTCCCATGACTTAGCGATCTTCCAAGCACATGGGCTTCTTCCATCTTCTGTCATGGTGGCCAGCGTGTGCGGTGTGAGGGGTTGCCTCTCGGTACCAAGCTCGAATGGACTCTGGCTTGTAGCCTCACTCCGCAGCATGTTGTAAGAAAACTTTGCCACATCCATAAGCTTCGCCCAGTCCTTTTAATTCACACTCACAAAGTGCTGCAAGTAGCATTTCAATAGTGCATTTACCCTCTCGGTCTGCCCATCCGTCTGAGGGTGAAAGTTGGTGAAGTTCTGTAACATCCCTGATCTGCAAATAGAATATAACATGGGTCCGGCCGGGACCCCACGACATATAATATCCACAAAATCTAGAACGGTAATAATTGATACAAGAAAACATGCTAATAAAACTCAGAGTAAACAGAAACGGAAGCTAACCACAAGCCCAAAACAAAGGGGCCAGAATGTCCACATCAACAAGGAAAACAGTACTGAAGTGACACGGCCTTAATGCCTTACATGGCTTTCAAAAGAGGTACAGACAAACCAAAGGGCTACATGAAAAACCCCAAAAAAGAGAGAGGACCCTAGCCAGCTCCTCAGCAACCCATGGGCTCCGGCCCACTACACACCACTACGAGCTCCGCCACCTGAAACCAAGAACAAACAGGCAGTGCAACGAAGGTCAGCATGGGGCTGACCAACACAACGTAACGACTCCTCCCCCCGGCCATCCTAGCGGACTCCGGGGCGAGTATATCGCTCTCCTGCAAGTACGCACGCACACCAAAATATGCAAACAAGGAACAAAGGACCAAGAGTCAGGGGACACACTAAGCGTCACCCTTCAAACTACCACGCACGTGCTATGAACACACTGAAAGCATACGATCTAAACTTCAACGCCCAGTAAAACAGTACGACCGCGACTCAGTCAATCGTAGTGACAGAAGGGACCAAACCTACAACTGTCCTAGAGAATGGACAGAGGACCGGTTTGGGATAAACGGCCTACAACTGCCCCTTTGTGAGGTGGCAGAGGACTGGTCAGAAAATATACGACCTACAACTGCCTTTGACGTGGCAGAGGGCTGGTCAGAAGACATACGACCTACAACTGCCTTTGACGTGACAGAGGGCTGGTCAGAAGACATACGACCTACAACTGCCTTTGACGTGACAGAGGGCTGGTCAGAAGACATATGACCTACAACTGCCTTTTTGACGTGACAGAGGACTGATCAAAGGAAGCGCAATCTACGCACTAACGGGGATCCACCCGTCCAACAAAACCCCACAAAAATGTCATTCTACCGGGCCCAACACAGGCCCGCCTATGAACGGGGCATTCACGAATAAAGCCCACGAATTCCTACAATACTACGACGAATAACACGGGACATTCCCGTTCACGAACCAAGGGCTAATCGCAATGCGCATCACAGAAACATCACCGATCCGGGCTTGCCGCCACGGGTAGGATTCACACAGCATGCCTAAATCCAGACTCGCGCGTCGGATCACTAATGCACATTTATGCCGGGGACGGACACAATCGACCCGGGGGTTCGCAATGAACCGAGGGAAACACACATCGCATCCAATTGGAGGCGGGTGGCCCTCCTAAGCAAAGCAAAAGCAGAAAAACTACACCGGGGTCGCAATCCCACGCCCTGGCGAAGTCCCCGCTCTCCACCGCGTAGTGGGAGAGGGACTCTACATGCAGTTCACACCAACATACGCCGGGGTCGCAATCCCACGCCCTGGCGGAGTCCCCGTCCTCAACCGAGATGGTGTGAGGGGACTCTCATTGCACGAAACATATCCATAAGCACACCAACATACAGAACATACGGTCCGAAGACCGGGGGAAGAAATCGTTACCCTTGCAGAGCGTCGTGGAGACATCCGGGCGGTCGTAACGGCTGCCCTACCACGGATCTAGCATCGACTCGGCTCCGCACACGGTTCTCGGCAAAAGATCTCCTCTAGAGCCACGATCAAGCGCCAAAATAGCAAACCATAGACGAAGAAGGGTAAAAACAACCTCCTACTCCTCAGAAGATGCAGGTGGAGGAATGGAGTTCCGGCGTCTTCCACCTTTCTGCGACGGAAACCCTCGGCGGCGCTCCAATCGGCGCGAGCAGGACACCAGGTAGCCTGCAGCTCTCAACAAAAAGGGAGAGAGGGAGATCGAGAGAGGGAGAGAGGGGAAGAAGTCCTCCTCCTTCCAGTCGCACCCGCGAGAAATAGGGACTCGGTCGACTCTTCCTCCAGGCGACGATGGGGTGGCGCACGGGATCTCCTCTTTCCAGCCGCACCCGAGAGAGTGAGAGGGAGATCGGGAGAGGAAGGGGGGTTTCCTGTGCGGCGGCCTGCGCGAAAATGAGGGAGGGATCGGGAGAGGAAGGGGGGTTTCTTGTGTGGCGGCCTGCGCGAAAACGAGGGAGAGAGTGAGGGATCGGGAGAGGGGGTTTAGGTTTTAAGGGTTAGGTTAGATTTGCTAACCGCAGACAAGGCTGCTAACCGCACCCCTAAAGCTGCTAACCGCACCCCACTCGGCTGTTCGCACACCAAGCTCTCTATTTGCACCCCAAAACTCCTAATCCCAGACCACGCCCCAAATTTGCTAAATATCAAAATATTGGGGGCGTTACAATTCTCTCCTCCTTAAAGAAATTTCGTCCCGAAATTTATTCTTGGCCTCATCCGCAAGGAAAACACAAGTCAAAATTTTAAAACTGCGTGTGGGTTAAGGACCCACCATGATTTCGCTGCACTACTCTGAACTACATCATTACGAAGAAAACCCCATGATTTCAAACACACTGAAATACCAAACTAGGCCACGGATAACATTCGTACGACTTTTCAACCCCGAGGAATCATCCTAGGTTCGGACGTACAAACGTCAACGAACCTTTACATACAAAACCACAAGGAATCACCTGTCATATTGCTTATAACCGCAAAGCCTTACGAACTCTCATTTCCGTCACTCCATGGTCATTTCATTACGACGAGAAGAGTCACACTCTTCCCAAAATGAGGGACTTCTTCGACCTCTCATAGGAGAATCAAATCACTACATTGATTCCAATTCTTTGCGAGTTCACTCACACCTCCAAACACATTAAGACCGCAATTGTCCCGGAAGCCTTTAACTAACGGTAATCAAACTTGAACAACAGCTCTATTCAACACGTAAAAACACAACACCACCACTATCATTCGCATTTTGTGTAAGACACACACAAAAGAGACAGCTATGCCTGAGATATCATAATCTCAACAGGGCACTTTCACTTGGATTTTCTCTAGACTTTCATTCAACGCAACAACAAGCTCAAACAAATAAACTTTTCTAGAGGTTTCACTACATAGGTCATCACGACCATATAAGTTCACCTATACGATGATTTCAAGGATCATATCCTCAAACCATCAATCTCCAACTCACGGTGCATATATATTCTCGTATTATTGTACCAATAATTCAGTTTTGAACGAATTACCCTCAACCTTTCATAGGATAGACTAGCAACGCTTCACGGGTATTATTTGCCAAGTGTCATAAATAACAATTTCCATTCACCAACATGTTAGAAAATCAAACTCACAAAGGGTCATCACTACATAGCCACGCAATAAGAAAACACGACTAAATCGATATAATCATCTTTCACGCTAAGTCCACGATTCTTGCACGAATCCAAACATTGCACATGATAAACACGCATTTTGCTACCACAAATTTCAATTCTCGCCTATCAACTCACAACCTCAAATGAAAGATGTCAATATTTCATCATGGCTCCTTTACAGGTCAAAACAATAACTTCAACCGAGTCGTATTCATTACAATTTATTACGACTAATCCAACTCATACATAAGCAAATCATCAAACTGATACGGGCCTTAACCCATGCTAGCAAATTATGAGTAGCACTTACATGTTGCACTCTTTCTAGTGCCACCACGTACACATTTCACGAGTGACAATGCTCACACATTCCAAAGTCATTAACTACTACCCGAATTTTGTGTAACTCACACACAAAAGTGAGAACCTTATCCGAGATATTTCAATCTCGATGAGGCGTTTACTTGGGTTCAAATATGTACGAACCTCCGTACGAATCCTACCAAGCAAAACTACGAACTCCACTATTTGTAAACCTACTCATGATTCGAACTAAGTTGGACACGCGTCCAAAGATCAGGTTCCCAAACTAACAATCTCTAAACTCACGACAAATAAATATTATAGTATCGTGCCAACAACTCAACTTTGAAGGAGTCACTTTCAATCTATCTTGTGGTAGACTAAAAACTCTTCACGAGTGTGCTACTTATCAAGTAACACAGATATAAATTTTCATCACCCATACGTTACGAGGTCCGACTCGTATGCGGTATACGGTCACAACTACATCGTTACGCAACAATTAAATTTCAACTCGTCCACTATAATCACCATCCATGTTAATGCTTCACGAGCACTATGTACAAAACTACCATATCATCAAAAGTGGGCTTGACTCTCAAAGTCATACAAGAGAAAGATAAAACTCCAACGAGAATCCAAAATGAAGAGGGTATATGCTTGACACATATAACAAAACATTGCTCAAAATTGCGACTACACGCGCACACAAAACTCCAACGCATGTTTACCTTTTGCGAAAGGAGGGGACAAAAAATGTCATCACCACTGCTTCTTCAGGACTAAGCTCGGCACCCACGCGCAACGTGACCTTGACGGCCACAAAGAAAGCAGACAATAGTTGACTTTTGCCTCTTCCTTGATTCTCTTGAACTCTCAGCTTTGGATTCCTCACATGCATGTGCTTTTTTCGATTCAGCAGCCAGCAGTCTAATTCTTTCAAACTCCTCTTCCGACTCACTCTGCCCTAAGCGAAAAACAAGCTCCAAGTTGCGGGCAGCTTGAATCAAAATGGTGAAACTGATAGACGCTGTTGCACGCAATTTGATCTTCCAATCCTCACCCAAGCCTTTAAAGAAATATCGCGCTTTGTCCTCATCAGTCACCAGGACATGCTCAGCATAACGGCTCAATCGCAAAAACTCTTGGAGATAAGTCTCCACAGACATCTCCTTTTGCCTCAACATCAGAAAATCTTCTCGTAGTATAAGGCGGGTAGTCGTCGGAACGAAATGTTCCCAGAATGACGCCGCAAACTCTTCCACGG
Source organism: Dactylorhiza incarnata (assembly GCA_033032865.1). Classification (NCBI taxonomy): domain Eukaryota; kingdom Viridiplantae; phylum Streptophyta; class Magnoliopsida; order Asparagales; family Orchidaceae; genus Dactylorhiza; species Dactylorhiza incarnata. The sequence continues at coordinate 2,055,319 of JAWHQI010000284.1, read as the reverse complement.
GGATTTGGGACCAAGGACGTCGAGCAAAACATCCACGACACTCCTCTTGCCACCATCTCTTAGCCTCCCCAAAAAGTGCAAAGGAAATGACAGTGACCCTCAGCTCCGGCGGGACTCCTAAGGCCAAAATGAGGTCTTTTATCCATTCCAACCAATCTTGAGCGTAAGCGGGTGACTCGACATCGTTGAACAAAGGTGGATGGCAACTTAAGAAGTAAGTCACCCAATCGCGAGTCTCGTATGTTGCTTCTCCAACAGCAGACATGGGCGCAGATGCCACAGGGATCGGTGTCCCGCCAACAGTAGCACTGACACACTGCTCTTCCATCACTCCTATTTCAATTCCACCGGTTGCGGTTGTCTCCTGTAAGGGAGTGAGACCAACCTCTTCACCAATCACCTAGTAGAATGACGAAAGAACTCAGCAACACACACGACATTAAATAACCCAAACAACTAATCAGCATGCAAAGAACACTCAGGTCCTTAGTCACAACATCCAATGCATGGCTGCTACAACGGTCTTTGGGTCAGACTTTACACGAGACACCTTAACGACAACAGGGTTCAACACAAGCTGCTAAAACGATGTCAAAAGTAGTCACCACGCACGCAATCCATCATACGAAATACACAACGGCGTAAGATCATCAAGTCCAATACTAGACTTGAGCCAAACCTAGTGCTCTCATGACACTCACAAAAATAGGGTATACAAAACCCTGCAAACACACCTGGGCATTTACTTGTCCGGACAACCATACCAGAGTCTCGGGGACCCAAGTCACAGAGTTTACAAACTCAAGGCCAAACTATGGCTCCCTAACACAAGCATAGTGCACACAGGGCACCCAAACTAAAATTAGGAGTGTACACCTCCCAATTTCACTGAACCTCTTACCGGTCCGAACTCTCAAATCAAACTCACAGTCTATCTCATGTTTCTGCACAAAATAATAGATTTCATATTTAACTAAAAGAGCGCGACATAGGGGAGCATCCCGCAACTGTCCAAAAAGAGCGTGACGGGAATCCACCCATCCTTTCAATACTCTTCCTTGCTCATGAATCAAAATTCATCACCGCCATTAACATAGCGTGTCACTACTTAATCATCAATCTTAAGTGTGAATTTGTGCGCTCGCTTGCGCACATCGAGGTCACACCATCAAGCGTAGGGTAACACAAATGATTGGATGCCTCTTTCAATACATCACACTTAACTTCACACGACATAAATGTAATCCAACGATTCCAAATAATAGGTCGCCAAAGGTTTGACGCCATCTATAGTTATCTAATACCGTATCGGGTGAATCACTACAACAAATCTCATCTTAAAGACCATGACTTTTCATTCCACTAGTCATGTTCGCATAAGGGTAGCCACAAGGACTCTCAACATTTATCAACATACTAAGGTGGTCAACACCTAAGTTATGGAAACACCCAAATTATAGCGGCGACTCTTCTAACATTCACATTCCTTTACATTTAACTGCTCATTCTATTTTCCAATAACGTAATCCTTGGGGAAATGAAGGCCAAAAGCACTTCAGTCAGTCATTGTTAATGCTTACACATGTGAGACACATGATCTAGCAGTTATAAATAGGGGAAATCACTAAGCATGAGATGCTTAAATTCCCAAAAGTGCACGAAAACCGCGATTTTGGTCAATCCTAAGTGGACATTCTGCTTAAATTTAGTCATTTAGGCTCTTGCACTGTAAGTGCTCACCACCCGTTAAAAAGGGTTCGTCCCGAAACCTAAAGACTGTCGGATCACAAAACCTAAAGTCTGATACCAATTGTAACATCCCTGATCTGCAAATAGAATATAACATGGGTCCGGCCGGGACCCCACGACATATAATATCCACAAAATCTAGAACGTTAATAATTGATACAAGAAAACATGCTAATAAAACTCAGAGTAAACAGAAACGGAAGCTAACCACAAGCCCAAAACAAAGGGGCCAGAATGTCCACATCAACAAGGAAAACAGTAATGAAGTGACACGGCCTTAAGGCCTTACATGGCTTTCAAAAGAGGTACAGACAAACCAAAGGGCTACATGAAAAACCCCCAAAAAGAGAGAGGACCCTAGCCAGCTCCTCAGCAACCCATGGGCTCCGGCCCACTACACACCACTACGAGCTCCGCCACCTGAAACCAAGAACAAACAGGCGGTGCAACGAAGGTCAGCATGGGGCTGACCAACACAACGTAACGACTCCTCCCCTCGGCCATCCTAGCAGACTCCGAGGCGAGTATATCACTCTCCTGCAAGTACGCACGCACACCAAAATATGCAAACAAGGACCAAAGGACCAAGAGTCAGGGGACACACTAAGCGTCACCCTTCAAACTACCACGCACGTGCTATGAACACACTAAAAGCGTACGATCTAAACTTCAACGCCCAGTAAAATAGTACGACCGCGACTCAGTCAATCGTAGTGACAGAAGTGACCAAACCTACAACTGTCCTAGAGAATGGACAGAGGACCGGTTTGGGATAAACGGCCTACAACTGCCCCTTTGTGAGGTGGCAGAGGACTGGTCAGAAAATATACGACCTACAACTGCCTTTGACGTGGCAGAGGGCTGGTCAGAAGACATACGACCTACAACTGCCTTTGACGTGACAGAGGGTTGGTCAGAAGACATACGACCTACAACTGCCTTTGACGTGACAGAGGGCTGGTCAGAAGACATATGACCTACAACTGCCTTTTTGACGTGACAGAGGACTGATCAAAGGAAGCACAATCTACGCACTAACGGGGATCCACCCGTCCAACAAAACCCCACAAAAATGTCGTTCTACCGGGCCCAACACAGGCCCGCCTAGGAACGGGGCATTCACGAATAAAGCCCACGAATTCCTACAATACTACGACGAATAACACGGGACATTCCCGTTCACGAACCGAGGGCTAATCGCAATGCGCATCACAGAAACATCACCGATCTGGGCTTGCCGCCACGGGTAGGCTTCACACAGCATGCCTAAATCCAGACTCGCGCGTCGGATCACTAATGCACATTTATGCCGGGGACGGATACAATCGACCCGGGGGTTCGCAATGAACCGAGGGAAACACACATCGCGTCCAATTGGAGGCGGGTGGCCCTCCTAAGCAAAGCAAAAGCAGAAAAACTACACCGAGGTCGCAATCCCACGCCCTGGCGAAGTCCCCGCTCTCCACCGCGTAGTGGGAGAGGGACTCTACATGCAGTTCACACGAACATACGCCGGGGTCGCAATCCCACGCCCTGGCGGAGTCCCCGTCCTCAACCGAGACGGTGTGAGGGGACTCTCATTGCACGAAACATATCCATAAGCACACCAACATACAGAACATACGGTCCTAAGACCGGGGGAAGAAATCGTTACCCTTGCAGAGCGTCGTGGAGACATCGGGGCGGTCGTAACGGCTGCCCTACCACGGATCTAGCATCGACTCGGCTCCGCACACGGTTCTCGGCAAAAGATCTCCTCTAGAGCCACGATCAAGCGCCAAAATAGCAAACCATAGACGAAGAAGGGTAAAAACAACCTCCTACTCCTCAGAAGATGCAGGTGGAGGAATGGAGTTCCGGCGTCTTCCACCTTTCTGCGACGGAAACCCTCGGCGGCGCTCCAATCGGCGCGAGCAGGACACCAGGTAGCCTGCAGCTCTCAACAAAAAGGGAGAGAGGGAGATCGAGAGAGGGAGAGAGGGGAAGAAGTCCTCCTCCTTCCAGTCGCACCCGCGAGAAATAGGGACTCGGTCGACTCTTCCTCCAGGCGACGATGGGGTGGCGCACGGGATCTCCTCTTTCCAGCCGCACCCGAGAGAGTGAGAGGGAGATCGGGAGAGGAAGGGGGGTTTCCTGTGCGGCGGCCTGCGCGAAAATGAGGGAGGGATCGGGAGAGGAAGGGGGGTTTCTTGTGTGGCGGCCTGCGCGAAAACGAGGGAGAGAGTGAGGGATCGGGAGAGGGGGTTTAGGTTTTAAGGGTTAGGTTAGATTTGCTAACCGCAGACAAGGCTGCTAACCACACCCCTAAAGCTGCTAACCGCACCCCACTCGGCTGTTCGCACACCAAGCTCTCTATTTGCACCCCAAAACTCCTAATCGCAGACCACGCCCCAAATTTGCTAAATATCAAAATATTGGGGGCGTTACAAGTTCAACTTTGATCCAAACAACTTGAAAAGCTCCGTCCATAGCTTCCTTATGAAATGAGGATCTCGATCGCTCACGATGTTCTTTGGCAGTCCCCAATACTTCACCGCATGTTTGAAGAATTGTCGGGTCGTCTCCTCCGCGGTTGTATCCTTCACACTTGGTATGAAGGTTCCATACTTAGAAAAATGATCTACCACCACCAAGATAGATCCACAAGCTTCAGACTTGTGTAATGCGTTGATGTAGTCAAGCGTCACCGTCTCCCAAGGATACTATGGCATGGGTAATGGCTCTAAGAGTCCCGCCGGTTGCTTGTTCTCCATCTTGTCTTGCTGACAAACAAGACATGTCTTTACGTACAGCTCAATGCTTTCTCTCATCTTTGACCAGTAGTAGGAATCCTCCATCAAAGCTAAAGTGCGCTTTTGCCCTGGATGTCCAACCCACTTGGTATCATGGCACTCCTTGATCAGATCCTCCGCAGGTTTCCCCACTTTGGGATTTACAACCTTCTCCCTCTTGCGTAGAGCAATCCATCCTCTAACCAAAATCTCTTTGCTCGACCTTCTTTGGCTAGTTGCATGAGTTGCTTAGCCAGTGGGTCTTCCTCCATCCCACTCTTCATTTGCTCCAAAAGGTTGCTCTTCACCGTCGAGATTGCCGCTAGCTCTGCCTTGCGACTAAGTGCATCTGCCACAACACTGACTTTGCCCGGTTTGTGTTCCAAGACAAAGTCGAATTCCGCCAAGAAGTCCTGCCACCTTGCTTGCTTCGCCGACAATTTTTTTTTGAGTTGGAAAGTATGTAGTCGCCACATTGTCGGTCTTGATCATGAATTGTTCTCCAAGCAAGTAATGTCTCCATACTTGCAAGCAATGTATGATGGATGTAATCTCCTTCTATTGCACAATGTAGCACCGCTCTGCCTCATTTAACTTGCGGCTCTCAAAGGCAACCGGGTGTCCTTCTTGCATTAACACCCCTCCGATAGCAAAATAAGAAGCATCTGTATGCAGCTCAAACTTCTTAGAAAAATCGGGGAGTGCAAGCACTGGCTCCGTGCTCACCGCCTTCTTCAAATCTTCAAAAGCATGTTTGTTTTCTCCTTCTTGAATAGGTCCGTAAGTGGCACCGCCCTCTTAGAGTATCACATGATGAACTGTCTATAGTAGGTCACCAAGCTAAGGAATGATCGCAGCTCCGTCACCGTCGTTGGTGGCTCCCATTCGATAATCGCTCGTACCTTCTCCATGTCCATGTTTAGTTGGTCATGCCCAATGACATGCCCAAAGAAATACACCTCCTCTTGGCCAAAGGAGCACTTTGATCTCTTGACGTATAACTCGTTCTCCCGTAGCACTTGGAACACTATGCAGAGATGTTGTGCATGCTCCTTCATTGTGTCACTATAGATGACGATGTCGTTCAAGTACGCCACCACAAATTTGTCCAAGTACGGATGAAAGATTTGGTTCATTAGTGTGCAGAAAGTTGTGGGTGCATTGGTTAGGCCTAATGACATCACCAACCACTCGAATGATCTATACCTTGTCACACATGTAGTTTTTGGCTCATCTCCTTCGACAATCCGTACTTTGTAGTAACACTTTTACAATTCCATCTTCGTATATATCTTTGCACTTCCAAGTCGATCAAATAAGTCAGCAATCAATGGTACGTGATACTTGTTCTTGATAGTTGCCTTGTTCAACGCCCAATAATCCGTGCACAACCGCAAGGATCCATCCTTCTTCTTTTGAAAGAGTACCGGTGCGCCAAATGGTGTCTTCGACGGTCTGATCATCCCCGCATCAAGCAGCTCTTGTAATTACTTCCTCAATTCCTCGAGCTCGGGTGGAGCCATCCGATATGGCGCCTTCGCTGGTGGCATTGCTCCAATCTCTAGCTCGATCTTGTGATCTACCTCCATGCGGGGAGGCAACGTTTTTGGTATCTCTGTAGGCATCACGTCCTTGTTCTCCTCAAGGACTTCCGCAACAAGTAGATGCACTTCCTCCCAAGTTTCGCCCGCTTCCTCCTTCAAAGTTGCTAAAAAAGTAGGCTCACCTTTCTTAACACCCTTGGCTATTTGCATCGCAGATAGCTTCTTCGCTCCATTGCTTGGTGACAATTCTACCACGGGGACCATGCATGCTGCACCTTTCTCCATGATGCATACCGTGCGGCAAGTTGGCATGACAATTGCACTCACTGTATCAAAGAAGTACATGCCAAACACCACCTTGTGATCGTCCATCGCTGCGACCAAGAAGTTCGCTTGTCCTTTCCATGTTCCCAAGTGAAGGTCCACGTCGCGAGCCACTCCTGATAGCGTTCTCGCCTTCTCGTTCACGGTCTTGAGCCATCCATCGCACTTTGTCACTTGAATCCCAAACCTTCGAGCTTCTTCCCCTGTCATAAAGTTATGTGTCGCGCCCATGTCCACCAGTGCTTTGGTAGGCTTGTTTTTTATCATGGCTTCAACGTACATCATCCCCTTGCTAGCTTCGCTTGCATTCTTCTCTTATAAGTTATCATGCTGCGAGTGAACCAAGCTTTTGGCATTTGCTCATCATATGCGGTCCCTTGCATGGGTAGCATCCTCCTTTTGGAGTAAATCACTTTGTTGAAACCGATATCTCGGTCTCTGTGGAGTTCGGGGTCCCAAAAAAGGGGTGACCGCGCACTTACAACGCTCAAGTAAACGATCTAGACACAAGACTAGGAACTCGAAGTACAGATCCAAGGTCTCAGCGTGGAGGTCCCACCGCACATCCGGAAGACTAACTAACTCTTCCCCTCCTAAGCCAAAGGCTGAGCTAAGACACCTTTGGAGGTCTCTCTTGGCCGGCCAAAATCTCAGAGTCGACCCCTTCCTCTCCATAGGTGCACCTCCCTGGATCTACGTAAAGCCTTTTTTGTCCGGTCGACCAATATCGTACTCCCGCCTAACAATTTTACTATACGCAGACCAAATGGGGCTGCCAACAGCGTGACTCCACTGTTCCAGGAGACTATTAGCGAACCCTCAGGGGCTACCAAGTAAATTTCCCTCTAGGCTCCCACCATGTGAGGGGTCGACGGGGACTCTACAACAAAATCGCTTTACGGCGACGTTTTTTTATGTCTTTAGTGACGATTTCAAAGCGTCGCGATAGTTTTCGTGACGTTTATAAAAACGTCACAAAATCGTCGTGATTGCGCATGTCGCCGTAGCTCATTGCGACGCTTTCAAAAAAAAACGTCGTGATTGCCAGTTACTCTACTGCGACATTTTTTTTCAAAAATGTCATGATTGACAATTGTTCTATCGTGACACTTTTTAAAAAAAACGTCATAATAAGTAATTGCTCTATCGTGACACTTTTCCAAAAAATGTCGCAAAAGACGTTCATCCTACCACAACGTTTCTTAGCCAACGTCACCAAAGTCAAAACTGTACAACAACGTTTTTTTTTTCAAAAAAAACGTCGCAAAATATTATATTTTAAAAAAAATGAAAAGAAATTATGATAATACTTCTCAAATAATCTAAATACTAATCAAAATTCCACTAAACATTTACTTTTTATTTTAATTTAATTTTAAACATTCAAACACAAATAAATAAAATATTCAATAGCAAAGAGAAGTGTGTTAAATATTTATTATTTTATTAATAAAAAAAGGGTGGGAGATTGCTCAAACCCCTCAATACAGACTAATAGTACTTTCATCTCTAATTAAACTAAATACATGAAAAAAAAGTATCTATAAAGAAGAAAAATCTATGAATGCACATTCTTGTACATATTTGAGAGTCAACTGATGTCTTCTCCCCTCTTCTTTAGATAATATCCACTAACACGAAAATCAAACTACTACCTGCATCCCAAAATGCAAAAAATATGTTAAAAAACATTACTTGTATAGTAGTATCTCAGCACCAATAATTTAGTAAAAGAAAAGATTCGATATATCAAGGAGCTTCTAAGGATAGTGATAGCTATATGTTTTAGCATAGTGAACTAATTTTACATGCTTTCAATTAGTAAAAAATCATCAAACAAACTATATGCAGCAATGGGATATTAAAAAAATTGGTGGCAATTCATCAAACAGTTGATATGTGATTGCTAAGTAGTTAGGAGAGAAAGAGCTAGTTAGTAGACCGGTGTATGGATACTCAAAATTAACACATTTCAAGCATAGTGTAATTGTTTCAATCACCATAATGTAAACTATACATAAAACTCTAAGTAATCATGTTTTGTCAAAGTGATAGATTTTAAACTAAATATAATTAACAAAGCTAAATACTAAATTTATTATAAAACAAATGCACAAAAGTGGAAGGGGTTGCACCTGAAAGATTCATGTATTTGCTAATCTTCAGCACAAAGACTACTGCATTCAGATGAGTATTTGCTTTTATAAGAGCAATAGTAATAGATTATGAAAATTTATGAGCGAAACCTGGTCGGAGTGGAGCTCTCCAACAGTGTTGACCGATCTTGACAACAACAGCAGTAATAATAACCTACCAAAGAATGAAGGGATAAGGACTTAATACATGCACTAAACAAAATATATAGAGTTGGGCATGTCCTTTTTCAAAGTAGTTGAAATCTTCAGTTTCATAAGGAGTTGCATAAAGGGTTCACAAAAAGCTGGAAAAATATGAAGAGAACAGAAAAAACTAAGAAAAATGCTGACAAAGTAGAGATATGAAAATAAAAAATGCCAAGCGCATATATGCCTTTCATAGGAGCTTCTAATTAGAAAAAATGACAAATCCAATATTAAGAGGACTAAAAAAGCTGAAAATGTAAAAAAAAAGTGCTGAGTACACAATGCTGAAAAAAATTGCTGAGAACATGAAGAACCAACTAAAAAAATGCTGAGAAGGATAAATTAAAAAATGAAGAAGCAGCGAAAAAATGCACCTAAAGGAAGCTTGCAGCAATGGCAGAGCTTGTCGGAATCTCTCTACATTTCTAATCTCTCAAAAGTTCCATCCAGTCAAAAAATATTAGATATGTGCTAGGGAATGAACTAAAAGAAATAACAAAGTTCATATAGGCGATTCGGCTAAGAAAAAGCTGGAAAGAGCACACAAAAAGAGACAAAGCGCTGGAAAAAATGCAGAGAATAGAAAAAGCTAAGAAAAATGCTGACAAAGTAGAGAGCTGAAAATAAAAAAAAATGCTAAGCTCATATATGACTTCCGGGTAGGAGCTTCTAATTAGCTGAAATCATAAATCCAGTATTAAGGACTTACGAAGCTGAAAAAAAAAAGAAAAAAATGTGCTGAGAACACAAAATGCTCGAAAAAGTCCTGTAGTCAATGTTTGATTGAAAACTATTTTGTTTCCTGAATTTGAGTAAGATTTAGTTCCTAATTTGTTTGCCGTCCGTGAGAGGGAAGATGAACAACAGATATGATTAATGTTACTGTTTGTTTTTTTTGCTTCACAATTTTTTTTAAACCCGTGAAGAGGCTATCTGTTTTTTTTTTCTACTTGTGATGAGAGTAATGTCGTAGATAGGAGATTGGAAACATTTTGCTTGGTGTTTGTTTGTGGCTTCCAAATTTTGTAAAAACTGAACCTGAAAAGTTCTCCGACTGTGAAGAGAGGCGTAGCGAGGAGTTGTTCGGTGAAATCCCTAAATCCTTACTCTGAACCTGAAAATGAGAGTTTTGATCCAAATATGATGAAGAAAATAGTGAGAATATGATTACCTTGTTGAGTCCATGCGTAGGGCAGTGTTCTTCGTCGGTGAAGGGACGCGTAGCGAGGAGTTTGCGAGGGGGTCGGGGCGCGATCCATGCGGCGGAAGGCGGAGGATGGGCTCGCGTCGGCAAGAACTGGACAAAGGGAGGAAAGCGGAGGATGGGTTTGCGAGGGGACGGGGCTGTAGCGATGGGTTTGCGTTGGAGAAGGAGCAGTCGCTCTGCCGAGGAGGAAGCCCCCTTTTTTATGTTGGGAATCATAATAAAGACCGAAGATGGCGTGTGATAGTGGTTTTTTGGGAGGAACATTTATTGGGAGCGGCAAAATGCAGAGGGAAAACAAAATGACACATTACCCTATGGATTTTGAAAGTAAGAGGCCTTTTATGAGGGTATTTTAGGTAGAAGAAAGTTTCACCATAGCTACTTTGAAGTTCTCTTATATTATAAAGATAAAGATAAATTCCTCGGTTGGACAACACGGATGACGACCTTCGACACAAGTGCGAAATATTATTTAAAAATTGGGGCTAAAATATTACTCACGTATTAGGTAACTGATTACGGGTTAGGGGAGGAAATGAAAAAGCTAGGGCTAATTTACGGGTTAGGGGAGGAAGTGGATCGCCGGTTAGGGGGGAGGAAATAAAAAATTAAAAAAAATTCTAAAAGTGGCAATGAAAGTTTTGGAGGGAAACGAATTTTCCCTCCATAAATAATTTTATATTAAAATATTACATGAAAATTTTGGAAATGTATATTTCATTTGTACTTAAAAACATGTATTTTGTAACAAAATAATTCATTGTTATTTTTGCACCAACAAAAATAGTTGTTATTTTTGAACGTAAATGCAAAATTCATATACATAGGAGCATTTGATATGAGGTTATGATCTGTCATCTTAGACTTTGTTTAATCGACTCGTCATTGATCGATGCAGTTATTTTCATCGTTACGCAACTCATGATATTTACAATATTGGAACATTCACCTAACGCCTCATCGATCAATGTAAACATATTCTCCATACAGAAAGAAATATATATCTTGGTATGATATATTGCAGGGTATTCCATAACTAGTAACATTTGACAAGATCATTGAGCTACATGCCAAAAAATACATGGCTACATGATGTACGTATGTATGCTGACCCTAACAGTTATGTACGTTTGTGGAGACATATTTAATATCCACAGTGAACACATTCATATTATATATATATATATATATTTAATTACTTGTATCAAGCTTACGATCGAGATCGTCGCTATCATCAATATAACTTCACTACCATAAAAAATATCATTATATATTAGAACTTTAATAGAAGATCGTATGTTTTGATGACGCCGCGCTCACCGTCTGTCGCAGCCGTCTCCCGACCATAGGAGTGCGGATAGTCAGGTGTATGGTGATGGGTGTGCGCATAGCAAAATACCCTATCATGGCGATGCGCATAGCAAAATACCCTATCATGGCGATGCGCATAGCAAAATACCCTATCATGGCGATGCGCATAGCAAAATACCCTATCATGGCGATGCGCATAGCCAAGCGTATGATTATAGGTATGTGCATAGCAAAACATGCACCCCCATCATGAGAGTACGGTGTGTGCATAGCCAAGCGTAGTACGTAGTACGTTATGGGTGGTGCTCATAGCAATTAAATACCCCATCATGGGGGTGTGCATAGCCAAGCATATGGTTATAGCGCATAGCGAAATACCCCATCGTACATGCATGCATGGGGGTGTGCATTCATATAGTTATGTGCGCATAGCAAAATATTCGGCCATCATGGGGTGCGCATAGCCCCAAGCGCATAATTATGAGTGCATGTGTGCATACAAACTACCCATAACATTGGAGTACGCACATAACCAAGTGTATGGTTATGGGTGTGTGCATATAGATAAGGCTGATATAGATCATCAACTTAAACATGCATAATGTGCGTCGTATACGTACTTCATGATGTATTTCATGCATCATGCTGAAACATGACTTGATTCATGTTCAATCATTTGATAAATGATAACTATATCACTTATATCCCTTTTAACAAAAGATCTTCTGAAATGTTTAATAACAAATTTTGACAGAAAATCATATGTTTTGATGACGTTTTTAAAAAAAAATCGTCACGAAAGATAAACATGTATGATGACGTGTTTTCATGCAAAGCGTGGCTAATGCTAAATTTTTATATTAGCGACTTTTTAAAAAAAAAATTGTCGTTAAATGTAAACGAACGACGACGTTTTCAAAAACGTTACAATAAAAACATTACTTTAGTGACGTTTTAAAAATAATCGTCACAAGAGCTCAACACGTATGGTGACATTTTCCCTAAAAAACGTAGCAAATGCTATTTTTTTGCATTAACGACGTTTATGAAAAAAATCGTCGCTAAATATAAAACTAACAGCGACGCTTTCAAAAACGTCACAAAAAAAAACGTCGTCGTAGAGACTATATCTTGTAGTGACTCCACTTGACTACAATTGAAAAGATAAACAAAGTACATGCATCACAGATTACAGGAATGTGAATTCCATACTTCGGCACGCAGGCCGGCAATATAAATAAATAAGGCCTTCTCGGGCCGGCACAACCTTGGGTTTAAACCCGCTATTTCCTGCTTTGTTCCGCAACACCTGTACACCAACCTCCTGCCAAGCGGTGGCAAGCTGAACATCGATCAGCTACAACGGGCCAAAGCCTATCGACCCTACCCCTTTTTTGGGATGGCAATATTTCGCCCATGCAAGCAAGTAGTATGCAACTTCCTCGGAGTCTTCTCCGGGAACCCCAGAACATCACCAATCCAGATTGACATATTCGGATGCGCTTCACACAGCATGCCTAAATCCGTACTCGCGATTTCGGACGCTAATGCAATTACAAGCGGGGATGTACACATCGACCCGTCGGAGCGCACTCTTCCCCACCTGTCGGTGGAGAGGGGCTACCATGCAAATATGCTAATTAAGGGCTTCACCTGCCCAAGAAGAAAAGTCGTTACCCTTGAAGTGTGCTTCGGAGGCATAGGTTGAACACCACGGATTTGGTTTCCGCACACCGGTCCGAGCTCTGAAATGACCACGTGAGTTCTTCGCCGCACTTGGCTGGCCAAGCTCCAACTCCACCGCCGTGCACACAGCGACACCCAACCAAAAGGGGTCGGCCTTCTCCTAGTCGGCTGTGGCTGGGACAAAGAGAGGGGGGATGGACTTTGCTGCCCTTGCACCAGGTCGACAGGGAAGAGAGGAGAGGAAGCTCTCCTTGCTCCAGGCCGACGGGGAGGAAGAAGATAGGGCTCGGGGAGGGAGAGAGAGGGGCGACGGAAGAGAAGGAGGAGAGGGCTCGGGCTCTCCTTGCACAAGGCCGACGACGAGAGAGGGAGGAGGAAGGCTCGGGGGCGGCGCTTCCCTAGTCCAGGAGGCGGCGAGAGATAGAGAGATCGGGGGAGGGGTGATTGAGAGGGAGGGAGATCGTGAGGGGGGGTTTGCGTCTGCTCCCAAAAAGAACGAGAAAGAGGGAGGTCGGGGAGGGCGATCGGGCCTGGGAGGGGGAGGGGGTATTAGGGGTTTTATTAAAACCCTAGCCCATCCCTGCTATCCGCAGACCGTGCTCCTAACCGCACCCCAAACGCCACTATTCGCACCCCAATCAATGCTAACCAATCACAAGACACCTCGGGTCCCAGCTATCTGGGGAGGGTCACACCCGACGAGTATGGGGTTGTACACAATCCCCGCTCTTTGCGAGCGTGCCCCACGCTCGGAAAGAAATGTCCAACCCCAAGTATTCGGCGGGTGGGAGCCGACCCGAAAAAAATGGGTATATAATCATATGAATGATGATTCTTCTCTTTTTTTTGTACTCATATTTGTCCTGATGTGACAACCTTTCCCTTTGTTGCCTTTAAATGATCAATTTGGTTGTCAAAAACCTTGGTTATACACTATGCCTTCTTTTTTATGGTAGAAACATTATGCCTTTCATGTTCTCAAAATGTCATGCAACTTAATGTCTATCAGCAAGCAAACTCATAATTTAGATTGCGGTTATTTTTACTATTGCATATCGTGTTATTCAGGAATGGGCATCAGGGATGATTGACATTGCTGAGGAAAAGAATGCTCACTATTATCTATAATGATTACATAAACAATCATGCATTGAAAATTTAAAATGAATCTGATTTTGTTTCTAAAACTAATCAAATAATGTTGTGTCATTGTAGGATTCATTATCTTAAGTTTCTATTTTCAAAACTATTCTTAAAGGGCTTCGATTGTCAGTGAGAACTATCAATTTATCAAGCATAACGAATCCCTTATATGCTAAAGCCCTATATTGAATCTCATCCTTTCTCAAACTGTCATCCGAGAGGTTTACCCGCTCTGCCGGTTAGATGAGAGCCCGAACAACGGAACCATCACAGAGCCGAAACCAAAGAGCCTCCACGAGAGGTCAATCTGCCATTATAAAGAACTTGTCGGCTAGGTGAGAGCCCGATTAGCGGGTCTGCTCGGGGCCAACTACCTTTGGAACCTGCCACCGAGTGAGCCTACGGCCCTGCCAGCTAGATGAGAGCCTGATCAGTGGGTCTGCTCGGGGCTAACTGCCTTTGAAACATTCCACCGAGTGAGCCTACGGCCCTGCCAGCTAGATGAGAGTCTGGTCAGCGGGTCTGCTCAGGGCCAACTGCCTTTGGAACCTGCCACCGAGTGAGCCTTCGGCCCTGCCAGCTAGATGAGAGCCTGGTCAGCGGGTCTGCTCGGGGCCAACTGCCTTTGGAACCTACCACCGAGTGAGCCTTCGGCCCTGCCAGCTAGATGAGAGCCTGGTCAGCGGGTCTGCTCGGGGCCAACTGCCTTTGGAACCTGCCACCGAGTGAGCCTTCGGCCCTGCCAGCTAGATGAGAGCCTGGTCAGCGGGTCTGCTCAGGGCCAACTGCCTATGGAACCTGCCACCGAGTGAGCCTTCGGCCCTGCCAGCTAGATGAGAGCCTGGTCAGCGGGTCTGCTCGGGGCCAACTGCCTTTGGAACCTGCCACCGAGTGAGCCTTCGGCTCTGCCAGCTAGATGAGAGCCTGGTCAGCGGGTCTGCTCGGGGCTAACCATTCGTTCTGAACATTTTTATACTTATCCTATGAACTATCCCCCATGTTAGTATTCTCACCTGGTGATGAGATTGTATAAAGTATGATTCTCCCTCACGAATGTGACACCCGCATAGACATGATTTCTTAGATGGATAATGGTGATTTTATAACATTGTTTGAGCGGAAAGATATCCTAGAAACATACTTAATAGCCCTGTGATTTAATTTCTCCATATTAGGACTATGATAATGAACAAAAGGACAACTGAAACTTCTAGGATAGGTATTTGGTTGTATACTCATAGGACATTTAAAACCCAAAATTCTAGATGGAAGATCAATTGTAAGATGAGTAGTAATGATGGCTTCCCCAATATGATTTAGACACATGAAAGTAGAAAGTCAGTCTTGGAAATAATCTTTAATACCTAAACTTTGTATTTTACCACCAAAGTGACTTCAGATCATAACAATTTGTAAGAATTATACCAACAAAAAGTATATAGGTTTAAGGAAAATCGAAGTGACCCTGATGCTACTATCACTAAATGATACAAACCAACGAGCTCCACTTACATTTGAGTATTAGATGACCCCCAAATGTCTCTGAATTAAATGAAAAGGGATAAATCTTATTTTATTGCCAATAGAAAATTAATATGTTTATACAATTATACTTAGCATGCTCACACACAACAATAACAACACTCAAGCCTTTATCCCACTATAGGGAGGGTTTGCTACATGGATCTTTTGTCTCCATTGTGTCTATCTCTAGTCATAACCTCACTAATGCTTAAGTGCATCGTGTCTTGCCGTATAGTTTCATTCCAAGTCTTTATTGGTCTACCCCTCCCTCGGTTATCATGTGATGCCTAACTGGTGCCTCTAATGGTCCCCTTTACACATGATCGAACCATCTTAGTAGAACTTCTCACATCTTCCCGCGGGTGTCAACGCATGACCCTGGTCGTCACTTAGTTCCCCTTCTCTAGCCATGATGTTCGCTTGAGTTCTTCTGTGTTAGTCACTCTCCACGCTCACCGCACCATAATGTTGAAACCGATATCTCGGTCTCTGTGGAGTTTGGGGTCCCAAAAAAGGGGTGACCGCGCACTTACTACGCTCAAGTAAACGATCTAGACACAAGACTAGGAACTCGAAGTACAGATCCAAGGTCTCAGCGTGGAGGTCTCACCGCACACCCAGAAGACTAACTAACTCTTCCCCTCCTAAGCCAAAGGCTGAGCTAAGACACCTTTGGAGGGCTCTCTTGGCCGGCCAAAATCTCATAGCCGACCCCTTCCTCTCCATATGTGCACCTCCCTGGATCTACGTAAAGCCTTTTTTGTCCGGTCGACCAATATCGTACTCCCGCCTAACAATTTTACTATACGCAAACCAAATGGGGCTGCCAACAGCGTGACTCCGCTGTTCCGGGAGACTATTAGCGAACCCTCAGGGGCTACCAAGTAAATTTCCCTCTAGGCTCCCATCGTGTGAGGGGTCGACGGGGACTCCACTTGACTACGATTGAAAAGATAAACAAAGTACATGCATCACAGATTACAGGAATGTGAATTCCATACTTCGGCACGCAGGCCGGCAATATAAATAAATAAGGCCTTCTCGGGCCGGCACAACCTTGGGCTTAAACCCGCTATTTCCGGCTTTGTTCCGCAACACATGTACACCAACGTCCTGCCAAGCGGTGGCAAGCTGAACATCGATCAGCTACAACGGGCCAAAGCCTATCGACCCTACCCCTTTTTTGGGATGGCAATATTTCGCCCCTGCAAGCAAGTAGTATGCAACATCATCGGAGTCTTCTCCGGGAACCCCAGAACATCACCAATCCAGATTGACATATCCGGATGGGCTTCACACAGCATGCCTAAATCCATACTCGCGCTTCCGGACGCTAATGCAATTACAAGCGGGGATGTACACATCGACCCGTCGGAGCGCACTCTTCCCCACCTGTCGGTGGAGAGGGGCTTCCATGCAAATATGCTAATTAAGGGCTTCACCTGCCCAAGAAGAAAAGTCGTTACCCTTGAAGTGTGCTTCAGAGGCATTTGTTGAACACCACGGATTTGGTTTCCGCACACCGGTCCGAGCTCTGAAATGATCACGTGAGTTCTTCCCCGCACTTGGCTGGCCAAGCTCCAACTCCACCGCCGTGCACACAGCGACACCCAACCAAAAGGGGTCGGTCTTCTCCTAGCCGGCTGCGGCTAGGACAAAGAGAGGGGGGGGATGGACTTTGCTGCCCTTGCACCAGGTCGACGGGGAAGAGAGGAGAGGAAGCTCTCCTTTCTCCAGGCCGACGGGGAGGAAGAAGATAGGTCTCGGGGAGGGAGAGAGGGGCGACGGGAGAGAAGGAGGAGAGGGCTCGGGCTCTCCTTGCACAAGGCCGACGGCGAGAGAGGGAGGAGGAAGGCTCGGGGGCGGTGCTTCCCTAGTCCAGGAGGCGGCGAGAGAGAGAGATCGGGGGGAGGGGCGATTGAGAGGGAGGGAGATCGTGAGGGGGGGTTTTGCGGCTGCTCCCAAAAAGAACGAGAAAGAGGGAGGTCGGGGAGGGCGATCGGGCCTGGGAGGGAGAGGGGGTATTAGGGGTTTTATTAAAACCCTAGCCCATCCCTGCTATCCGCAGACCGTGCTCCTAACCGCACCCCAAACGCCGTTATTCGCACCCTGATCAATGCTAGCCAATCACAAGACACCTCGGGTCCCAGCTATCTGGGGAGGGTCACACCCGACGAGTATGGGGTTGTACACTCTTGATTACCCAATATGTGTCCTTTTCATAAGGATTCTGATCTCCCATGGGTGGTCTCTGTGACCCTGGCCCTTCTCCCCTATCTTTTGTGTGGTCATTCTTGTAGCCTTTCTTTGTAGCAGTATTTGATGACCTTTGAAATTCCGTCATCGCCTCGGCTGCCGCAATTGCTTCATCAAGCGTCTTGACATTCCTTCAATGCACTTCCCGCTTCACCCAATTATGGAGAACATCTTTGAAGTTAAAAAGTTGATCGTCCTCGGACATACCTGGTACCATTAACATCAAGGTTTGGAACTCTTTCACATATTTCGTGATTGAACCCTTTTGCTTGAGTTCCTTCAATTTCTTCTTTTCCTCGTTCGCCACATTCTCGGGATAGAAGTGTCTTTTGAGTTTGATCTTGAACTTTTCCCAAGTGTCCAGGTTGCATGTACCTCTTTTGATATCTGCAAGCTTCCATTGCCACCAAAGAGAAGCACTATCTGAAAGATAGTAGCTTACAGTTTTTACCTTCAACGCTTCAAACGTAATGTCGCATCCTTCAAAGTAGACCTCAAATAGATAAAGGAAGTGTTCAACTTCCTTTGCATCCCTATTCCCCGAGAAGGATTTTGGCTTAGGCACATCGATCCTTGGGTTTGCCACAACCCAACCATTTCCCCTATTAACAATGGCCTTCATGCACAAGGCCAGTTCTTCCTCTAATTTGGCGATTCGCTCCTCATAGTCATCCCCAAGCTGATCACACCTTTGAGTAAGCTCCGCATTTGAAACAAAGGCAGGCATGGACTTGGGCCTTCAACAAGTCCAGCTCTCTGCAAGCCAGTAACACATGCTTGACGGCCTCTAGTTCTCTGCGAACATTTAAGTGGTCCTGCTCCGTCGTCGTCATGCGCTTGTCCCAATCCACCAACACGAGATCCAAATGTGCTTCCTCGCGAGATTTGTTTTGGCTTCGCTTCTTCTTTTCAGATTGTTGCATGGCGTCCCTACCGTGCTCCTCCATGCTTGAGTTTCCCATTTCACCAGTCATCTAATCTTCTTGTGCACCAACCACGAACTTGAGTGAACCTGGCTCTGATACCAACTGTCATGGACTTGTCTCCTTGCAAGCTCCTGTGTGGTCTTAGTGTTGGAACATGGTTTTCTGCATCTCCTAGGTTTGAGAATAACAAATCCTACGTGTATTTGATCATGTGTGTTTAAGTGTGCACGAAACAAGTCCATATGAATCAAGGATAACATAAGAAGGTTGCCCCCAAATTTGAAGCCAAAATTCCAACATGTACACTAGCGTCGGCGGTAGCACCTAGCGCAGGCGCTAGCTCTGATTAGAGCAATTTCGGGAGCTGTTTTAGAAGGCGCTAGCGTCAGGCGGTAGCAGATTCGCTATCTCGGAGCACTTGAGGAATGTCTGGAGGCTTTCCTTGGATTGAAGATACGCACGCGGAGAATGTTTCCTAATCCAGCATAGCGCCGGCGGTAGCCCTAGCGCAGGCGCTAGCTCGAAGACTATAAAAAGGACCCCTCTCCTCCCATTTTCAACACACAAGTTTGAGAGAGGTTGAGTGCTAAAATTCGAGAGCCTTATTCTGCCGAAAAGTGATCTCCCACCAAAGTTCTGTGAATTTCTGAAGGAGGATTTCTTCACGTCAGATCTGAACGAGGACCGCTTCAACAACGCTTATTCTACAGCGGTTCTTCGTCTCCAACTTCAGAAGTTCTTCAAGAGGGAGTTTTTAATATTGTTGTTCCTTTCATTCTTAAAATTGCTTAGTAAATTCGCCTCATGCTGCCGACTAGGTCTGAGTAGGACTTAGGGCAGAAATTCACCTTGTGTTGGCGACTAGGTCTAGGGTGTAGATCTAGGGGGTGCTCGAGGCCGTGTCCGAGGGAGGATTGACTAGAGTGGTTTGAGGCCGTAACCGGGAAGGATAGGTTAAAGCCACCGGTTCGTGGGGATACGAGTCGGGATAGAAAATGAAAAAGACTTTTACTATTCGCCTTCGATTTCTAGCGTTATAAGAAGTCAAATTTTGTAATACTACATTTCATATTATTAAAATCATGTCTCTATTTTATTTTACTTAATTTGTCTTTGTTTTGCACTATCTCAATCTTCTAATATTTCAAGTATTTCAAAATACACCAAAAGTTTTACAACCCTTATTCATCCCCCCTCTAAGGGTGCCTACCGATCCAACACTTAGCTCCTTCTTGCCACTCCGCGTAGCCAAGCTAAGTCAGCCTCTCCTGCAAGAACTAGGTGATGATGAAGAGAAGAGTGATGAAACAACTCAAGAGAAAGCTCACAAGTGAAAGAACTCTATTGCTTGTCGAAAACTTGGATGATATACAAATGAGGAGGCTTTCCCCTTTTACAGGCCTCAAAGAGGATTCCCTCCAAAGTACAGAAGATTCTAAACTCCTACTATTCTAGATTATTCTATACATCTCTAGTATGTACAAGATACATGATTACTCTAGAATTCTCCTCTATCTTCTTATGTACAAGACTCCGAATTTCTCTGAAATCTTCTTGGGCCTTGTTGCGGGTCGCTGAGGGCTCTTGGTAGACCGGTTTACTTGAACCACCTTAGCTCGAGAGCGAACCAAGCGCGCAAACAGTCAATTTGAGATTCGTTGAGAACACTGGGACGTTTTAACGTGGAAAACCCGGAAAGGGTAAAAAACCACGCGGCCGGAGCTGTGCCGACCAAACTTCACTATCTTCTGAGGGTTACAATCTGGTACTTAGAACTCGAGCGCAACAGGCCGCTGCTCGTCACAGTAAGAGAGAGAGAGAGAGAGCTCCGAGGGTGACAGACCACCTCTCAGAAAAAACTAAGTCTTTTCTCCTTTTGAGAAAGACGAAGAACGAAAACGAGAAGGCTCCGGAGAACAAAAGTGAGAAGCTGTGTCGTCTTTCGGGACGAAGGAAAACTTCAAGTCCACGAAGGATATCTTCAAGCTCCGAAGGAGAATTCCGCAAAAGTCTGCAAGGAGCTCTCCCGGGTGCAGAAGGCAAGGTCCCTTGAAATGAAGCCCTGGGGCTCCTTTATAGCTTTGGCCGGGGCAGTCTGATAATTCCGCCATTTGTAACTTCCATAAATACTTGGCGGGCGAATCATATTTTCTGGTTCGGGGCACACGGATCGTCATTTTTCGGAAATGACCACATTGCCCTTCAGGCAGTTCGGGCAGTTTTGTTGGAGGCAAAAAAAAGCGACAAGCTGTTCCTGAAATCTGAGAAACTGGAAAGATAAGAAGTGAGCATGCTGAAAAGACAAAATGTGAGCACGCCAAAAAGACAAAAAGTGAGAAGTCAGAAAGACAAGAAGTGAGCTGAGCGCGCTCAGAAGCGTTCTGAGCGTGCAACGAACGGAGAAGCAGTCTACGCGACTGGGGAAGTGTTTTGAGCGCGCGTGAGCGCGGAGGCGTTCTGAGTGCGTTCAGAAGCGTCTTGGGCGCGCGTAAGTGCGGAGGCGTTCTGAGCGTGCTCAGAAGCGTTCTGAGCTTGCGTGAGCGCGGAGGTGTTCCTCCCACTTTCTCTTACCAAAATAGTGGGGGGAGTGGTGCATGTGAGCAACCGTCGCCTGGCTTTCTTATAAATGAGAGCCTATGATACGAGCCCCTAACAGGCCTTAACCCCAAAATGTTGATCCGTGACAGAGAGCTCAATTGGTCGGGTGATTTAGGCAAGAAGAGCCTTCAAGAATCCAGATGCTCCGATAGCATGTGAAAAAAAAGCCGAAAGAATCTTATTTCATCAAGTCAACTTAATACAAGAACATGAACACTTATTTATTGCAATGACGAGTCATACAATCATTTCATTCAGAATATGGGACTAATACCTATACAAAATGAAAAGGCTCTTAATGGGCCATTGATAATGGGCCATTACATTGGGCTTCTATACACAGTCTTCATCTATACTATAATACTTTCCATTTCAATTGTGGCTTGAAATCAATGAAAATTTTCATTCGTATATCAAATTCGATGTTTTCTTCGTGAAGATGAAGAGTAGACACTTCTTAGGCTCTCTTTGGGGCGGCGTCGTTCAATTCCCGGTAAAAACGCACACACGCCGGTGTGCACTATTTGAACGGCGAGTCCGTCTTTCTTGTCAAAATTCAGACGAAGGAAATGGCTTCGGTTAGAACATTCTGAACGGCGTGTCCGCCTCTCTTGTCACTCCCATTTTTCTTCCTGGACAATGGTACTCGCATTACTGCTCAGAGGTAATCTATCGCTGAGGTAATCCTTCGCAAGGCTGCTCAGAGGTAACCTAGTCCTAATCCAACGATGAACGGCGCACGCTGCCCTTCCGTTGGAGGAAACGTTCCCGCTGTCGGCTTCGGATCCGTATAATCGGAGTCCTTGGCTGTTATCTATTTCTGCCCACACCTTGCAATTTAATGTGTACTATTATTTAGTTCCCATCCCATAGGTTGCTATCAAGGATTCTCTCGGTTTAGCTAGTTTTTGTAACCTAGATGAATACTCAAGATCCTCTGTAATATGTGAACACTCCTGCTTTCTGTGTTCATTTGATCCACAGTATTTAGGACTACGATCTGCACTGTGTTTGTGTCATTTTGTTCTTTTTTTCTTTGATGGGGTTCATTTGATCCATTGTAACCTTTTTTAATTGTGTATGCAGATGCAGAGATTTTCATTTGAATCAATAATTCTTATTGCATTAGGCTTTCTCTGATGTTTGCAATTAGCTGTTGGGATTAGGTTTGTAATAGACAGAGAGCAATGCTTTTTGCATCAAGCTCGTCATCAACTTTTGCTTTTTCTTCAACCCCCATTTTTTTCTTCCAGATTCTTTTTTCTTCTCAAATCTTATTCAGCTTTGCATCGATGACTGGTTAACCAAGCACAGGATGACCGAGAATAGCACATCCTGCAAATTTGTTTTTTCCCGCTTTTTTTCTTCCCAGATCTTTACTTGAGAATAGCATATGTTCTGCAAATTAGTTTTTTTTTCTTCAACCCCAGTTGGAATGCATCATCTTGCTTTCGAAACTATTAATTTGGGAATGAGATAATATAAAATTGTTATGTCTTGTCTGGCTTTTGGCTGATTTTCTGAGGTGTTGCAATGCAATGAGCAAAAAATTTATTTTATGAGGTTATTGGATTTGGAAAATATTATTGTACAAAACTATGTTTTTACCCAAGAGTTTATTGACACTGCTTTTCAAACAACTGTGTAAACGGAGTTTTACTCAAACAATTTTAAACTGCAAACTTCATTTTTCACGGACAGCTCTATTTTCAAACTTCATTTAGACAAACGCATCCTAAGATAGAATGATTGCAATCCATTAACACAATCATTGAATGTGGAGTAGAGATGTCAAAAATTGACAAAAACAAATCAGTGGATCAAATCTCAACAGAACCTCGATTGAAAGCAAAAGATACTAGCATGCGCAAAGCCAAACATTCTTTATGAAATTGGATAGATTGGCTAAAAGGAGATAACGCTAGAATGCCGCTGAGAGGATTTTTCTTCGCATCTAAAGTACTATCCTATGTGCTCTTATGCACTTGCTCGACTGATACATCATCCACATAGTTATCCAAGAAGCAAAAACACCATTACTCTCTACTTTTGGAACATAATATGTTGCAGCATTACCAGGCAAAACACCAAGAAGCAATTTGATTAGAGAGATTGGTCAAAATATGCATCCTAAACTTGGAAAAAGATACCTGGTCAATGATTGCATTTTAGCTTTAAGTTCTCCTCCAAGAATCAAAATTCAATTTTTACTCAAAATTTTGCAACTCTACTCAAATTGATAGCATAAACACAATTTTTACTAAGGTTTTAAGATAGTAGACCTTGGCTAGCCATGATCAGCTGCATATCTCAACTTAATAAGCATAAAACATCATATAATTCTCAAACATTACGGAAATAACATTTAATTGATGCTGAGATTATATTCTTTTATACAACTACCTATTGTATTTTTATGTAGTTGCACCAGTGAAATAGTGTTTTTTAAAAACATATAATGGCATATATAAATTAAAATATTTATTAAAAATGTAAATAAGCATAAACATTTTCACGCAGCTGGAAGCAACAGTGCCAAGATTACCTTGCAGCCAGGTAATGGCCTGCGACAAAGTTTCAGTGAGGCAAATCATCGAACACCTGCTGATCCTAACCGACTCGAAGCCACCAACCTGATACAAAAACTAAGCGAACATTCACGGTCAGAACTCCGATGCATTTCGCAATGCGGAGACGAATCCTCGTGCTAGGGAGTAGCGGAGGTGACGGGCAAAGAGGATGCTTCGACGACCACCGTCTCCGCCGGAGATTCTTCAGCGCGGTCGTCGGATTTGGCGAGCGTCCAATCGGGAGGGAGGGCGGGGAGAGAGGGATATAGAGTGGGGCCCTTCCGCTTGACGTCCCACGGCTGCGTCTTCTTCGGCCTGGTCTTCATATGGTGCGCCGTCCCCTTCTTCTGCGGTCTTGACGAACACTTGACCGACATCCAGTCTCCTCCGACTCCACTATCCCGGACCCACGTTGCCGGCGTCTGCTTGCCTTCTTTAAACTTTGCCGGAGGGACTCCAACCAAGACTGCGGAAATCAATGTCGCCATTTTCCTCCGTCTGGGTCTGCTTTCTGAATTCCGCTTGTGAATAGATGGATAAGGAAGGGGGTCTGAGATCCACTGAAACAAATTTCATTTCTCTTTGGTGAGAAATTATTAGCTGGGCTCAGCGTACGAAAACCGTCTGATCTAAATTGGACGGTTTGATTGAACCCGTCATCCTCCTTGTGCACAACCGCGGCACTCTACAGAGAAAATTTGATCATGCTATCACACATCATATTGCCGGCAAAATTCGTGATTTAAAAAAATTCAAAAAATGATATCCGGATGGATTTTAAAAAACGCAATATCGGATCGGAATTTTTTTAAAAACCATTTTTACAGTAAAATAAGATCTTAAAATAAAGATAAAAGAATCATAATTAATATTTTATAATTTATTTTAGAGAAAATAATATTTATTAGGATTAAAATCAATTTTTTGATGTCCGAGCTGAACTTTCTCTAGGTCTGCCTATCAGACCAAAAATTTTCCCTCTATAAGAGTTTTGGGGATGGAGATCCCCTACGCTCGGGCATGATAGCGAGAGCACTTTTTGATCGGACGGCGGGCCTGACAGATCGGACGGCTGCAATGCACTTTTTGCATCATCCTTAAGGTACCCGCGGGTACCCAAAAATTTTTGCATGATAGCAGCCAACGCCATCACATTCTAATTAGGCGTTTGTTTTTCCGCTTTATCCTGACCTTTCCAGTCGCTGCCTCCGTACGAACAGAGAAAAGCCTCCGTCTTCAACACCGCCTCCCCACCTCTGGTTGCAAACAAACACGCTTCATACACTGCCGTACAACAACTTCGACGCCGCCCCAAACAAACCCTTAATTTGAGTCGTGAAATGAATTGTATCTATTTGGCTCAAATGAAGACCATCCTAATTCGAGTTTGGGAAGGCGACAAATCCGCAAATTTACTGAGCAACTTTGCTTAGTTCACTAAATATTCTTTGTCTAACCAGGGAATTCTTGCCCAGCAATAACTTTGTCTAACCAGGGAATTCTTGCCACGAACTCGACCGGCTCGCCGATGCGATTTCAACGGGCTCAATCTCGCCCGACTCCGATTCCGTTTTGTCCCCCAACGGATGTCAGAACCGTACACCATTACGCGCAAGCCACGTCCCGCCGAGCGCGCAAGCACCACGCAACGTGTTGCGCGCAGCACCGTGCTAGGCGGCGCGTCTACCGCGTGATGCGAAGTGCCGCATGGCACGTAGTCCGCGCGGAACGAATCCACGCGGCAACTGCCGCACGGATTACTTCGGCGCGACACCTGCTGCATGGAAGGCTTCCGCTCTGCACCTGTCGCACGGAAGATGGCCAGGGGGGTTTCCGCCCCCTGCTCTCTTTTCCCACGATGGGGGGCTGACCAAGCCCACTGGCGCTGACATGGTCAGCGCCTATTGTGGTGCTCCCCATTCGACACTCCCCAATTGAGGAGTGATGTGCTCGGCACTCCCCAATTGGGGAGTGCTCCCAGCAACTCGGGCGGCGCCGCCCGGCCTCCTCAGGCTGCGCGGCCCCCTCACGGACTCCCCTCCCCGGACGCACCTCTCTCGCCTCTAGGTCGCATGCATGACCCCGGGCGAGCCCATCCGCGCACGTTGCGTGCGCTCAGTCAACGGGCTCATGCAAGAGAATGAAACTCTTCCGCGCTCACGCAAGAACGCCAACTTCTCCGCGCTCACGCGAGAACGCCAACTTCTCCGCGCTCACGCGAGAACGTCAACTTCTTCGCGCTCACACGAGAACGCCAATTTCTCCGTGCTCACATGAGAACGCCAAATTCCTTCTGAGCATGTGCTGCATTTTACCTTTCTTGCCTCTCTTATCCACAAGGATTATAGGTTTTTTCGCGTTCAACGATGTCGCCTTCATCGCTACCCAAACTGCCCGGGGGGCAAAACGATCATATCCGAAAAAAGGCGATCTGTGTGCTCCACATCGACGAACGTGATTCGCCCGTCAGGTGGTTATGGTGGTTATTGTACAACCCATATTCATCGAGTGTATGAATCACTCAAAGCCGCTTAGGAAGAAGTCAAAGGTCAAAGCAGAAGTCGGGAATCAAAGATCAAGACAACTCAGCTAGCAATAACAGTAGAAGACCAGGACGAGTATGAGCGAGCATGTGCGAGCATCCCCTCATACTCGCTAGGTGGACGACCATAGGGTGTACCCGTCAAAGACAGGAGAGATTCCCTCAATGTTGCATAGTCGTCGGGCAGGGTTGGGCTATAGATAAGACCCCCGCCCGCCACCCCCCCCCCCCCCCCCCCCCCCCCCCACCACCATTTAGTTTTCCTATAAATAAGACTATAGGGGTACCAGGAATTGCACCTTTTGCTGAGTTTTCGGAACCCATTTTCGAAGACTTGGACTGTGAGACCTTGATCATCCCCCTTGGTTACCATTCTAAATACTCGCTAAGTTGGTACCTTCCATGTACCCTGCTCGACCATCTTTGGTTGTGGAGGGGAAATCTTTTCTGAGCTTCCGGGTACGTGGTGGGACCTCCCTGCTGCAGCACATAGGATCCTGTTGTTGCTCCTTTAGCCACTTTGTTTTTGCCTGTCAAGCCGTCAAGTTGGATCGCTGGACTAGTAACTTTCGACTGCATTGATCAGAATTCTCTTTTTTGAAAATATCCATTTTTCGGATTTTCAAAATTAATAACTGTCGACTTGCTGCAACCTTGTTGCAACAACTTTTTTGACCGCTTGCCTGCGGACAATCGAAATTAATATGTTACAACCTAGTTGTAACATATCTTCCTGAACTTTGAGTACGTTTTAACTTTGATTCCTCAAGTTGGATACTTCAGAAATTCAACAATAAAAACATAAAAAAATGACGATAATACTCAAACTTAAATCAAATACTAAATTACTCATGTTTAATACATTTTAACTCATATTTATCAAATATATATTAGAAAAGGATTAAAAATATGGATAAAAATAACTTCTTTGTGAGAAGTTATCAAATGGCTATAGTCAACAATTTGGGAGAGATTTCGACGAAACATTCGCCCCAGTTGCTAGAATGGATACCATTCAGTTTCTAATTGCCATTGCAACAAAAAAAGCTCTCAAATTTATCTACTCGATGTAAAGTCGACATTTCTAAATGACATGCTCTTTAAAGAAGTGCCTGAGAGCAGCTCGAAGGCTATATGAAAGAGGGGGGGAGAAGACATAGTTTATCGCCGGAACAAAGTGCTTTATGGGCTCAAGTAGGCCCCCCACGCCTAGCATGCTAATATCACAAAATATTTTCATGATGAAGACTTTATCCCAAGTAAATCTGAAGCCTCATTATTTACCAAAACTGAGACCAATGGAAGCAAAATCTTCGTTTGTTTGTATGTTGATGATCTCATCACTGGGGATTCAACACCATCAATTAAGAATTTTAGAAAGAAGACGAAGGAAAGATATGAGATGACGGACCTAGGGTTATTGAAATACTTTCTTAGCATACAAGTGCATCAATCTCCCGAGACAATCTTTCTTTCTCAAGAGCGATATGCTATTTATTTACTTAAAAAATTCAAGCTTGAGAGTTGCAATCCATGCTATTGATTTACTTAAAAAGTTCAAGCTTGAGAATTGCATTCCATGCTCCACCCCCATGTGCAAGAATAATAAGTTAAAGAAGTTACATGAGGGAGAGGAAAGAGCAGATGAAGGTATATATCGTAGCCTAATCAGATCTCTCTTCTATCCAACTAATACGAAACCCGACATTAAAAATCCAGTCAACTTACTGTCCAGATATGTAAGCTCTCTGTCGAAGCAGCACTTCAAAGAGACAAAATGCATCCTGAGATAAGTTCAAGGAATGAAAAAGCTTGGATTGCTGTACTCCCGGGCTCTCAAGCCATCCCCATCAGGTTACTGTGACTCGGATTGGGGATGGTCACTCAATGACAGAAGAAGCACGAGTGGATGTGTTTTATTTTTTGGTTAGTGCCCAATTTCATGGAAATCACGAAAACAATCTACGGCGACACTATCAACCACAGAAGCTGAATACATTTTGCTTAATTTAGCCATTTGTGAATGTATCTGGTTGCAAATGTTGGTCGAAGAGCTAACTGGAGGAGAGAAGAAGAAATTCATAATCATGTGTGACAACACCTCTGCGATTGCACTTTCTAACAATCCTGTACTGCATAATCAAAGTAAGCACATATACATCATATACCATTTTATAGGAGAACAGATCGGGAAGAATGAGGAAAAGTTAGAGCATTGCGGGACTAGAGTTGTCACATAAAACCAAAAATCATGAACCAAATCAGAACCGGAAAGAATAGAACCTACCGTACACGAATTATTTGGTTCCGGTTTGAATTTTGAAACCGTGAACAACAATGGTCCGGGTGCGGTTCCTTTATTTTATTATCCGGACCGGAACCAGAACCAGAACCACAACATACAAGTCTCGAGCGATTTCAGAATTTCTAGACACAATCTGAACCGGACCGAAGCAGAATCGAAGCAGAACCGAACCGCAACCCGCTATTATTATTATTTTATTCTAATATATTTTTCTTATAAAATATTTTAATATATAATAATATTATAATTACAATATATTATTATAGTTTGCTGACTTTTATTTTTTTCATATAAAACCCCGGGCTGTCTTTCAATAAGAAGTCCCAAGATAATTTTTTCCAAAAAAAAATTAAGCTTTCAACATTCTGCCTTTCAATCATAAGTCTCACTTCACGCTGTCTGATACAATCACACAGAGCTAAACCCGTCACTCCATCAGACCATCATCACGCCGAGAGGTTCTGCCCGTGTTCATTTTTTTCTCTCCAAATCAAAGTCGCGCGAGTCCCATTGTCCCAATTCCTTACTCGATTCCTTCCTCGACGACGACTTCGACGAGCATCCCGACACCGCATCTCCGCTACTACTTTGCCAACGTTGTCCCACTATCCAGCACTTTATCACCGCTTCAACTTTTTCGCCACGAGCTGTAGGGCATACCCTATCTCGCAGAGCCTTCCACAGTTCTTTGATACTTCCATCTTCCGCACCCTATCTCAAGCTCGCTAACAAGTCGGCGACAAATTGACGAAGAGAGAAGAGACGAATATGAGCAAGTGAGCAATCCGTGCAACTTTTTGTTGCGTAATTTTTGCCGCCCTCCCTGTTTTCCGCCAAAAATCATTTCCTCCCCATCTATTTTTGGAGTTTGCCAAATTTGGCAACTCTTTTTTCGGAAAGAATTTATTGACTTTCCTTGGTGGCTGCCGGTTTCCCCAACTTCCATATCTAAATATAGGGTTTCTTCCCCTATTTATTGTTGTGGCCGGCCAACACCAAGTGCAGATCAACAGAGCAATTTTTTGGCGCAACATTAACGGCGGTTTCTCTACAGCGTCGGGCTTCCTACCGCCGATTCTCTCTTCCCGTCGGCCGCCGCATCGGAGGTCCCTCTTTCTTGGCCGCCGTCGTCTCTCGCCGCCGTTTTGATTTCTCGTCGCAACGTGTACGACTAGATCTTGGAGGGTTCGAGATTTTTCATCTCTTTATCTCGGTTTTAATTTTTCCTCTCATATTAGTCGTATTGTATGTTTGAGAAATGTACAACCCTTATTCTCCGAGGGTAGGACCCACTCAAGGTCACGTAGGCAGGTCAAAGTCAAAGAGGCAAGACAAATCAGCCAGCAGGAGCAAAAGAAGGTTGGCGAGTATTGGCTAAATACTCGCCAGAAGGGCGACTATGGTCGAAGATACGTACCGAGTATCCCGTATGTCGCCCCAAAGTGTCCGGCAACCACAGAAGACCTGAGCGAGTATCAGCCAGGCTTGTGCGAGCAGCAGCAGATACTCGCCAGATGGGCGACTATGGTCGAAGATGCTCGCCGAGTATCCCATATGTCGCCAGGTCAGGGCTGGGCTATAAAAACCCCCCTACCCCTTGGTTGCCTATAAATAGGACCCCAGGGGTACTTGGATTGGCACCTGTGCTTGAGCTTCTGGAACCCCATTTCCGAATTCTTGAGCCCGTCACCCCTGCTTGCTAGCCAAGTCGGTGCCTTCCTCGTACCTTGCTCGGCCATTCTTTGGTCTTGGAGGGGAAGTCTCTTCGGAGCTTCTGGGTACGTGGTGGGACCTCCCTGCCGCAGCACCTGGGGTCCTGTTTGTTGCTCTTCTAGCTTCTTCGTCGTTGCCAGCCAAGCCATCTCGTTGGGCTGCTGGGCGAGTAGCCTCCGGCTGCATTGGTCCGAATCTTGAGGTCAGGATTTTCCTGGCGTCAACACTTTGGTGCGGTGAGCGTGGATCGTAGTCGGAGAAGGAAAGTTCAGCAGGAAGCCGAGATGGTCGTAGGTGGCGACCATGAAGGGGTAGTCGGCAACTCGGCCGCGAGTGGCGAGTTCGTGACGCTAGCGGTTCTGGAAGCCTTCGCGCAGCGTATGGAGGGAGTCTTCGCGCAGCGCATGGAGGGGATCTTGCAAACAGCGCTTCAGACGCGCGCCGAGGTCACTGCGACCTCGCCGCATCGCCCAGTTCCATCCGAGGGAGGGAGTCCCCCCCGGCGAGCAGGAAAGGAGCACATGGAGGACGAAACCGAGCGACCAAGGAGGTCGCAATTCTACCAGCCAACCTCGCAAGGTATTCGCTTCCGCGAGCCGTGCGAGCAGGGGAGATACCCGGATACTCGCCCATATGGCGAGTATGGAGGTGATACTCACCAGGTTGAGGATCGTCGCCGGGCAGGAGGGAGGAGCCCCTTCTACGAGGAGATTCTCGCCGCGCCAGTGCCAGAGGGGTTCAGGGACCCTGCCTTGAACTACTATTCAGGGAAGGAGGACCCCGTCAGGCACATCCAATGGTTCGAGGATATAGTCTCTATCCGAACCATGTCGGACGCCTTCAAGTGCAGGTTGTTTGCCATTACCTTCCGCGCAAAGGCCTGGGACTGGTTCCATCAGTTGCCCGCAGGCTCAATCTACTGCTTCGAAGACCTGTGTCGTGGGCTGACGACCCGGTTCGACACGGCACGGAAGCTAAAGAAGGAGGCAACGGCCCTGTTCTACCTCGTGCAATGGCCGGATGAGGCATTGGGACCTTACATCGAGCGCTTCCAGGAGGAGGTTCTGCAAATCCAGGAGGTGGATAGCAACATCCTGTTGCTGGCCCTGACATTCTGCATCAGTCAAGGCCTCTTCAAGTTGTAGCTCAGTGAGAACCCACCCTACTCCTACGACAACCTCATTCAGAGGGCCAATAAATTTGTCCGGGGAGAAGCCTCCAACCCCGACTTCTTGGCAAGGTTGGCGCGGGTGACCAGAGGCGATCGTGGAGAGAGGGATGAGATCCCTGGAAAAAGGAAGAGGGAGGAGCCCCGAAGGGAGGAAAGGAAGTGGCCAGAGCGACAAGAGGAGAAGAAGAAGGAGGAGCTCAGAAAGAAAGAAACCGGGAGGATCGCGGAGAGAAGACCCATCGAGTCCCCTGAGCGTCAGGAGGAGGGAAGACGCTACCAGGTCCCCGTCAACCGGCCACCATGGAGGCCGGCTGGACGGCACCAGCGTCAGGACCCAAGGGGGAGATCCCCAGAGAGAAGGCCCTTTCGCCAGCCAGAGGGGCGTCAGGAGAGGAGGAGAAATGAAGCAATGACGGTAGCCGGGCGAGGCCGCCGTCAAGGAAGGAAGAAGCCGAAGCCTAGGAGGCGTCAGGCAGAAGAAGTTCCTCTCTACTGCGACTTCCACCAGGTGGGGGGACATGCCATGGCTGCCTGCCCAGACTTTTGGGAAGCCCGGAGGAGGTTGGCAGCAGGAGAAGCTGGAGGAGAGCAGAGAAGGATGGAGGCCCCTGCCGAGCCGCAGGCAGGGCAGGCTGCAGTCGTTCGCAGGAGGAACGAGGATCGGATCGACCAGGGAGGTCGGGGAGACCTGGGCCAGGGAGGTCGAGTTGGAGTAATCCATGGGGGAGCAGGGCTGGAAGCTTCCCGCAAGGGAAGCCTCCATCAGATCTACCGCAGGAGTGTCGCCTCGACCTCACAAGCACCGCCCCCGATAGAGGAGATTACCTTTTCCGAGGAGGACATGCTAGGGAACGCGAATCCCTTCCATGATGCCCTCGTGATTCAAGCCGCGGTGGAGGACTTCACCGTTGATCGAATTCTGATCGACAACGGTAGCTCTGTAAACGTCATCTTCAAGGGGACGTTTGATGGACTGGGAGTCGAAGCTGCCAGAGTTCAAGCATCAGATGGTCCCCTCTTCGGCTTCTCCGGAGAGAAGAAGGAGGTGGAAGGAGGAGCAGATCTCCTGGTAACACTCGGTGGCACCTCCATCGGCTGTCGATTTGTTATCGTCGACGCCCCGAGCTGCTACAGGGCTATCTTTGGGAGGCCGCTTCTCAACGCCTTCAAAGCCGTCCCATCCTCCTACCATCAGTGCTTGAAGTACTGTAAAGGAGACGTCCAGGTGAGGATCAGGAGCGATCCAAGAGCCGCTAGGGAGTGCTATCTTAGCGCCGTCAGTGCCATCAGCTGGATGGCTGACGCGGAAGAGTTCGAAAGAGTGCTGGAGAGCCCGGCCAGGCTGGAAGTGGCTGAAGAGGTCGAGGAGATCGAGGTACTCTCTGCAGCGGGAGTGCCGGGGCTGCTGAAGATTGGCGGGTCGTTGAAGACCGAAGAGAAGATCGAGATGGCGGCGTGTCTGCAAAAGAACGTCGACATCTTTGCTTGGAGCGCAGCCGAGATGCCAGGAGTCGACCCTGAGGTTGCGTGTCATCGCCTCAACCTGGATCCCACTGTCCAGCCCGTCCGCCAGAAGAAAAGGAGAACCGCCACCATCCTCGCCAAGCCAATTAGGGAGGAGGTTAAAAAACTGCTCGATGCAGGGTTTGTGTCAGAGATCCAGTATCCAGGCTGGGTCTCCAATGTTGTAATGGTGGCAAAGGCGGGGGGAAGCTGGAGAATGTGTGTGGACTTTTCCTTAATGAATAAAAGCTGCCCGAAGGATTGTTATCCCTTGCCTCGAATCGACGCGCTGGTTGATTCGGCCGTCAGTTTTTCTGTGATGAGTTTCCTTGATGCGTTTTCAGGATATCACCAGATCCGGATGCATCCCCCCGATTGCCGCGATGTCTCCTTCATCACCGATGATGGCTGCTACAGCTTCAAGATGATGCCCTTCGGTTTGAAGAATGCAGGAGCTACCTATCAACAGATGATGGACTATGTTTTCAAAGAGCAAAAGGGGAGGAATCTGGAAGTGTATGTGGACGATCTCTTGATCAAAAGCAAGAGTGTCCAGGAACACATAGCCGATCTGGTAGAGACCTTCGCGACGCTAAGAAGATTCAAAATGAGGCTCAATCCGACGAAGTGCGTCTTCGGAGCAGGCAGGGGAAAGTTCCTGGGACATCTCCTTACCTCGGAGGGAGTAGAGCCTAACCCCGACAAGGTTAAGGCGATCCTGGAGATGCCATCCCCAAAGACGATGAAGGAAGTCCAAAGGTTGACAGGAAGGCTGGCGGGTCTTAGCCGCTTCCTCTCTAAAGCCGGAGAGAAATGCTCTCCATTCTTCAAGACACTCCGTAAAGCGAAAAGCTTCGAGTGGTCCGAAGGATGTGAGATGGCGTTCGGAAAGCTGAAGGAGCAGTTGACTCAGACACCTCTCCTCCAGAGCCCGAAGGAAGGCGAAGACCTGCTCGTCTACCTGGGAGTAGGAGCAGAGGCGGTGAGCTCCGTTTTGATCCGAGAAGAAGGGAAGAGGCAGCTACCTATCTACTACGTCAGCCGGGTGCTAAAAAAGGCGGAGCTGAAGTACCCAATCCTGGAGAAGCTTGCCTTCGCCTTGGTGGTGTCGGCACGAAAGCTCCGGCCTTATTTTCAGGCTCACTCCATCAGAGTGGTGACTGATCATCCTCTACGCAATGTCCTAGAGGGAGTGGAGCATTCAGGGAGGTTGGCGAAATGGTCGGTAGAACTCAGCGAGTTCGACATTTCCTTCTCTCCCCGAGTAGCGATCAAGGCCCAGGCAGTAGCAGACTTCTTGGCTGACTTCTCGGTGGAAGCGGAGCCAGGAGAAGAGGTGCTCAATCCCATTCCTTGGAAGTTGTTTGTTGATGGAGCTTCGGGCAAAAGCTCTGTGGGGGTGGGCATCGTGCTCGTCAGCCCACAGGGAACAAGGATCGAGCAAGCCGTCGAGATCCTCTTCCCCGTCACAAACAACCAGGCAGAGTATGAATCCATAGTGGCAGGCTTACGCCTTGCCAAGGAGTTGGGGATCCGTGATGTCCGGGCTTTCACGGACTCAATGGTGGTCGCGTCGCAGATTCGAGGCGAGTTCGAGGTGCGCGACACCATCCTGCAGAAGTACCTGGTAAAAGTAAAAGGACTGATTGGAGGCTTCCAGTCTTTCTTCGTCGAACATGTGCCAAGAGAGGAGAACTCGGCAGCAGATCTCCTCGCCAAGTACGGGCCGAGGGCTGGAGGAACTATCACAGAGCTTTTCCACCCATCCATTGAAGAGGGAGAGATAATGGAGATCGAGCAACGCCCCTCGTGGATGGATCCCTTTGTAACCTTCCTGACCAGCGGCCAGCTTCCGGCAAACGGAGGGGATCAGCGAGGATTTCGGTACAAAGCGGCATACTACCTCCTGCAAGATGGGGAGCTGTACCGCAAGACCATCTCGGGCCCCCTGGCCAGATGTGTTTCCGAAGACCAAGTACCCCGAGTGTTGGAAGAGATCCACTCGGGAGAGTGTGGAAGTCATTCTGGGACTCGCACTTTGGAGCAGAGGATATTGCGGCATGGTTACTTCTGGCCTACTATCCGGAAGGATGCTGAGATCTTCTCGAAGAAGTGCCAGAAGTGCCAGCTCTTCGCCCCCCTTCAGTTGCAGCCGGCCCAGCAGCTCCGATCGATCATCTCCCCATGGCCGTTCGCCATCTGGGGGATGGACTTGATCGACCCTTTCCCTCAAGCCAGTGGACAACGAAAGTTCGTTCTCGTCATGATCGACTACTTCTCCAAGTGGATCGAGGCCAAAGCCCTGGCCAAGACCACCTCTCAAGTCGTGAAGAACTTCATCTGGGGAGAGATCGTCTGCAGATTCGGGATCCCTCTCGCTATCATCACCGACAATGGTCCCCAGTTCGCCAGCTTAGAACTGGAAGACTTTTGTAGGCAGCTAGGAACCGACCTTCGGTTCGCCTCCGTACATCACCCAAGGAGCAATGGCCAAGTGGAGGCCGCCAACAAACTGATCATCAACCTACTGAAGAAGAAGGTGGAGAACCTGAGAGGTAACTGGGCGGACCAGCTCCCCTCAGTCCTGTGGGCTCTGAGGACCACTCCCAGCTCAGCCACAGGGGAAACGCCATTCAAACTCTCTCACGGGTCGGAAGCTCTCATTCCAGTAGAGTTCGAAGTCAGAAGCCCACGGGTGATAGCTGCGGAGGACGGAAGCGAAGAATGGCGACTAGAGAATGAAGAGGTTCAAAAGTTATCTCTCGACTACATCGAGGAACCCCGAGATTTAGCTTCAGCCAGGCAAGAGGAGATCAAGCGCCGGATGGCAAAACATTTTGACAAAAATGTTCGCCTCAAACAATTCCAAGCAGGTGATCTGGTCCTGAAAAAGGTGGACGCAGCAGGAAGGTCTGCGGCCGTCGGGAAGCTCAACCCGAACTGGGAAGGACCTTTCATCATCCAGGAAGCACTCCTAACAGGAGGATACCACTTGCAGAACCAGGAAGGCGAGCTGCTAGGGAGCACCTGGAGCGGCGATGACCTGAAAAGGTTTTATCCCTGAGGGAGAATGTGTGTACCCCATCCTTGTAAATTCATTTCTTTGAATAAAATCTGCATCTCCCTGAAACATGGGACGAGGTAGCTTCTTTCGCATCAACAAAGTTTTCATAATAAAGAAATCAGGTGAAGTCAATCTCCACGCTAGGTTGGAAAATGAGCCTCCGACTTAACCCTCGTAAAAACTCAGAACGGATGATGGGACAGTGCCTCGGGTGTGCGTTCCCTTAAGACCAAGCCTCTGCAATGACGGCCGAGATCAGCTCCCGCCTTGCATGTTGGCCGCGGTTCCCACCGACTGCATTTCTCGTCCGACTGTAGAGATTACCAGGAAGAAGTCTGGACGCCGACCTTCCGATTCGGCGAAGGGATGGTCGATTTCACTAGCTCAGGGAACCCCTGAAAACAGGCGTCGTGTACCCTCGAGAGATAAAAAGCTCTCAGCAAAGCATTTCATTATTGTGTTAGATCATATGAGTTATTGTGCCTAAAGTGTGCTTAACTCCCTGCTAAACTCGTTGAGCAACAGGAAGCAGGTCCGATCTACATCCAGCATCCAAGTAGGATGGAGGCCTCGGGATGATGTGTCCCCTCGGATTTCCCCGACTGCCACTCCCTGCTTGACGTCGTCCTACATCGACATTCGCCGCCGCAGGTTGGAAGATGAGCCTCCGACTTGACCCTTGTAAAAACTCAGAGCGGATGATGGGACAGTGCCTCAGATGTGCGTTCCCTTAAGACCAAGCCTCTGCAATGACGGTCGAGATCAGCTCCCCCCTTGCATGTTGGCCGCGGTTCCCACCGACTGCATTTCTCGTCCGGCTGTAGAAATTACTAGGGTAAAGTCTGGAAGCCGATACTCCAACTTGAGACGAGGAGGAGACCAACTCGACCGACCAAAAGACAAAGGCATCCAAGCATCCAAGTGATAGGATGAAGGCTCCTGGGTGTTGTGCCCCTGTGGGATCGACCCGGCGGCCTTTCCTTACTTGACGTCGGCCTTTGAAGGCAGCAAGCATCCAAGTTATAGGATGAAGGCCCTGGGAGTTGTGTACCCGTGGGACCTGCCCGGCTACCATTCCTTACTTGGCGTCATTCTCCGTCGACACCAGGTTTTAGAGTAGGAGGGAGGTCTCGGGATGATATTCCCCCAGGGCTCCCCGACTGCTAAACCTTACTCCTTCCTTCCCTTGAAGAGCTCCTTAGATTCTTGCGTAAAAACCTAATAACACTCGTCACTAGGTACAGATCAAGGCCTCAAGCTGGAGTCTGCAGGTGCGAGTGTGATGGTGTGAGTATCCATACTCGCCGAAATCCTAGGAGCCTAGCGAGCACTCAACCTCGCCTCGAACCTAGGAGCCTAAAGCAACATATAAGCAAGGAAGTAAAAGCACAGAAGGAAGGAATAAGCGAGTAAGAAACTTGTCAAAATTCCTTTTCATTTTTACAAAAAATCTGTACATGCTGCAGGTGGACAAAAGGGTCGCCGGGCGAGCAAAAAAGGAGCCCGGGCGACTAGGCGACATCCTCGCCATCAAATATCTACATCTGACTCGTCGCCATCATCGCCGTCATCGTCATCGTCATCATCATCATCATCAACCTCATCATCGTCGTCCTCGGCATCGCTAAGTCGCGGCGATGATGCTCGCAGGGGGGAGGTGGACTCCTCGGCGAGTATGGCCGGGATAAGGTCTCCCACCGTCAATCCCATAGCCTCCGGCTTCAAAAGATCATCTGTCTTCAGCTGATTTAGGATGACCTCTCCTGTTGCTCGCGCGATCTCCCGGCGAATATGGGGCATGTCGTCGCCATGCATCCTGACCTGCTTGACGAACCGATGAGGGGCCGACCCCGCCGGCTGTTGCTCGGCAGGTCGAGTTTCTAGCTCGGCGATGCGGATTTGGGCGGCTTCCAAGGCCGAGCGAGTATCCTCCAGCTCCTTCTCGGCCTGGGACAGTCTCTTCGCCGATTCCATCTCGGCAGCCTATAGAAGACAAAAAGAAAGAAGGTAAAGCTTGACATCGTGTAAAGAGGCGAGTATTCCAGAAAGCGCGAAAGGTCGCAAAGACGAAGTACCTCGAACTCATTGATCCTCTCCGCCATGGCGATCATTTTCGGCCCCTGCACCTTGATCGCCTCCTCGTACATCAGCAGCCGCTTCGCTGTTGAATGTGCGAGCTCGGCCGTCCGCAGGATTGAGCGCGAGGTTTGATGAGCAAGATGCTCGGCAGAGGCTTCCTGCAGCAGCTCGGCGTCAGTACGACTATAGATCGCATGAAGCACATCGAAGGCCTCCCCCTTGTCCTCGCAGTCCTCGGACCAAACGGGGAGGTTCGAGCTCAGAGTCACCTCGTGAGCGCGATCAGACCAGGTCACCAATGGGCGACCAAAGTCGTCCTCGCCACGGGTGCCCTCGTTGAAGAAAGGATGGCTGCTCGGCTAGCCAGCCTCCGAGGGATCCACCTTCTGTCCCAAATCCTTGTGGGCAGTCTCCTTCTTCCTTCTCTTGGGCTCGGGAACCTTGCCCTTTACTATTCGCCTCTTCGAAGTCCCGGCGACATCCAGATCGTCGCCTCCTGGCGACAAGTCGATTGGGGAGGAGTCCCCAACCTCGCGCGCCGAGGTTCTCGCACCCCCTTGGGCGACAGCGGTCGCCTTCGCCGCGAGAGGAAGAGCATCACGCGGGAGAGCCTGCACGCCTGTAAGAAGATCGAAGATTAGTCACCAGAACGAAGCCCTAGGGCGAGTATGTCCGATGCTCGCGCGAAAGATACCTTCCCCTGGGCGAACTTCCGTGAGCTCGTCTACTCGCCTCCTCCAAAGTATCACGTCGAAGCGACGATTCCTGAAGCAGGCGAGCAGCTTCATCTGGTCCTCGGTGAGCCAGGGAACCGTGAAGACGTTCTCTGAAGGTTGAATGGGCGAGCTGGAGATGCCCGCGAAGTCGCCCTCAATGGCGACTATCCGCTCGACCCAGCGATGGTTCTTATTTAAAGTCCCCGCCAGTGTACAGACGTGACTGCACAAGAAGATGACGCCCTCGCCGGTCGCCATGATGGTGAATATTCGCCTAAAGACCGAAAGGTCGAAGACGATGCTCTGCTCCCGAAGGTAGCACAGGAACCCCATGATCATCGCCACTCCGTTGGGATTGATCTGGGCGGGCACTATCCCATAGAACACGAGTATCTTCCGAAACTCGGGCCATATGGGAAGTCGCTGGCCGACCTCGAAGTGTCAGATTGGGAAGATCATCGCCATCTGCGAGGAGGTGTTTAGTCGCTCAGACGGGCGAGGAAGCCTGGCGACATATCCTGGAGTCGCGAACTTGGAGTTGAACTCGTCCAAGTCTTTCTGATTCGTGATCGGCTTCTTGAACGAGCTCTCATCGAAGTTCTTCGCATGGTTAGCTCGCCTGATGGCCGCCTCGTCGATCATCTTGGGAAGAAAGGGAAGAGAGCGAGTATCGTAGAAGGGCGAGGATTGGAAGCCTGGAAGATGCTCGCTCAAGGAAGCTAGAGATCGCTAAAGGCGTATTTAAGACTCACCCACCCCCCCTATTTATACTAGTCGGTTAGTCTGGCTTGTCGAACACGACGCCGCGAGCACGACTAGGGGTGGCGAGTATCTAAGAAAAGTCGCCCAAAGTTCAGAGCGCGCCAACCGCCGACCTTCATCTAG
Source organism: Dactylorhiza incarnata (assembly GCA_033032865.1). Taxonomy (NCBI): domain Eukaryota; kingdom Viridiplantae; phylum Streptophyta; class Magnoliopsida; order Asparagales; family Orchidaceae; genus Dactylorhiza; species Dactylorhiza incarnata. The sequence goes on along the minus strand of JAWHQI010000284.1, from coordinate 2,015,390 downwards.
CGAATACCTACATCACAGAAACATGAAGAAGCTCGCCAAAATATAGGCGACATTCAAACAGATATTCGGCAAAAAGGAGAGAAGAAAAAGCAAAACAAAAGAAGATCAAGTAAAACAAAGACAAGAGTGAAGGGCGAGTATTCGATTACTCGGCAAATCAACACTGCTTCAAATAAATCGTTCAAAAGATTCAAATAATGCTCGCGAGGAGCTACAAAGCTACATGGAAGATAAAGATGAAGAAGAGCAGCAGCTAGGGTTGCGCCTGGATGTTCGCCTGGGGATCCTGGATCTGAGGTTGTCGCCCGACCCATCCCAAGCCACGAGCTCGCCTGAAATGCTCGGAGGCCAGGGACATCGCGTCCTCACCTTGTCGCAGCTGGTCTTTGATCCTCACCAGCCTCCCCACCGAGCCCATGCTCGCGCGCATCCCGACCAGCTCGTCATGATGCAGCTGTTGCCGATGCTCGATCCTCGCCACCCTGCGCTCCAAGTCGCTGACAGACTGGAGGCGAGCTTCAGTACCCGACAGGCGAGTATCAAACTCCTCCAGCCGGGATACTCGCACCTCCAAGTCAGTTAGGCGGCGATGAGGGTCACTAGCCGCCAAGCGCTCAACCCGCGACTCCACCTCAGTCAAACGGCGATGAGGTTCGCAGATCGATAGTCGCTCTATCCTGGATTCCAAGTCCAAGATAGCGCGAGTAGCCTTTTCCTGGTACTCGCGAGGAGGGAGCCCAACGGCATCGATCAGAGCTCCCACCGGAGTATGCGCGCGACCTGCGAAAAAAGGCAAAAAGGGCCAGAACTTCAGCAGAATTCAGAAAACAGTGGCGACTATCCGAAGGCAGCGATCAAATACCTGGCCGAGGACTACGAGATCGTCGGCGAGGAGGGCTGCGAGATCGTCGGCGAGGAGAAGACCTTCCTCGGTGTGGGGAGGGAGAATGATAGGCGCCATCTCGGCGAGTAGAGTGGTTGCCGGAATAATCCCGGTTGGAGGGCAGGTCCCCTCGACCGCGACCATCTCCTGGTCGCCCTCCACCCCTTGGAGCGAAGAAGGCCGAAGACCCTCCAGTCCCGCCCCTGCGCGAGGACTCCCCCTGGTGGGAAGAGGGAGCAGTTGAGGTAGAAGGACGTTGATCGCCTGGAGGATTCACTGGCGGCGGGAGTCCACGAGGAGGAGGCGGCAGCGCGATCACAGGCAGCTATGTGTTGCTCGCCGGCTCTGGTCGCGAGTTAGGTGGAGGAGGAGGCGGAGGAGGAGCGATGTTCGCCAGAGGAGCCCCATGCTCGCTCATCGGCCTCTTCTCCACAGAGGAGCTGTGGAGAATCCTTACCGCGCGACCACTCCGAGACCCACCCTCAGGCGAGATCATCAGGGATGATCGCAGCGGTATTGCAGTCAAAGGCTCCTCCCGAGCCTCAGTATTCGGCGGATCTACAGATAGCAACAAAGACGTCAGAATGTCGCCGGAAGACAGCATAGATCGAAAAAGGGCGAGCAAGGAGCTCACCTCGGGCAGGGGGAGGGTCCGGTTGGGTTTGAGTTTGGATTTCATCCCTACTCGCCTCCGGGGCGACCTCTGCCGAGAGAGGAGCAGGGGGGAGAGCAGGCGAGAGCCCTTCGAGGCCCAAATCCTCCAGCAGCTGCTGACGCTGCTCACTCAGAGGATCGGCGACGTTCTCCTTAGTCGCCTCCTTTTTTCTCTCTCTCTCTTCTTCTTCTTCGCCGCCCTCTTCCTCTTCTTGTTCGCGAGGAAGGCGTCTACCTCGGCGTCCATGCGAGGAGGAGGAAGGGGCACGCCGATCAGATTCGCAAGGTCGGCCTTGGCCTTTTTGGCAGCCTCAGCAAAAGCTAGCGACATTGTGAGCGAGTACAGAAAGGTGGTTCCATCAGGGACCCCCCCCCCCCCTCCTTTATATAGAGTCCAGGCGTCGGACAGTCAAGATCTGAGTATCTCCGTATACTCGCCAAGACAGAAGCTCGTCGAATAACGGTTGGATGTTTCTTTCCGAGCAACTCCGTTACTCGCAAAGAGCGGGGATTGTGTACAACCCTTATTCTCCGAGGGTAGGACCCACTCAAGGCCACGTAGGCAGGTCAAAGTCAAAGAGGCAAGACAAATCAGCCAGCAGGAGCAAAAGAAGGTTGGCGAGTATTGGCTAAATACTCGCCAGAAGGGCGACTATGGTCGAAGATACGTACCGAGTATCCCGTATGTCACCCCAAAGTGTCCGGCAACCACAGAAGACCTGAGCGAGTATCAGCCAGGCTTGTGCGAGCAGCAGCAGATACTCGCCAGATGGGCGACTATGGTCGAAGATGCTCGCCGAGTATCCCATATGTCGCCAGGTCAGGGCTGGGCTATAAAACCCCCCTACCCCTTGGTTGCCTATAAATAGGACCCCAGGGGTACTTGGATTGGCACCTGTGCTTGAGCTTCTGGAACCCCATTTCCGAATTCTTGAGCCCGTCACCCCTGCTTGCTAGCCAAGTCGGTGCCTTCCTCGTACCTTGCTCGGCCATTCTTTGGTCTTGGAGGGGAAGTCTCTTCGGAGCTTCTGGGTACGTGGTGGGACCTCCCTGCCGCAGCACCTGGGGTCCTGTTTGTTGCTCTTCTAGCTTCTTCGTCGTTGCCAGCCAAGCCATCTCGTTGGGCTGCTGGGCGAGTAGCCTCCGGCTGCATTGGTCCGAATCTTGAGGTCAGGATTTTCCTGGCGTCAACAAGAAACTTATAATATTATTGATCTTTGTCTGCTCAGTGGACGTACCCATTTCAATTTTTCGGGGAACCACTTTAAAAATTCTGGTGCTCTTCTCTTTTGTGGTGCTTGATTTACTTCATTTTTTGTGCGTTATTATTCTTCGTAACTTCGTTTGGCTGTGTTAAGAAAAATTTATTTGGAACTGGATTCTTCATTTGCACCGAGATCGGCTTTTTTCATAACAAGTGGTATCAGAGCCAGGTTCGATCAGCGACCGTTTGGATGTTCCGTTTTGAGTTGGGTCAACGGTAGGTGACGACATCGGCCCGCTCCCTATCTTCCCAATCTTGATCCGTGAATTTATTCGGTCGCTTCGGTCTCCGCGCATTTTCTTCAGTATATTTTCTATGGCGACTTCCACACCCGGTGTAACATCTCATTTCCTACTAGACCCCCTAACTCCAATTTAGGGTGAAACAAGTGGTGAGTGGGGTGAGTTTGAGCTAGATTGTAGCCTTAGGACTCACAGGGTTAGGTGAACTCACATGTGGTCTACTATAAGGCTCAAGTCAACCTAGGTCAAACTAGCTCAACATGAACTCATACTTGCAAATTTGACCCCTCCAATAGATGATAAACACTCCAAGGAATGCAATAGACCCAAAAGCCCCATCATGAGGTCACCAATTGACCCAATTTGACCAAAGTCAAACTTGGGTCAACATAGGTCAAATCCTCCCCAATAAGTTCAATTGAACCCCAAAGCATGAAATTGACTTCACCCCTAGTCTTAGGACATCATGAGGGACCTAAGTGACTCAAAAGCCCCATCATGGAGTCTTCAATTTGGCCAAATTGACCAAAGTCAACATTCCCCCAATTTTGGTCAAAATCACACTTATTGGTCAAATTAGCCAACCTAGGTCCTCACCATGACTCAACCAACCTTGGGTGGTGTCACTGGACTCAATGTCAACACATTGGACCAGTCGACACACCCAATTGACCAAGTCAACCCAAAGTCAACATAGGGTCAATTTTGCCTAAATTTGGGCTTATTTGGAATTAATCCAAATTCCAATGGATTAAGGCCCTCAAGATAAGCCCACTCTGAAGCCCATAGGTCTAATGACCATCCTTGCCCCCTATTTCCAACATGCAAAGACATGCATGAGGGCAAAAGTGGAAAATCCCCCTTCCTCCATTAAGAAACAAGAAGGATTTTGGGAATGAAGGCCAAGTGGCACTCCACACTTCTGCCCAAGACCATATCTGACCCCCCTAGTTAATTCCCAGCCGGATTGGTGCTGGAGGGGTGCCATTTGGCAGCAGGGAGGAGCAACCAAGGGGAGGCCGACCACCACCTTTCAAATACTCTCTATTCAGCCCTCCCCATCTCGAATTGATGCCACCATTAGCTTTAGAAAGGGGAAAGGAGTCGGGCTGGAGCTTTACAGAGGAGAAAAAGGTGGAGAATCGAGGTTGGGAGCAAGCTCGCCGGAGGAGAGAAGATCCATGGCCAGCCGCCGTCGCTGCTGCCGCCAAGCCCCACTAAGGTCTGGTTTCTCCCCCTCTCCCTCTGTGCTAGTATCTAGGTCCATTTAGGAGAGAAATCGGGCTCAATTGAGCCCGATCCCATGTGAGCTTGAGGGAGAAATTCCGAGCTTTTCTTCTTGCTCGGGATCGCCGGAGAGGCCATCTCCGGTGGCCGTTCCGCCGTCAAACGCTAGCCACCACCTCAACGGAGGTGGTGGAGGCGGTGGCCGACCGTGAGGTGTTGTAGGTTGCCGGGAAATTGCCGGAGAAGATGGCCCAGGCGGGATTAATCGCAGCCGTTGGCGAGCTGGGGACGATGATGGGATACCGCCAGATCTGCGCTGAGATTCGTGCCGCCATCGTATATATATATATATATATATATATATATATAAATATATATTAATGTCACACTTGATTATGAAATTTGTCACATTATTTCATCATATTTGCTTAATTAATTTGAAGCCCTTAGAGGCCGAAAATGGAAAAATTCCCAGAGACAACTATTGTAGGCCTTGATGTCTACTTTTATTAGAAACTAAAATCAGACCATTTGGATCTCTACAGGACTCACAACACTCACTTTAGTGAGACTGGTCAAAATAGATTTCAGATATTAAAATATGTATATCTCCCAAATGATAGATCTTATGGACTTGCCATTTTGGCCATGCATGCATGAACCCTATACCTAGCTTAAGTTTAAATATTAGATTTTTTGGAGATACTCTTTCTATAGTTTTGTTCAAAACTTAGAAAATTAAATAAATGAAATTTTTGGAGTTATATAACTCCTAATGACCCCATATTTTGATGAGGGCTTCTTTAGGACACATTTGATCACTGGTTAAAATTTCATTACATGCGCATGAGTATATTTCTCTGAACTTCAAAATGAAGTTTGGGTCTTAAGAGGAAAATTGGGGTGCTAATAGTCAATTTGGGCTTTTGAGCTTTTTGATGGAATTGAAGGTGGGAATCACCTTGCATGCCTCTGAAACCTTGGGGTTAGTGTATGTCATGAGGATATACATCATTGACATAAGTTTCATGATTATTGGAAGTTATTTTCCTAAAGTTTTTAATTAAATGAAAATTGTCACAATTTTAAATTAATGAAATAATTTGAATCATAAACTTAGGGATAAATCCAAAACTCTGGGAAATGGATCTTTGACTGGAAAGGCACATTTAGGAATTTTGTTGGAATTTTTGGACCTCATTTATTTCTCTGAATTTGATTTATTTGGTTAGGTCATTTTATTCAAATATGACATTTTAGTCTCATATGCATTTGGAGAATTATGAAATTATTCTAGTAGGTTTCCTTGGTGATTCTATAGCTCTGTAAATTTTATCATAATTTTTAGATGAATTTTTGTGGTAATTATCAATTTATTGAGGAAAAACCCCCTTTTGTAATTAATTAATTTAATGGGGTAAAATAGTTTGTAAAATTCTAAATCTCTGGATTTAGTGTTTTTAGATGATTATTATACTAGGATAATTTTCTCAGATTTTATTGAGATCTGTAGGTGGTGGTTTTAGTGTAAACTCTTATTGGCACACCACTTGTATTAAATGAATATTGTGGATAAATATTACCTGGAATATTATGAAACCTTGGATTTGGTGTTTTTACATGATTAGTATGCTAGGTTAATTTTCTCAAAATTTTTGGGATTCATATTTTAGTACTTGGTGTGTAAAGTCACATCTTCATCTTTTTCATGATAAATAGAAATTGTGAGTTTAAAATGTTTGGAAAAATATGATCTTCTGGAAATAGTGATTTTATGTTCATGTGAAGCTACTGTAATTTTTTCAGAATTTTAAGAAGTCAAAATCTTGTACTTGATGTGTAAAATTATTTTTCCATTCATTCATTGAAAATTAGGGATTATGGTTATTTAATTGCTGGAAAAATATGAAATATTGGAAATCTTTTTATCATGTCACATTTCATCTCTGGAAGGATATTTGATAAGTTTGAATTCACTAGCATGATACCTCCTTCACATTTTAGATTCAGATTAGTAATTGATGAATTTTTATAGAGGGCAAAATTATATGAAACATGCTTGAATTTTGATCATCCCTTATTTTATCCACTATGAACCTATGATAAAAATTAGAAGTCATTTGGAAGTAATTTGACCAAGGTTCCATCATAGGAATCTAAGTAGTTATATGGCGTGGTCTGCGGATAATGAAAACTCATTATGATGAATAGGTCAATATAATCACAAGGAAATCGGTGAGAATTTGATTATAATAAGAGATGAGTATAGACCACTTAGAGGACTAGAAGTTATTAGAGTTGAATCCAAAAGAACGATTGCTTAGGAGCGGGATGAAACGTGAGGCGTGAATTCACTTAAGATATAAAGAGTATTGAGAGGGTGGAAGGTTAGGTCAGGGTAGCCTCCAAGATTGTTAAATGTCCTAGAAAGGGGTTGGGCATCATCCCATCATATACCCTAGTACCTTGCGAACCCTTCACCGGGTAGCCCTCGGGAAGTCCAGGATCCACCCTAAACTTCCAAGTAGGATAATAACTAAACAAGAGTAGACTAATTAGGAGTTTAGAAGATGAGAGTGATTGGTGAGCTGTGGGTAAGGCTGTGCTCGGGATTGACGAAAGATCGTCCTTCCCCTTAGAGAGTTATAAAGCGCTGAGATTAATTCAAGTGAAATGATAAGAGGGTAATTTTATGGGTAGTTACCAATAATACTAAGTGTCTTGAGGAAAGGGAACTTTGGGTGTCATCCCATTGTAGTTTCTAGTACCGTAGCGAGCCCCTTACAGGGTAATCCTCGGGAAGCCCAAGATTAACCGTAAGCTGTAGGAATAAGATGTTACAAGAATAAATTAATAACACACTCACCCACACCCCGTGGTTACGGGAGCCTAGTCTGTTTGGTGCTGCGAGCAGTAAGCTCAGTGTTTGAAAGAGCGGATTGAAAGTTAGGTGAGCTTACAATTCAGTAGTGTTTGTTAATGACGGGCGGGTTAGCCCGGGGGAGCTTATGGCTCGGAAGGTTATTAATGATGGGCAGGTTAGCCCGGGGAGCTTATGGCTCGGAGATAGATTGTAGAACATGTTGCATGTGCACGAAGGTGGTGGGTCTTCTGTATTGGACGGACGTTCACATCGACGTCAATACGTTGACTCGGCAAGTGTGGTATATACACTTAGCCTAGAAAGTCTGGCGGTCCAGTCAGCAAGAGTACGCAGACGCTCCACGGTTTTGTGTTGAGGCGTACGATAGGTCTAGGTCAGGTAGTGTGAATACCAACCTAGAGGTGGGCGAGGCCCAACCCACCGCTTCCATTTGCCACTACGGGAGTATCCTGGGAGTTTTGATAGCTCCAAAAAGGGGGAACTAAAGGTCTATGCGCATAGAGTCGTAGTGTGTGAGTTGCACCTGTATGAACATAGCATAACAACATACCTTGCATGTCATAGCATGAACATTGCATTTCAACTCATACCCCTATCGTATAAATTGGTATGGGACTTTTTATACGATAGGCCCTGCTAAACGACCCCTTGGTCTATAGGTTTGTATGGGCATTCCTATAAATCAATGGTTACTTTAAAATTACCTTACTTGCGTCGCACTGCTTCTTTATGCTTACTTCTTTCTCTGCTGTGATATTACTTTACTGCGTTTATTACTGTTTACTGGTTCATATTGCTAGCATAGAAATTATATGTTATACTCTTGTTAGCGTAGAAAATTTGTCACCTGATTTTGATTACTCCACCTTGTTGCCCTCCGCTTCTTCCTCCCGCTCGGTGCCTAGGAGTCGCGGGGGGAGGCGGGGACAAAATCGGCTTAGTCTTTATGACTAACGGTCGGTTGTGACCGTAGGTGTACGGGGAGTTGGAGCACCAGCATGACCAGTCAAGACATGATGGCAGGACCTGAGGAACAGATGCCGTGCATTACTACCGTTGCTGGACAGGTGTTGATGAAAGATGTTTTGTTGTAGCTTCCGCATAGATGTATATAGTGAGAGAGAGAACTGTACTTCTTTTATTCTTTCGGACTTGTACTGGGCATAAGCCCCTTTCTCTCTTTCTTTTCTTGTACTCATTGATGGACAGTTTTCATTTGGATATATATACATATACAGATGTGTGTGATTGTGGAATTATGTGCTAGTTTTTCTTCTTATCTCTTGTTGGCCTGGTTGATCGTTCTTGCCGGCAGGATCGGCGTCTTGCGGAGGTGGCTAACTTGTGTGCTAGCATCTCCGTAAGGCGGCGGTTCTGGGCATAAGATCCAGGAACTCTCCTAGTGCGGGAGAGGGATCTTACACCCGGTGCGAGGTTTGAAGTTACGAAGTTTGACGGAAAGCACAATTTTGGCATGTGGCAGGTCAAAGTCCGGGCACTACTGATCAAGGAGGGTTTACACCGTGTCCTATTGGGGAAGGCCAATAAGGATGTTGAGGTTACCGATCGCACGTGGGAGGACTTGGATCTCAGAGCTCTGTCCACCATACATCTTTGCCTACATGATGACGTGCTATATGGAGTTCTTTCAGAGACAACTGCCTCTGGTCTTTGGGCAAGGCTGGAGAGTATCTACATGACGAAGTCTCTCCCCAATCGCATCTACCTCAAGCAGCAACCTCAAGCAGCAATTGTACAAGTTCAGCATGAAGGAGGGTTCCTCTCTACACGACCACCTGAACAGTTTCAATAAACTGTTATCTGAGTGTCTCAGCATGGATATTCAGGTGGAGGAAGAGGATAAAGCAGTTATTCTTCTGAATTCTCTCCCAAAGTCCTACGAGGGCATGGTTACTACCCTCACCTATAGTAAGGATATTTTGGACTTGGAGGAGGTCACGGCAGCCTTACTCTCATATGACATCCGAAAGAAGTCATCCGGCTCTGGCGTTGCTGAAAGTTCAGCTTTATTCTCTCGGGGTCAGTCTGGTTCAGGCAGAGGAGGCAAGTCCAAGAAAAGTTCAGATAGCCACTGCAATTACTGCAAAAAGAAGGGTCACGGAATCAAGGACTGCTGGAAGCTTCAGAACAAGGAGAAAGAAAAATCCCTTGGTGATGATAAGGGAAAGTCTGTCGCATCTCTATGCCTTGAGGATGTCGATGAGGACGTCCTTTAGTACTTTTCTCACCTATCTTTTTCCCTTGTTTATTTGTATTTTCCTTCCTGCAGTTTTTATCCTTTTCATTCTATTTTTTATACCTTCACTTGCTCACCATCATTTTCCCTCTATTTTTCTTAGTCATGCTACATCAATGCGTGTGTCTTTTATAACTCTTATTCTGAGTTATTTTTCTCTGGTCAAAGATTTCATTATCGAATGCGTTTTGTCCCCCCTATTACCCTAGCCCTTTCATTGTTACTCTTTCGTTCTACATGGGCTTAGAGTGTGTCTAATCAATCCTTTTTTGATCAGTTCTCATAGGGGTTTCATCTTTCCATGCTGAGATCAGTTGTTTTGCATTCTTTCTTGGTGTGGTTGCATTTATCATTTTATCTCCCGCGCGCACATCAAATGTCAGGAGTCTTGATAGGTTCAGTTTTGCTATGGGAGACCACCGCTGGAGGTGGAGCAGTTGAATTTTAGCTTCAAGGTGGAGTGTTTCTGAGACAGCCACGTTAATCCAGTTTGTGTGCTACTTAGGATTAAATGAGTTCTTTTCTTGTGATCCGTTATCGGCCAAAATTCATTCAGTTGGTTTTTTCTTTGGCCTTGGATCTTGGTATACGTTAGGGGATTTTGGGGTTTATCTCAGCCAGGTGGAGCGTGTCTTGGGAGTGGCGTCAAGGGGGAGATTGTTGCGTAATTTTTGCCGCCCTCCCTGTTTTCCGCTAAAAATCATTTCCTCCCCATCTATTTTTGGAGTTTGCCAAATTTGGCAACTCTATTTTCGGAAAGGATTTATTGACTTTCCTTGGTGGCTGCCGGTTTCCCCAACTTCCATATCTAAATATAGGGTTTCTTCCCCTATTTATTGTTGTGGCCGGCCAACACCAAGTGCAGATCAACAGAGCAATTTTTTGGCGCAACACTAACGGCGGTTTCTCTACAGCGTCGGGCTTCCTACCGCCGATTCTCTCTTCCCGTGGGCCGCCGCATCGGAGGTCCCTCTTTCTTGGCCGCCGCCGTTTTGATTTCTCGTCGCAAAACGTACGACTAGATCTTGGAGGGTTCGAGATTTTTCATCTCTTTATCTCAGTTTTAAATTTTCCTCTCATATTAGTCGTATTGTATGTTTGAGAAACTCATAATATTATTGATCTTTGTCTGCTCAGTGGACGTACCCATTCAATTTTTCGGGGAACCACTTTAAAAATTCTGGTGCTCTTCTCTTTTGTGGTGCTTGGTTTACTTCATTTTTTTGTGCGTTATTATTCTTCGTAACTTCGTTTGGCTGTGTTAAGAAAAATTTATTTGGAACTGGATTCTTCATTTGCACCGAGATCGATTTTTTTCATAACAACTTTTATCATATCAGGTATTCTTCTTACTCACTATTTTTTATTAAATGATTTGTTATTGCTTCTTTTTAAAGTTTGATTCACATTTATAATGCATTCTATTAGTTTTTCTTTTAAAAATTGCAATACTTCAATTTTATTAGTATACATTTATATGAGCAGTTTGCTCGTTTTACGATTTTCTTGATCTTAAATTTATTGATTCGAACCGGAACTGAACTGGAACTGAACCGGAGCCGTATAGAACTAAACTGAACCGCTAGTCAAATTTGATTTTGATTCTTGTTGAACCGGAACCGTAAGCACTACGGTTTCAAAAATTATATTGGAATCGAAACCGGAACCGGTCAAACCAAATAAAATTTTGGTTCTAATTAGAAGAATTGTTACCTTAGCTGTTCGGTTCACGATTTTGGTAGAACCTGAACCGTGACAGCTCTATGCGGGGCGGAGGTGCAACTCGCTGACATCTTCACAAAGGCGCTTGGAAGAACTCATTTCATTGTAATGAGAAGTAACCTAAAAGTTGAACCACCCCCGGTTCAAGAGGGCAGGGGTATTGGAAATTGAACCGGAGGTCGAGGAAGATGAACCAAACCGCAACCTTAAGCCGCTTCTGCACTTAACAATGGTGGAAGACGAAGAGTAAATTGCGTAAGACGAAAAGATTTGCTAATGAATGAATGTAGTATTAATTCCTGAATCAATTCCCTAAAGAGCCGCCGTTCAAAGAGTTCTCTTTTCTGAAATTACTATATATACAGCTTGTAGATCGTGGCTTCATGGATTTTGATTTGGATGAGCAGACTGGACTTAGGCTCTGTTTGGGGGGACTTATTTTCACCGGTCAAGCGGTTACGACCGCATGAACCGGACCTTAATTAAGGTCCGGTTCATGCGGTCGTAAACGCTTGATCGGTGAAAATAAGTCCCCCAAACAGAGCCTTAGGCTTCGTTTGATGCGGTGGTCATGAACCGTCGTTCGTGAACGCCCGACCTCACATAAAAAATTCATGCATTTTGTTGCGGGTCGCTCGGGTGCTCTGGTAGACCGGTCGAATTAAACCACCTTAGCTCCGAAGCGAACCAAGCGCGCAAACAGTCAATGAGTGAATTAGTAAGTGACATGAAGACTTTTAACGTGGAAAATCCGAAAAGGGTGAAAAACCACGCAGCCGGAGCTGTGTCAGCCAACTTCCACTATTTGTTGGGGGGTTACAATTAGAAATTAAGAACTCAAGCGTGACAGGTCGCTGCTCGTTACAATGATAGAGAGAGAGAACTCCGAGGGTGACATACCACTTCTTGGAAAACTAAGTATTTCTTTTTCTGAGAACGACGGTGAGAACAAAAGTGAGAACACTGAGTCACCTTTCGGGATTTGAATGATTCTCGAATCACTTAGGAAGATGGTCTTCTGGAGCGAAGAAAATCTCCAAGTCCACGAAGAAGATCTTCGCAGCCCGAAGGACATCTTCGAGCGCCGAAAGAGGACTCAAAGGAAATCTTCAACGGAGCTTTCTCGGGTGCAGAAAGCTAGCAAGGTGTCTTGGAATGAAGACCCTGAACTCCTTTTATATCTTTGGTCGCGGGGTAGCCCGGTAATTTTGTCGTTGTAACCACCATAACTAACTGACGGGCGAACCACGTTCGCCGGTTTGGAGCACACGGATCGCCATTTTTAGTAAATGACCATCTCGCCCTTCGGGCAGTTCGGGCAGGTTGGGCAGTTCGGGCAGCTTCGTTGAAGGTGATGAAGGCGACGAACCAGACCTGTAATCTGAGAAATTAGGAAATGTTAACTGCGCGCGTGTCGGGAACGTGGAAATGTACTGAGCGCGCGAGAAAGCGTTCTGAGCGCGCAATGAACACGTGAGTGTTCTGAACGCACAACAAACACGTAGGTGTTCGACGCGCGGCTTGCACTTAGGGAATATGAAATCATGCAATTGGGCTCCGACCGCACCCGATGATGGGGTGTGGTTGTAACATCCCGATTCGAGCTAGACCCCTTGTGCGCGTTTTTGAGTCACGCGAGTTGACTCGGGCTCGGGGTGTATTGAGGGCCAAACTTGCACCTGAGCCGGGGAGGTGCACTTGACGAATGCGGCGAGTACCAGTTCTATTCTTTGTCCCAATGTTTGCTGTATCGGGATCCGAGCCGTCCGGAGAGCATAACTTGAGCGATAAAACTTGAAGGAGGCGTACCGCCTCGAAGGAATTATAGTACGTACGTTAGCTTAAATAATGTGGTCTGCGAATAGCATATTTATCCAAAATGGTGAAATTGACCAAACGATCTCGGAATTCACCTCAGTCAATTTTGTTAGACTCGTGAAACCCATACGAGGCCAACGAAACTGTCCGCGCTCGATTCTGATAAGAATCGGCGAAATTATCACGTGATTTGCAAATAGCTTATTTACCCAAAAATGTGCAATCGAACAAACGACCTCGGAATGGACCCTAGTCAGTTTTGTTGAACTCGTAATGATGATACGAATCCAACAGAGTCGTCCGTTTGAAATTCCGACGTCGTTCGGCGAGTTTTGACGCGACGCAAAATTAGGCCGTACACGCTCCGACAAGCATAAAATGAGCAAACGAACTCGGAATCAATCTCGGATCGTCCCGGTGGATGCGTGTCAGCGAGACGGTCGTAACGAGCCCTTTTGGGCCAAATTTCGCGTTCTCTACGGCATTGTGCGAGCGTTTTAGTCAATAATAATAATAACACTATTATTATTATTATTATTATTATTATTTTCATTTTATAATATATTATATATATATATATATGTTTATTAGGTTAGAAATCTGACCCGATCCCCTTCTTCCTCCCTTGCGCCGTCAGCCACCTGTGTTTCCCCGATCCCTCCTCCTCTTCTCCGGCGCATCCTCCTCCGCGAGCTCCTCCACCTCCGACATCTCTCTCTCTCTCTCGGCTCCGACGAGCTGCCCCTCTACCAATGCCGGCAACCTCCATGGCCGCCCCCTTTCAGATTTTCCTCTTCCTCACTCCGGCGCAGCTCTCCTTGCGGTCGGCGCCTCCCTCCCCTCCGGCACCGTCTCGGCTCCAGCAACTCCCCCTTCCGTGAGCCTCCTCCTCCAGCCACTTCATTTCTCCACTCACTCTCCAGATCTCTCTCTCCCTAGCTCTCTTCTCATTTTCTGGCAAGCCAACACCAAAACACTATCCTCCATGGCCGATCCAAGCTCCGCCGCCTCCACTCTCCCAATCCGAGGATCTAGCCATCTCCTCTGTTTCCCCCGATACTCCTACAGCATATGAAGCTTCCGCTCTCTCGGCTCCGACAAACTCCATGGCCGACAACCTTGCCGAGCTTCTCCATTTCAGATCCGATAAACCGGCGAGCTTCACGTCCGAAAGCCAAAACAGCCCACTCGAGGGGCCGACTCCTCTTCGACGACGTCCGACGAGATCCGGATCGGCGAGATCCGGCCATAACCGGGAGCGACGGACAAATGCCGCGTACGCGGCTATTGGGTAGCATGCATGGACACTCGGTGAGCTTCCTCCCCTCTCCCTTGGTGCTAGTTTCCTAGATCACACTAGGTGAGATATCGATCTCAATAGAGTCGATTGGAGAGCAAGCCGTGAAGAGACGACCTGAAATAAATGTTCCGGGTAAATGTTCCGACCACTTCCGACCGCTAACACGTCACCCGTCGATGTACCTCAAAGCGAGGAAGGTGGTGGCGGTGTTAGTCGGTCGGTTTGGGGTTTTTGGTGGCCGACGAAGAGATGTGTTACTCCAGGTCGGGCAAATCACAAGCCCCAGGCTCAAGGCAAAAGATGACCGGATGTTGTCCGTTCAGCTTTTAGATCCGTGTAGTTTTTAATATAAATAATGTACACAAAATCTGTCTAATGCGCGCGGCTGGCTTCGATCCTCTTTTTAGGCATGTTCCAGCTGGATCCAGGCCTTGGGTTCAACATAAACGTTGTAGCCCTCGGAAAGACCTTTCCAGCGACTAGTTGCGCGTTTTCTGGGGAGCTCTGTAGCTCCCTCAAAGTGCAATCGAAATTGGCTGTTCAGAAGTTGGTCCTGTCTAGTACAGGACAGCTTGCTGTCCAGGTAGTTACTGCTGAGTTCAAGTCCAGTTTTGGACATGTTCTAGCAAGATCCAGGCTTTGGACTCACTATTAAGGTTACTATTATATTATAAAGAAATCTGTCAAACTAGACCGGTTGTGTTCGAGTCACTGTTTGGGCTTGATATAGTCGGAGCTGGTCCCTGAGCTTATGATGGAAGTTGTAGCCGTCGGAGATACCTTTCCAACGACTGGTTGTACGATTTGCGAGGATCCCGGTAGCTCCCTCAAAGTCTGGTCGAAATAGGCAGTGTCAGAAATTATAAAGTAGATGGACAGATTCTGTCCTGTGGTGCACAGTCGGGTTCAAACCCATTTCTGGGTGTGACTGACTTGAATCTGGACCTCGGGCCCAACACGAAAGTTGTAGCCCTTAGAAATACCTTTCCAGAATGGGGTGGCACGTTATTGGTGGTGGAGCGTGACTCCCAGAAATCCAGTTTCGATAAACAGCGATACACACATAAAATTTATAATGTTGTTTGGATTTCTCTCAAATTACTTATCGGATGTTCGTAAAATTTGGTGGACATGTGCCTAATGGTATTGAGACCACCCCCGATCAGAATTATGAATGTTAGATTTATATATACGGTAATATTGTTAGACTCTCCTATAAATTTGTTGTGTTGCAAATAACATTGGTAAATATAGACAATGCTTGAAATTGGGGAAATATTCAAGGTAATGATTATGAGATAACACGGGGGATCTCATAGGAGTCGGGTTAATATAAGCCCTTGATCAAATATTCGGTTATAAGTTATCATGATGCATGAATAATGGTGCTGAACCCTCAACGAGGTTAATAGTTTGAGTTTTTCGTAATACTTGTGAATTGAGTATGAGGGTGAGATGAGAAGTTATGTTGGGTCTTGCACATAATTTGTAAAAAGGGGGAATATGACGTCATTCCCGCAAGTAGTCCTACAGGGTCGTATAGAATGATTGTCATAATATATGCACACCACCGCACGAGAGTTGTGACAACTCGGGATGGGTAACATCGGCTGAGCGTGCAAGAAGTGAAATGTAATATGACTCCGCTTGGGAGTCCTTGGGTGCTTATGAGCACGGGTTGTGCATGGGGAGCACATGGGTTGCATGGCTTACACCTGGTGGTGTATGGAACCTGGTTGGCGGATTACTTATGGCGGGTCTACGGGCTTGCTAGTCGTGACACCGACAGAAGCCGTCAGTTAGATTCTAGACCGGTTGGGTTGGACTTTTGGTGCTCACCTACCCAAGTCCCCTTCTGTGTCCTTGAAGGCTCCGCCGTGTGTTCTTAGCGTCGAGCTGTGCGCAGGGTCTCCGCTGTGTGTTCTTAGCGTCGAGGCGTACAGAGGCCTAGGACTGGTAGTGTTCATACCCTCCTAGTAGTGGAGGAGCTTGAATCTAACAGGGTTGGATGAGAAACAACCCTTGAGTAAAAGCCGAGCTTAGTCTTATAATATCATGATAGTCTTCTGGTGATAATCTTGAGTCAATTGGATGAATATTTGTAGTACATCCCCTTATGTGGTTCAAATAACTCATTTGGTCTGCGAATAGTAAAACGGTAGAATGGAGATAACTTGTAGACCATTAGGTGGGAATGAGAGATAGTTGGTGTACCTGATTTGGATGAAGAGGTTGAGGTCACCAAAAAGGAGTTTAGGTGATGAGAGTGCTTGGTGAGCTATGGGTAAGGCTGTGCTCAGGATTGACGAAAGATCGTCTTTCCCCTTAGAGGGTCATAAAGCACTGAGGTTTAATTCAAGTGAAATGATAAGAGGGTAATCTTATGGGTAGATACCAATAATACTAAGTGTCTTGAGAAAGGGAATTTTGGGGTGTCATCCCATTGTAGTTCCTAGTACCGTAGCGAGCCCCCTACAGGGTAACCCTCGGGAAGTCCAAGATTAACCATAAATTGCAATAACATTTAAAGTAGGCAAGAGTAGCCATAGTAGCGTAAGATTGGATTTATGTATCTCCTCCCAGTTGTGGGAGTGGCAGGATTGTGGTGCTCGGTTAGACGAGTGGGAATCTCGAGGGGATGATTGTCCCGGTAACTTTCTCAGAAATGTGGCAGGTCTTCGGTACTAGGCAGGTCGTCACTCTGACCGCGGTACGTTGACTTAGCGGCTGTGTAGGGGTCTAAGGGGCCAGCTTGGCTGCGTGTCGGGACGACAGTTCCCCGAAGACACCTCTCACTTGGCTCACAGTCTGGTGGACTCCAGCAAAGAGTACGCAGAGCTCCGCGATTGTTTAGCGTTGAGGCGTACGTACGGTCTAGGCCTGGTAGAGTGTATACCCGCCTAGGAGTGGACAGCCCGGTCCGCTACCACCGTGTGTCACAGCGGTTGGTACCCGAGAGGTTGGCTTCCTCTTAAATAGAGGGAACTACAAAGGTCTGTGTGCACAAAGTCGAGTGTGTGAGTTCATTGCATAATCATTCATAGCATAAGCATAGCATACGCACTTGCAGATCCTCATCATATAAATTAGTATGGGCTCTTTTATATGATGAGTTATAATTCCTGGAAATCCTAACTTATAAGTTTGTATGAGCATTCATATAAGTTAAGGTACGAGATTGATTACTTGTCGCTACTGTTCTTACTGCCTTGCTTTACCTTCTTTACTTACTGTTTATTTACTGTTGTACACCTTTATTATACTCCTGCTTATACATGATTAGATTAGCCTTTTTACACTTGTGTAGCTTAGAATTTGTGTATATACTAGTTTACTTTCCCCGTCACCTGCTTTGCATATTACTGATATATTACAGCTTTTCTTCCTTTCCTTCCGCCCGGTGCCATGGAGTCGCCGGGGGAGCGGATGAGAAGCCACTTAGTCTTTATGACTAACGGTTGCTACGTTCATCTTTTTAGGAGCACATTCAGTGGTGTAGCAGCGTTCAACACCGGAGGCCAGCCAGGTCAGGTTTGCAGGGCTGGGGTTTATGGTACCTTAGCTGCCGTCAGTGACAGAGGCGCGTGAGTGTTTTGAGATGTAGCCCTTGGGGCATTTAGCTGGTTACTCTGATGATTTGCGGGAGCTTGTGTAGCTTTCTGTCTTTCTTATACTTTGATTTGGACATTATTACTTATTGTGAATCTTTGGCTTTTAATGCTTTCTATTATTGATGGGTTGGCGCTGTTTAGTTGGTTTGGCCGGCAGGATAGGCGTCTTGTGGGGAGGCCAGCTCGTGTGCTGGCGCTTCCGCAAGGCGGCTGTCCTGGGCATAAGACTCCCCTCGGCCATGTTGTGTGTTCCGGGAGGGGGATCTTACAAATGGTATCAGCTTGCAACGATCCTGAGATAAAGAAGTCCATTAGACCACTAGGCTACCCCTGCTAGCTAGATCAGTTTGAGGTCAAACTGATGCAGCGGAAGCAGTGGTGTGCCCATGTGTAATTCACAATAAGTACGTCCGCTTTTTCTTATAGAAAGTGCCAACCTAAGCCAAACTCGTACCCTTACGTATAGATGCTGGCTCATTCCGAGACAGTATTTTGTTTTCCCAATCCAACAGTCAGAGTTGGTTTGGCATATGATATCATTTTGGTCGACTTAGCAGGATAGGTCGCGATGTATCCTAGCCTTATACGGATCTTGGGGATGATTGAGCCAAGCAATAAGTGACCTTGAGTGACTAAGGGAAGAGTTTAATGTGAGTGTAGATGCTAAAGACTCGCACCCTGAGATTTCTACCCCAGATATGGAGTAATATTATCACCTTACCCAAAAAATTTTAGGGCAATCTCAATGAGATTGGTGCATGTAGTCCATTATCAGCTTAGTAAGAGACCACCAAGCATGCCTTTTATATTGTATGTCGTTACCTCTCACTTCTATTTATGTAGAAGGTTTCATATGGAGGAGATATGATAAGAATTCGGATCCAGAGAAGACTCATTTTGGGACGAATGTGTTATATTGGTGGTAGAAGAAACTCAGTTAAAGAGATATGGGGGTTTATCTCTTCGTTTATTGGTCTAGTTATGTACCATCTTGGATCCCTTGAGGAGTTAGAATCTTTGTAATTTTTGACATTGGAAGTTTTGATCCTTGAGAAGTTAGTTTACCTTAAGCAAAGCAGACTGCTAAGGCCATGTTTGGGTTGATATGAATTTTATTAGCGGAATAAGAGAGGAAAAGCATTTTTGAAGATGATCATTTTCTCTATATTGTTCTAAGATTATGTGGATAGGTAATGAGGAGAGTAGTAAATCTACACTTTGGGGATATGCAGCTATGTTGTGATAACATTATAACTGGGAAGTTAATGAAATTTTGTGCATGCATTGCGGGTATGATGATGCACTACCCCTGAGTTTGGAAAATTCGTGGTGAACATTCTCTTAGTGTGGTAATTATTTGATGTTGGGAAATTAATAAGTATTCGGCGGTGGAGTCAACAAGATTAATATGACTTGATTGATGATCTAAAATCCGAAAAGTTTTTATAAAATAAACATGCATGCCATGGATGATCGTTGACAGGGATGGTGGGGCGCTTGTAATGGGTTTGATTTAGTTTATCATATCGTGAAGTATGCCCTACTTTTGGTAGTCTGCATAACTCGTGTCGAAGGGAAAATCATTCCGGGCCTTGCACCTCGGTTCATGTTAAGTTCAAACATATATAAATGTACCAGGTGATTGGATGTTATTGGTGCATGCTCTCATTACAATGAGATGCAGCTTGGTCGTCGCCGTAAAAATTTGAATTTCTACATCACGGCTGATATATAAGTGCGTCGATTCGGGGATATATAGGGAAAGAACTCTAAGTCGAGGAAGGTATGCCCCTAAGGTTTGTGTCCATATGTGAGATGAATGTACCATATGGGCGGTGGAAGAAATTTAACCCAAAAACGTATGGGGGCTAATCCTATTTATTCGTTTATTGGCCTAGCTAATGGACCAACTGAGGTTTCACCGGGAGTTAAAAATCTTTGCAGACTGCTTCACTTAGCCTTGCTATAATGGTGTTTTCTCATCTAAGTCGTTACAAGTCGACGATATTAGAATTAGGTACACCTTGATGAATGAGTCATTTTAAGCAAGGTGGATGGTTAAACACCAAGTTTTGGATTACGTTGAGTCCCCTACCAGAATAACAGATGTGAGTACCTAAAGGATGGTTATGTCTTTGCTCTGATTGAAGGTTATGCAGAGAAGTAGACCAAGGAGAAATGGCGATCTAAAACCTTTTGGGAAATACACCGAGGTTCTCGAGTTTTCATACATGAACGCCTAGATAAATCATATAGCTGGGTAATGGAGGACATGAATACATCATGCTGTGTGCCAATTAGGACATTTGTGGGTAACGTTGAGTAAAATTTAGCATGGTTTTAGATGGATATCAATACTATGTGAAGGATGCGATGATATCCTGATGTGATGGTAAGGACTTGAGTTGGCAGTCCTTGAGTGCTGCTATGCACTAGTCGGATCCTGACAAGTGTTTGGATGACATAAGGACTTGGTGGTAGTCCTTGGGTTTTAATAGCATGAGTTCCAATATTAGAACCTTATGGGTGTAGTAAGTGAAATCTTGAATACTCTTGATAGTGTTGTAGTGCCTCTCAGTGATCAATGGTCGGTCCGATGACCGCGCGACAAATTTTGGGGGACGCCTTGAAATTTTTTGAGTTGGAGTTGTATTTGATTGTTGATCAAAGAGGTGTGTTTAAAAGTGACATATTTAGGATAACCGGTTTAAACCGTAGCATTCTTAGCGCCAAGGTTTTGCAACGTGGTTGTTAAGTTAACAAATTCACAATAGTGGTGTCTATGCACTGGTTTGCGTACATATGTAATGATATTGTAAATTAAATAAAACTTACCGAGGATGTGTGTTGGAGACTCATGGCAGACAATATAGATGCAGGGCAACCGTTGATGGCACTTGCAGTAGGGATCTAGTGTTTTGGAGATCCGGGCATGCAAGGTGTGAATGAGTTAGTGGTATGGCAGTTTTGGCTGGTTCATGGAACCTGTACTGCGACAGAGATGTTGGTAGTGGTAGCCGGTTGCATCGTGGTTTTATAAATGAGTAGCATGCTTGAAGCCGTTCCTACCAAGTCCTTGCAAAATGTTCCCTTGTATGTTGTGTGCTTGAGATTAAATCACAACATAATCAGTTAGACTGATGTAGTTGTTTTTGAAATGGTGTGTGTCATTAATAGTTCGTATGACTTCACAGGGCAAGAGTGCGCATGCAATCTAGTTCCTATGTATAAATCGCAACAATTGAGAATGCATATATAAGCTTGAAATTATTATGGATGAAGTGCCCATGAATGAATATGATGAGTATATTTTACTCTCGTTCAGAAAATCCTCATAACCTCAACGTAATATTTCGGGGACGAAATTATTTCTTCGTTTATTGGATTTGTAACATCCTGATTCGAGCTAGACCCCTTGTGCGCGTTTTTGAGTCACGCGAGTTGACTCGGGCTCGGGGTGTACTGAGGGCCAGACTTGCACCTGAGCCGGGGAGGTGCACTTGACGAATGCGGCGAGTACCAGTTCTATTCTTTGTCCCAATGTTTGCTGTATCGGGATCCGAGCCGTCCGGAGAGCATAACTTGAGCGATAAAACTCGAAAGAGGCGTACCGCCTCGAAGGAATTATAGTACGTACGCTAGCTTAAATAACGTGATCTGCGAATAGCATATTTATCCAAAATAGTGAAATTGACCAAACGATCTCGGAATTCACCTCAGTCAATTTTGTTCGACTCATGAAACCCATACGAGGCCAACGAAACTGTCCGCGCTGGATTCTGACAAGAATCGGCGAAATTATCACGTGATTTACAAATAGCTTATTTACCCAAAAATGTGCAATCGAACAAACGACCTCGGAATGGACCCCAGTCAGTTTTGTTGAACTCGTAATGATGATACGGATCCAACAGAGTCGTCCGTTTGAAATTCCGACGTCGTTCGGCGAGTTTTGACGCGACGCAAAATTAGGCCGTACACGCTCCGACAAGCATAAAATGAGCAAACGAACTCGGAATTAATCTCGGATCGTCCCGGTGGATGCGTGTCAGCGAGACGGTCGTAACGAGCCCTTTTGGGCCAAATTCCGCGTTCTCTACGGCATTGTGCGAGCGTTTTAGTCAATAATAATAATAACACTACTATTATTATTATTATTTTAATTTTATAATATATATTATATATATATATATATGTTTATTAGGTTAGAAATCTGACCCGATCCCCTTCTTCCTCCCTTGCGCCGTCAGCCACCTGTGTTTCCCCGATCCCTCCTCCTCTTCTCCGGCGCATCCTCCTCCGCGAGCTCCTCCACCTCCGACATCTCTCTCTCTCTCTCGGCTCCGACGAGCTGCCCCTCTACCAATGCCGGCAACCTCCATGGCCGCCCCCTTTCAGATTTTCCTCTTTCTCACTCCTGCGCAGCTCTCCTTGCGGTCGGCGCCTCCCTCCCCTCCGGCACCGTCTCGGCTCCAGCAACTCCCCCTTCCGTGAGCCTCCTCCTCCAGCCACTCCATTTCTCCACTCACTCTCCAGATCTCTCTCTCCCTAGCTCTCTTCTCATTTTCTGGCAAGCCAACACCAAAACACTATCCTCCATGGCCGATCCAAGCTCCGCAGCCTCCACTCTCCCAATCCGAGGATCTAGCCATCTCCTCTGTTTCCCCCGATACTCCTACAGCATATGAAGCTTCCGCTCTCTCGGCTCCGACAAACTCCATGGCCGACAACCTTGCCGAGCTTCTCCGTTTCAGATCCGGCAAACCGGCGAGCTTCACGTCTGAAAGCCAAAACAGCCCACTCGAGGGGCCGACTCCTCTTCGACGACGTCCGACGAGATCCGGATCGGCGAGATCCGGCCATAACCGGGAGCGACGGACAAATGCCACGTACGCGACTATTGGGTAGCATGCATGGACACTCGGTGAGCTTCCTCCCCTCTCCCTTGGTGCTAGTTTCCTAGATCACACTAGGTGAGATATCGATCTCAATAGAGTCGATTGGAGAGCAAGCCGTGAAGAGACGGCCTGAAATAAATGTTCCGGGTAAATGTTCCGGCCACTTCCGACCACTAACACGTCACCCGTCGATGTACCTCAAAGCGAGAAAGGTGGTGGCGGTGTTAGTCGGTCGGTTTGGGGTTTTTGGTGGCCGACGAAGAGATGTGTTAGTCCAGGTCGGGCAAATCACAAGCCCCAGGCTGGAGGAAAAAGATGACCGGATGTTGTCCGTTCAGCTTTTCGATCCGTGCAGTTTTTAATATAAATAATGTACACAAAATCTGTCTAATGCGCGCGGCTGGCTTCGATCCTCTTTTTAGGCATGTTCCAGCTGGATCCAGGCCTTGGGTTCAACATAAACGTTGTAGCCCTCGAAAAGACCTTTCCAGCGACTGGTTGTCCGTTTTCTGGGGAGCTCTGTAGCTCCCTCAAAGTGCAATCGAAATTGGCTGTTCAGAAGTTGGTCCTGTCTAGTACAGGACAGCTTGCTGTCCAGGTAGTTACTGCTAAGTTCAAGTCCAGTTTTGGACATGTTCTAGCAAGATCCAGGCTTTGGACTCAACTAGAAAGTTGTAGCCCTTGGTAACACCTTTCTAATGAATGGTTGCACATAATTTTTTGTGAACTGTAGAGTTCTATAAAGCTGTTGGAAGTAATGAGTTTTATTAAGGTTACTATTATATTATAAAGAAATCTGTCAAACTAGACCGGTTGTGTTCGAGTCACTGTTTGGGCTTGATATAGTCGGAGCTGGTCCCTGAGCTTATGATGGAAGTTGTAGCCGTCGGAGATACCTTTCCAACGACTGGTTGTACGATTTGCGAGGATCCCGGTAGCTCCCTCAAAGTCTGGTCGAAATAGGCAGTGTCAGAAATTATAAAGTAGATGGACAGATTTTGTCCTGTGGTGCACAGCCGGGTTCAAACCCATTTCTGGGTGTGACTGACTTGAATCTGGACCTCGGGCCCAACACGAAAGTTGTAGCCCTTAGAAATACCTTTCCAGAATGGTGTGGCACGTTATTGGTGGTGGAGCGTGACTCCCAGAAATCCAGTTTCGGTAAACAGCGATACACACGTAAAATTTATAATGTTGTTTGGATTTCTCTCAAATTACTTATCGGATGTTCGTAAAATTTGGTGGACATGTGCCTAATGGTATTGAGACCACCCCCGATCAGAATTATAAAAGTTAGATTTATATATACGGTAATATTGTTAGACTCTCCTATAAATTTGTTGTGTTGCAAATAACATTGGTAAATATAGACAAGACTTGAAATTGGGGAAATATTCAAGGTAATGATTATGAGATAACACGGGGGATCTTATAGGAGTCGGGTTGATATAAGCCCTTGATCAAATATTCGATTATAAGTTATCATGATGCATGAATAATGGTGCTGAACCCTCAACGAGGTTAATAGTTTGATTTTTTCGTAATACTTGTGAATTGAGTATGAGGGTGGGATGAGAAGTTACGTTGGGTCTTGCACATAATTTGTAAAAAGGGGGAATATGACGTCATTCCCGCAAGTAGTCCTACAGGGTCGTATAGAATGATTGTCATAATATATGCACACCACCGCACGAGAGTTGTGACAACTCGGGATGGGTAACATCGGCTGAGCGTGCAAGAAGTGAAATGTAATAAGACTCCGCTTGGGAGTCCTTGGGTGCTTATGAGCACGGGTTGTGCATGGGGAGCACATGGGTTGCATGGCTTACACCTGGTGGTGTATGGAACCTGGTTGGAGGATTACTTATGGCGGGTCTACGGGCTTGCTAGTCGTGACACCGACAGAAGCCGGCAGTTAGATTCTAGACCGGTTGGGTTGGACTTTTGGTGCTCACCTACCCAAGTCCCCTTCTGTGTTCTTGAAGGCTCCGCCGTGTGTTCTTAGCGTCGAGCAGTGTGCAGGGTCTCCGTTGTGTGTTCTTAGCGTCAAGGCATATAGAGGTCTGGGACTGGTAGTGTTCATACCCTCCTAGTAGTGGAGGAGCTTGAATCTAACAGGGTTGGATGAAAAACAACCCTTGAGTAAAAGCTGAGCTAAGTCTTATAATATCATGATAGTCTTCTGGAGATAATCTTGAGTCAATTGGATGAATATTTGTAGTAACTCCCCTTATGTGGTTCATATAACTCATTTGGTCTGCGAATAGTAAAACGGTAGAATGAAGATAACTTGTAGACCATTAGGTGGGAATGGGAGGTAGTTGGTGTACCTGATTTGGATGAAGAGGTTGAGGTCACCAAAAAGGAGTTTAGGTGATGAGAGTGCTTGGTGAGCTATGGGTAAGGCTGTGCTCGGGAATGATGAAAGATCGTCTTTCCCCTTAGAGGGTCATAAAGCACTGAGGTTTAATTCAAGTGAAATGATAAGAGGGTAATCTTATGGGTAGATACCAATAATACTAAGTGTCTTGAGAAAGGGAACTTTGGGGTGTCATCCCATTGTAGTTCCTAGTACCGTAGCGAGCCCCCTACAGGGTAACCCTCGGGAAGTCCAAGATTAACCCTAAATTGCAATAACATTTAAAGTAGGCAAGAGTTGCCATAGTAGGGTAAGATTGGATTTATGTATCTCATCCCAGTTGCCGGAGTGGCAGGATTGTGGTGCTCGGTTAGACGAGCGGGGAATCTCGAGGGGATGATTATCCCGGTAACTTTCTCAGAAATGTGGCAGGTCTTCGGTACTAGGCAGGTCGTCACTCTGACCGCGGTACATTGACTTAGCGGGTGTGTAGGGGTCTAAGGGGCCAGCTTGGCTGCGTGTCGGGACGACAGTTCCCCGAAGACACCTCTCACTTGGCTCACAGTCTGGTGGACTCCAGTAAAGAGTATGCAGAGCTCCGCGGTTGTTTAGCGTCGAGGCGTACGTACGGTCTAGGCCTGGTAGAGTGTATACCCGCCTAGGAGTGGACAACCCAGTCCGCTACCACCGTGTGTCACAGCGGTTGGTACCCGAGAGGTTGGCTTCCTCTCAAATAGAGGGAACTACAAAGGTCTGTGTGCACAGAGTCGAGTGTGTGAGTTCATTGCATAATCATTCATAGCATAAGCATAGCATACGCACTTGCAGATTCTCACCATATAAATTAGTATGGGCTCTTTTATATGATGAGTTATAATTCCTGGAAATCCTAACTTATAAGTTTGTTTGGGCATTCATATAAGTTAGGGTACGAGATTGATTACTTGTCGCTACTGTTCTTACTGCCTTGCTTTACCTGCTTTACTTACTGTTTATTTACTGCTGTACACCTTTATTATACTCCTACTTATACAGGATTAGATTAGCCTTTTTACACTTGTGTAGCTTAGAATTTGTGTATATACTAGTTTACTTTCCCCGTCACCTGCTTTGCATATTACTGATATATTGCAGCTTTTCTTCCTTTCCTTCCGCCCGGTGCCTTGGAGTCGCCGGGGGAGCGGATGGGAAGCCACTTAGTCTTTATGACTAACGGTTGCTACGTCCCTCTTTTTAGGAGCACATTCAGTGGTGTAGCAGCGTTCAACACCGGAGGCCAGCCAGGTCAGGTTTGCAGGGCTGGGGTTTATGGTACCTTAGCTGCCGTCAGTGACAGAGGCGCGTGAGTGTTTTGAGATGTAGCCCTTGGGGCATTTAGCTGGTTACTCTGAGGATTTGCAGGAGCTTGTGTAGCTTTCTGTCTTTCTTATACTTTGATTTGGACATTATTACTTATTGTGAATCTTTGGCTTTTAATGCTTTCTATTATTGATGGGTTAGCGTTGTTTAGTTGGTTTGGCCGGCAGGATAGGCGTCTTGTGGGGGAGGCCAGCTCATGTGTTGGCGCTTCCGCAAGGCGGCTGTCCTGGGCATAAGACTCCCCTCGGCCGTGTTGTGTGTTCCGGGAGGGGGATCTTATAGTGGTTTCGGCCGCCTCCCCCGCAAGGCTGGGGGGGCTTGGCTGCACCCTGGCATGGGGGGGGGGGGGGGGGGGGGGGGGTGCGGCTTTGGCCGCACCTCGTTGGGGTGCGGTTACCCCCACTTTTGTGGGGTGTGGTTTTTCCGCTCTCCTGATCATGAGTTTAATTTTGACCCCACTAAATCCACATCTCCTTAGTGGAGCCTCCTATAAATGCACCCTAGTAGGTCTCATAAATCTACCGGTGCACATCATATTTTATGCTCAAAACTAGTTTATTTTCTTGGTAGTGGTTATAACATGTCATGCCAAACATACATTCTATGATAATTGAGTTTTTGTCCAAACTCACCGGAGCAAATAAGCCACGCCAAACGAAACCTAAGGCTTTGTTTAACACGGTGGTAGCGGTCGGGAAAGCAGTGGTTATGAACTGTTTTTTGTGAACACTCGACCTTAGCAAAGAAACTCCATCCACTTTTATGTTCAAAATAACTTTTCTTTTCTTCGTGGTGGTCATAATCGTTGTAATACCAAACATACATTCCACGATGGTGAAGATTTCGTCCAACTCACCGTAGCAGAAACGCCGCGCCAAACGGACCGATGAAATTTGTAAAACTCGGTCTTTTTTCTTGTTCTATGATGATGTCGGATTACTTTGTCTAATTTTCACAAATTTGCACCTCGCTTTAATATATATGTGTAAAGACTGTTGATATTAGCACTCACTTTTTGGCTATTAGCACTCAGATTCTAAGCATTTTAGGGCATTCCAAAATCCCTACCCTCACTCGCTTCCTCTCAGCCGACTCACGCACGGTTTCGCAATCTCCAAGCGACGCGCTCCTACTCCTTGTTTCGCAGAGGTCGCCACCATATAATGCCGGCGGCTGTTTCGGCTGTGGTTCCACACAGTTTGTCGGTGGTTCCTCACACTTTGCACCCTTATATCGCCGGCGGTTGCTCACTGGTTCCGCACAGTTCGCCGGTGGTTGCTCACTGGTTCTCCGACCAAGGTAAAACCGTCTTCCTCTCCCCTCTTTCACCCGTTCTGAAGTGGTAGTGGTTGAAGCTATTTTGTTCATCATATATGTATATTTAAATTGCAAAGTTTATCATATATACAGATTTTGATTTTAAAGTGAAACAAACAAGGATAATAAATTTGGCATCTACTGTTTTTATGTTCACTTAAATATTTCAAAGTTATTATTTTTGTTAGTATTGTGAGGGATAAACTCATAGCCATGAAATTATATTACTTTATTAACTAATTTAAAGTTTTATTTTATTCCTAAATTTTGAGTGCGAAAGTTTTATTTTCGTGCCTGCGGATAGTCAGCCATTTTTAAAAATCATGCTTATGGTTAGCCAAAAACTATGCGTACGCTGGCTCGACTCCCGCGCATAGTTCCAAAGGGCCGTTACTTTCAGCCAACGTGCGCTGACGTGTGGCAACGGCTGGACGCCATTTGGTTCGGTCCAAGTCAGCACAATAACCGGTTAAACCGCATTTTTGTCTGATTTTAATTAAATATTTTATGTACGGATAATTAAAAGGCTGTCATCCTAATCATAATGATAATCAAGTAGGGTTGGTTTTTCCCTTAAATTCCGTGATATATATAAAATAATAGAAGACACACATTCAAACCACTTAACTTTATTTACTATATATAGTCGCCAATTGTCACCATTATTAGTAAAACACGGCGAAGCGGGCGTTCTTATCGTTGTCAATAGTAACAGTGTGGGACCAAACTCACATTCTCCTTTGAAGGTCTTCAGCAACTTCCATCCCCAAAACCTTGCGGTGATTGACTCCAATTCCCCTCAAGCTCTAAAAGTGGTCTTGAGTGCAAGCCAAAGTTGGTGCGGCAAACAATTGCTAGTAATAAAATGATTTTTAAATAGCTAATGTTTTGCTTGTATTAATTGTTTTTTAGAAGCCAAATGAGATTGGCTAATAATAATAACACCAAAAAAACTCAATTTGCATTCCATCTTTCCTACCTGGCCGCCACGTGTCCTTCTCTTCCCATTATAAAACAACCTAGGTGACTCGCTTTTCTTCGTTTCCCACCTCCCATCGTCACTCAGCACAATCACGATGACAGCAACGGAATTGATCGCCGGCAATACCAAATTCAGCAAGAATCCACTCCCCAGGCGCGTGTGCTTCTCCTTCGCCGCCTACTCTAAAGCGGTGATCGATCACCTGCAATCCGGCGGAGTCCCCGTCGCAAGCGGCCTATCCGACGCCGAGTTCAACGCTATCGAATCAGCCCACGGTTTCCAATTCCCGCCTGATCTCCACTCCATCCTCCGCGAAGGCCTTCCAGTCGGCGTCGGATTCCCCAATTGGCGCCTCGCCTCGCCGGAGCAACTCCAGATCCTCCTCTCCCTCCCCACCTCCGGCTTCATCTATGAAATCTCCCGCATACCCACTTCCGGAAGTCCATTCTGGCCTGCAGCTTGGGGCCCACGCCCTGAGTCTCACAGTAAGTGCATCTCCCTGGCCCGATCGATCCTCGCCGGCGCGCCGAAGCTCATTCCTATCTATCGACACTTCTACATCACAGCAACATCCGATATCGCCGGAAATCCCATTTTCTATGTTCGCGGAAACGACGTTCGTTGCTGTGGATTCGATCTTGCCGATTTCTTCTACCGCGAGGAGCTCGCCTTCTTTCCGGCGTCTTGTCTTCCTGCGCCGGCTCCGTCATGGGCTGCGACGGTGGCGAGGAGGGTGGAGGTATGGACGGATCTGGCCTCCGGATGCGGAGATGGATTAGACACGTGGATGAAGGGGCTTGAATGGAGGCTACGGGAGGCTGGTTGGATGGAGAAAGAAGTGAAGGAGATGCTGCTGATGGGAGAATCGGACGGCGTTGATCAGGTGGGAGCGAGGACTGGGCGGACGAAGGTGAAGGATCGACTGGATCTGTTGTGGCACGTGCGGATTCTTGCGCTCGTGCTACTTCGCGGAGGTTGGAGCGCAGAGGACGTACTTTATTCACTGGGCGGGAGCGGAGGGAACGCGCACCGGAGCCCGCCGGGGACGTGGCAGGTGGACACCACCGTGAACGAGATCTCCTTTAACTTTTGATTAATTGGCTGCTAAGCTAATCACTAATTAGGAGCAAAAACAGGATCAAGAAAGTAATTAGAAATGATAACACTGAGATTCATTCATTGAGATCTCAAATCAGAGTCTCGCATTCAGATTTCTTATTACAGAATAAAATTTTACTCTTTTTTTTTTAAATTTTTATAAACACCCCGTTATTTATATTATTTTAAATTTTATAGAGGGTATATTAAGGCGATTAATATTAGCATACTTTAAATGGTTATACGCAGCTCATAAACCTATATAATTTGCATACCTTTTTAGCATTCTCAGCCCAAAACAAAAAAGATTTTTTCTCATTAAGATTTCTAAAATTGGTTCAGGTGTGAGAGCATTAAACACTTCACTCGCATCTTCTCATTCCATCCTGCAGCCGCACCCTATGTTCTACCTGCAAAGGAAGAGTGAATTACAAATGTTTTATTTGCAGAACGGGGATATTGCCGGCATATAAGTTGCATATAAGTTGCTTAGGTCTTTGAGAAGCTTGCAACTTCTCTTCATCTCTCAATTCAGTGACGAAATTATGATTTTCGCTCAGCTCGGGCAAGTATTAAAACAAGTCTGCAACATCACTTAAATGATGTGCTTTACTAATTGAAAGTGACTTCCAAATTGAGTTTTTTTTGCTTAATTGTGCATTTTTTGAAAAAAAAAATATTCGGTCTCTCTATGACATTTTTATAAGTGCTAATGGCTACTAGGATTTAGATGGTAGTTACATGGATTTGTTTCAATAATCCCATTTTTCAAAACCTCTACACTTAGTGATATGTTAATTATTTCAAGTTTTGTGATAGTCTTTTTTAAAACCTCTAAATTGGATTCTAATCCCCAATAACACGTTAAAAGCTCATTAGATTTTCATTTCAAATTAGAGCTCAGCATAAATGTTGAAATGTTCTTTTTGTTCTTCCAACAAGGTGCAAAAAAGCCTCAAAGCAAGATGTATTTATTTTAACTTATAGATAATAAGTAGATAAACTTTATTAATTACCATGCAGTAATACATATTTTAAGTATATCATGACAACTAACATTATCTCCGGATGCAGTCACAAAGAGGTCATCCTTAGGCACAAATATCATACATATTATTTGACCATAACTTTACTGATCATTTTTTTATTATATTATATATGTTAGATGTACATCTAAAACTGCGAGGTACACACTATTGATACATGTTAGAAATTTTTAATCTACAACAATCTTTCGTTAATATATGTTTAGTGTTGAGTTTCATATCATTGATCAGAAAAACTCAAAATCAATATAGAGGGAACTCCAAAATATGAAGCAAAATTCTTTCATAAAAATGTTGAGAATTTAGTCTCAGCTTGCCAATGTAATTTGTAAAAGTGACTGTATAAACAAATCCACTCATTCATATTATATTGAAAGAAACATAAGGAGATTCAATGAACCACACGCGTTGCAGCGCACGCACCGCACCGAACCAGATCCAGATTTGGGCTAGCTTTGGGGGTTTGAGGTTTGGGGTTTGGGGAAGAATTGATTAATTTGTATTTTCTTGGATAAAATAGTTTTGTCATTTTGAAAGTCTTAAATTCCTCAAAATCCATGCGTCGAATAGTATTCGACGTGTGTCAAATACATATCCCGACCGTGCGTCGATTTTCTCTTTCACGTGCGTTCGACTCTTACGTTGGAATTCTAACTAATTCTCCGCACATAAAACTTATTATAACCGTTATTGTTACTTGCGGTTTTTACGAAACTCTTATATAGGAGGTTTGGCCAAAACGAACTTACTGATTTTCTTTTTTACATTCTCGGTTTGCTACTTTTACGTTTTCTCTCTTGAAAGCTC
This sequence comes from Dactylorhiza incarnata, assembly GCA_033032865.1. Taxonomy (NCBI): domain Eukaryota; kingdom Viridiplantae; phylum Streptophyta; class Magnoliopsida; order Asparagales; family Orchidaceae; genus Dactylorhiza; species Dactylorhiza incarnata. The sequence continues at coordinate 1,983,662 of JAWHQI010000284.1, read as the reverse complement.
AGTCAAAGGTTGATGCAACTTCTTTAGGACAGTGATCACACGCTTTACCCAAAGTCGATTTCTAAACTAAATTTTATTCTGTAATTTTTATTCCTTTTCAGATCATTTTAGTACTTTATAAAAGTTTTTCAAAATGAAAAATATATATTATCTTAGAAATATATAAAAAAATATTCCAACAATGTATATATACACACATAGCTAGCGAGTAATCTTATTTAATTTGCCGACCATTTTATTATTTTGAAATTATCGTGGAAACATATTAATAAAGTTAGAGGATAATTAAGCAGGTAGAATATTGTCGTAATCTAACTGATATTATTATTAGATCAATCATATGATGAGTCTTCTAGGCTGATCTGAGACTATCCGATCGGTTTTGGGTAAAACCAATAACGATAATTCGAGGTGCGATGATAATATTTGCATGATATTAGAGAAAATATCAAAATATTACTGTGTGATAATGTGTATTATTACGTTAGCCAGTATTTGACTCATTTAATCGGGTCGATCCCCTTTATTTGAAAATGAAACATATTGGGAGTAGCGTTCCCATCTGGTGGGGTCTAGCTGTGACGATCCAAATTTCGCGCAACACAATATATTTTAAAAATTTTCCCCGATGATGAGAACAAAAGGCAGTACGTATTTTTCGTATTAATTTTTCGTGTTTTTTTTTAATTTCATTTTATTAGTTGAATTTGCTTTATTTTGTTATTAGGGATGCTATTAGCCAAGTTGGTAATTTGGGCTGAACGAAATATGGACCGAAGAAAATGTGGGTTGCAATTAGTATTTTGGGCTGAATGAAATGTGGTGGCAGAGTTGGAGTTAATTTTTGATATTTGGCCAACTAGGTATTGGCTGGTGAGTATGTTGGGCTTAAAATTTGACACTTGGTCAACTAGGTGTTGGCTGGAGATTTATGTTGGCTTATGCAATTGACATTTGGCTTCCTAATGGAGAGAGTTGTAAGCTTAGTAAACAGGCACCTGGAAATAAATTTGGCCCCTTACTGCCGCTGGTCGCTTACTGTACTGTTTAAATGGCGTCGAGCCCTTGCGCTACTTCCACTCCCGCATTCTGTCTCTGCTCACTGTGCTATTTCCCCCATGTCGCTGCTCTACCCCTCCCGTCTTCTGCTTCTCCCGACTTCTTCTTCTCCTTCCTGTACTTCTCCTCCTACCTAGCTACTGTTCTTCTTCTCCTCTCCTTTCTTCTTCTTCATAGTTGTTGCCGATGTTCTGTGCCGTTGCTGCCGCTGTTCTGAGTCGCTGCTGTCGTTATTCCTGTGCTGCCAGCTAGGGCATTTCTGCTGCCGGTTTTGAGCTGTTGTTTGTCTCCTCTGACTCCTACCTCTTTCAGTGCTTTCATTGGATATTTAGGAAGGATCTCGCCACACTTCGGCAATCTGAGAAGAATCGGTCGCGCAACGACTTTCTTCCTCCCTCTCCCACTATAAGGATGCATTTTTCTCCTTAATTTCTGCTACCTTGTTGATTTTGAAAATTGGACCGCATTTGTGGGCTGGTTGTGTTGTTTTATGAGCATTTGTGTTGATTTTGGGGACTGAGTTAAGTAAGATCATACTTTATTATATTTTTTGTCGCTTTTATATTACTGGACAGCACTATTGGAGGCTGAATTTTCATTGGCAGTCTGGCTTGGCGGCTGTTTTTGTGCCTTGTTGTCTTAGTTGAAAGCTGATTTAGTGTTGGATTATGTCTTAACAACTTTTACGATTTCTTAGAAATTTACTTTCATATTTGGACGGTTTTCAAACGCCTTTTTACTAAACATTTTTACTTCAACGCTGTGCGTAACTAGTGACACAACCCAAATACATTATATACTATTTCAGTGGTTTCCTAGGCCAAGTAATAAGATGATGGCGTCACAGGGTCAACGTGGCAATGAAGCTGAGAATGATAAATGGAAGGTTGCTGTGAGTATTTTATTTCTTGAAATTATGTTTATTTAAGTATTTACATATTTCTATTTTATTTTAAGATAAACTGTCTGTGCATATGAGTTTAAACTCAATGATATATCGCTATACGGTAAATGAGAGCGAGGAAAAAATGAAAGTGATACAACTTTCTGAGAGGATGTATTATGTTAAAACACTTGTTTTTTAAGTTGCATTAAGAAAAGAATAATAATAAACTCTGCATAAGGAAATGTGAAGGACTGAGTGTATGCATATTGTTATCTCCCATTACTTGCATGTATAACTGTTTCACGAAATACTTTTCTCACCTAGTCATATTTTTATGACTAAACCATCATGGATATTTTTTGTAAGGAAATAAGAGCTTCTCCTAGCGCACCAAAGAGGATTCCCCCTGAAAAGTTGGCGAATGTATGATTAAAGACTTTTATAGGAATCGAAGGAGCTCAGGAGAGGCATAGAGCCACTTGCACTGATTATTCTTGTGAATATTGTAATGAGTATGACTAATACTCATTTAAATTGTAAAACTTTGTATATAAATAAATCAAATGAATAAAATCTGGTGTTTATGTTCTTTGTACTATGGATTTGTGTGTGATTCATTAACTGCGACTTTTTTTATTGGAAACTAAGTCCGATTCTCGAATCATTTGGGAAGCCCAGAATAAGGGTTTTCACAATTTGGTATCAGAGGGAACAATTTTCAATAATTGGCGTCATAGACAGTACGAAGTCATAACATAATTTAACAATGGAAACAAAATTAATGTAAACTTTCTTATAGGAACTCATACAAGTGTACTCCAGCCCACGACGTCACGAAATTCGAGAAGAGCCCGAAGTCCATCGGAGAACAAGATCCGAGGAAAGTGATAGTGGACATCCTCACCGCCTTCTGAATTTGTGTTAGCTACGCAGAAGCATTAAAACTAGTATTCCCAACACTAGCTGCGTTAGGACCAGCAATTCCACCAGTTGACCCTCTGCCTAGGCCAAATCTGATGAATCCACCTCCTGATCTTCCTTCTATTGCACATGCACCACAACACCGTCAAATGGATTTTGACCTAAAGCAGTTCATGGAATTAAAACCACCAACCTTTATCGGAGGCTTGTCTCCCTTAGAGACTGAAGATTGGATTCTCCGCTTAGAAACGGTTTTTCAAGTGATGCACTGTCCGGAGGATCGAAAAGTTGAGTTAGCCTCATTTTTATTGGAAGACGCAGCAAAGCGATGTTGGGATAACATAGTCGCAAAAAAGTATGTAGGGCATGGCTTCGTGACGTGGACCAACTTTCTTCAGGACTTTACAAACTGGTTTGTGTCACGATCTGAAAAAAGAGTATTGCATGACCAATTCCTACGGCTCGTTCAAGGGACAAAGACAGTTTTGCAATATTAGACTGAATTCTCCAAATTGGCATATTATGCCGATTCTCTCGTAATCTCGGAAGAAGATCGTTGCCGATAATTTCAACTAGGACTGCAAGATGACATTCAAAATTTACTAGTACCTCTTGATATTCTAGAATATGGGGAATTGGTTGAAAGAGCGCGACTAATGGAGATTGATCAAGAAAAATCTCAGAAGCGTCGAGATAGCGGTAAAAGGAAAATGCCAGAAACTCTGAGTCAGGATGATACTCAAAGCAAGGATGCTAAAACACATCAAACTGGCCCATCTATCAGCAATGCATCCCAAGTAACCACGTCGAAGTGTGCAAAATGTGGTCGCATGCATCGCGGAGAGTGTTTAGTTGGAGCTTGTTATTATTGTCGTCAACCAGGACATACAAAGAGAAATTGTCCAAAGCTCCTAAATAAAGAAATCAACTCTTGAGGACCACCACTTCTGCCTCCCCACCTCAAGTATATCTAATGCAAGCTGAGTCGTTAGCATCAGCATTTGTTCCTGCTCCGGTCCCTGCTCCAATTCCTCCTCCCGAAGTCTTGAAGAGTGAATGATACAACCGCGAGCATTCAATTTAGAACCGTATCGCAAGAAATAAATGTAATAAATAACTAGTTGTTATTCTTAAACATATATATATATATTATTAATTGTTTGCTTCCGTTTAAAGTTATCAACTTTCAATTTTTCGCGAACGAAAAAACTTATAAGGAGTGAAGAATTGTGACGATCCAAAATTTCACGCAACAAAATATATTTTAAAATTTTTCCCGATAATGAGAACAAAAGGCAGTGCGTACTTTTTGTATTAATTTTTTCGCATTTTTTTCATTTCATTTTATTAGTTGAATTTGCTTTATTTTGTTATTGGGGATGCTATTAGCCAAGTTGGTAATTTGGGTTGAACGAAATATGGGCTGAAAAGAAAATGTGGGCTGCAATTAGTACTTTGGGGTGAATGAAATATGTTAATTTTTTATATTTGGCCAACTAGGTATTGGCTGGTGAGTATGTTGGGCTTAAGATTTGACACTTGGTCAACTAGGTGTTGGCTGGAGATTTATGTTGGCTTATGCAATTGACATTTGACTTCCTAAAGGAGGGAGTTGTAAGCTTAGTAAACCAGCACCTAGAAATAAATTTGGCCCCTTACTGCCGCTGACTGTACTGTTTAAATGGCGCCGAGCCCTTGCGCTACTTCAATTCCCGCATTCCGTCTTTGCTCTCTGCGCTATTTCCCCTATGTGGCTGCTTTGCCGCTCCCGTCTTCTGCTTCTCCCGACTTCTTCTTCTCCTTCTTCCCGTACTTCTCATCCTCCCTAGCTACTGTTCTTCTTCTACTCTCCTTTGTTCTTCTTCGTAGCTGCTGTCGCTGTTCTATGCCGCTGTTGTCGGTGTTCTGAGCCGCTGCTGTCGTTGTTCCTATGCTGCCAGCTAGGGCATTTCTGCTGCTGGTTTTGAGCTGTTGTTTGTCTCCTCTGCCTCCTACCTCTTTCAGTGCTTTCATTGGATCTCGCCACACTTCAGCGTCCGAGAAGGATCGGTTGCGCGGCGACTTTCTTTCTCCCTCTCCCACTGTAAGGAAGCTTTTTTCTCCTTAATTTTTGTTACCTTGGTGATTTTGAAAATTGGACTGGATTTGTGGGCTGGTTGTGCTGTTTTATGAGCATTTATATTGATTTTGGGGTCTGGGTTAAGTAAGATCGTACTTTATTATATCTTTTGTCGCTTTTATATTATTGGACAACACTATTGGAGGCTGAATTTTTATTTGTAGCCTGGCTTGGGGGCTGATTTTGTGTCTGACAGTCTTAGTTAAAGGCTGATTTAGTGTTGGATTATGTCTTAACAACTTTTAAGATTTCTTAGAAATTTACTTTCATATTTGGACGGTTTTCAAACGCCTTTTTACTAAACCTTTTTACTTCAACCCAAATAAAGTATGTACTATTTCAGTGATTTTCTAGGCCAAGAAATAAGAGGATGACATCACAGGGTCAACGTGGCAATGAAGCTGAGAAGGACAAATGGAAGGCTGATGTGAGTCTCTTGTAGGATCAAGCGCAACCAACTCTCCCAAAAGCCCGGACTGATGGGAAGGGCGCTACTTTTTCTTTAAGGAAGTAGGAAAGGCGCTACGGGTCAAGTGAAGGAACGCTGGACCCAACAATCCCCCCCCCAGCGTCCAGCATGACCCGCAAGCTCAGAGGTGCTCCACATGGCTCAGAGGTGGCGCACCACATGGCTCAGAGGTGGATTTTCACATGGCCGCGGTCGCCTGACCCGTCGGGACCCACACAGGTAGAGAAATTTCAAGATTTAATCAGCGCCCCCCGGCCTCGAACCCGCAACCTGCTTTGATACCACTTATAGGATCAAGCACAACCAACTCTCCCAAAAGCCCGGACTGATGGGAAGGGTGCTACTTTTTCTTTAAGGAAGTAGGAAAGGAGTTACGGGTCAAGTGAAGGAACGCTGGACGCAACCTGCTTTGAAAGTGGAGGTTAGATCTTAAGTTACTCTAGAGGGGGGTGAATAGAGTATTAAAACTTTTCCTTTGTTTTATAGTGGAATTAAAATAGTGTTATATATATGTGTAAGCAGAGTGAGAAATATATAAACAGAATAACTGAATAAATAAAAGCACACAACACAGCACAAAGAAATAAACACAACCAGAAGACACAAGGAATTTATAGTGGTTCCCCAATAAATCTGGGTAGTCCACTCTTCTACCACCCTTTGGTAGGAGTCCACTAGGAGAGTTGATCAGGTGTCCTAACACCAAGGTGATTTTGATCAGGTGTCCACACACCACAGAGCTTTTGATCAAGTGCTCAAAACCAACATGATTTTTTGATCAGGTGTCTTGCCACCAAGGAGGTTACACTTTTGAAGGGAGTATTAACCCTGTACAAGAGAGGTGGGAAAAGGGTTATAGTGTTCTTCTCTGTCAAGATGCTGAGAGAAGACTATAGTGGACTTGTTGTAAAGCTCCCCCTGTCTGATTGAAGTATTTGACAGATGTTGGAGAAGCTTTCTCTTGAAGACTCAAAATCTTCTGTAGCAGATTGATCTGGAAGAACAGGTTCTTCAGATTCCTTGTTGCTCTTGTAGAAGACTTGAACTTGCAGCAGAATATCTGAGAGATGGATCTTGAAGATGATGTTCTCAGAGAAGTAGAGATGGGTGATGCTTGAGGAAGAAGAAGAAGACTTGAGAATAATAGACTGAATGTTCTTCTTTCTTCTTTCTCTATCCTTGTTGTTTTTCTGTATTCTGCAAGAATGCTAATTTTAATTCTGTCGAGAGATATAAGACAATAATGTCTGTCTTTGATATATTCTATTTTTGGAATAGAATAATTTGCCCTTAATCCTTTCTTGGAACTGTAAATCGACTTTTGTCAGGTCCTTTAATTCCTTAGCCGTGAAATACTCATTTGCATTAAATGTCAATGGCTATTCTTGTCTTGGAACAAAGGAAATAAGAAAAATATTTGAATAATATAATATCCTTACTTGTCTGCCTTGAATACGTCCAAATGTATTGAATATATCCGTTGGAGTCGTCGATCTGGGTTCAGAGTATTGACAAATAACTGATATAAATAATCTGGACTTGTATTTGTCGAACTGAGCTTTAATACAGAATTTGTCGAGCTCTGGTTGAAATTCGTCGAACGCTGCTCGTCATTTGTCGAACGCTGCTCAGAGAATGTCGAGCCCTGGAACTGGCCATAATACTTCTGTCTGCTGAGACAAATTCGTCGAACGATGTTAGACATTCGTCGAACGCCACTCGCCATTTGTCAAACACTGGGAACTTAAATTTTCCTTAAGTTCTAGCAATTCTAACAGTCTAAAAACTTGACCCTTAAACTATACAATGGGGTCAACTTGATCCTTAGTTAAAACATAGTGATCCTAGCCCAAATCAGTAATAGGGTTGTTCCAACAATCTCCCACTATTTGGGTTAGGATACTATTTGACAGTTAATCAAATAAATATAATAGAAAAATAAACAGCAGAGCATAAAAGATATATCTGACAGAATGAAAATTCATTTCAGCAGATAGAATAAAAATAGTGCTCTGAGTTCATTACAGCCAAAATACTTAAATAAGAACAGAATAAATAAGTCTAAACCTTTTTCACTTCTTTGCTGGTTTGAAGATGATTATCATGTTAGGATCTTCAGATTTCTTCTTGCTTATGTAGAGATCTTGAGCACCAATAACAGTCTGAGATTTAGCTTGAACAACAACTGCTTGTGGGTACTGCATGCATTAGGAATTCTTCAGCATTGAAAAAGTTCTTGGACTTATACTTTTCAAACTCTTTTCTTCTGAACTCTGACATAGTTGAGAACTGAGAATAGTCCTTTCCTTCAGCTTTTGTCTTATTAATCTGAGCTGAGGTAATTGTCTCTTTGAATCTAGCCTTTTGTGCTATTTCATCAATTTCTGTACTCACTGGGGACAAAGGCCTATCATCAGAATCAATAGCCTGCAATGAAGGTTTTTCAAAAGAAATGTTTAATTTCCTATGCAAGGATCCATCAGATATTATAAGCTTATATTCTGTGGTAACATTCTTGGAAGGGGTTGAAGAAAATCCTGAAGACCAGGAACTCTGATAACCACTAGTGTTAGCTGATTTACTTGATTGCTGAGTAGTGAACTTTTGAGAAGTAGAAGAAGGTCTTGCTGAGCCTGCTGATCCTGCTGGAGGAGGAGGAGGAGGATGGTTATATTTGACAGGTTTGTCAGAATAGTAACCAGTCTTCTTCATCTTCTTTCTTCTTTTCTTCTCATTTCTTGAGAATTTCATCCAATGTGGTGTATCTTTGTCAAGAGTAATGTTATGAAGAACATAATAAGGGATATCATTCTCAGGGTTTGGAGGCTTGGGGACAGCCTTTGACTTTGCTTTTCTTTTCTTTCTCTTCCTTGATAATGTATCATCAGAATCACTTTCATTATCTTCTTCATTAGAGTCAGAAGAGGGAATTGGATTATCATATAAATCATTGAGCAAATTAAGAGCTTTAATTCTTTGCTCTTCAGCTTCATAAGCTTCATCTTCTGCTTTCCAAATTTCATCAAAATCTGGAATTGGTGATTCATCAAAGATAAAAGTTAGGAATTCAAAACTATTGATATTTTCTTCTGAAATTTCAACTGATTCATTTGCATAACTTTGAACTGGAACTGAAACATGAACTGGATCTGCTCTTTGAACTGCAAAACTGCTGATAATCTTTTTCAGTAAAACTTTATCAATTGGAGCAGTGTAAAGAACAATTGCTCTAGAATAATCTTGATATTTTGGCAGAACTGAGTAAATGGGATTGAACTTAGACAGCAAATGAGTAATATCTAAAGAAGAATGAATGTAGATATTATTTGTCTCTTCTATGACTGGTATTCCAGATGCTTCAACCAAATCAAACATTTCTAAATCGGAAATTTGAACTGTTTCTTCAATAACAACTGTATCCTCTGAAACTGGAGCTGAGTCTTCAACAAAAATTGCATCTGTATCTTCAACAAAAATGTGGCCTCTGAAATTGGAGCTTCTGGAGCTTTTTCATAAGGCATCTCCCCCTGCCTAGCTTCAGGGAGACCTAAATCTAGGCCCCTAGAAGAAGGGACGGAAAAAGAGGAAGGAATTGAAGATATAGTAGAAGATAGCTCAGAAATTGCTTGAAGAATTGGAGCAATTTTTGCATCCAATGTGGAGTCAAGATTTGAAAGAATATGATGGACTGGAGTAAGTTTCGCATCCAGGATTTGATCAATCTTAGGAAGAATATAGTCAAGAATTTGATCTGCAACAGTTTGGAAATGTAGAAATAGCATTTCACGTTGATGAGATGAAGATGGTTGAGAAGTGGATGGAATGGAGGTTGGTACAAAGATGTTTGCAACATTGGCATGTTGTTGAGGGATGTCAGAATGAATAGGGCAAGAATGATGGATGGGTGAATGATGGTCATCATGCATGGGAGATGGAGGTGGAGAAGTGTGAGGAGGTAGAAGGGTAGATGAAGGAGGTGGAATGTCATCAATGAGTGTGGGAGAATTTGGAGGTGGAGATTGTGCAGGGGAAATGTTCTGAGGTGGAGATGGGAGAGGAGGAGAAGATACAAGAGGAGGAGGAGGAGAAGGAGCTTCTAGAAGGGTTGAGGGAGTGACTGGATCAGTCCTTGTGCCTTCAGAAGATCCTCCATCCTCATCCACCGATTCCGAAGATGGCGACTCTGAGGACGAGGGTGATGATGGTGAAGATGTCGATGCAGACGGCGAGGATGGTGGCGATGATGATGAATAGTCGCCTGTCTCTATTTTGAAAAAATCTGTACAACATTTTTTGTGAATGCACTTATGAAAGCAAATAAATACAATTTTTTGCTCGCCTTTTGTAGTCGTTTTTTGCTCTTCTTCTTTTGTGGTTATGCCGAGTAGGCTCTTAAGTTTGGGGCGAGGTTGAGTGCTCGCTAAGTGACTAAGCATAGACGAGATAGGATACTTCGGACGATGATCATACCATACTCGCACCAGCATGCTCGCATCGTCATACTCGCACCTTCCAAGGGAACACGACATCCCATGGTCTTTATCCTGCTGCTCTTGTTGATGCTGTTGAAGAGGTCGACATAGTAGGGAATGACTGTCGGGGAGGTTCCAATGGAGCACCTTCCAAGGGAACATAACATACCGAGGTCTCTATCCTGCTGCTCTTGTTGATGCTGTTGAAGAGGTTGACATAGTAGGGAATGACTGTCGGGGAGGTTCCAATGGAGCACCTTCCAAGGGAACACAACATCCCGAGGTCTCTATCTTGTTGCTCTTGTTGATGTTGTTGAAGAGGTCGATAAAGTAGGGAATGACTGTCAGGGAGGTTCCAATGGAGCACCTTCCAAGGGAACACAACATCCCAAGGTCTCTATCCTGCTGCTCTTGTTGATGCTGTTAAAGAGATCGACATAGTAAGGAATGACTGTCGGGGAGGTTCCAATGGAGCACCTTCCAAGGGAACACAGCATCCCAAGGTCTCTATCCTGCTGCTCTTGTTGATGTTGTTGAAGAGGTCGACATAGTAGGGAATGACTGTCGGGGAGGTTCCAATGGAGCACCTTACAAGGGAACACAACATCCCAAGGTCTCTATCCTGCTGCTCTTGTTGATGCTGTTGAAGATGTCGACATAGTAGGGAATGACTGTCGGGGAGGTTCCAATGAAGCACCTTTCAAGGGAACACAACATCCCAAGGTCTCCATCCTACTTGGATGTTGAATGTCGACCCAACCTATTTCCAGTTGCTCAACAATTAAACTGGGAGTTAAGCACACTTAAGCACATTAACTCACCCGATTAGAGGAAACAATCGGAAGTGAATCGCTTTGTTACGGGCTTTTAGCCCCCGAAGGTACACGACACCTTTATTCAAGGGTCCCCTCATTGGTTAAGTCGATCATCTCTTTGTTGAATTGGGAGGTCGGCGTCCAGACTTCTTCCTGATAATCTCCCCAGTCGGGTGAGAGGTGCGGTCGGAGGGAACCGCGGCCAACGTGCAAGGGGGGAGCTGATCTCGGCCTTCATTGCAGAGGCTTGGACTGAAGGAAACGTACTACCGAGGCACCGTCCCATCATCCGTTCTGGGTTTTTACGAGAATTAAGTCGGAGGCCCGTTTCGCAACCTGACGCGGAGATCGGCTTTGCCTGCCTTTCTTCTTTACTTGAAAACATTTGTAATTTGAGGTTAATGTAAAAAACTCTTTTCTACCCCATGTTTCAGGGGGGTGATGAATTTATTTATGAACAATAAATTTACAGGGGTGGGATGCACATACTCCCGCTCAGGAGTAAAACCTTTTTAGGTTGTCGCCCGCTCCAAGTGTTTTCCAACAGCTCCCCTTTGTGATTCTGCAGGCGATATCTGCCAGTTGCTAATGACTCGTGGATGATGAAGGGTCCTTCTCATCTTAGATTAAGCTTCCCGACGGCGGCTGATCTTCCTACTGCGTCCGCCTTCTTTTGCTTACCTGAGAAATCGAAAAGGGGACCGTCCGAGGCAATCATCCTGCTCGCCTCGACTTCCAGGTTGTCAAACGTGTTCGTGAGAATGACGTAAAAATGACACGGACCGAACCCTCGTTGCACACCAAGATTCGGTTGACGGTGAATTCTTCGACGATCGCTTGAATCACACGGGCATCACTGAAGGGATTCTCATTCCCCTAATATGCCCTCCTCTGAGAAAGTGATCTCCTCTAGCGGGGGTGCCACTTGAGAGGTTGAAGCGACACTCTGGCGGTAGGACTGGCGGAAATTCATCTTGCGGAAAGATCCGAGCCCCGCTTCTCCATAAATCACTCCTACTTCTCCGGCCTTGACCCCTCCTCGACATCCAAGGTTGACCCGATCCCTATTCCTCCTCCGGATATTCCTCTGGTTACGTCTGTTACCCTGACGGACAACAATCATCGACTCCATGCATCCTTCCTCCTTACGCCCTTCTTGCCTACCACGGTTCCTCCCCTCCGTGGAGAATCTCCTTTCCCGGCCCCGTTGCTGCTCCAGCCCTGGATGTTTTTCTCCTTCTTCTAGCCGCTCCGAAGTTACAAAGGGTCTTCCCACTTCCTGTCTCCCTGGCTCCTCTCTCCCGCGCTTTGCCGGCCTACGCTCTTCCGACCTTCTCCTCTCCAATCTCTGGGGTTCCTCCTTTCTTCTTACGGGGACCGTCTCTTCTTCCTCTTCCTCCTCTCTGGTCAGCTTGGTGAGCTTGGCCAGGAAGCCACAATTCAAGGCAGCTCCTTGGACGAATTGGTTGGCACTTTCAAAAAACTCCTCGCAGGCGTCCGACATGGTCCGGATGGGGACTACATCCTCAAACCAATGGGGGTGTCGGATAGGGTCTTCTCTCCCCGAGTAGTAATTCATCGCGGGATCCATGAACCCCTCCGGCACTGGTGCAGCAACGATCTCCTCGCAAAAGGGGGTCCTTCCTCCCACTTGGCGACGATCCTCCGCTTGGCGAGTATCACCCCAATACTCGCCATAGGGGCGAGTACCGCCTCCATACTCGCTATAAGGGCGAGTACCGTAGTACCTCTCCTGCTCTTCCTCTTCGCGAAACCAGATCCCGCCAGTCCCTTGTAAGTTTTGCGGGCAGAATTGCGACTTCCTTGATCGCTCGGGCTCTTCCACATGATCCTTCCCTGCTCGCCTGGTGGGAGCACCTTCTTCGATCACAACCGGACGATAGGGTGAAGTCGTCGTCCCCTCTGTGCGAGTTTGAAGAACTGCTCGAAGTGTTCCTTCAATTCGCCGCGAGAACGCCTCAAAAGCCGCCAACGTCACGAACCCGCCACCACCGACCGAGTTGTCGACAACCTCCTCCTGGTCGCCTACTACCACCATCTTTTCTTCCCACTAAGCTTTCTTTCTCTGGCTACGGTCCACGCTCACCGCACCAAAGTGTTGAAGCCTGGAAAATCCCGGCTCCAAAATTCGTACTAATGCAGCCGGAGACTACTTGCCAAGCGGCTCGAAGAGACGGCTTGACGGGCAACTATGAGGAAGCTAGAAGAGCAACAAACAGGACCCCAGGTGCCACGGCAGGGAGGTCCCACCATGTACCCAGAAGCTCAGAAGAGACTTCCCCTCCACAACCCAAAAATGGCCGAGCAGGGTACGAGGAAGGCACCGACTTGGCTAGGAACTGGGAGTGGCGGCCAAGTGCGACAGGTTCCAGAATGCAAGAGCTGGGTTTCAAGAGCTCAAGTTCCAGTGCCAATCCAAGTACCACTGGGGTCCTATTTATAGGAAAACCAAGGGGTAGGGGGTTTTTATAGCCCAGCCCCTGCCTGACGACTATGGGATACTCGACGAGCATTAAGCCATAGTCGCCCATCTGGCGAGTATTAGGTGATGCTCGCACATTCCGGGCCAATACTCGCCCAGGTCTTCTACTGCTCCGGTGTTTGACGAACTCCTCTAGGCTGACTTTGTCTTGGTGTCTTGAATTGTTGACTTTTGTGTTGACCTTTTGACTTTGACTTTTGCCTACGTGGCTTCGAATGGACCCACCCTCGGAGAATGAGGGTTGTACACACCCCATGATGGGGGCTTTTACTATTTCCACCCCCATGTTGGAGGATTTTATTATTTACACCCCCATGTTGGTGGATTTTACTATTTGCACCCCATGATGGTGGATTTTACTATTTGCACTCCAAGATGAGAGATTTTACTATTTGCACCCCTTGATAGAGGATTTTACTATTTGCACCATATGATGAGGGATGTTACTATTTGCAACCCCATGTTGGGTGATTACGGGGCTATAATATAATGGGGTTTACTTTGGTCAACCTCATTTCCTCCACCAAATGAGGCGAGTGTTTTGGCTATTCACATCCCGAATTATTGGGCACCTATCAAAGCTCGTTGTGTTGAAGTGGTGTAACGAAACGGTTCATTCTCTGTATCAAGTTACACCTGTTTTATATTGGCATGGTTGTGTACGTTCTATATAATTAAGAGCTAGGGGGACAATAAAATTGATAATAGGAAATTATAGAAATATATATATATATATATTAAGAGCATAATAAGATGTGTGCGTATTAAAGCTATAATTAGACCATGAAATGAAGCACGTGCAAAGCATCATCGGGGAGATTTATCAATGGTTGACCAAGAGAACGAAAAGATTGACCTGCCAAATCCATGGAGTTGACCTCTGCCAAATTAAGGAAACTCAATGAATTAGGCAAGATGCAGTGTATAATATTATAATTCAGTTACCATATCTCCATCCAATATAATCTTCCTATTATATGTATACACTACAGCCAGAGCCTCTAATTATTAATAATCCCCTCTCAAATATATATCTTGCAGAGCGCGCTGGCTGCCATGGAAATCATGAACAAGATCACCAACAAGATGAAGAAGAAGGAGAAGAAGGTCAGCATCGGGCGTCAAAAGATCGAGATAAAGAAGATAGAGAAGGAGTCGGCGAGGCAGGTGGCGTTCACAAAACGCCGGCAGGGAATTATGAAGAAGGCCAGTGAGCTCTCCATCCTTTGCGGCGTCGAGTTCGCCTTCCTCGCCTTCTCCCCCGGAGGGAACCCATACAGCTTCGGCCACCCCTCCTTCGACTCCGTCGTCACGCGCTTCCTCTCACGCAGCCGAGTTTCCGACACCGGAGCTGAGGACGCGGCGGCGTGGCACCTCAACCAGCAATACACGTACGCGCGCACCACTATTCATTATATATAATATAGTGATGTAATGTTTTATATATGACGCTGATATGATTTTCATGTAGTGATATGGAGCGACAGCAGGAAGCAGCAATTGTCGTGAGGGCGGCGGCGGAAGAGAGGTTGGCGGCTGCTGCTGCGGCGGTCGGAGAAGTGATGAGGAAAGCGCTGGTGGAGGACGAATTGGATGGGCTGAGCGTGGAGGAGCTGGAGATGGCGAGCAGGGCGATTGAGGAGGCAAGGAGGAGAGTGGAGAAGAGGAAGGATGAGATGCTATTTAGGACCGAGGTTTCGAGGACGAGTTCGTCGGCATGGCCCGCCAGTGCCACCGGTTCGGCGGTATCAAGCGGAGTAGTGGTGGCGGGGTTGTCGGGGAATATTGATGAGAAGACGACACGATTAATAACGAGGGGTGGAGTGGAACGATTTCACATTGATATATAAAAGGTACTGTTATATGCAGGTGATTTTCGATTATGTGTCACGATAAATGAAGGTCAAACTAAAATCATTGGAAGTTGTGCATGAACCCATAAATTAAGGCTTTGCGTGCACATAATCGTTATGTAATTGCGCGGTCTGCACATAGTTGAAGTCGACCTGCATATATTCATCACCTATATAAAAGCGTGAAGAGATTTATATATATATATATATATATATATATATATATATATATTAATGCTGGGGCGGCTTCTCTAATTCTCTTCCAATAATCTGTTTTGGAGATCTATTTTAGAGTGACTCGACTGTTCATTAACCTCATTCTTTTATATATTTTTTTAATCAAAAAATTCTACGATCAAATGAAATATGCATCCACAGCATAAAATTAACCTTCATTTATGATCCCAAATTGAGAGAATCTTGATCCATGGATATGATTTTTATATATTGTACTTTGGTAACTATTGTTATTTGACTTATTTCTATTTTTGTCCTGCATTTGAACATCTCAGAACTACTATGATATTGTCCTGCGTGTGGAGCCCATTCGCACGAATGTGATCAGGCACATATATATACCTGAATGTGTGTGTGCAGACCTCACTTACTTTTTTTTATCCTGTGGTAGGCGTGCAAGAAAAAGCTTGGCACCGGTTGCCTGACCATGGTCTTCCGATTAGAATTCCGAAATAACCCGAGCAGGCGAACACAAATTTTTTTTTTTTGCAATATTAGCTGAGTATTGAATTATTCAAAAATACTAATGAATAATATAAAAAAATATGCCCACTCGATCATAAGTGGCCGGTTCGACCCTAGCTATACGATGTTAGATAGGTTTACACAAGTATTGTTATTAGCATAGAAAGGAATTCTTATTCATAACAAAAATGGATACAGCAATCGGGTATAAATACCCAACAACAGGAACATTCTAGATACAGTGATTAAGGGGGCAGATAACAGGTAGGGGTTACATTAATGATGTTTATGGCTAAATCAAAAATACATTAAAGAGTGCAGATTTCTCTTTTTCCTCACACCCCCTCTAAATCTGTACCACTCTTCAACCCTAGCTTTTCCCTGAGCTCAAGGAAGCGGAGTCTTGGTAATGGCTTTGTCATGATGTCTGCGATTTGAGCTTCAGTTGAGCAATGGCTGACCTCGATTTCTTTTTTCTCCAAAAGTTCCCTTATAAAGTGATAGCTAATGTCGATATGCTTGCTTCTCTCGTGAAAAACGGGGTAAAAATAAGAATGATCCATTAAAAAAATAAGAATGCTAAAATTGGTCTATTAAAAAAACTAGGAAGAATATAGTGAACATTATGTTCGAGAGGTGTGTTATTTGGTTTGTGTTGTGCACTAAAGAGAGAAGATGCATCAATCAGATGGGAAGATGTAACTAATATGAGCTGATTAGAAAGAAAAGAGAAATAGAAAAAATAACATGGCTAAGAAAATTTGAAATATTAAAAAAATACTTTTTCAACCTAATTATTACATTGAAACTCTCATCTTTATATAGAGCAGAGGAGGGGGAACAATCTCCATTAGGAGATGTGGAACTATCATATACTTAAGAAATCGCAAGATAAACTACTAAATAAATTTCTCGAGAAACCCAAAGATATATCACTTGTTAAATCCCTTGATTTTATTAAATATAATACCTTTGTATGTAAAAATCCCACTATGTAATGCTCGTTAGGTAAAGCCTCCAAATTATATATTGATTTTACTCCCTTTATCTATTTATACGCCTGCCTCCAAGGGATGAATAAAAGTTTAATCCTTTAATGCTCATTATAATTCTAACATGGTATTAATGATAGGATTAAGTACATACCAATAAGCTAAGGTACTCGTTGAATCCCCTACCAAGGTACTCGCTCATCACCTTCTCTTAGCAGCCTACCAAAAAACCCAGCCATGCTGCATTTTTAATAAGCC
This sequence comes from Dactylorhiza incarnata, assembly GCA_033032865.1. NCBI lineage: Eukaryota > Viridiplantae > Streptophyta > Magnoliopsida > Asparagales > Orchidaceae > Dactylorhiza > Dactylorhiza incarnata. The sequence goes on along the minus strand of JAWHQI010000284.1, from coordinate 1,966,613 downwards.
AGACTGACTAAATGGTAAACAAGAAATAAGAATGGTATGACCCTAGTAGGATCTAGGAACATTCATCTGACATAGCAGTGCACAAGAAACATTGAGGAGATGATAATTTTTCCTCTCTGTCACCCCATTTTCTTATGATGTATGCACAGAACTAGTCTGATGAATCATAGGAACCGTAAAAAGTGGAGAATTGTTGGCTTATATATTTTTTGGCACTATCTGTATGTAGAATTTTCAGAGAAATAACAAACTGAGTGTGAATTTTATTATAGAATTTTCAGAGAAATAATAAACAGATTGCGCCGAGCGCATTGCTCCCGCTTCCGAGCATGCACCAGCCACCGAATCCAGAATGTTCCGAGCGCGTTGCTCACACTTCCGAGCACCAGCCGCAGACTCCAGATTGCATCAAGCACATTGCTCCTACTTCCAAGCACCAACTGCAGACTCCAGATTGCATCGAACACATCGTTCCCGACTCTAGCAGTCCAAAAATACTTAGTTATTCGAGCGGTGGTCTTTCACCCTCAAAGCTTCTTCTTCTGCGTCTACTACTGTAGCGAGAGGCGGCTTATCCCTCTATAATTCTCTACTAATACTTGTAACACCCCAAGACATATAGTGAAATTTGGCCGGCACAGACCGACCCTGTGGTTTTTTTCCCCTTTTCGGTGTTTTCCACGTAAAGAACTCTCTTGCCAGCCGTCAGTTTTCTCCTTGACTGTTTGCGCGCTCGACCTCTCCCGAGCTAGGACGGTTCATTTTCGAGCGATTTAAGAGCGCCTCGAGTGACCCGCAACAAACTCCAACTCTCAAGAAATCCAAAAAAAATAGAGGATGCTGCGACTCTATCAAGCAAGCAATACTCTGAAAAATATCCAGAAAAATGCATTGTCTAGCATGGGAAGAACACTAAGATGCGTTAGAGGAAGAGTGGCTAGGGATTCACTGGCGAATGGGGCTCGCGAGATGGAGAGCGGCTCGGAATAGAAGAAGAAAAAGATGTAATGCATACCAGTTATCTAGGGCTTCACTAACGAGAGGCGTTCATGAGCTGGAGATCAGCTTGGGCATGGGCGAAGTGAGGAAGGTGAATAGGAGTCAAGCGTGCATTCTTGGCCAAATGGTCTTCACGATCATTTCTTTAGGAAAGAGAAAAAGTAAAATTAAAAGGGTTTTGTTTTTCTGACAGTCTGCACATAACACCACCCATATTTTATTAGTAGTAGCAGTTGTTTTTTATCATTTGGTTGAAGTCTATTGATGCGGATCGCTCGGGGGACCTCGGTAGATCGGGCAAATCAACCGCCTTAGCCCGCTAGCGCCCGACGTGCAAACAGATAAAAGGGGTCTCCGTGGAGACCGAGTCCAAGAGTTGATGACGTGGAAAACCCGCAATCGGGGTGAAAAACCACGCGGTCGGAGCTGTGCCGACCTAACCTTCACTGTGCCTTGAGTTCCTTCACAGGTTTGCTCTTGAGAGAGCGAGGGCAACATGCCGCACCTCGTTACAACGACGGGGTGAGAGAGAGAAAGTTCGTTGTCTTGATCCGAAGCGAACTTGCCCCCCCCCCCCCAAGTACAAGCTTCGTCTGCACCGCTGCGGGCCTTCGACTCCTTGGTAGGTCCGCCAATGATGAGCCCCAAGCCTCCAAGCGGGCTGCCAATGGCGAGCTCCGAGCCTCCAAGCTGTCTGCGGATAGCGCTCTCCAAGTTTCCAAGCGGTCTGCGAACAGTAAACTCTAAGTCTTCAAGGCGGTCTGCGAATAGTAAACTCCAAGTCTTCAAGGCGGTCTACGAACAGTAAACTCCAAGTCTTCAAGGCGATCTGCAAACAACGCTCCTCAAGTCTCCGATCTCTAGAGAGAGGAATGGAGGGGATTAGAGCTCCCAGCCAAAAGTATAGAAATAAATAGCCGAAGGGGTCTATTTATAGTTTTTCGGAGGGGTGGTCCGGTAAATTTACCCGTTATTTACCGAACCGGCCAATAGGAGGGCTCCGTTTGAGGCACACAGATCACCAACTCTCCGGGAAGGACGGAACCGCCCCTAACCCGCCTAGGGTTTCGGAGAGAGAGAGGGAGGCGGCGACGGGCTGTTAGATTTTTGAAGTGAGCTGTCGCCCGGCGACAGTGGCTGTCGCCCCAGCGACAGCTGGCGAGTATCCTACTCGCCGCCGAGTAGGCTTTTGCCTATAAATAGAGGGGTACCCCCCCTAAAGAATACCAATTCTGAAAGTGGCGAGCATAGTCATCAGAAGTGGCGAGTATCATCAACTCTGAGCGAGTTAGAGATACCAGAGCGCTACCTGGCGAGCATCGGACTTGGAGCGAGTTCGACGAGCTCCCTTGAGCGAGTAGCGAGTAGTGGAGATATCGCCCTGCGACAGCCGATATCGCCCATGCGACAGTGAAGAAAGCGAGGAAGCGTGCGCGACGAGCATGCGAGTATCCTGGAGTGCGAGCAGCGAGCTTGCGAGTATCTGGAGTGCGAGCAGCGAGCTTGCGAGGATCAGAGATATCGCCCGGCGACAGTCGATATCGCCCCGGCGACAGCGAGGAGCGAGTATCACCAGCCTGGTGTGCTCGGGAGAAGAAGCGGACCTTGTCCGTGACCTTGTCTTACCTTCTATTGGCTGTTGTGATTCAAGTTGGATGCAACTTGTATTCAGCCGTGTTTATTTGTAATTTGGTTGCCTAGTTGGAATATAGCCTTCTTTGTTCATCGTTGGTACACTTGATTGGTAGCAAACTCAAAAATTCAACATGGTATCAGAGGTAGGTTGCTGAAGCAGCGCGTGCTATCGAAGTTCAAGGTTGTCTTCCAAGATGGACGGCGGAGGAGGTTATGCGAGAGAACTAGGAATCGAGCTGCTTACTCAAACCAACTATAAGAAGTGGATGTCTTGTATGGAGAGCTACCTTCTTGGAGAGGATCTCTGGGAGGTTGTTGGTGGTGGGGAGCAAGAGGAAGTTGTAGCTGCCGACGATAATGGTCCAGCTGTGAGAGCTTGGAGGAAGACCAACGCCAAGGCAGAGTTCACCTTGAAGAGAGCCATATCACCTGACTTGTTCGACCACATCATAGGTTGCAAGTCAGCGTCTGCGATCTGGATAGCCCTCGATGGGTTGTTCAACAAGAAGAATGTAGCGCGGCTACAATTCTTGGAGAATGAGTTGGCAAAGTCGACTCAAGGCGAGATGGCGATATCCACCTTCTTCCTGAAGGTGAAGAACCTATGCGGGGAGATCTCAGCCTTGGATCCTGAAGAGCCAATCTCAGAGGCGAAGTTGAAGCGGCACATACTCCGAGGCTTGAGGAAGGAGTATGTCCCCTTCGTTACTTCCGTGCAAGGATGGGCTACTCAGCCCTCCCTTCTGGAGCTAGAGAACCTGCTATCGTCACAGGAGAGCTTGGCGAAGCAGATGGCGGGAGTATCCATCTCAGGAGGAGATGGCGAGGCGTTGTTCTCAGGAAAGAAGAGATCCTGGGACAAGAGAAAGAAGAACTCCGGAGAGGGACCTTCAACGTCCTCTCAGGGAGATGGGGGGAAGTTCCTTCCTGCCCGTGACGAGAAGGGGAGATACCTTTGCTTTGCCTGTAAGAAGTACGGGCACATGGCAAAGGATTGACGGTCCAATCTGAGGGACGGTCATGCTGCTAACAAGGAGGGAGATCACCAGAGAGGTGGAGGAAGAGGTGGAGGTCACCAGGGCGGTGAGAGGGGGGACAATTGTTTCCTGGCAGAGATGACGGCAACGTCAGTCGATGTCTTAGCCTCCATCAACCTCGAGGACGACTGGATAGTGGATTCCGGTTGCGGGCATCATCTCACAGGAGATATGTCGAAGTTCGCCTCCTCGGCAGCATATGAAGGATCGGATGCTATCATCACTGCGGATGATACGATACATCCCGTGGAGCGAGAAGGGAAGGTGTCCCTTGGAAGTAGAGAGAAGCCAGTGACACTGAAGAGTGTGTATCACGTGCCTGGCATGAAGAAGAACCTCTTCTCAGTGGCGAACGCCGTGGATGCTGGATACCACGTGCTGTTTGGACCAAAGGAGGTGAAGTTCTTGAAGAACCTTTCGTCTGTCGATGCCGACGTCACGCTCACCGGGAGAAGGGTGAAGGATTTTTATGTCCTGTCTGCAAATGCCTATGTGGACAAGCTGAAGACAAACGACAGCGCTGTGATCTGGCATGAGAGGATAGGTCATGTAGGGATGGACAAGCTGAAGATGATGGCGGCAAAGGGCCTAGTGAGCGGCCTGCCTCATCTCACTTCCTACGGCGACGGCCATGTGTGCGACGGATGCTAATATGGAAAGTCACATCGACTTCCATTTGACAAGTCGGAGACCAGGTGTAAGGCACCTCTTGAGTGCGTACATGCTGACGTGATGGGGCCATGCGTCACCCGTACTTATGGAGGCAATAAGTATGCGTTGGTTCTGGTGGATGACTACACCCGCTATATGTGGGTATACTTTCTGAGAGAGAAATCAGAAGTATTCAGCAAGTTCCTCGAGTGGAAGGAGCTTGTGGAGGTGAGGCTGAACCGCAGAGTCAAGAAGCTGAGGAGCGACAATGGAGGGGAGTTTATCTCCAATGAGTTTGCTTCTTTCTGCAGGAGGTTCGGCATTCGGTGGGAGCTCTCCTGCGCTCACACCCCTCAGCAGAATGGGGTGGGAGAGAGGAAGATCCACCATCTGGTGGAGACTGCCAGGAGTTAGCTACATGCCAAGAGCATTCCCAAGGCCTTATGGGCGGAGGGAATGGCGTGTGCTACTCATGTGATCAATCGGCTACCTCTGAGTCCTAACAGGATGGTGTCTCCACACCAGCTCATGTTCGGGGAGAAGCCCAATGTGGGTCACATGAAGGTGTTCGGTTCTACCTGCTTCGTGCACGTCCCGGACGCTCAGAGAACAAAGTTGGAGCCGAAGGCGAGGAAGTGTATCTTCATCGGCTACGATGAGCGGAAGAAGGGGTGGAAGTGCATGGATCCGCAGACTCACAGGTTCATCGTCTCGCGCGACGTTGTGTTTGACGAACTGGTCTCATACCAGGGAGTCTCTTCTGTGGAGCTGCCGGAGAGTGGAGAAGCTAGCATGGAAGAATAGTGGGTCACTGAGGACCCTACTGTGGAGTTGGAGTTATCTCCAAGTGCTCCATTGCCATCTGGCTCAGGAGGAGCTTCTGGCTCAGGGGGAGCTACGAACTCAAGAAGCGGGGAGAGCACCGCTTCAGGAGGAGTTCAGAGAGGAGCTCAAGCAGAGGAGTCTACCGGAGTGGTAGATAGTGGCCAAGCCTTGAGGAGGTCGAAGAGGACGATCGTCCCGCCTGCTCGCTATAAGGAGGGGAACTTCGTGAGTCTGGTTTCCTGCTTCTTCGCAGGACCACTCGATGAGAGGGAACCTGCCTTCTTTGAGGATGCAGCTGGAATCAAGGAGTGGGACGAGGCCATGATCGAGGAGATGGAGGCCCTAAAGAAGAATGAGACATGGGACCTGGTTCCCATGGTGGAGGGCATCAAACCTGTCACCTGCAAGTGGGTGTACAAGGTGAAGAAGAGGGCTGATGGAGAAGTGGACCGGTACAAGGCGAGGCTTGTCGCTCGAGGCTTCTCACAGACCTACGGAGAGGACTACGAGGAGACCTCCAGTCCTGTAGCGAAGATGACGTCAGTGAGGACGATCATCGCTTTGGCAGCGTGCCGAGGTTGGAAGCTATGACAGCTGGACATAAAGAACGCGTTCCTATACGGAGAGATCGACAAAGACATATTCATGGTGCAACCACCTGGATACGTGTCCAAGTCCCAGCTGCGTCACGTCTGCAAGCTGAAGAAGGCCCTCTATGGGTTGAAACAGGCGCCGAGAGCCTGGTATGGAAAGATTGCGGAGTACCTGCAGTTCTGCGGCTACGATGCCTCAGATTCAGACTCCAGCATGTTCGTGAAGAAGGATGGAGGTCTTCACGTGCTAGTGCTGCTATACGTCGACGACATGATCGTGACAGGGAACAACCCTGAGGAGGTCGCGGCGCTGAGAGAGCAGCTTTCCATACGCTTCGAGATGAAGGATCTTGGTGAACTGCACCATTTCCTTGGCCTCCAAGTAGAGAAGAGAAGAGGCGGACTGGATGTTTCCCAGAGGGCGTATGCCGAGAGGATCGTCGAAAGATTCGACATGAAGGAGGGGAAGAGTAGTTTCGTTCCTCTGGAGGCGGGGCTGAAGCTTCGGAAGGAAGAAGGGAGGATTCTTCCTGATCCGAAGATCTTTCGGGCACTGGTGGGGAGTCTTATATACTTGACTATCACAAGGCCGGACATCGCCTTTGCTGTCGGCCGAGTTAGTCGGTATATGCAGGAGCCGCGGAAGCCTCATCTGGAGGCAGCCAAAGGGATTCTGAAGTATGTGAAGGGCACCCTTGAGATGAGGTTGTCCTATGAGGAGAAGTCTAACTTCAAGCTGCACGGGTACACGGATGCAGACTATGGAGGTGACGCTGATGATCGCAAGTCGACATCAGGGTATGTGTTCTTGTGTGGAGCAGCTGCTATCTCGTGGTGTAGCAAGAAGCAGGACTCCATTTCCCTTTCTACCACGGAGGCCGAGTACAACGCGTCGTCCTTAGCAGCTCAGGACTGTGTTTGGCTAAGGAGACTAGTGGAGGATGTGGACGAGGAGGTCAGCGGACCTACTGTGCTACGCGGGGACAATGAGAGTGCATTGAAACTGGTAACCAATCCAGTGTGTCATGCGAGGACCAAGCACATTGAGATCGAGCATCACTTCATCAGAGAGAAGGTGCTGAGTGGCTTGATCACTGTGGAGCATGTGCGGAGTGAAGACAACCTTGCGGACATATTCACAAAGCCCCTATCTGCGGGGCCGTTCCGGAGACTTCGCTCATTGCTTGGTGTTGTTCCCGGAGCTCACTTCAAGGGGGGGGTGTTAGATTTTTGAAGTGAGTTGTCGCCCGGCGACAGTGGCTGTCGCCCCAGCGACAGCTGGCGAGTATCCTACTCGCCGCCGAGTAGGCTTTTGCCTATAAATAGAGGGGTACCCCCCCCCCCTAAAGTGTACCAATTCTGAAAGTGGCGAGCATAGTCATCAGAAGTGGCGAATATCATCAACTCTGAGCGAGTTAGAGATACCAGAGCGCTACCTGGCGAGCATCGGACTTGGAGCGAGTTCGACGAGCTCCCTTGAGCGAGTAGCGAGTAGTGGAGATATCGCCCGGCGACAGCCGATATCGCCCAGGCGACAGTGAAGAAAGCGAGGAAGCGTGCGCGACGAGCGTGCGAGTATCCTGGAGTGCGACCAGCGAGCTTGCAAGTATCTGGAGTGCGAGCAGCGAGCTTGCGAGGATCAGAGATATCGCCCGGCGACAGCCGATATCGCCCCGGCGACAGCGAGGAGCGAGTATCACCAGCCTGGTGTGCTCGGGAGAAGAAGCGGACTTTGTCCGTGACCTTGTCTTACCTTCTATTGGCTGTTGTGATTCAAGTTGGATGCAACTTGTATTCAGCCGTGTTTATTTGTAATTTGGTTGCCTAGTTGGAATATAGCCTTCTTTGTTCATCGTTGGTACACTTGATTGGTAGCAAACTCAAAAATTCAACACGGGCAACCGCCGGAAGAGGTGGCGGCCGCCCTCGCCTAGCCCGATGCCCGACCGAGGGGTCGGCCGGACGGGGCCTTGCGGGTCCGGCCGCGGGCTCGGCCGAGCGGCCGGCCCTTGCGGGGGCCGGCGCGCGTCCGGCAGGCCCTCGCGGGGGGCCGGCGCGGGCGGCGACCGACGGTGTGCGGTTGAGCGGGGGACCAATCCCATGCTCGTGCGTTCAGTGCTAGAGTTCTCATGAGAGGATTATTTTCGTTTTGAGGAATATCCTCCAAATATTACATTTCTTATATAAAGCTCAGCATATGTGTCAGCATTTTTGAGAAATAATGTAGTCCTTATGCCAACTACCCACTCCCCCTTTTTTTTTACTTTTTTCTTTTCAAAATTTAAACAATCTTGTGGATCAAATGCACGGATAGAGAGTTAACCCTGATCAGATTTCACAGCTCAGCATTAACAATTAACATCGTAGGCATCACTAACCCCTCATTTTATGTTAAAATAATATTGTTAATGGAAGTGCGAGCTAGCTGGTACCTGTAAAATTAACAAATGGCACTGCTTTAAGTTGAGAATTAGAGATGAGAATGAGGATGGTACGGGCGATGAGTTCTGTCGTGTCTAAGGAAGAAGACGATCAAATATCTGCGAGAGCGTCGACAACAACGATCGGATGGAGATAAGCACCGGGCGCCAGCTCAAGCAACACCCCAAAATGTCTGATCTTTTTTTAGATGCTTTCTGATATTCCTGCCATCGCTTCATGACAAGTGGCCTTCATAATTAAGCATCATTAATTACATGATCAGTGCTGCTCAAATCAAGCTCTTCTACAGTACAAGTCCAGTTAAAAAAGAACTCCAATTGTGCTCAAAGCACCGCTGCTCCTCTACAAAAATCTCACATAAGATATAAAATATGCCTTAATCAAAGGATTCTAAGAAGTTCTTGTGGATTCTAAGGAGTTCTTGTGGATTCTAAGAAGTATATACAAGCTCAATATTGTATGTCTTCATCCGTCTCCCTCAATCTGCATTGTCGACATATATTGTGGTGACTGGGGAGCAATATTTAGCTAAAGCCCTCCACGCCAAATCTCATTTCAACCGCTGGTTTGGTTTGGCCATTGATGCGATATTCAAAACATCAACATGTAATATATGTTGGATTTTGTTTTTGGTTGACTTGGTCAACAAGTTTGTTTAATGTTTTTATTATTATGAGTTTTATATGCATAGGTGGAGGAGAGAGTATGTCCAGCATTTATTGCGGAGAGAGGTTTATGTTTTTCTTTTGGTTATAAATAGCCCCCTCCCCCTTTTGTAAATTTAAGAGAGGAATAGTGAATAGAAAATTGGGAGAGTCTTTTCTTGCGGCAGATTATTAGAGAGAGAGAGAGAGAGGTGTTGGGAGAGAGAGAGAGAGAGAGAGAGAGAGAGAGATAAGATCATTTCCCGCAGGAAATTATTATCGCCTCCTACATCTCGCCTGGAATTAGTTCTCGCCGCCTGCCACCTCCCGCAGGAGTTCTCGCCAGCGACAGCAGCTCGCAAGATGTTTTCGCCGGGGCAGTAGATAGGTTGCCGGAGTAAGGGGAAGGAGACGCACTCGCCTGAAGGTGATCTCGCAGCCATCACTTGTCTCGCCGGAAAAAGAGAAGGGGTGCTTAAGTGTGGTGTGTGTCTCGCAGCAGCCAGCTCGCCGGAGTGGCTGTAGGAAGATCTCGCGTGAGTAGTGTTGAAGATAATCTTGCCATGATGCCGTTGATTACTTTTTTCATCTAGCTCTGCTCTCAGTTAATGCGCCGCTGCAGCTAAAGCCCCTCCTGTTCCCAAGGAGCTGCTATCAAGCCTTACCTTGTACTTGTTTTTCAGTTGTTGTTTTGCCTCTCCATTGCTGCTATATATAAAGCATGGATGAGCCTCTCCTTTAAGAGCGTGTGTGCTTTTTCTTTCAAGAGTGTTTCCTGCAGGTTGTAAGAAGCAAGTCTATGTAACCTTTTGTTAGAGTAATGCAAAATCAGTAGTACCGTCTACTTTCTCCCCGTTCCCTGTTTTCTTTATTTTTTCCTGTTCTCAAACTCCAACATGGTATCAGAGCGGAGGTCGTAGTTGCTATCTGCCATCAAAAAAAAAATTTGGTGCATTTGTGCTGCTACCCGGTCTTGTGTTGGCATCCCTCTGTTATTATCATCATATGGCATCATCTAGCAACAATGTTTCCCCTCAAAATTACTCACCCAATGGTGTACCTATCTTTGAAGGAGATGCATATGATTTTTGGCATGTCCAAATGAAAACCTTGTTCATCTCACAAGGACTTTGGAGTATTGTTCAAAACGGGTTTAACAAGCCCACTGCTGAGAACCCTTTGACTGGCTGGGATGCTGCCACAGTTACAACTTATGAAGAGAATTATAAAAAGGATGCTAAGGCCCTGCTGTATATTCAGCAAGGGGTAACAAGAAGCTTATTTCCAAGAGTCATGGGAGCTGAAACCTCAAAGGAAGCATGGGACACCTTAAAAACTGAATTCCAAGGATCGGCCAAGGTAATCTCTATCAAACTCTTAAACTTATGGCAAGAGTTTGAATCCCTCGAGATGAGGGAGGAAGAATCATCTCAGCAATATTTCACCAGAATCTCTATTATTGTGTATCAAATTAGAAGCTTTGGAGATACTTTAGAAGAAAACAAGATTGCTATAAAAATTTTAAGAACTCTTACACAAAAATATGAATCAGTAGTCTCAGCCATTGAAGAATCCAAGGTATTAAGCAATCTCACAGTTATTGAACTAATGGACTCTCTTCAGGCTCATGAAGAAAGGACCAAGAGATATGAAAATTTTTCCTTAGAAAAAGCCTTTCAAAGCAAAATGAATCTTCAAAACACTTATGAAAAATTCTCTGATCCTCAAAAAAGAGGACAGACCAACTCTCAAGTGTTCTGCCACTTATGTAAAAGACCAAATCATGAAGCACATGATTGTTTTTACAAGTGTAAAAGGTGTAAGAAACCTACTCACCTCAACAAAGACTGCTGGTTTCAGCAAAAACCAGTCAAGGATGATGTTCTTCATGAAGACAAGGATCAGGATCGAGTATTTTACACTAACTCCGGCTGTGAAATTACTGAAAATGATATGTGGTATATTGATAGTGGGTGTTCTAACCACATGACAAATCAAAAAACGTATTTTGTTAGCCTTGATGATACCTTAAAATCTGAAGTTCTTATGGGAGATGGTAAGTCAAAGAAAATAGAAGGAAAAGGGGTGGTATCAGTTAAAACCAAGAGTGGTCAAATTAAATATATCTATGATGTCCAATTTGTTCCTGACCTTGCTCAAAGCTTATTAAGTGTAGGGCAACTTGTCAAGAAAGGATACAAGCTAATCTTTGATGACTCACAATGTATCATTTTTGACAAATATTCCTTTCACATTGCTACCATAAAAATGACCTCCAATCAAGTGTTTCCCATGAGTCTGTCTACTATCAAAGATCAAGCTTTAGTTAGTAAACAAACTGATAAAACTAGAATATGGCATGAGAGATATGGGCACCTCAATCTCAAGGATTTAAGAAGGCTGGAAAAAGAAAACTTGGTAGTAGGTCTTCCCTCCATTGAAGAAGGAATAGCCATGTGTGAAGACTGCTCCTTGAGCAAGATACATAGAACACCTTTTCCCCATCAAAGCTTCCATAGAGCAGAACAACCCCTCGATATTATCCACATAGACATCTGGGGACCTGCTCTCATTCCATCCCTATCAGAAAAGCATTATTACTTATTGATTGTAGATGACTTCAGTCGATTCATGTGGGTCTACTTCTTAAGACACAAATCTGAAGCCTTCAAGAAATTCCAGCTGTTTAAAGCTCAAACTGAAAACCAGCAAGATAAAAAAATTAAATGCTTGAGATCTGACAGAGGAGGTGAATTTCTAAGTAAGGAATTTACAAACTTCTGTGCAGAGAATGGCATAAGAAGGGAACTAACTGTAAGAGGAACACCCCAACAAAACGGTGTAGTAGAAAGGAGAAATCGAACTATCATGGAGATGGCAAGGTGTATGCTGAAAACAAAACAATTACCAAAAGCTTATTGGGCAGAAGCAGTAAACACGGCAGTTTACTTACTAAACAGAGCACCCACTCGTGCCTTAGTTAACAACACTCCATATGAACAATGGAATGGTACTAAACCACAAATCTCTCATCTTAAAATATTTGGAAGCATTGCCTATAGTTTGGTACCAGTAGAAAAGAGAGATAAGTTGGGGGAAAAAGAAGAAAAAACCATATTCCTGGGATATAGTGAAGAATCAAAAGCTTACCGTCTATACAATCCAAGAACAGACAAACTCATCATAGCTAGAGATGTTATAATTGATGAAAATAACAGTTGGCACTGGACAGAAACTATGGATCAGAATCCATGTCCTCAGATGGTTACAGATTCTTTCTTCAATGAGGATAACCATCATCCTAATTCAGTCAATCAAGTCATCAACCCCATCGAAGAAGAAATTCTGCCATCCTTACCTGAAGACAACAACCTCCATTCTCCTGAAACCTCTCAGGAATCTGATTCTCAGGATTCATCATTTCCAAAGAAGTTTAAAAGTATCACTGAAATTTATAGTAACTGCAATTTAGCTCTTCTCTCCAAAGAACCAGTGACTTATAAAGAAGCAGCAAAAAATCAGAATTGGATTAGTGCCATGAATGAAGAAATTCAAATGATTGAAAAAAACAATACTTGGGAACTTGCCTCCTTGCCTTCCAACAAGAAATCCATAGGGCTCAAATGGATTTATAAAACAAAATTTAATGAAGATGGATCAATCCAGAAATATAAAGCTCGATTGGTAGCGAAAGGTTACTCTCAGGTTCCTGGGACAGATTACTTGGAGACTTTTGCCCCCGTAGCACGATTTGAAACAATAAGAATTGTGTTAGCTCTAGCAGTTCAAAACAGTTTTCCTGTCTACCAAATGGACGTAAAATCTGCGTTTCTAAATGGAGACATAAAAGAAGAAATTTATGTTACTCAACCTGAGGGTTATGAGGTTAGTGAGGGAAAAGATAAAGTATATCGTTTGAAAAAAGCCTTGTATGGGCTCAAACAAGCCCCCCGTGCGTGGAACTGCAAGATTGATGCTAGCCTTACCATCAATGGATTCAGGAAAAGTAACTATGAACCAGCCCTGTACTTGAAGAAAGAAGAAAGTGGAGGTTTGATTATCATCTGTGTGTATGTTGATGACCTTCTCATCACAGGATCTTCTCACCAATCCATCTGCCAAATCAAAAACAACCTCGAAAAGAATTTTGAGATGACTGATTTAGGTCAAGTCAGATATTTTCTTGGCATACAGATACTCAGAGAATCATCAGGATTGCTGATAACTCAAGCCAAATATCTGAATGATCTGCTTATAAAATTTAGCATGGAATACTCCAAACCTGTCTCCACCCCTCTAATTACGCATGAAAAAATGAAAAAAGAAGATGGAGAAGAGAAATGCAATGCTGAAGAATACAGAAGCTTGGTTGGGTCCTTAATATATCTAACCAATACTCGCCCAGATATAGAATTTGCTGTCAGTCTGGTTTCTAGATTCATGGGTTCCCCTAGTATCAAACACCACACAGCAGCTAAAAGAATTTTGCGCTACCTCAATGGGACCAGGGATTATGGGATTAGATATGAGAAAGATAACAGTAATCATCTTCATGGATATTCTGATAGTGACTGGGGTGGCTGTGCTGATGACAGAAAAAGCACAAGTGGATTCATGTTCTTCCTTGGCAACAAGCCTATTTCATGGTGTTCCCGCAAACAAAAAAGTATTGCCCTTTCATCCACTGAAGCTGAGTACTCAGCCCTTTGTGAAGCTGCTAGAGAAGGAATCTGGCTCAAGAGGTTAATAGAAGAAATTCAAGAAGAAACTGGAGCGGTAGATATCTTGGTGGACAATACCTCCGCCATTGCCTTGGTTCATAATCCAATCTTCCATAATAAAACCAAGCATATTGAGTTAAAATTGCATTTTACCAGGGAGCTTGTTCAAAATGGTGACATTACTGTTAACCATTGTAGTGCCAAGGATCAAATCGCTGATGCCCTAACGAAGCCTCTTGCTGCGGAGTTCTTCAAAGAGATTAAGAAAAAGATGGGTCTGCAAACAGGCTGCGATTAAGGGAGGGTGTTGAAGATAATCTTGCCATGATGCCGTTGATTACTTTTTTCATCCAGCTCTGCTCTCAGTTAATGCGCCGCTGCAGCTAAAGCCCCTCCTGTTCCCAAGGAGCTGCTATCAAGCCTTACCTTGTACTTGTTTTTCAGTTGTTGTTTTGCCTCTCCATTGCTGCTATATATAAAGCATGGATGAGCCTCTCCTTTAAGAGCGTGTGTGCTTTTTCTTTCAAGAGTGTTTCCTGCAGGTTGTAAGAAGCAAGTCTATGTAACCTTTTGTTAGAGTAATGCAAAATCAGTAGTACCGTCTACTTTCTCCCCGTTCCCTGTTTTCTTTATTTTTTCCTGTTCTCAAACTCCAACAAATAGAGGGAGTGCTCGCCGGAGTTGGAAGGCGAGATCGTGTGAGGTGTATCTCGCCGAGAATAGTGGTGCTCACAAGGTGGAGCTCGCACAGGCTGGTGGTGTCCTCGCCGAGAAGACCTCGTGTAGTTGAGGGTGGTGCTCGCCGTGGGTTGAGAGAGCTCGCAGGGGCGAGAGGAGCTTGTTCTCGCCGGAGGGTGGTCGCTGCGAGAAGTAGTGAAGAGGGAGTGAAATCGTGTGCTCGTGTCGCTTCCAACAATATATACTCATATATAGTTTACAAAGCCACATCAAGAATTCATATAAAATATTGTACATTACATTCCCTTCAAACCTCGGATACAACCTTGAATACATTATAAATCACCATTTAAAAGTGAATTATCGATAACTTGGACGGCTAATGCAAGCAAATTAACAGGGGGACTAATTTCTTCAAAAGCCTAGGAAGAAAGAGTACTTATCCTTGGAGTGATTTGTGTCAATTAGGTATTGACCCCACACTCATATCTAATGCTCGAAAATAATTTTCTCTAAGCATCAGTTCTGACAAAAGCTGAGAAATCCCATGTACTCATGATGCTTGATCATGAAAATACTTTTCTCTACCCCCACATAACCTGCGCCAAAATCAGAATTCACATAAACCACTATCTTTATAAGCATATGCATGTTGAGTAGAATGATCAATAGTATGTATGATGAAAAGAAGGTTATTAATTACCCATAGTGAGAGCACTTGCAATGATGACGGTGGAGAGGATGAAGATGATGATGGAGGCTCTCTTCAGAACCTTCACCAGCTTCCTAACGAAGAACTGCCCCCAGAACCCAGCAATCACTGACACCACTATCAAGTAGAGAGCTGCAATCGAGACACAAAGTCGAACTCAACAAATATGTCATTCAAGACTGTACTGAGCGATTAAGAATTGCATATGCCGAGCTATTACCATAAGGAATGGGAAATCTTTGGAGGAAATAGAACTCCACAACTGACAGAGATGACGAGAACAGCATAACAAATGTTGCTGTTGCGCTAGCAACCTACATAACATCATAAAAATGAATGAATCAGCAGAAATATATAATAAAAGGCAAGAAATCTATCATTGTTGCCCCTGTCAGATAAACTGAAGTTAATTATGAAGGATAATTTGGGCCTTATTTGAGAGAGCAGTAAGAGAATGACGGTGTTACGATCACATTATGGTGGTGGTTACAAACATTTTAAGCTAAAACATCATCACAGACGGGAAGAGCTTTATGTTGGAAGATGAGCATCATCACATAAATGTTTTGACCTCTGTATAAAGACTTCATGTCCATGTATCAAAAATAAGAAAAGGAAAACAATCTCACTTAATTTGAATCAATGTAGCCTTTGAAACTCTTTTCCACTCCCCCCATTTGTCCTTTTGTTTTATTTTCTTTTTTAAATTCGAACACTTTAGCCTTAAAAGTGGAATTTGGGCCCTCGCAATTTCAAACAGCCGCCACTCAAAAGTCACAGTTGAGAGAAACAGAGCATTAGTCGAGCAGAGCAATAATATCCTGATGTTAAAACTAAGGCTGAGAAAAGAAAAGCATGAATTAATTAAGAAGTGTTGGCTCGGGCAACTCACGTGCAGCTACCGGCAGCCATCAAGAAACATCCAAAGGTATCATCTTTTTTATTTAGAAGATGTATGCCTTCCGACCTTCTGCACAATCATACAGATATTAAAGAAAGTCGCCATCATCAAGAGATGACAAGAACCTTGGCCTACCTACAACGTTTAAACCACGTGGCTGATTTATTCTACTTGCTAAACTGTATTATCTTCTTCTAAACAATGGACATATATTCTGGAGTAAATCGAAGAAGCCTAAGCCCGTAGAATACGTACAACCAGCACTCACATATTGACTTTTCATCTTTCCCATGGAATCGCCCTTCAGAATTTTGGTTCTGACTCTCCATCTCCTCCTCCGGTTGGACGCACCGGATGCCTGGTGTAGAAATGTCAATGATTCTGTCGATGTATGTGTGCAATCTGTAGCACTCTCATGGATCTTTAGCGACTTCCATTTTGGTTGAACAAAGTTTAAGCGCGGGTCAAGTACTGTGTTGAAAAAACTTAAGAATGGGAATGGCGATGGATGTGCAGAGCTTTTGGCACATGCATGATGTTTAATATAGAAGAGGCAGTGTACGATATTCCACCCGCATTATAAATCAGACACAAAAGGACAAAAAGACCGTGGAAGAGTGGAGAGGAAATCAGGAAGGACATAGTACCTGCGGGACGACGCCGATCTCGAGGAGTAAAGGACCAAGGATAAATCCGCCGCCGGAGCCGAGGAGGCCGCCAACCGTGCCGCCGAGCAGACCACAAAAAGCGCAGAAGAAGAGCTGCGGCGCGCTCC